>CM068304.1:32852156-33448744 GCA_034768395.1 Linum lewisii | reverse complement strand
ATTGTAATTTTAAGTTTTTATGTATTTGTGGTTAAAATTTCTAATCCAAATAAATCATCAAATTGTCATCATGTTTCCATATTCAACAACCCATTCAATTTTGTGCCCCCCTTTAATTTTTGAAACCCTTCTAATAAAATTTTGTAAAAAGGGTCGTTGATATGATTCAAAATAAAAATAGCTGATATGTAAAAAATTTAACAAAAAAAAGTAAGTAATAAATATTTCATTTAAAGGGCTTTGAAAAGACCCCTTAAACAATATTTCTAATGTTTTTTTTTGGTAATGTCACTTTCCTTGCCCCAAACTCAGATTTTTTTTTATTACCATGTTGTTTTCTTTCCCAAATTTTCAAATTTTCTAATTGCCTTAAAAATTTTTGTGTACTCTTTTGCAATTTTGTCTTTTCTATAATTTTTTCTTTTTAAAAAGACAAATTATTTTTCCTCTATTTACTTTTTTTTTTTCTTGTTTTTAAATCTAATTAAAATTCATTATCACACAAAATTTGGGCACCCAAAAACCCGTATATTCTTAACCCAATCACCACTCATGCTCTAATGATCCCACTTCACATTTAATTTTTTAAAAAAAGAGTTTTTATCGTGTAAATTTTTGTGGGGCAACTCTCGCAATTGCTAATATCATATAACGACTAGCTTTTCCCTAAAAAGGGGGGTCCCCTTTACTCTTCTACATAAATTTTCGGTGCACCCCATATCAGCTTCAATGTATAAGCAAAAACAATATTTCCATCTAAGCCTTAAATAGATAAGATGGTTAGAAGTCTTGGCGAGATTATCTTTTTTTCTAATTAAATCTTTCACCTTTTTCATTTCCTACTACGAAGATTGCATTAAGGAACATCGAAAAAAAATGTAAGAGGTTCTTGAATCTGCTCCAAACTTGACTACACACATTACCACTGCTACTTCCATTGTAAATTAGTTTTAAGATAAGTTTGAAGGCAAGTTAAATAGAATAGAATCCTCTATTGTCATTGATATTATCAACATACATTGTTCGTTTGTGCATTATTTTGATAATCAATTATGTGATAATCAGAAAAGTATTGAAAATAAGAGTATTATGATTAGTTTGTATCAATTCTAAACACGAATAAACATTATGTAATGATTTATTTACCGTGTAAGTTTGGACCCCTTAATATTTCTTAATAAAATTTTGTAAAGTCAGATATATTCAAATAAGAAAAATCTGACTATGTATCATTAAAAACAAATTTGTTGATATTGTTGAACTTTGAAGACCCCTTAAACTTTCTATTTATTTAGAACAAGATATCCATTGCTCCAATCAATTATTTTTTTTATGTTTTGTTCCTTTTCAATTTTAATTTCAATGCTCAATTCTTTTTCTTTTCAAGTCTTTTTCATCTTTTCTTTAAAAAGATTTTTTCCTCTAGTTTTCTTTCTTTTTTCTTTATTGAAACTATATGTAAAATTATATCACACAATATGCACCCAACATACGTATATGTCTATAAGACCAGCACCACTCATGCTTAATGATCCGACTTCACATTTATATATATAAGATTTTATCGTGTAATTCTTTGTGGTCACGATCTCGCTAAGTTGACTAAATCATATGAAGCGTAACCATAGGAAAGGGGACCATCTTATCTCTAATAAATTTCGGTGCACCCATATCCTTCAATAGTAAAGCAAAAATATTTCCACTAATGCTTAAATGATAAGATGAGTTAGAAGTCTTGCGAGATTATCTTTTTTTCTATTAAAACTTTCACCTTTTTCATTTTTATACAAATTCATTAAGGACACGGAAAAAAATGTAAGAGTTCTTAATGCCCAATATGACTACACACAGTTACCCTCACTTCATTTAAATGAATTATTATGATTACGTTTGTAGGTTCAATTCTATAATCAGAAATGAGAACTATCTTAATTCATACAGATCCATATATCAAAATCCGTTCAATTGTGGCCCACTTAATATTGCAAACTCTAATAAAACTATTGTGAAAAGGTGTTGATGTGTATTCAAAATAGGAAAATATGCATGAGCTAGTGTATAACAATTAGACAAAAACAAAGAATATGTAATGAAATTACAGTTGTAGAGGCTTTGAAAAACCCCTAAACAATATTTTCTAAGTATATTGTTAGGTAACTGATCAGCATATCAGTTGCTCCAACTCAGATATTCTTATTATCCTATGTTGTTGTCCTTACATTTCAATTTATCTAATGCTCTAAATTTCTTTGTGTACGTTTGCAACTTTGTCTTTTCTATCACTTTTCATCTCAAAAAAAGATTATTTTCCTTAGTTTATCATTTCTTTTTCTTGTATTGAAATTATATGTAGAATCATTAACACATAATGGCACCCAACATACCGTAGATTCTATAAGACCCAATGCACACTCTGCTCAATGACCGTTACTTATATTATTATAAAGATTTTTATCGTGTAATTTTGGTGGTCACGATTCGCTAAGTTGCTAATATCAAGAGCGTATCTAGCTACCAAAGGAAATGGGGATCCATCTTACTCTTCTACATAAATTTTCGTGCACCCCATATAGCTTCAATATATAGCAAAAATTTCCATCTAATGCCTTAAATAGATCAAGATAGTTAGAAGTCTTTGCGAGATTATCTTTTTTTTTAATTAAATCTTTCACCTTTTTCATTTTCTACTACAAGATTGCATAAGGAAACGAAAAAAATGTAAGAGTTCTTGAATCTGCTCCAACTTGACTACACACAGTTACCATGCTACTCCTTGTAAATAGTTTAAAGTTGTAGGAAGCAATTCACGAAATAGAACTCAATTTGCAATTTATATTATCAATTTGTTCGTTTGGGCAATATTTTTTAATCAATTCTATGTGAAATCGAAGTATTGAAAATAGAATTATGTATGCTAGTAAAAACACGAAAAAAAAAGTACATGTAAAAACATTCATGTAAGGTGAAAGACCCTTAAACTTTTCTTATGTATTTAGAAAATCACATATCAATTGCAACAGATATATTTTATTAATTGTTTTCTAACAAATTTTCAAATTTATCTATGCTCTTCAAATTTCTTTGTTAAATTTTTCAAACTTTTTTCCTTTTCTATCAACTTTTCATTTCTAAAAGAAAATTTTTCCTTAGTTTATCATTTCTTTTTCTTGTATTTGAAATCTATATGTAAAATTCATTATCACACAATAATGCACCCAACATACCGTAGTATGTCTATAAGACCCAATGCACCACTATGTTAATGATCCCGGTTCACATTAATATTATAAGAGTTTTTTTTTTTTGGTGGGCAGATTCTAAGTTGCTAATATCATATGAAGTCATTTTCTACTACGAAAATTCATTAAGGATACGAAAAAATTAAGAGTATTAATCTGCTCTAAACTTGAATATAAAATAGTTTACCATACTACTTCATTGTAAAATTTAGAGTTATTATGGGTGAGGTTTGGCTAGTTTCATGTCTATAATCACGAAATGGCTATCTTAATTGTATACTGATTCCAATAGTCAACATATCCGTGTAAATTTGTGGACCGATTAAATTTAGCAACCTTCTAATAAAATCTATTGTGAAAAGGTCGTTGATAGTGTATTCAAATAAGGAAAATTATGCATTTAGCTAGTGAAAACAATTAGACAAAAAAAAAAGATACATGTAATGAATATTTACCCTTGTAAGGCTTTGAAAAACCCCCTTTAAAAAATATTTTCTAATGTATATTGTTAGGTAAAATGATCAGCATATCCAGTTGCTCCAACTAGGATATATCTTTATTATCCTATGTTTTTGTTCCTTTACCAGATTTTCAAATTTATCTAATTGCTCTTCAAATTTCTTTTGTACTCTGTTTGCAACTTTGTCTTTTCTATCAACTTTTTCATCTTCTAAAGACAAGATTATTTTTCCTCTAGTTTATCAATTTCTTTTTTCTTGTATTTGAAATCTATATGTAGAAATTCATTATCACACAATAATTGGCACCCAACATACCGTAGTATGTCTATAAGACCCAATGCACCACTCTGCTCTAATGATCCTGACGTTCACATTTATAAATTTTTTCATAAAGAGTTTTATCGTGTAATTCTTTGGTGGTCAACGATCTTTGCTAAGTTGACTAGATATCATATGAAGGTATCTAAACTTACCATAAGGGAAAGGGGGGTCCATTTTTTACTCTTCTACATAAATTTTCGGTGCACCCCATATCAGCTTCAATATTATAAGCAAAAACAATATTTCCATCTAATGCCTTAAATAGATCAAGATGAGTTAGACAGTCTTTGGCGAGATTATCTTTTTTTCTAATTAAAATCTTTCACCTTTTTCATTTTCTACTACGAAGATTGCATTAAAAGGGCAAACGGAAAAAAAAAGTAAGAGGTTCTTGAATCTGCTCCAAAATTTGACTACACACATTACCACCCGCTAATTCCATTGTAAAATTTGGAGTTATTATATTACGTTTGCTAGGTTCAATTCTATAATCACGAAATGGGAAATCTCTTATTTGGGCATACTTGATTCCATTTAGCAAAATATTTAGTGTCAAGTTTTGGACCCGACTTAATATTTAGCAACCTTCTAATAAAATCTATTGTGAAAAGGTCGTTGATAGTGTATTCAAAATAAGGAAAATTATGTATGAGCTAGTGTATAACAATTAGACAAAAACAAAGATACATGTAATGAAATATTTACCGTTGTAGAGGCTTTGAAAAGACCCCTTAAACAATATTTTCTAATGTATATTGTTAGGTAACTGATCAGCATATCCAGTTGCTCCAACTCAGGATATATCTTTATTATCCTATGTTGTTGTTCCTTTACCAGATTTTCAAATTTATCTAATTGCTCTTCAAATTTCTTTGTGTACTCTGTTTGCAACTTTGTCTTTTCTATCAACTTTTTCATCTTCTAAAAACAAGATTATTTTTCCTCTAGTTTATGAATTTCTTTTTTCTTGTATTTGAAATCTATATGTAGAAATTCATTCACACAATAATTGGCACCCAACATACCGTAGTATGTCTATAAGACCCAATGCACCACTCATGCTCTAATGATCCTGACGTTCACATTTATATTATTCATAAAGAGTTTTTATGTGTAATTCTTTGGTGGGTCAACGATCTCGCTAAGTTGACTAGATATCATATGAAGCGTATCTAGCTTACCATAAGGGAAAGGGGGATCCATCTTTATCTTCTACATAAATTTTCGTTGCACCCCATATCAGCTTCAATATTATAAGCAAAAACAATATTTCCATCTAATGCCTTAAATAGATCAAGATGAGTTAGACAGTCTTTGGCGAGATTATCTTTTTTTCTAATTAAAATCTTTCACCTTTTTCATTTTCTACTACGAAGATTGCATTAAGGATCATCGGAAAAAAATGTAAAGGTTTTGAATCTGCTCCAAACTTTGACTACACACAGTTACCACTGCTACTTCCATTGTAAATTGAGAGTTATTATGATTACGTTTGCTAGGTTCAATGTCTATAATCACGAAATGAGAACTCATCTTATTTGTCATACTTGATTCCATATATGCAAAATATTCAGTGTCAAGTTTTGGACCCGACAATATATTTTGCAACCTTCTAATCAAATCTATTGTGAAAAGGTCGTTGATAGTGTATTCAAAATAAAGAAAATTATGTATGAGCTAGTGTATAACAACTAAACAAAAATAAAGTTACATGTAATAAATTTTTTACCGTTGTAGAGGCTTTGATAAGACCCATTAAGCAATATTTTCTTATGTGTATTGTTAGGTAACTGATCAGCATATCCAATTGCTCCAACTCAAGATATATCTTTATTATCCTATGTTGTTTTTTCTTTACCAGCTTTTCAAATTTATCTAATTGTATTCAAATTTCTTTGACTACTCTGTTTGCAACTTTGTATTTTCTATCAACTTTTTCATCTTCTAAAACACAAGATTATTCTGTCTCTAGTTTATCAATTACTTTTTTCTTGTATGTGAAATTCACATGTAGAAATTGATTATCACACAATAATTGACACCAAACGAACAATAGTATGTCGATAATACTCAATGCACAACTCAGAGCCCGATTATCTTGACGTACTTATCTGTTGGCAACTTTGTCTTCTCTATCAACTTTTTCATCTTCTAAAAGAAAGTATTATTTTTCCTCTAGTTTGTCAATTTCTTTTTCTTTTATTTGAAATCCATATGTAGAAATTCATTATCACACAATAATTGGCACCCAACATACCGTAGTATGTCTATAAGACCCAATGTACCACTCATGGTCTAATGATCCTGACGTTCACATTTATACTATTCATAAAGAGTTTCTATCGTGTAATTCTTTGGTGGGTCAACGATCTTACTAAGTTGACTAAATATCATATGAAGCGTACCATAAGGGCAAGGTGGATCCAACTTTACTCTTCTACGTATATTTTCGATCCACCCCATATCCATTTTAATATTATAAGCAATAACAATATTTCCATCTAATGCATTGAATAGATAAAGATGAGTTGGACAGTCTTTGGCGAGATTATCTTTTTTTCTAATTAAACTCCTTGACATTCTTCATTTTCTACTACGAAGATTACATTAAGGATTATCGGAAAAATGTAAGAGTATCTTGAATCTGCTCTAAACTTTGACTATACATAGTTACCACTACTACTTCCATTGTGAATTGAGAGTTATTATGATTAGGTTTGCTAGGTTCAATGTCTATAATCACGAAATGAGAACTCATCTTAATTGCCATACATGATTCCATATATGCAACATATCCAGTGTCAAGTTGTGGACCCGACTTAATATTTAGCAACCTTCTAATAAAATCTATTGTGAAAAGGTCGTTGATAGTGTATTCAAAATAAGGAAAATTATGTATGAGCTAGTGTATAACAATTAGACAAAAACAAAGATACATGTAATGAAATATTTACCGTTGTAGAGGCTTTGAAAAGACCCCTTAAACAATATTTTCTAATGTATATTGTTAGGTAACTGATCAGCATATCCAGTTGCTCCAACTCAGGATATATCTTTATTATCCTATGTTGTTGTTCCTTTACCAGATTTTCAAATTTATCTAATTGCTCTTCAAATTTCTTTGTGTACTCTGTTTGCAACTTTGTCTTTTCTATCAACTTTTTCATCTTCTAAAACACAAGATTATTTTTCCTCTAGTTTATGAATTTCTTTTTTCTTGTATTTGAAATCTATATGTAGAAATTCATTATCACACAATAATTGGCACCCAACATACCGTAGTATGTCTATAAGACCCAATGCACCACTCATGCTCTAATGATCCTGACGTTCACATTTATATTATTCATAAAGAGTTTTTATCGTGTAATTCTTTGGTGGGTCAACGATCTCGCTAAGTTGACTAGATATCATATGAAGCGTATCTAGCTTACCATAAGGGAAAGGGGGATCCATCTTTACTCTTCTACATAAATTTTCGTTGCACCCCATATCAGCTTCAATATTATAAGCAAAAACAATATTTCCATCTAATGCCTTAAATAGATCAAGATGAGTTAGACAGTCTTTGGCGAGATTATCTTTTTTTCTAATTAAAATCTTTCACCTTTTTCATTTTCTACTACGAAGATTGCATTAAGGATCATCGGAAAAAAAATGTAAGAGGTTCTTGAATCTGCTCCAAACTTTGACTACACACAGTTACCACTGCTACTTCCATTGTAAATTGAGAGTTATTATGATTACGTTTGCTAGGTTCAATGTCTATAATCACGAAATGAGAACTCATCTTATTTGTCATACTTGATTCCATATATGCAAAATATTCAGTGTCAAGTTTTGGACCCGACAATATATTTTGCAACCTTCTAATCAAATCTATTGTGAAAAGGTCGTTGATAGTGTATTCAAAATAAAGAAAATTATGTATGAGCTAGTGTATAACAACTAAACAAAAATAAAGTTACATGTAATAAATTTTTTACCGTTGTAGAGCTTTGATAAGACCCCTTAAGCAATATTTTCTTATGTGTATTGTTAGGTAACTGATCAGCATATCCAATTGCTCCAACTCAAGATATATCTTTATTATCCTATGTTGTTTTTTCTTTACCAGCTTTTCAAATTTATCTAATTGTTATTCAAATTTCTTTGACTACTCTGTTTGCAACTTTGTATTTTCTATCAACTTTTTCATCTTCTAAAACACAAGATTATTCTGTCTCTAGTTTATAATTACTTTTTTCTTGTATGTGAAATTCACATGTAGAAATTGATTATCACACAATAATTGACACCAAACGAACAATAGTATGTCGATAATACTCAATGCACAACTCAGAGCCGATTATCTTGACGTACTTATTTGTTGGCAACTTTGTCTTCTCTATCAACTTTTTCATCTTCTAAAGAAAATATTATTTTTCCTCTAGTTTGTCAATTTCTTTTTCTTTTATTTGAAATCCATATGTAGAAATTCATTATCACACAATAATTGGCACCCAACATACCGTAGTATGTCTATAAGACCCAATGCACCACTCATGGTCTAATGATCCTGACGTTCACATTTATACTATTCATAAAGAGTTTCTATCGTGTAATTCTTTGTTGGGTCAACGATCTTACTAAGTTGACTAAATATCATATGAAGCGTACCATAAGGGCAAGGTGGATCCAAGTTTACTCTTCTACGTAAATTTTTTGGTCCACCCCATATTCGTTTTAATATTATAAGCAATAACAATATTTCCATCTAATGCATTGAATAGATAAAGATGAGTTGGACAGTCTTTGGCGAGATTATCTTTTTTTCTAATTAAACTCCTTGACATTCCTCATTTTCTACTACGAAGATTACATTAAGGATCATCGGAAAAATGTAAGATTATCTTGAATATGCTCTAAACTTTGACTATACATAGTTACCGCTACTACTTCCATTGTGAATTGAGAGTTATTATGATGAGGTTTGCTAGGTTCAATGTCTATAATCACGAAATGAGAACTCATCTTAATTTCCATACATGATTCCATATATGCAACATATCCAGTGTCAAGTTGTGGACCCGACTTAATATTTAGCAACCTTCTAATAAAATCTATTGTGAAAAGGTCGTTGATAGTGTATTCAAAATAAGGAAAATTATGTATGAGCTAGGGTATAACAATTAGACAAAAACAAAGATACATGTAATGAAATATTTACCATTTTAGAGTCTTTGAAAAGACCTCTTAAACAATATTTTCTAATGTATATTGTTAGGTAACTGATCAGCATATCCAGTTGCTCCAACTCAGGATATATCTTTATTATCCTATGTTGTTGTTCCTTTACCAGCTTTTCAAATTTATCTAATTGCTCTTCAAATTTCTTTGAGTACTCTGTTTGCAACTTTGTCTTTTCTATCAACTTTTTCATCTTCTAAAAGACAAGATTATTTTTCCTCTAGTTTATCAATTTCTTTTTTCTTGTATTTGAAATCTATATGTAGAAATTCATTATCACACAATAATTGGCACCGAACATACCGTAGTATGTCTATAAGACCCAATGCACCACTCAGACGATATTTAGGTCTTAGGATGTATGGTTGACTAGGTGGCTAGGAATGAGAGTGAGGAGTTGAAACTGGACTTAGGATGAATTAGGTCTTGCATGGTTGTGCTATTTGATGTGTGATGTGGGGATTGGGATGAAAGATGATGGCTAATGAATTTGAACTAGAAATGTGAGATAGGATGGGATGGGATGAGCTGAATTTCTGTAATTGTACCTATCGTTGTCCGTTGTGGTTTAGCGTGGATTTGTAGCATGGAATTATTATGTGGAATTGGTTGAGTGGAATTATGCTGTGTAATTGTGTTGTGGAATTGGTACATGGAATTGGGAAGTGGAATTGATTGAATGGAATTGGTTAAATGAAATTGCTTGGTGGTTGTGTGTAATTGTTGTGATTATGTTAAATGGGATTAAAATGATAGAATCGGAAGGAGCCAACGTTACCCCATGAGATTTTGTTTCACCATCGACGAACTGGTATTTAGGGCCTACCGACGGACTGGTAGGTTAGTCTCCCGACGGGGAGTGGTATTGTGGAATTGAGAAATTGTGACGTGTTCCCCATGCGGTAGGGGAGCACGAGAACCTCCCATGCGGTAGGGAGGTGCGTCTGGCCGGCAGGGTAGCAGGGGAACAACTCCTTATGGCACCTAATTAACTCACCTAGATAAATGAAATGTGATGTGATGTGTATGTGTGTGTTGTGCTGGACTTGTTTGTGAACTAATATGTGATGTGCTGTGAACTGTGTTGGATTGATCTATGAATCGAGTTGTGTCAATGTGTTGAGCTGTGGGATAGATGTTGTATGGTTGATGATTATGATGATGATATGAATTGTGAGTAGTTAGTATGGAGTTATGCAGTTGAATGATAACCTGGATTGCTTAGAGATGTCTAATAGCTCACTTTGTTAATTGAAATGGGATCAAACGTGTGTTAAATGTGAATGTGTGTGACTATTTTGTGTGTAGAAATGCTGACTATGATCTTGAGTGGTATTGTGATGTAATGACGAATTGTGCGAATTATAATTGTCCGTTATATATGGATGTTATCGTGGATGGTAAGTGTTGAGCTGAGAACTGCACCTACATGATCACTTAGACTGTTCTAGGGAAATAAAACTGGTAAAGGTTGATTCTGATTCCATTGTTGGTGTTACTTGAGGAGTTTGGAATCGCTTCTTTTGGATAGGTTCGGCGCATAGGTAAACCTAGTGGGTTCACTCAGTTTCATTAGGAAACTGATCCCCCAGTTTCTCTTTTCAGGTGCGCATGGTTAGAGTGTGTGAGTTAAAGTTCAAGAGCATCTTTGTGTGTCGAGTGTCGAGGTGTTGTGGCGTGGAGAAGATCTTCGGAGGCTTGGACAGGAGTTGACCATCTTTTGAATTTAAGTTGATTATTTTGGGTTGGGTTGTTTTGTATCGATTGGTTTGAACTTCGGGATTGTAAGGGATTCTTGGTTTGAATTGTATCTTTGTAATAAGTTTTGTATTTTAAATAATGGAGACGCTTCCAACTTGCGTTTGTTCTAAGTTTTAATTCGATTTCAATGTTGTTTTCCTATATTTTATTGTTGGATCTTTGAGTGATGTTTGAATCGGTTCGACCATGGGTCCAACCGGGTTGGTTCGGGATGGATGTTACACTGGCTCTGGTTGGCTCTGGGGTTGTAAGGAGGTTGCTCTTGGAAACTTCCCTATTGTTGAGGTTGCATGTAGTTGCGGTAGTCGATGTAGCCTTGTTGTGTGTTGGCGAAGCCTCCATTAATAAAGGCTACTTCTTCCATGGACCAGACATCAGCTCTACCAAAATTCTGACAACGTCCTCCATTATGGGTGCATACCCCACACCATTCACAATCGGTAACATAGACAGAAGCTGAGGAAGAAGTGACAGGTGCCCCAACATTCTTTAGGTGCTTCTGGACTTCTACTTTGACATGTTCTTCAAAACTTAATCGGCTCTTAGCTGCTTCTGTTTGTCTCTCCCAATTCCTTGACTTGGAAGCACAGTTGGAAAAGTGGAGAAGAGCAGCTTGAGCTGTAAGAGCGGTACAATCTCCCTCAGCCAAGGAGTTGACCCATTTAGAAGATTCCTCATTCATACCCCAAGCAAAGATCTCAGCTAGTTGCCTTTGTTCGAAGCCATGATGAGGGAAGTTGTGGAGGAGTTCTTGGAATTCATTCCAAGCATCGTATAAGCTCATCCCTTCCTTCTGAATGAATCTGGTAATGCTATCCTTGTAAGCTGTAGTTCTAGAAGGAGGAAAGTATTCCTCTACGAAATCTTGAGCAAGATCGTCCTAGTTTGTATAGTGATCAGGTGGCTTGCTATTGAGCCATCTCTTTGCGGGACCCTTGAGAGAGAATGGAAAGGCTCGTAAGCATAAGGTGTTCTTATCGAGACTCCCACTCTTAAAGGTTTTGCATATAGCTAGGAAATCTGCCAAATGTGTGCATGGATTATCATGCGACTTTCCTTCGAACTGCACATCCCTAGAGATCATTCCCAGGAAGGGGATCTTGATCTCATAGTCAGGATCATCTTCATTACGTGGCACAGCAATGTAGGACTGAACACTAGTTGCGCTTAGCTTATTGTAATCCGCAAGACTCTTCTGAGCAGCCATTACGGTAGGAGAAGGTGGTGGTGAATCTGACGAAGTGGATGAGGCGAATGAAGATGAGGAGTTCTCCTTCAACTCCTCAATTTTAATTGGTGTAGAGGATTAAGGTTGAACGGTTTTGACTTGCTTTGGAACTCAAGGTTGCTTAGGCGGAGCAGAACTACTCGGCTTGTCTAACCTAATAGTCTTGAGAGGTTTTGACTGAGAATGAGTGAACGGGCGGTTGATAAACCTGTAAACAACATGCAACTGACAAAAACAAACACAACCGGTGTAAAATCAAAATGTGATGAAAAATGAAAGATGGAATGGTAGAAGAATAAAGTGCCAACTCTTCTTTCAAACAATTAGAAGAGTCCCTGACAACGACGCCAATTTGATGTACATGATTTAGTGTGTGTTTCAAATAACTAACCTACAAAAGTAGACTAGATCGAATCTCTCGAGGTTTCTTCAAATCGATTACTCAAAGAAGTTGGCAATCTATTCAGGTTTAAACACGTTGTGCGTGGTGTGAGTTCCATGACTTATAAACTATAAAGTAGGGAAATTGAAATGAAAACAAAAGATAGAAAGAAAGATTGGTTGACTTAACAAGACGACAGACAAGTTTAGATTTTGAATCCCCCTAAGATCACCAGAATATTGGCGATCACAAGACCAGCAATTTTCAATCCTGATTCATTCGGCTCTCATACACCACTATAACTCCTGACCCTTAGGTTTAAGTTCGCCGAACGTTCACTCTATCGGATCTAACTACAAAGATTAATTAACCATCCGTGCATTCACTTCTGCAACGGAAAACTAACTGGCGCGATTACTAATGATTTATGAGTTACTCTAGCAGTGGATTAATCCTAAATGGTTCCTACGAAAGGCACACTCCATTGAATAGATTAATTGTTGATTTGGCGTTCTAAAGTGAGGCGAACGTTCGCTGCTATCCTCAAGTTAACAAGAATCTTGTCTAGGTGATCAAGCTAGAGAAGAAACACAGGCAATGAAGAACAAACCAAACATGCAAGAGAAACTGTCTAAATCTGAATCTAATTACCACCGATCCGTGACCGCTTTAAAGCCCGGGTCACTTAGGGTTCATCCAGGCTGCTATGTCTCTACGAGTTTAGCTACTCATATTCAATACAAGAGAATTGAAAACAATCAAAGAATACATCTCAGATAGGAAGAACAGAGAAGAACTGTAAAACCTAATTTGATGAATCCGTGAAGCTTCAATCTCAAGAATCTTCAGCTCCTAGTTCCGAGTACTCCGATGGGGAAGATGGCGTCAATATCTCTCCGGGAAACTCTTAACTCTCTCTCGATCTCTCTCAATGTGGAAATTAATCCAAGGAATAAGTATATCCGAATGATGTCCGTCGGTTTGCTTAAATAGGGTTTATCCAAAGCTGCACTGGAAAAGGAGAGACTTCTCGGCGAGAACCTTGAAAGTTCTCACCGAGAACTTTAGTTGAAAGGCTCATGTGTCTGTTTCTTCAATAGTTTTCGGCGAGAACTTGGAAGTTCTCACCGAAAACTTCAGTTGTAAAGTCTCTTGCATCTCCTGTTTGTAAAAATCTTTGGCGAGAACTTTGGAAGTTCTCACCAAATACTTTAGTGTTGGTAGGGGAGTATTTCAGTTTGGACTTATATGATTTCTGGATCAATTTCGGCTGGTTCCTTCGCTTTCCGAGTACGTCTGTGGCTACTTATTGATGGCAAAAACCCGTGCATTCACAAAAGCACTAGAAAACACATCAAATAGACCCATAACTGGCCAAAGTAACCAAAATGGTAGAAATAGAGCAATCGAGTGAAAACACCTAAACTACCCCAAAAACCGTGTCTCAAGCAAGGAAATGTTGCTTAAATGAGGCTGATAATCATGTCAAATCGAGTGTCATCATCCATTGATATTTATCGATTTATTTATTGGAGGCCTCCTTCAGATTTTGATCATTTCATAAGAGGCATTTTCCTTTTGTCGATTTCCGCTTATTTCATTTATGTTCTCATTGAGTGATGCACATATCGGTTCAACCATGGGTTTACCCAAGTCATTTCGGTATGTGATGAGCCACTTGTTCCCTAGACCCGCCCCTAGCTGCCCTTAACCCGGAGCCAGATCAAGACTTTCAAGGATCGGCTCAACACTTACATAGCAGCCTGAAGCAAGGATCGACATGAAGAGGATACCGATCGGATCGTTCGGGCAGACTACACTCTCCTGATTAGCGGAGGGACATTTAAGCAACCAGAATAGGAGCCAGCACCAAGCCTAGCACTGATGCTTAGGCCAAACGCCTGGCCCGATCCAAGGCCGACCATCGACCGGGGCCCTAAGACATCTTCTACAAGCCCTGAAGACCTAGAACCCCGCCAAGGGTGTCCTAAGGGGTTCCTAACAAATGGCCCCAAGCAGCAAATAGAAGGCCTGAAGGATTCAGGAGAAGGCCCGAAAATGAGCCAACTACGGGTGCCGCATCAGTACCGGAGGGAGCCGACCGACACTCAGCACCCAACCGTCTAATGGCTCGGGCCTTCGAAGGTTATCCCCCGGCCTTGGAGTCCATTTGGTCCCATAAGAAGCCCCCAACACCCGCCACCCAAGAAGGAACTCATAAGGTAGAAGAAATGAAGATCTTGGAGTGTGAGCGTCCGGAGGCTGATCGACCGGGAGCCCGAAGTCCGACCGGGCTCCGTACGAGACCTTAGCAGAGCCCAGCATCCGGAGCCCCAAGAAGCCCCAGCCTCGGCATCCGATGCTGCCGCCAATTCTAGGCCCGACATAAAAGGCGGCACTGGCTTTCCTAAACTAGATCAGTCATAATTAGGGTTTTCCGATTGAGAATCCGCCGGTTTAGGGTTTTGGACAAGTTTTCTGGTTTTTATTCCCTTTTAGTGTTTTGTTCGGATTTCTCTTTTAGTGAACACGTGTTAAGGAATAAATAAATCCTTTTAGAGTTCTAAATAGGATTTATTTTAGTTCTTTATTATTTTAGAGTTAGAGTCCAAAGAGGAATCGTAGAGCCTGTTCACGATTTCCTCTAGTATAAATAAGAGGCTCCGACCTCTCTTTGTAATCAACTTTCCCTTGAATAAATTACTTAAATCAGAACTTTGTTCTTTCCCTTCAAGTCTTTGCCCGTTGTTGCATTGCTTAAGGTTGGCATTATCAACAAAAGCATCCATCTTTTGTAGTGGCGCCCTCGACCGGACACTTAGGGTTCTTGGCTATATAAAGCCAACGGGTCCAAGTACTTCCATCCAGGTTACATAGGTTATCTATAGTGCCGGTATTCAAGCTCACGGTGGTTAGGGTCTCGGAGCAGCTCACGCCAAGGTTCATCATCCAGGAGGTGATCAGGTCAAGGACAGCCGATTCTCGGGGCTCACATCAGTTTTGGTATCAGAGCCAAGGTTCAACACTAGGACCGCAATCTATCTCAGTTTCCAGGTTTATTCTTGATTCATATCTTTACGTTTTTGTTCTTAGATAAATCGTTAGAAAATCTTCATCTATTTATCTTCCTGTTCAAGTTATTGTAAGGCCAGCAAAAGCTGGTGGCCAAACAACCATCAAAGAAAATCATACAAAAGAAGAGTAGAAAAAGAAGACAACAAGCAAGGCCACCTTGCCCTAATTCTTTCGTTGTAAGTTGGTTTTAAGAAGAGGGGATAAAGAAAATAGAAAATAGATAAGCTTTCATTGCTAGGGTTTGTGTGTACCAAACCCCCCAAAAAATTTGAGTCATCACCTAGCTGTCCTCAGCCAAGCATCGAGTCACTCCAAAAGGAAGTACTCGTGACCAGAAGACCAGCCCAAGGAGTCAGGTTCTTGGGGCCCTACGATCGATAAAGCCAAGCCTGGTAGCCGTGAAGACACTTGCAACTACTTGAGCCGAATTCAATAGGTTCTCATATCCTTTTATTAAGCGTTACTTTAAAATTTATACACGAGTGGTAAAGTGATGTTGTGAACTGCTGCAACCGTGGGCAGACGACCCTTGAACACCGCAAGTTGGACACCGTGCAACGAGGTAGAATCGTCGGGAACCGGGGCGGATGAGTACTTTGACCCGTCAGCTATATAACAGCTGGGAACCAGAAGTGTCCAGTCGAAGACGCCACGCCAAGAGATGGATGCTCTTGATGATAAGTCGATCCTTCAGTATCGCAACATGCAGATACAATAAGGGTTTCAGAACAAAGTTATTTCAAAGAGGGGTGTTTATTTCATAAAAGTTGTGTCTACAAAGGGTGGTCGGCGGCCTCTATATATAGGTGAGGGAACAAGCTCTCCTCCCTAAACACTACTTCCTAAATAAGAATAAAATAAAAGAGTCCTATTCCTAAAAAGAATCCTAAAACCCCTAAATAATCCTACTAAAAAGGAATAAAACATAAAATAATAGTTGTAGTCTTTAAAGCAGAATAAAAGACCTAAATTAGGTCAAAAATCCTAATTTGGCCGCGTACGACTACTCGGGCCGGTTGGGCGCGTGTGGCAGCCCGGTGGGCTTGACCGACCGGGCGGCGGACTTGCTTCGGGTGGCGGTCGTGGGCCTGGTGCTCCGGACGGGGTTCAGTGGCAAGGGCCTTGTCCAAAAGACATGTTCTTCGTGGTCGGCTCTATGGAATTCCTCTGATCGGTCCGGCTGCCGGTTTAGGGCTCGGGGCTGTTCTCTCCTTGGGCCTTCTCCATCTCCGCTCGGGCCTTCTTCTTTAAGCTTCAGGTAGGCCTCAAGTAGCTCTGGGTGTAGTTCTCTGGGGGTTGAGTCGGTCTAAGTGTCACGTCTCGGGGCCAAGTACTCCAATTCTTCTCATGGTTCGGCTCAGGGTTATTCCTTGGAAGCTCTCCTCTCCAGGCCAAGTATTCTCGGGCTCTTTTCCTCCTATACTCCAGAAATGCTTCCAGAGGGTCACTCAAGGGGCCGACTTCTTCTTCAGGGCTTCTGGAGGTCAGGCTAGGAGCAGGTTGAGGTTGTTCTTCCTTGCTAGAGCTTAGATCCTTGGACATCAGCATGGCCTGGAATAGCATTCCATCTTGTGGAGCCTTTCTACCTGCATGGGAAGGACTTAGTCGATATTTCAGAGCATACCTTGGCTTTAGGGCTTGAAGATGGCCTGCCCTAGGCTCTTTATGCCTTTTGTGAGGTCCTAGGGTCTTATCTCGGCCTGGTGACCCTAGTGGGGTGTAGGAGTACCGGTTGGCATCAAGGCAGCATTGTTGGATCGTATCATTCCCCTCTTTTTGCCTTGGATTTGTCCCCAAATCCATCCCGGAGTCTCTTCTAGCATTCATCACCCTCTTCCAAACTTCAGTAATTTTGTTGGCCACGGTAGGGGAAGACTCAGTATCATCTTTAGACCTAAGAGTGTCACTTGAGTCAACAACGGACCAAGGCTCGGGTCCTTCAGTGCTTTCTCCATCAGTCTCCATCGCTCCCTCTTCTGAAAAACTATCAACAATAATGGTAAGGCTCGGGGAGGTAGCGGGTGAGAGTTCCTCGCTCATTTCTACATCCAGGTCAGCATCCGGATCTTCTTCACTCGGGGCAGCCCTCAAAACTCGTCAGGAGATGATCTCCCATTGGATCTTGGGTGCACAGGGGCCGTCGGTGAAGCGTCGGGTCGGGGCACGGGGGTGCCGGAGGTAGACCAGGGCACGTCGGGCAGGGCGGTGGCGTCGGGCAGTGGGGAGGCGGCGTCGGGCAGTGGGGAGGCGGCGGGCAGTGGATAGCCGGCGGCGGCCAGTGGGAAGGCGGCGGCGTCGGGCAGTGACGCGTCAGGCATTGGGAAGTTGGCGGCGACGGGCAGTGGAAAGCCGGCGGCGGTGGCGGGCAGTGGGGAGTTGGCGGCGGCAGACAGTGGAGAGCCGGCGGCGGCGGGTGGTGAGACCTCCGGTCGTTGGTCGGGATTCAGCCAAATAAAAACTACTAATGCTAAGAAAAAGCGTATAGCAGATCGTATTCCACGGGCCTTCGAATGATTGGCTACTTCAGAACTAACAAATTATTCAAAGAAAAACACTTAGTGCGTGGTGTGAGTTCCACGACTTCTACTTCTAAGAAATGCAGAAAAATTAAAAAGATTAAACTAAAGCAGATTGGGAATTAGGGTTTGGAAACAAGAATGACAGACGAACTTAGACTTTGAATCCCCCTTCGTTCCCCAGAGCATTGGCAATCAACAGATCAGCGGATTTCGATTCTTATTCAATCAATTACTAAGACACCACCATAACTCCTTAACCTTAGGTTTAAGACCGGCGAACGTTCGCTCTATCCGTTCTAACTACCAAGATTAACTAGCCGCCCGGGTACGGTCACCTCTCGCAACGACTTAATTAATTGGTGTGATTACTAGTGATTAATGAGTTACTCTTGCAGTGAATTAACCCTAACCGGTTCCTACGAAAGGCACACTCCAATTATAAGGTTAATTGTTTAATTCGATGTTCTAAAGTAAGGCGAGCATTCGCTTCTATCCTTAGCTTAACAAGAATCTAATCTAGGTGATCAATCCAGACAAGAAACATGAACAATGAAGAACGAATCAAACATGAAAAAGAACTGATTGAATTTCGAATCTAATCCACGCCGATCCGTGACCGCTTTAAAGCCCTGGGTCACTTAGGGTTCATCTAGTCTAAGCTCTAAAGGGTTTAGCTACTCATGATCATTACAAAAGACACAAAGACAAAGAAAGAGTTCATCATTCAGAGGAAGAACATAAAAGAATCTGAAAAACCTAATTCAGACAACTCTGACAGACTCCGATATTTGGTAAGTTGCACTCCTAGCTCCGGTTCTCCGAGGTGGAAGGGATGGCGTCACGATCTCTATCCGGCTCTTCGAACTCCAACTCCTCGCTCCAGAACTTCAGAGAATTCTGATCTCGAAAAGTTGTATTATGATTAATTATGATTGTATGTCTCTTATTTGGGCCGCCGGTTTAAGTATAAATACTTAACCCTAACCCAGCCAGAATAGTGTATTATTTTCGCCGAAATTCTCAAGGAATTTTTGGCAAAAATTCCTTTGTGTTCGGACTGCTTCTTCTGGTCCTGAGTTTTCGGTCCGAAGAGTGCACTGTTTTCGCCGAAGTCACTCTTCACTCGGCGGCAGTTGGTTTGCACTATTGATTTCGCCGAAAGTGTAAGCTCATTTTCGCCGAAGATGCAAGTGTGAATGGGCAGATTTCGGTTTGAACTTGATCGACTCCTTTGATCGATTCCGGTTTGATTCCTCGAGGTTCCTACGCCATAGACACGTCCATGGCTACGCTATTTGACGGCAAAAACCTGTGCTAACACAAAAACACTAGAAAACCATCAAATAGACCCGAAACGGGCCAAGGTAACACAAATGGCACGAGATAGGGCAATCGATTGAATATTCTACCCTAAAAGTGATGTCTTAAGCAAAGAAATATCGCTTAAACGAGGCTGATAATCACGTCAAATTGAGTGTCATCACATACCCCACACTTAAGCTTTTGCCTGTCCTCAAGCAAACTGAATAGAAACGCTCATGTTCATAACTGATAAGATCGATTAAATTGGAGCTCAATCAAGCACAATGAATTATTAGACAGATCGATCCTAGAACAAGAAACCTAACATGCATACAAATCAGCCAAACTACCTGGTCTCACTAATAAACTGCACACGACAAGTAATTAGCAACCAATTATGCACGAATTTGACCTGACGACCAGACTCCTCACACAGGATATATTTAGTACAATGGGAACTCTCACTCTCTGGGACGTGTTTCTGCTCTCGATCATTTTCTGTTACCGAATTCTGTCATAGGTTTGCATTTCGACCACATCTCCACCACTGTGACAACACGAGTATCTAGTCAAGAAGGACTTCCCTGCTAGGATCGTAATGAATACTACACTACTCGGGTTTATAATGAGATGGATGATGGGAATGAATGATGATGGCTTTGTGCGGTGTAGCTTTCGACTAACTTCCCTCGAATCTAATCTATGGCTTCCTACCGTCTAACCAAACACTGGTGGAATGATGAACGCTCGTCCTATGATACCCTCAAGCAACCTAGCACTTATTCTTTTTCTTTTGCATACACATTTTTTCTTTTCTTTTTGACTTCGTTCTTCCATTTGTAGGGAGAAGAACGTTTTATTGAACTACACTTTGGAACTTTTCTTATTTTTCTGATTTTTCTGCTTCTCTCTTTCTTTTCTGAAGCTTGATTCTTTTCTTACTTTACTTTTATTTTTCTTTTGTGTCGCCTTTTCTTTTAGTTGCTAGAGGGGTTTACACGTCTGGACATATTAGCTAAGACCACCTGTTTAGTGGCTATAGGCAGGTTACCACAAACCGACTTCCGGTAGGTCAATCTAGAACTACAACCACAGGGGATCAACGGGAATGAAAGAAATGGGAAATGGTTGTAATGTATTATCGAACCGAAAGAACAGGCCAAGCTCAAGGGTCTAAACCTAGTGGATTTTATCATTTGGTAGGCTATCTGGCTTAGTAGCTGAATCTAGGTGCCCCTATCCTTCTAGAACTCGTGTCATCGTGTGGTCTCGAGTAGGTCTCATGCAAATTCTAACTCATTCAAGTAAACAGAAAACCACTCAGAAAGAATTTAAATTGCAAGTTACGTGCAATGGATCAAAAGCTCACAGTTGGTTTGCTAGTCGGATTCGGTCATTTTCATGCAATCAAGGCTACAAACTACAAGTGTGATTTTAAAATTCTGTTCTGACCAGGCAATTTAGCATCAAAGCATACAAGTTGGTTCTCAAGTTCTAGGTTAAGCAGTCTAAGCATCATTATGAAAGGTTGAACAACAACTTAACATCAAAAATCAAGAACTGAGCCATTCTAATGCTAGAGAGACTGAAATGGAATCACGAGGCACACAAAACACAATCAAGGGCAATCAAGTTCATGCAAGGTTCTCTAGCATCCTACCCCACACTTAAATCGGACTGTGTCCTCACATGACTAATTCTAGAGTTTAGAGTGGAATGGAAGAACCTGGAACGAGATGATTGGCGTAGTGGATGAGCACGGATCCTCGGAGCGGAGGGAATCTACCCAAGCGAAGCAAAGGGAATCTCCCAACTGCCTACAAAACAAAAACAAATAAAACATAAAAAGGAAACCGGGACAAGTGTCCCGGATCCACACAGAAAAAAGTTGGACCGAAGTCCGAAAAGAATAAATAAAAAGAAAGGACAAGGAAAAGGACACCACCTGATCATCACTGGTCAGAGGTGTCGGGGTGGGGGAAGTGGAAGTAGTCGCCGAGCTGTCGCTGCCACTGCAGCTGTCGCTCATATCGCCTCTCGGCGCGGCGCATGTGTTGTTGCATAATAGTCCACCTAGCCTCTTGAGTGGCGGTGTCAGTGATGCGCTACTCCTGCAGTCGCTCGTACAACTCTCCCACATCCACGGGTTGATGTCGCGGCTGGTGAGTATACGCCGGAAATGGATCTGGAATGCGCGGCGGCGACTGGTGGATGTACCCTGCCTGATGGTGTGGCGAGGGTATATAATCTTGGAATTCTGGTGGCGGTTGCGGCTGCTGCTCCTCAACATCATCATCGTCCTCCGACTCGACCGCAGGTTGGAGTGGAGGATCTGCTGCTACAGGGGACTGAGGTCGAGTTCTAAGTCGTACTCGACCACCAAGTCTCCTCCAACGGTCATAATTGGGTGTCGTGGAATGTTAGGGCCATATTCATGGCTGATGCCGAAGGAGTGGATGAGCTGACCTATGAAGTTGCCTCCCAAGAGTTTGCGTGGTAGCTTCTTCCTCTTGGTCCTCTGGCTGAAGATGTGAGCTAGCACCCAGCCGGGGTGGAGAGGGTAGCTCTCTCGGATGGCTCGGTGAAGCATGAGCTCCTCCTTAAGGATATGGTGGCGATCCTTGTCTCTGACATATAAAAGTGACCTCCGCCAAACCATATGAATAAACTTATAGAGCGGGTGAGAGAGAGACTTAACTGAGTTGCTCTTCCCGAGGTGATCGCCAGGCACGCCTGTCATGTGGCTCCAGAGGGCGTGCAACTCCTCGTCATCATCAACATCGCCCCAGCCGAGGTGGTGATCGTGATAGTGCTCGTAGGGGATGCCCAGATGAGCGGCAAACTCATCGTAGGTGAGCTGCCTGTACACCCCACCAAGAAAGAAGCTGATCACCTTCTGGCCCCGTCTCCTCTTATGCTCGTCCAAGTCAAATGTCGCCCAGAACTCCTGGAGAGCAATGTCTGGGAACTCGGCGGCTATGGTGGTCAGCTCTAGGAGATCGGCCGGTGCTAGGGCGTCATGCACGTTCCGGTAGGAATCCTCGTCATGCTCCTGGAGTGACTCCATGGATAAAGGACGCACGTCAGCTCCACGGATGTGCTCGATCTTCTAGAAGCTCTCAAAGTAGAAGTCCGGTAGACGGGCGATGGTGGGATGGTATCCAGCATGGCGAGGGAGTGCAGGTGGAGGACCCAGAATGGCGGGTCTGACGGGAGCGGCAGCTCCTGAGCTCGAGGCGCCATCGAGTCGCGCCTTAGTCCTGCGCTCAAAGGTGTTCGTAAACCAGAATGAAACCAAATTAGTCGACCAAAACCTTACCCCACACTTAGTAGAAAAACTCAATTTCACAAAGAAACGAGGGAAACTAAGTGGGGTAAGGAAAGCGGAGTAACCGGTAATCATAGACAGTAAAATACATACTTCGGAACAGCCAGAATCGGATAATTACAATCAGAGTTCAAAAAGTCAAACCGACATTTAGAAAGTCAACCTTTAAGCATATTGGACCCTAATCATGGCGAGACTGTCACAACTCGGAGAATGACAGTAAAATATGATTTCAAATGGCAGCTCGATAATATGAACGAGAATGAACACTTATGACAGCCAAACGATCAACAACAGTTCAAAGTCAAACCGACATTTCGCACAAAAGTCAACATAACAAGAAATTAATCGTATGCATAGCAACACATGACCAAATGATATGGAGATTAAGCACGGAACTCCCTAAGCATCCTAGAACAGTTCTATAAGTTCGGTCAATCCTAGTTCACACGAAACAGTCGGCACGCAAAACGAGGCAAACTGAAAAGTCAACCGAAAGTCAACCTCGACGAAATTCAGCAATCTATATGTCAAAAGATTCGTATTGAAAAGTTATAGAACTTACCTTGAAGTCATGATTGCTAAAAATGAACGAGGTGAGAGGAATCGGTGAAAAACTTGAAAACTGGGGTTTGGGAGAACTGGAGCTGCAAAGCTCCGATTCGAACGTTCTAGGGTTTGGTGGGATCGGAATGAGGAGGGGAGAGGTGCGGCGGCGGCGGCGGCGGTGAGTTTTGAAAGTGGGGCGTTCGGCGATTTCTAAAGGAGAGGGGGTTTCGGGTAGGCTGTGCGAAAATGGGATAAAGAAGAGAGAGGTCCGGATTTTAAAGGGAATAATTAAGTGATTTTTCAAATCAATTTCGGCGAAAGTAGGGGGGTGGTTTCGCCGAAACTACAAGTTAACATGGATTGACCGATTTGAAAATGCGGTATCGCCGAAAATGGAAGCTCGGTTTTGCCGAAATCTTAGTTGGGATGGTTTTGCCGAAATCAGAAAATTTTCGAACCGAAAATAGGAAACAGGAAGAATGAGTTCGAAAATCAAGAATCAGTTTTGCCGAAAATGGTAGTGGCTTCGCCGAAAATTTTGAACTGTTCGGGTTTAAAATATGTTCGCAAATCCGACCAACTTCAGAAAATCACAGTTAAATCCAGAAAAATCAGAACGACCTCAATCAACTTGGAACTGACTCTATGACACGCAGACTCTACACGAAAAATAATAAATCAAACAAACTGACACTTTTGGCTTTCCCAAACCGACTCTAAAATACCAAGGTTGAAACAAAACAAAACTGACTCCAGCCGTGGGTTGCCTCCCACGAAGCGCTCTTTTATTAACGTCCTTGAGCTGGACGATACCTGGACGGTATTAGGAGACATCCCAACTTAGATTCTCCTTCACGCTCGCGTCGGAGTTCATGAAGTACAGCTTCGGGACTTCTCCGGTAAGCGTGAATCTCTTCCCGTTTGCATGTAGTAGTTTGGTACGTCCGTCGGGAAGATGATCAACGAACTTGAATGGTCCGAACAGCTCTCTAGAGAGGTCATCCTTCTTTAGTGTGACGATGGAAGGAATGAGGACTATCGGTTTCTCTTTTTCTTTCTTCTTCGGCTTGTTATCACCAGGATGGTGTGAGCGTTAGTACTTCCTTAGGAGATGCTTTCGGCTTCTCCCTCCATACTTGTCCCGACGCCGGTTTCTCGGAACGATTTGGTGGTGCAGTTGACTCGGTGGAAGCAACGGCGCCAATTTTTGGTCTCTAGACCATTTGGGTCTTCGTCTTCTTGTTCTTTCCTCGAGGTCGGCTCGGTGGTTTAGAAGAGGTTTGCAGTTCCTTCTTCTTCTTAGGTGGCTTCTGAACCGATAGTTCTGGCTTCTTCTTCATAACCTGGTTAATACCTGCAATGTCAATTGATCTTGAAACACTAGAAGAAACATTAGAAATGAAGTTGACCGAGGCCAACTCCACAATCTCTACAGATAAACAATTTAATTCTTCCTTAGGAATGTATTTCATCCCGTCCTTGAGACGGAATGTTGCAGTATCCTTCCCCACCCTTACAGTTAGAGAGCCATTAGGAACATTGACATTAATTCCGGCTGTCGCCATGAATGACCGACCCAAGAGGAGGGTAGAATATGTCTCTTGAGTATCCATAACTATATAATCAACGAAAAACCGGAACGGGCCACAGCAAGTGATTACATCCTGGATCATTCCTCTAGGTTCTCTTAGAGTTTTGTCAGCGAACATTAAATTCATGTTGGCAGGTTGTAATTCCCCTAGGTTCAGTTTCTTATATAAACACATAGGCATGACATTTATAAAAGCACCTAGGTCAATTATGCTACGCTTGATTTCAATGCCATTAATACTCAAAGGTAAAGTAGAAGGACCAGGGTCGGGGCACTTAGCTGGAATAGGTATGGGTGGTGGTCGGGGGATGGTAGCCGAGCACTCTCCCTCATTGGAAACGGGAATTTCTTCCTTCTCAGACGGGCTGGTCTGCTCACTGCTCCTGGTTGTTACGGCCTTAGCGTGCTCGTTCTTCACGGTGGAGCTATCTGGAGACGGAGCCTAATTGAAGATGGGAAGACGAGCCATCGCACTAGCAATTTTATTTATCATATCCTCAATTCTTTGTCCAGATGCTATCTATTCTTGATTGAGAAGAGCTTGTGCTTTGAATCTTTCCTCGTGATCATCAAGCCTTGCTGTAATTAGATCAAACTTCCTGGCTATTCTCCTCTCCCAATTGTCCTCAGATCTAAAATTCAGAGGCTGCTATACTCTGGTGAATCTGGAAGGATCTTGATAACCATTGTCCATGTATTGATTTCGGCTCTGGTCGAGTTGGAAGTTGTAGGGAGGACGCTCATAGAAGCCTTCCCGTTGTTGAGGAGGTGTTCTGAACTGACGGTAGTCGGGGTCGCCTCTTTGATCCCTGGTGAAGCTGTGATCAATGAAGTTGACTTCCTTGTTAGGCCAGTTATTAGTTGTACCGAGGATCTCTTCCATTTGTTTCTGTACTGCGATCTTAATCTGATCTTCACAACTTGGTTGACTCATGGCTGCTCCAAACTGTCTTTCCCTATTTCTGGACTTAGATGCACAGTCCGCAAAGTGAAGTAGAGCAGCTTCTGGTTCAAGTGCTGTGCAGTCGCCATCAGCTAAGATGTTGACCCATTCAGCTGTTTCTTCATTCATCCCTTTGGCAAAGATTTCGGCTAGCTGACTCTGGTTGAATCCATGATGAGGGCATTCAGATAGAAGCTCTTGGAATTCGGTCCAAGCATTGTATAAGCTTACTCCTTCCTTCTGAGAGAAACTAGCGATGCTATCCTTGTAAAATGTCGCTCTTGAAGGTGGATAGTACTCCTCTATGAAGTCCTGGGCTAGATTATCCCAGTCGGTGTAGTAGCCTGGTGGTTTCGAGCTGAGCCACATCTTGGCGTTGCCTTTAAGAGAGAATGGGAATGCCCGCAAGCAAAGATTGTTCTTATTGAGATTCCCTTTTTTAAACATCTCGCACATGTCAAGGAAGTTCGCCAAATGTGTGCGGGGGTTTTCTTGCAGCTTCCCTTCGAATCGAAGACTCTTAGAGACCATGTTCAGGACGAAGGTTGTGATATCATAATCAGGGTCGTCATCGTTTTGCGGCACGACGACGCTAGCTCGGAGGTGAGCTACACTTGGTCTACAGTAACCCGCCACGGTGCGCTGAGCAACTAGTACGCGAGGAGAAGGTGGTGGTGAATCTGAAGTAGTGGATGAAGCGGATGAAGATAAGGAGTTCTCCTTCAACTCCTCGATCTTTTCAGGGATAGGTGGTGTAGGCGGTGTGGTTATGTCTTGCTTCTGAGCTCGCGGTTTCTTCGACGAAGCAGAATTACCCGGCTTATACTGAGAATGAGCAATCGAGCGGTTCATGAACCTGTAGAACAACCTACAAGCAACAAAAGCAAACATACCGGCGTAAAATCGAAGTGGGTGGAAAAATGAAAGATGGAAAATAGAAGAATAAATTGCCAGTTCTTCTTTCAACAATCAAAAGAAGTCCCCGGCAACGACGCCAATTTGGTGAGACCTCCGGTCGTTGGTCGGGATTCAGCCAAATAAAAACTACTAATGCTAAGAAAAAGCGTATAGCAGATCGTATTCCACGGGCCTTCGAATGATTGGCTACTTCAGAACTAACAAATTATTCAAAGAAAAACACTTAGTGCGTGGTGTGAGTTCCACGACTTCTACTTCTAAGAAATGCAGAAAAATTAAAAAGATTAAACTAAAGCAGATTGGGAATTAGGGTTTGGAAACAAGAATGGCAGACGAACTTAGACTTTGAATCCCCCTTCGTTCCCCAGAGCATTGGCAATCAACAGATCAGCGGATTTTGATTCTTATTCAATCAATTACTAAGACACCACCATAACTCCTTACCCTTAGGTTTAAGACCGGCGAACGTTCGCTCTATCCGTTCTAACTACCAAGATTAACTAGCCGCCCGGGTACGGTCACCTCTCGCAACGACTTAATTAATTGGTGTGATTACTAGTGATTAATGAGTTACTCTTGCAGTGAATTAACCCTAACCGGTTCCTACGAAAGGCACACTCCAATTATAAGGTTAATTGTTTAATTCGATGTTCTAAAGTAACGCGAGCGTTCGCTTCTATCCTTAGCTTAACAAGAATCTAATCTAGGTGATCAATTCAGACAAGAAACATGAACAATGAAGAACGAATCAAACATGAAAAATAACTGATTGAATTTCGAATCTAATCACCGCCGATCCGTGACCGCTTTAAAGCCCTGGGTCACTTAGGGTTCATCTAGTCTAAGCTCTAAAGGGTTTAGCTACTCATGATCATTACAAAAGACACAAAGACAAAGAAAGAGTTCATCATTCAGAGGAAGAACAGAAAAGAATCTGAAAAACCTAATTCAGACGACTCTGACAGACTCCGATCTTTGGTAAGTTGCACTCCTAGCTCCGGTTCTCCGAGGTGGAAGGGATGGCGTCACGATCTCTATCCGGCTCTTCGAACTCCAACTCCTCGCTCCAGAACTTCAGAGAATTCTGATCTCAAAAAGTTGTATTATGATTAATTATGATTGTATGTCTCTTATTTGGGCCGCCGGTTTAAGTATAAATACTTAACCCTAACCCAGCTGGAATAGTGTATTATTTTCGCCAAAATTCTCAAGGAATTTTCGGCGAAAATTCCTTTGT
This sequence comes from Linum lewisii, assembly GCA_034768395.1. NCBI lineage: Eukaryota > Viridiplantae > Streptophyta > Magnoliopsida > Malpighiales > Linaceae > Linum > Linum lewisii. The sequence goes on along the minus strand of CM068304.1, from coordinate 33,420,661 downwards.
GTTCGGACTGCTTCTTCTGGTCTTGAGTTTTCGGTCCGAAGAGTGCACTGTTTTCGCCGAAGTCACTCTTCACTCGGCGGCAGTTGGTTTGCACTATTGATTTCGCCGAAAGTGTAAGCTCATTTTCGCCGAAGATGCAAGTGTGAATGGGCAGATTTCGGTTTGAACTTGATCGACTCCTTTGATCGATTCCGGTTTGATTCCTCGAGGTTCCTACGCCATAGACACGTCCATGGCTACGCTATTTGACGGCAAAAACCTGTGCTAACACAAAAACACTAGAAAACCATCAAATAGACCCGAAACGGGCCAAGGTAACACAAATGGCACGAGATAGGGCAATCGATTGAATATTCGTTATTCTACCCTAAAAGTCATGTCTTAAGCAAAGAAATATTGCTTAAATGAGGCTGATAATCACGTCAAATCGAGTGTCATCAGCGGGCAGGTCGGTAGCGTTGGGCATCATCGTGTCGGGGCAGCCGGGGTCGGGTAGGACCGAGGCTGAGCGTTGGGCAGGGACGCGCCAGACTCGTGGTCGGGGGCCACGTCGGTGGTGATGCGCCGGGGGGCATTGGGCAGCAACAGGTCGGGGCCGGGTGCTAGGGCGCCGGGGCCTGGATGGGCAGGGTAGCGCCGGGTGCTGGGGGCGCTAGGACTGGGCGGGTAGCGCTAGTCGGGGCCGGGCGCTGGGGCGCGGAGGACTGGTCAGGCAGTACCAGTCGGGGCCGGGGCCGAGTGCTGAAACGCCGGGGCCTAGTCGGGCAGTGCCGGGGCTGGGGCCAAGCGATGGGGCGCTGGGGCCTGGTTGGGCAGCGCTGAGGCTGGGGCGGAGCGCTGGGGCCTAGTTGGGCAGCGCTGGGGCTGGGTACTGGTGCGGGGCTGGGGCCGGGGCTGATGCCAGAGCTGGGGCCGGGGGTGGTGCCGGGGCTGGGGCCGGGGCGCCGGGTGCTAGGGTTTTAGAGGTGAACCCTGCAAACTTCGCAAGCCCTTCGGGCTTAACTTCTTCTCCCTCATTAGACTCTTCTTCGTCTTCCTTCTTTTCCTCTTCTTCATCATCCGTCTCGATTCCTCCTTCTCTTACCACCATCGTCCATTGGTTAGGGAAGTCCCTTGAGATGTGTCCTCTACCTTGACACTTAAAGCATACAATTCCACTAGGACGTGGGTCAGAATTCTGAACCTTAGAAGTAGGTTGGACAGATGTTACCGGTGGTGCTGAAACCCTAGGGTTAGGGTTTGGCCATGAGCTTGAGGCTCGGGGCTGCTCGGGCTTCCATAGGGCATTGGCTGATCTCCTCGTGTAGCCCTTCCTCATCTCTCTCTCCACACGGTTAGCTAGGGCCTTGAGATCTTCATAGTCAACATAGTTAAGATGTTGACTTGATGTATGATCTCAGGGTGTAGCCCACCCACAAACCGGGCTATCTTCGCTTCGGTTCTTCTCGGAGGTCAAGTCTGGCTACCAACATCTCGATCTCCTTGTGTATTCTCCACGGACATGGTGCCTTGTTTTAAGTTCCGGAGGGAGGTGTATAGATCTCGGATGTAAGTTCCAGGAACGAACTTCTTCCTCATGATTCTCTTGAGGTCTCGCCATGACTCGATGGGGTCTTCCTCATCTCTTTGAACTCGGCTCTTGTACTGGCTCCACCATAGAGCAGCATAGTCAGTGAATTCAAGGGTGGCGAGGATTACCTTTTTTCGTTCGGAATAGTGATGGCACTCGAGGAAGTCCTCCATACTTCTCTCCCAATCCAAGTACTCGTCGGCATTGTATTTGCCGGCAAACTTAGGCACGGTGAGCTTGAGTTGCTCAAGTCATCGTCAATCTCCTGAGCTAGCCGTCAGGCTCTTCTGTTCAGACCTTCGGGGCTGTCTTCTCGTCGCTCATCTCGTCCTCTCCCGGCTTGAAGCCTGGCTAGGGTTTCTTGGACGGCGGCCATAGTAGCGTCAAGGTTCTGAAGGTGGCCTTCCATGTTGGCTAATCTCTCGTCTGCCATGGTTAGTACTAGCAATCGGAAGCAATTTTCTATCCCCTCTTCTTAGAAATAAACTTACAACGAAAGGAAATAACGTGGCAAGGTGGCCTTACTTTCTTTTCTTTTTCTTACAACTCGAAATTGAAAACAAGAACTAAATTAGAAGGGAATTTTCGAATCTATTTTCTAAGAAAGCAATAAAAAGGATATGAATCCAAGTGAACCTGGAGACTGGGATAGATTGTGGTCTGTGAGCAGAACCGTGCTCTGATACCAACTGATGTGAACCGCTGCAACGTGGGCAGACGACCCTTGAACACCGCAAGTTGGGCACCGTGCAACGAGGTAGAACCGTCGGGAACCGGGGCGGATGAGTACTTTGACCCGTTAGCTATATAACAGCTGGGAACCAGAAGTGTCCAGTCGAAGACGCCACGCCAAGAGATGGATGCTCTTGATGATAAGTCGATCCTTCAGTATCGCAATATGCAGATACAATAAGGGTTTCAGAACAAAGTTCTTTCAAAGGGGGTTGTTTATTTCATAAAAGTTGTGTCTACAAAGGGTGGCCGGCGGCCTCTATATATAGGTGAGGGAACAAGCTCTCCTCCCTAAACACTACTTCCTAAATAAGAATAAAATAAAAGAGTCCTATTCCTAAAAAGAATCCTAAAACCCCTAAATAATCCTACTAAAAAGGAATAAAACATAAAATAATAGTTGTAGTCTTTAAAGCAGAATAAAAGACCTAAATTAGGTCAAAAACCCTAATCTGGCCGCGTACGGCTGCTCGGGCCGGTTGGGCGCGTGTGGCGGCCCGGTGGGCTCGACCGACCGGGCGGCGGACTTGCTTCGGGTGGCGGTCACGGGCCTGGTGCTCCGGGCTGGTTCAGTGGCAAGGGCCTTGTCCAAAAGACATGTTCTTCGTGGCCGGCTCTATGGAATTCCTCTGATCGGTCCGGCTGCCGGTTTAGGGCTCGGGGCTGTTCTCTCCTTGGGCCTTCTCCATCTCCGCTCGGGCCTTCTTCTTTAAGCTTCAGGTAGGCCTCCAAGTAGCTCCGTGTGTAGTTCTCCGGGGGTTGAGTCGGTCTAAGTGTTACGTCTCAGGGCCAAATACTCCAATTCTTCTCATGGTTCGGCTCATGGTTATTCCTTGGAAGCTCTCCTCTCCAGGCCAAGTATTCTCGGGCTCTTTTCCTCCTATACTCCAGAAATGCTTCCAGAGGGTCACTCAAGGGGCCGACTTCTTCTTCAGGGCTTCTGGAGGTCAGGCTAGGAGCAGGTTGAGATTGTTCTTCCTTGCTAGAGCTTAGATCCTTGGCCAGCAGCATGGCCTGGAATAGCATTCCATCTCGAGGAGCCTTTCTACCTGCATGGGAAGAACTTAGTTGATATTTCAGAGCGTACCTTGGCTTTAGGGCTTGAAGATGGCCTGCCCTAGGCTCTTTATGCCTTTTGTGAGGTCATAGGGTCTTATCTCGGCCTGGTGACCCTGGTGGGGTGTAGGAGTACCGGTTGGCATCAGTGCAGCATTGTTGGATCATATCAAGTGAGGTATATTAGAGAGACTTCGTGAGGATTATTGTTTTTATTAGACTCACCATGACAGAGGAGGAACTAGCCCTGTTGGAAGCCACCCTACCAACAATTTCACAAATTCTAGCTCAGATGAAGGCCACAATAGAAAGACTAGAAAGAAAAGAGCTCGGTAATCCAACCAACGCTGGACCAGCATCAGGCCAGCACCGGACCAACATAAGATCTACCCTGGCCAACCCCGGACCGGCTCCCGACTAGTAACAGGCCACCCCCGAATCACCATCTAACCAGCATCCAGTAAACCCCGGATCCAGTGATGGATCAACACCTAGGAATTCCCCCAGCCCCGCCACGACACGGATTACCACCCGTGCCATGGCCCGAGCCCTAGCACAGGCTGCGACTCAGGACTCCATACGAGGCCTAGCCACTATCAGGCCTTCCCCCCCAGAATACACTACCACCCGTCCCCGACACTTTGTCCAGCCCTGGCACCCTAGCCATCCCCGACGCAACTCTCGAAGCCAGAGATAGTGCCCAATCCCGTCGTGAAGCTGGCAGCCGGTCAAAACCTGCCCTATGATTCTCTGCTGTTTTTAGAAGACTCCTGAGTGCACAGGTAATCGAAGAAGGATGGGAGCAAAGGGACAACCTCTTTCATACCAAATGTGTCGTAAAAAATAAAGTTTGTAGTATGGTAATCGATGGTGGCAGTTGCACCAATGCAGTCACCCAAGATTTAGTGAAGGGACTCGACCTTCAAACACAAAAGCATCCCAAGCCCTATAAATTGCATTGGCTCAGCAATTGTGGAGAGTTGAGAGTTGTAAGGCAGGCTCATGTACCCTTCAACATTAGAAGGTACACAGACCTAATCTTATGTTATGTAGTTCTCATGGAAGCCGCTCACATATTACTAGGAATACCCTGGAAATTTGATAGATTCTCCAAGCATGATGGGAGAACCAACAATTATAGTCTCATCCATGGAGACACTAAGTATAAGATGAAACCCCTATCCCCCACCGAAATCCTTCAAGATCAAATCGATAGGAAGGTCAGCCGAGAGAAAAAGGAGAGAGAGCTCAAAAATAAAGAGAGGAGAGAACAAACGAGTGAGCTCTTGAGTGCAAAGATAGAAAAAAACCCTAAAGGGTCTAGAGCTCAAAAGAGTAAGGGTGAGAGAGGAGAGAAAGCCTATTAGTCACCCCTGGTGATGTCAAGCAAACCCTAGTTGCTAGGAAACCGGTGGTAGTCATTCTCTACAAAGAATGATTGATCTCTAACCCTAACACTTTGTTGCCAAGTGTTGTTGTATCTCTCCTACATGATTTCAAATATATCTTCCCCGAGGAAGTTCCAAGTGGACTGCCCCACTTAGGGGAATTGAGCACCTGATTGACCTAGTGCCGGGAGCAGCCGTGCCAAACAAGGCAACCTATCACACCAACCTTGAAGAGACCAAGGAGATCCAGTCCCAAGTACAAGAATTGATGGACAAGGGGTATGTCAGGGAAAGCATGAGCCCATGTGCTGTTCCATTCATCCTTGTTCCAAAGAAGGAAAGGACTTGGAGGATGTGTGTCGACTGTTGAGCTATCAACAACATCACAGTTAAGTATCGACACCCCATCCCTAGATTAGATGATATGCTTGATGAGTTACATGGTTTTACAAGCTTTTCCAAAATTGATCTCAGGTCAGGATATCACCAAATTAGAATGAAAGAGGGTGATGAATGGAAAACAACTTTCAAAACCAAGTTAGGTTTATATGAATGGATGGTCATGCCCTTCGGGTTGACTAATGCACCTAGCACTTTCATGAGATTAATGAATCAAGTCCTCAAGTCTTATATTGGAAAATTTGTGGTAGTATACTTGATGACACTCGATTTGACGTGATTTTTAGCCCCATTTCAACGACATTTCTTTGCTTAAGACATGATTTTTAGGGCAAAATAGCGAATATTCACTCAACTGCTCTATCTCGTGCCATTTTGGTTACTTTGGCCTATTTTGGGTCAATTTGATGGTTTTCTAGTGTTTTTGTGATAGCACAGGTTTTTTCCGTCAAATGATGTAACCAAGGATGTGTCTAAGGCATTGGAATCACGAGGAAGTAACCCGGAATCGATCAAAGAAGCAATTAAGTGGAAGACAAATCCACCCCTGCTCATACTTGAAGTTTTCGGCAAAAACTCCCTACTTCTCGCCGAAAACTATCAATCAAATTTGCACAGAGGAAGACAGGAGAAATATCAAGAATTCTACTTAGAGTTTTCGATGAAAACTTTCTATGTTTTCGCCGAAAACCGTCCCCTTTACCCAGCCGGATACAAACAACCTTTAAATACAACCGCCAGCCACAATTTTAAAAAACTTACTTTTTGGACGAAAAATCCAAGACTTAGAATTAGAGAGAAAGAGTGGAGAGAGTTCGAAGAGCCAGGAAGAGATCGTGACACCATCCTTCCATCTCGGAGAGCTCAGTGCTAGGAGTTGAAGATCCAGAAGAATGAAACTTCATGGATTCGTCGAAATTAGGTTTTACAGTTCTTTTCTGTCTTTCCTACCTGAGATGTATTCCTCGTTTGTTTTTGGTTCTCCTGTATTGAATATGAGTAGCTAAACTCTGTAGAGCTTAGATTAGATGAACCCTAAGTGATCCAGGGCTTTAAAGCGGTCACGATTCGGCGGTGATTAGATTCGAAGTTCAGTTAGTTTCTCTTTCATGTTTGGTTTGTTCTTTGTTGTCCGTGTTTCTTGTCTGGTTTGGACACCTAGATTAGATTCTTGTTAAGCTGAGGATAGTAGCGAACGTTCGCCTCACTTTAAAACACCAAATCAACAATTAACCTATTCATTAGAGTGTGCCTTTCGTAGGAACCAGTTAGGGTTAATCCGCTTCAAGAGTAACTCATGAATCACTAGTAATTACACCAGTTAGTTCCTCCGTCGCAAGAAGCGAAAGCTCGGGCGGTTAATTAATCTTGGTAGTTAGATCAGATAGAGCGAATGTTCGCCAGTCTTAAACCTAAGGGTAAGTAGTTAGATCAAATTGAGTGAATGAGAATTGAAAACCGCTGGTCTTGTGATCGCCAATGTGTTGATGATCTTAGGGGATTCAAAATCTAAGCTTGTCTGTCATCTTTCTAAGTTAATCAACCAATCATTCTGCATTCTAATTTCATTTCAGTTTTCTTGCATCCTTGTATAGAAGTCGTGGAACTCACACCACGCAAGAATTGTTTAATCCTGAATAGAATTGCCAACATATTTGAGTAAACAAGTAGTAGAAGCTCGTGGAATACGATCTATCTCGCTTTGTGCTTGGTAGTTATTTGATACGCTAAAACTGGAGTCATCAAATTGGCGCCGTTGCCAGGGACTCTTCTATTTTGTTTGAAAGAGGAGTTGGCACTTTTATTCTTCTACCTTTCCATCTTTCATTTCTCATCACACTTCGATTTTACACCGGTTGTGTTTTTTTTGTCGCTTTCAGATTAAAGCAGGTATAGAATCAACTCACTTCCGTTCCATCCTTCCCTACCACAATGGCTGCTTCAAAGAGTCTTGCGGATTATTGTAGGCCCAGCACAACTAACGTTCAATCTTCCATCACTGTGCCATGTAATGACAACGATCCCGACTATGAGATTAAGATCCCCTTCATGGGACTAATATCTAGGGACGTGCAATTTGAAGGAAAGCTAGATGATAATCCTTGCACACATTTATCTGACTTCCTGGCTATCTGTGAAACTTTTAAGAGTGGGAACCTCAATAAGCATACCTTGTGCCTGCGAGTTTTTCCATTCTCCCTCGGAGGTGAAGCTAAGAGGTGGCTTAGTGGCAAGCCACCCGGTCATTATACAGATTGGGAGAGTCTAGCTCATGATTTCGTTGAGGAATATTTCCCTCCGTCAAGGACAACTTCCTACAAGGTCAACATCTCTAGGTTTGTGAAGAAAGAAGATGCAAGCTTATACGACACTTGGAATGAATTCCAAGAACTTCTCTACAATTGTCCTCACCATGGTTATGAACAGAGGCAGCTAGCTGAATTCTTTGCTCGAGGTTTGCGTGAGGAATCTGCTAAATGGGTCAACTCCTTGGCTAAAGGAGATTGCACCACTCTTACACCTCAAGCCGCTCTCCTTCATTTTGCTAACTGTGCTTCCAAGTCAAGAAATTGGGAGAGACAAAGAGAAGGCACCAAGAGTCAATTAAGTATCGTGGATCAAGTCAAAGCAGAAGTTGAAAAACATTTAAAGATGATTGGCGCATCCATCGATCCCCTGTCAGCCACCGTCTTTACGGCTGACTGTGGATGGTGTGGAACCTGTGCTCATAACGGAGGAAGCTGCCTAAACTTTGGTATAACAGATGTCTGGTCTATAGAAGAGGTGAACTTCATTAGTCAAGGCTTCACCAACAACCAGAGAGGCTACTCCAACTACCGGAACTACCAACCTCAGGGTCAGAATCAAAACAACCGATTCTCTGAATCATATCGAGGACCTCCCGGATTCATTGGAGGACATCAAACATTTTGACCAAAGCCATATTACAACAGAGACGAGGATTTCGAGAAAAAGTTCGACCAAATCATGACCAGACTTGACGAACATGACAATCAATTCAAAGCTCATGCTCAAGCCATCACCACCAGGAGTGGTAAACAGAAAGCTGATCCAAAGGTTCCAGATCAAGTTATGATACCAGATGCTACTACCATAGACATGCCAAAGATTGAAGACATGACAGCAGAGGAAGAGAACAAAGAAAAGGAAGAGGAAGAAGTGGCACTGACTCCTCCTCCCAAGACAGCTCTTGAGCCTGTCTTAGCACCCTACCAGCCTAGGATCCCTTTTCCAAAAGCTGCAATGAGCAAGGCCAATGATCACGACACCCAGTACAAAAAGTGGTACAACATTTTGAAGAATGCAGAGATCAAGATACCAATAACTGAAGCTGTAGAGATCATACCACCACTTGGAAAATTCTTCAAAGATCTCGTGAAGAAAGTAAAGAATGGAGAGATCTTCTCTGTCACCCTCACCAATGAGTGTGTTGCTCTCTTTGGTAGCCCGTCTCCTATGCGACAGCCACCGCCACCCCCAGTTAAGTGTTCTGATCCCGGTCCTTTTACCTTACCATGCATAATAAATGGTATAAAGATTGATCGTAGTCTAGTTGATTCCGGTGCTTCTATTAATGTTATGCCTGTTTATCTTTATGAGAAGTTTAACTTAGGAAAATTAAAACCGCTTACTTTGCATGTCGTGCTAGCTGATAGGCTTGTCAAACTGCCTATGGGTATAATAGAAGATGTAGCTGTTCGTTGTGGCCGTTTTACTATTATTGCAGATTTTGTTGTTTTGGATACCCGTGAATTAGATGAAACGCTTATCCTGGGCCGACCTTTCTTGACAACCATCAGTGCAAATATCAATTGCAAATAAGGCTTGTTGACTTTAAGTGTCGGACATGATAGTGTAACATTCCGCATCAGGGATAGCATGAGATATTCTGTAGCTCAAGATGATAAATGTTACACTGTTGATGCTATGGAGTTGGCCTTATCTAGTGATCCACTAGAGTTGTGTTTGAATTAGGAATTGAAAATGCGTTAGAAGATCAAGAGCAGTGCCTATGGAAAGATGAACTAGATGACCAGAAGGCGACATCTACCACCACTTCTGCGCCACCTCATATTGAACCAGCTTCAAGTTGGATCACCACTTCATACGAGAAACCGCCAGAACTCGCATTAAAGGATCTCCCTGACCATCTAGAGTATGCATTCCTGGGGAAGGAATGCCAGTTGCCAGCATCATTAACTCGGCTCTATCTTTCGAATAGAAAGAGCAACTGATCATACCACTAAAGAAGCACATCCAAGCTATAGCCTGGCAATTAGCTGACATCAGAGGCATCTCTGAAACCTTCTGCAAGCATCAGATAGTTGTAGATGAAGAATTCAAGCCAGTCAGACAACCACAACACCGATTAAATCCTCTGATGCAGGAGGTTGTGAAAAAGGAAGTCCTTAAGCTTCTGGATGCCGGGATCATTTACCATATTGCCGACAGTCCTTGGGTTAGTCCAACTCAGGTTGTCCCAAAGAAGGGAGGGATCACAGTCATTCCTAACCAGAAAGGCGAGCTCATTCCCACTCGCACCATTACAGGATGGAGAGTCTGCATCGACTACCGATGCCTTAATGATAATACAAAGAAAGATCACTTTCTACTGCCGTTCATTGATCAGATGCTAGAAAGATTAGCTAGCCATGATTACTACTGTTTCTTGGATGGGATGTCTGGTTACTTCCAGATTCCTATCGAGCTTGACGACCAAGAAAAGATGACCTTCACCTGCCCGTTTGATATGTTTGCCTATCGTCGTATTCCCTTCGGGTTGTGCAATGCTCCAGCTACTTTTCAAAGATTCATGCTTGCTATATTCGGGGATCTGGTAGAGAATGTGGTAGAAGTATTCATGGATGACTTCTCTGTCTATGAAGACTCATTCTCTAAATGCCTAGCCAACTTAGATAAGGTACTAGCCCGTTGTGAGGAGACCAACTTAGCTCTTAGTTGGGAGAAATATCACTTTCTGGTTACCGAAGGCATTGTTCTTGGCCGTAGGATCTCTAAGCTCGGAATAGAGGTCGATCGTGCCAAGCTTGAAACCATTGCCAGCCTTCCACCGCCAACTTCGGTCAAGACAGTCCGAAGCTTCCTCGGTCATGCCGGATTCTACCGGAGGTTCATCAAAGACTTCTCCAAGATCACTCTTCCAATGACTAAGCTTTTAGAGAAAGACACCCCCTTCGTTTTTGAAAAGGCATGTCTTGAGGCCTTTGAGATTATGAAGACCAAACTCACTACTGCACCGATCCTCACAGCACCAGATTGGAATCTTCCATTTGAGATCATGTGCGATGCTAGTGACTTTGCCGTTGGTGCTGTTCTGGGACAAAGAAAAGAGAAGAGATTTCATCCCATCTACTTTGCTAGCAAGACGCTTAGCGATGCTCAACAGAACTACACTACTACAGAGAAGGAGCCCTAGCCATTGTCTTCTCCATCGACAAGGTCAGACAGTACTTGGTCCTCTCGCACACCGTAGTCTACACCGACCACACTGCTCTACGCCATCTCCTAGCAAAGCAGGACTCGAAGCCAAGACTGATACGATGGATTCTCCTTCTCCAAGAATTCGATATAGAGATCAAGGACAAAAAGGGAGCTGAGAACCTAGCAGCCGATCACCTTTCCCAACTCGAGGAGTCCTAGATAGGTAAGTCTGCTACTACCCCTATCAATGATTCTTTCCCTAATGAGTTGTTGCATCTTGGAATCTATGAACAGGTCAATAGCATAGCCATCGAGCCTTGGGTGATCGCTCATGCTCAAGATATGAGTAATGCAACCGCATCAGACGAGCCCTGGTATGCCACCGTAGCTAACTATCTATCCCGCGACATAATACCTCTAGGACTCGATTATAATGCGTGAAAGAAGCTCACTAAAGAAGCCAAGTCTTACTTTTGGGATGAACCATTCTTATACTGTATTGGAATTGACGGGATGATCCGGAGGTGCGTCTTTTACATCGAGGCAGCTGAAATCATACGCAAGTGCCATCAAGGCCAGTTTGGAGGACACTTCGGTGGCAACCGTACTGCAAGAAAGGTACTCGAAACTGGATTCTACTGGCTTTCTCTCTTTAGCGATTGTGACACTTTTTCTCATCATTGTGATGCATGTCAACAATCATTAACATCTCTAATCGTAATGAGGTGCCTCAGAACATATCTTTAACTGTTGAAATTCTTTATGTTTGGGGAATTGATTTTATGGGGCCATTCACACCCTCCGACGGAAATAAGTACATTCTTGTGGCCGTTGATTATGTTTCTAAGTGGGCTGAAGCAAAAGCTTTACCCACCAATGATTCAAGAGTGGTGGGAAGGTTCCTTACACGTCTCTTCACGCGTTTTGGTACACCACGCTTCATCATAAGCGATAGAGGTACCCATTTCCATGGACACTTCGATCGGGTGTGCAAGCGCTTTGGCGTCACCCACCGAATGTCCACCGCTTACCACCCTCAGGCTAACGGTCAAGCGGAAGTTACAAACCGTGAGCTCAACCAGATTCTTGATAGGACAGTTGGCCGGTCTCGCAAGGACTGGTCATCTAAGCTCAATGATGCCTTATGGGCATATCGAACTGCTACAAGACTCCCATCGGTACTTCACCGTATCAACTACTCTATGGTAAGGCATGCCATCTACCGGTTGAGCTTGAGCACAAGGCGTTCTGAGCTACTGAAGAGCTAAACATGCATCATGCAGTAGCAGGGAATGAGCGACTATATCAGATCGCTGAGCTTGAGGAATACCGTCTCCACCCGTATGAGAGTACCGAGCTCTATAAAGAACGTACCAAGAGGCTCCATGATGCTCAGTTAAAAGAGGTCAAAAGATTCTATCCCGATGATGAAGTCCTTTTACATAACTCTCGCTTGAAGCTCATCCCGGGTAAGCTGAAATCCCGATGGTCTGGCCCCTACACCATCGTTGGGCAAATGACACTTGGAGGCGTCCAAATTAAAGGCCCTGGTCAAGAGCCGTTTATGGTAAATGGCCATAGGCTCAAGAAGTACCTTCAAGGATTAGCTGTTACCCTCATCGACGTGCAGTACTTCCATCCAGGTTACTGATGACACTCGATTTGATGTGATTATTAGCCTCATTTAAGCGACATTTCTTTGCTTAAGACATGGTTTTTAGGGTAGAATAACGAATATTCAATCGATTGCCCTATCTCGTGCCATTTGTGTTACCTTGGCCCGTTTCGGGTCTATTTGATGGTTTTCTAGTGTTTTTGTGTTAGCACAGGTTTTTGCCGTCGAATAGAGTAGCCATGGACGTGTCTAAGGCGTTGGAACCTTGAGGAATCAAACCGGAATCGATCCAAGGAGCCGATCAAGTCAAACCAAAGTCTGCCCATTTACACTTGCATCTTCGGCGAAAATGAGCTTATGTCTTCAGCGAAAATAATAGTACAAACCAGCTGATGCCGAGTCAAAGAATATTTTCGGCAAAATCGATTAACTCTTCGGACCGAAAATATCCCTATGTTTTCGGCGAAAATATCAGGCTAATCCGGATCAGTTAGGGTTAAGTATCTCGGCGGCCCAAAGAGAGGAGAATCATAATAGGACGATCATAATTTACAAAACACAACTTTTCGAGATCAGAATCCTCTGAAGTTCTGAGAGCGAAGAGTTGGAGTTCGAAGAGCCGGATAGAGATCGTGACGCCATCCCTTCCATCTCGGAGAACCGGAGCTAGGAGTGTTATCTACCGAAGATCGAAGTCTGTCAGAGTCGTCTAAATTAGGTTTTTTCAGATTCTTTTCTGTTCTTCCTTCGAATGATGAACTCTTTCTTTATCTTTGTTTCTTTTGTAATAATCATGAGTAGCTAAACTCGTTAGAGCTTAGACTAGATGAACCCTAAGTGACCCAGGGCTTTAAAGCGGTCACGGATTGGCGGTGATTAGATTCGAAATTCAATCAGTTCTTTTTCATGTTTGATTCGTTCTTCATTGTTCATGTTTCTTGTCTGGATTGATCACCTAGATTAGATTCTGGTTAAGCTAAGGATAGAAGCGAACGCTCGCCTTAGTTTAGAACATCGAATTAAACAATTAACCTTATAATTGGAGCGTGCCTTTCGTAGGAACCAGTTAGGGTTAATTCACTGCAAGAGTAACTCATTAATCATTAGTAATTACACCAATTAATTAAGTCGTTGCGAGAGGCGACCGTACCCGGACGGCTAGTTAATCTTGGTAGTTAGAACGGATAGAGCGAACGTTCGCCGGTCTTAAACCTAAGGGTAAGGAGTTATGGTGGTGTCTTAGTAATTGATTGAATGAGAATCGAAATCCGCTGATCTGTTGATTGCCAATGCTCTGGGGAACGAAGGGGGATTCAAAGTCTAAGTTCGTCTGTCATCCTTGTTTTCAAACCCTAATTCCCAATCTGCTTTAGTTTAATTTCTTTTAATTTTTCTGCATTTCTTAGAAGTAGAAGTCATGGAACTCACACCACGCACAATGTGTTTTCCTTCGAGTATTTTGCTAGTTCTGAAGTAACCAATCATAAGAAACCCTCGGAATACGATCTGCTATAGCTTTTTCTTAGCATTAGTAGTTTTATTTGGCTGAACCCTCAACGACAGGTTCACCAAATTGGCGCCGTTGCCGGGGAACTTCTTTTGCTTGTTAGAAAGAAGAACTGGCAATTTATTCTTCTATTTTCCATCTTTCATTTTTCCACCCACTTCGATTTTACACTGGTTTTGTTTGTCTTTGTTATCTGTAGGTTTACAGGTGTATGCCTCACCGTCCTTGGACTCGCTCTCAAACCGAACAGGCCAAGAGTACAGAGAGACCAGGCAGTTCAGCTACACCTCTACAATCACAGATTCTGAAGAAAGGCAGAACCAATCCATTCATCACTCCGATCAAGATCGAGGAACCGAAGGAGAGTTCCTCATCTCCATCTTCACCTGTACCATCTTCATCCGCTTCATACACTGAGTCACTTTCACCTCCTCCATCTCCTACCATGGCCGATAGATTACCACCAAATGGCGATCAACCACCACCACCACCACCTGCACAGAAGAGTCTAGCAGACTATAACAAGCCGAGCGCGACTAGCGTTCGATCTGCCATTGCCGTTCCGCGCATTGAAGGAGATCCTGACTATGAGATCAAGATTCCATTTTTGACTATGATCTCTAGGGATTTACAGTTTGAAGGCAGGCCCCTTGACAATCCGTGCACTCATCTTGCAGACTTCCTTGATCTCTGCAGTACTTTTAAGAGCGGGAACCTCGACAAAAACACTTTTTGTCTGAGAGCTTTCCCGTTCTCTCTAAAAGGCGCTGCTAAGAGGTGGCTTACTGGTAAACCACCTGGCTACTACACTAACTGGGATACTCTGGCTCAAGACTTCGTTGAAGAATACTTCCCTCCGGCCAGAACAATCACCATCAAGGACAGCATCGCCAGATTCTCCCAGAAAGAAGGAGAAAGCTTGTATGATACTTGGAATCGATTCCAAGAACTTCTTTACACCTGCCCTCATCATGGATTCGAGCAGAGGCAGTTAGCTGAAATCTTCTCTCGTGGACTTCGAGAAGAATCTGCCAAGTGGGTCAATTCTCTAGCTGAAGGGGATTGCACTACACTCACTCCTGAAGCTGCTCTTCTTCACTTCGCAAACTGTGCTTCCAAGTCAAGGAACTGGGAGCGACAATCTGAAGGATCAAGGAGCAAGCTAGATCTCGAAGCTACAATCAAGGCAGAGGTAGAGAAGCATTTGAAGAAGTCTACCACACCGATCAAGCCACCGGTAGCTTCTGTCTATGTTGCTGATTGCGAGTGGTGTGGAGCTTGCTCACATAACGGAGGCCGTTATCAGAATTTGGTAAGGCAGAAGTCTGGTCTGCCGAAGAGGTAAATTTCATACGACAAGGCTTCGTCAATAATCAGAATGGTTATGCTGGCTACCGTAACTTCAGACAGCAAGGGAACTATCAAGACAGACCTCCCTACAATGCTGGTGCTAACCAGAACCAGAATAACCACCCGACTAGTCCAGCTCAGGATCAGAAGCCTAACCATCCATCGGCAGGTGTCTACCAGCCGCCGCATCGCAACCCGGGTAATTATGGAACTGCTCCTGGCAATCGCCAGAATCAATATCTACCTATCCAGGTCAGCAGCATCAGAGAGATAACAATGTCAGTGACCTGGATAAGAAGCTCAGCCAGATCATCACAAGACTCAATGATCATGACAGTCAGTTCAAGGCTCAAGCTCTTCTCAATCAAGAACAGATAGCATCTGGACAAAGAATTGAGCAAGCCGTGAACAACATCTCGAGCATGCTAGCATCTGGTCGACCATTTGGCCAGCTTCCAAGCCAGACAGAGCCAAACCCTAGAAAAGAACAGGCTAAAATGGTAATTGCTCGAAAACATCCAAACCTAATTGCTGATGCTTATTCTGTTTTATGCAGGATCGCTAAAACTCCGGAAGAAGAGGAAGAAGAAGAACAGGAACCAACGCCTAAGGAGGATCCTCCTCTTGCACCGTACGTCGTGAAACCTCCTTTTCCTAGAGCATTGCTGCCAAATGCAAGGATCGAGACTGGCATGAAGGGGAACAAGGAAGGATACCCTGACATTCGTGTTAAGAAACCTGTTTCTCCATATCCAGCTAAGTTATCTGATCCTGGTTCTTTTACTTTGCCTTTGGTAATCAATGATGTAGAGATTGAACGTTGCTTAGTTGATCTAGGAGCATCTGTTAATGTCATGCCTGTGGGTCTATATGAAAAGTTAAATCTAGGAGAACTTGAACCGCCTAGTATGCAACTCGTCTTTGCTGATAGATCACTCAAAACCCCTAAGGGAGAGATTAAAGACGTTGTCACTAAATGTGGTCCGTTCACGTTCTTAGCTGACTATGTGATTATGGATACCAGTACAGATGATGCTACCATTCTCATAGGTCGACCTTTCATGGCTACTACTGGAATGAATATTAATGTACCAAATGGTTCTTTGACTTTAAGAGTTGGTAAAGAGATGAAAACTTTTCGTCTTAAAGATGGCATGAAATACGACTCTAGGAATGAAGAATCTCACTGCCTAGCTGTTGAAACTGTGGGGTTGACTCCGGTCAACTCCGTTACTAATGCTTCTTCCAGTGTCTCTAGATCAGTTGTTGCTGCAGATATTAAACAGGTCATTGAGAAGAAGCAGAAACATGTCATTCAGAAGCCGCCTAAGAAGAAGAAGAAGGAACTGCAAGCCTCTTCTAAACCACCAAGCAGACCTCAAAGAAAAACAAGAAGACGAAGACCCAAATGGTCTGGAGGCCAAAAATTCCGCCGTCTTCCATCGAGCCAGCTGCACCACCTATTAGTTCCGAGAAACCGGCACCGGAACAAGTATGGAGGGAGAAGCCGAAAGCATCTCCAAAGGAAGTACTAACGATCACCGATCCTGGTGATACCAAACCGAAGATTGAAGAAAAGAAGAAGCCGACAGTCCTCATTCCTTCCATCGTCAACTCAAGAAGGATGATCTCTCCAGAGAGCTATTCGGACCGTTCACGTTCGTCGATCATCTTCCCGACGGACGTACCAAGCTATTACATGCGAATGGGAAGAAATTCACGTTTACCGGAGAAGTCCCGAAGCTGTACTTCATGAACTCCGACGCGAGCGTTAAGGAGAATCTGAGTTGGGATGTCTCCTAATACCGTCCAGGTATCGTCCAGCTCAAGGACGTTAATAAAAGAGCGCTTCGTGGGAGGCAACCCACGGCTGGAGTCTGTTTTAATTTTTGTTGAACTTGGTATTTTAGAGTCGGTTTGGGAGAGCCAAAAAGTGTCAGTTTGTTTGAGTTATTATTTTTAGTGTAGAGTCTGTGTGTCATAGAGTCAGTCGCAAGTTGATTGAGGTCGTTCCGATTTTTGTGGATTTAATTGTGATTTTCTGAAGTTGGCCGAATTTGTGAAAATATTTTAAACCCGAACAGTTCAAAATTTTCGGCGAAAACCACCCTTGTCTTCGGCGAAACCGATTTTTGATTTTTGAACTCCATCTCCCTGTTCATTGTGTTCGGTTCGAAAAGTCTTTTGTTTTTGGCGAAACCATTTTAACTGAAATTTTCGACGAAATCGTACTGTTATTTTCGGCGAAAACCGCCTTCGAAAATCCGGCAAACCGTTTTAACTGAAATTTTCGGCGAAAACACCCTTTTATTTTCGCCGAAAATAATTTCGAAAATCAGAAAATTTCCACTTTAATCCAGTCTCCCTCTCTCTCCTTCTTTCCTTTCACTCATTTTCGTTCAACTCACTGAAAAAAAACCCCCTTATCCTTTTCAAATCACCGACCGCCCGCATTTTAAAACTCACCGTCGCCGCCGTAACCCGCCGCCGTCGCCATCCACCGCCGCTCCCTTCCCCTCCCTTTTCCGATCCCAACGAGCCCTAGGACGTCCGAATCGAAGCTTTGCAGCTCTAGTTCTTCGAAACCCCAGTTTTCAAGTTTTTCACCGATTCCTCTCAACTCGTTCATTTTTAGCAATCATGACTTCAAGGTAAGTTGTAGAGCTTTTCAATACGAATCTTTTGACATATGGATTGCTGAATTTTGTTGGGGTTGACTTTCGGTTGACTTTTCGGTTTGCCTCATTTTGCGTGCCTACTGTTTCGTGTGAACTAGGATTAACTGAACTTATAGAACTGTTCTAGGATGCTTAGGGAGTTCCGTGCTTAATTTCCATATCATTTGATCATGTGTTGCTATGCATTCGATTAATTCCTTGTTATGTTGACTTTTGTGAGAAATGTCGGTTTGACTTTGAACTGTTGTTGATCGTTTGGCTGTCATAAGTGTTCATTTTCGTTCATATTATCGTGCTGCCATTTGAAATCATATTTTACCGTCATTCTCCAAGTTATGATAGCCTTGCCATGATTAGGGTTTGATATGCCTAAATGTTGACTTTCTAAATGTCGGTTTGACTTTTTGAACTCTGATTGTGCTTATCCAATTCTGGCTGTTCCTAAGTATGTATTTTACTGTCTATGATTACCGGTTACTCCGCTTTGCTTACCCCACTTAGTTTCCCTCATTTCTTTGTGAAATTGAGTTTTTCTACTAAGTGTGGGGTAAGGGTTTGGTTGACTAATCTGGTTTCATTTTGGTTTTAGGAACACCATTTATGAGCGCAGGACTAAGGCGCGACTTGATGACGCCTCGAGCTCAGGAGCTGCCGCTCCCGTCACACCTGCCATTCTGGGTCCACCACCTGCACTCCCTCGCCGGGCTAGATACCATCCCACTATCGCCCGTCTACCGGATTTCTATTTCGAGTGCTTCCAGAAGATTCAGCACATCCGTGGAGTTGACGTGCGTCCTCTCTCCATGGAGTGCCTGCACGATCACGATGAGGACTACCACCGGAACGTGCATGACGCTTTAGCACCGGCTGGTCTCCTCGAGCTGACCACCATCGCCACCGAGTTCCCAGACATTGCCCTCCAGGAGTTCTGGGCAACCTTTGACCTGGACGAGCACAAGAGGAAGCAGCGCCAGAAGGTTGTCACTTTCTATCTTGGTGGGGTGTACCGACAGCTCACCTACGAGGAGTTTGCCGCTCATCTCGGCATCCCCTACGAGCACTATCACGATCATCACCTAGACTGGGGCGAGGATGATGACGACGAGGAATACCACGCGCTCTGGAGCCACATGACAGGCGTACCAGGCGATCGCCTCGGGGTGAGCAACTCAGTTAAGTCTCTCTCTCACCCGCTCTATAAATTTATTCATATGGTTTGGCGGAGGTCGCTTTTATATGTTCGAGACAAGGATCGCCACCATATCCTCAAGGAGGAGCTCATGCTTCTCTGAGCCATCCGAGAGAGCTACCCTCTTCACCCCGGCTGGGTGCTTGCTCGCGTCTTCTGCCAGAAGACCAGGAGGAAGACGCCACCTCGCAAACTCTTGGGGGGCAACTTCATAGGACAGCTCATCCTCTCCTTCGGCATCAGCCATGAATATGGCCCGCACATTCCACGACACCCAGTCAGGACCGTTGGAGGAGACTTGGCGGTTGAGTACGACTTAGAACTCGACCTCAGTCCCCATGTAGCAGCTGATCCTCCACTTTAGCCTGTGGTCGAGTCAGAGGCAGAAGATGATGCTGAGGAGCAGCAGCCGCAGCCGCCGCCTGAGTTTCATGATTATATACCCTCGCCACACCATCAGGCAGGGTACATCCATCAGTCGCCGCCGCACATTCCCGATCCATATCCGGTTCCTCCCCAACAGCCGCAACACCACCCCGCGGATGTTGGAGAGTTATACGAGCGACTGCAGGAGTGGCGCATCACCGACAACGCCACTCAAGAGGCGCGGTGGACTATTATGCAGCAGCATATGCGCCGCGCCGACCGGCGATATGAGGCACAGATGGCGTGGCAACGCCAGCTCGGCGAATTTCTCCACTTTCCACCTCCCGGCTCACCGGACCAGCAGTGATCGGGTTGTATTCCTTTTTTGGTGTCTTCTTTTTATTTATTCTTTTCGGATTTCGGTCCAACTTTTTTCTGTGTGGATCCGGAGCACTTGTCCCGGTTTCCTTTTTATGTTTCTTTTGTTTTTGTTTTGTAGGTAATCGGTTGACTCCCTTTGCTTCAGGTTCTGATACACTTCCCTCTGCTCGAGGATCCGTGCTCACCCTTTGAAATCAACCGTCCTCATCCAGGTTCTTCCATTCCACTCTGAACTCTAGAATTAGTCCTGTGAGGACACAGTCCGATTTAAGTGTGGGGTAGGATGCTAGAGAACCTGAACCTTGCATGAACTTGATTGCCCTTGATTGTGTTTTATGTGTGCCTCGTGGTTCCATTCCAGTCTCTCTAGCATTAGAATAGCTCAGTTCTTGATTTTTGATGTTAAGTTGTTGTTCAAACTTTCATAATGATGCTTAGACTGCTTAACCTAGAACTTGAGAACCAACTTGTATACTTTGATGCTAAATTGCCTGGTCAGAACAGAATTTTAAAATCACACTTGTAGTTTGTAGCCTTGATTGCATGAAAATGACCGAATCCGACTAGCAAACCAACTGTGAGCTTTTGATCCATTGCACGTAACTTGCAATTTTAATTCTTTCTGAGTGGTTTTCTGTTTGCCTGAATGAGTTAGAATTTGCATGAGACCTACTCGAGACCACACGATGACACGAGTTCTAGAAGGATAGGGGCACCTAGATTCAGCTACTAAGCCAGATAGCCTACCAAACGATAAAATCCACTAGGTTTAGACCCTTGAGCTTGGCCTGTTCTTTCGGTTCGATAATACATTACAACCATTTCCCATTTCTTTCATTCCCCGTTGATCCCCTGTGGTTGTAGTTCTAGATTGACCTACCGGAAGTCGGTTTGTGGTAACCTGCCTATAGCCATTAAGCAGGTGGTCTTAGCTAATATGTCCAGACGTGTAAACCCCTCTAGCAACTAAAAGAAAAATCGGCACAAAAGAAAAGAAAAAAAAAGAGTGAAGTAAGAAAAGAAGCAAGCTTTAGAAAAAAATGAAGAAGCAGAAAAATCAGAAAAATAAGAAAAAGTTCAAAGTGTAGTTCAATAAAATGTTCTTCTCCCTACAAATGGAAGAACGAAGTCAAAAGAAAAGTTCAAAAGAAAAGAGAAAAAAAATCGTGTAAAGAAAAAGAAAAAGTGCTAGGTTGCTTGAGGGTATCATAGGACGAGCGTTCATCATTCCACCCGTGTTTGGTTAGACGGTAGGAAGCCATAGATTAGATTCGAGGGAAGTTAGTCGAAAGCTACACCGCACAAAGCCATCATCATTCATTCCCATCATCCATCTCATTATAAACCTGAGTAGTGTAGTATTCATTACGGTCCTAGCAGGGAAGTCCTTCTTGACTAGATACTCGTGTTGTCATAGTGGTGGAGATGTGGTCGAAATGCAAACCTATGATAGAATTCGGTAACAAGAAAATGATCGAGAGCAGAAACATGTCCCTAAACACAGAGAGTGAGAGTTCCCATTGTACTATATTTATCCTGTGTGAGAAGTCTGGTCGGTCAGGTCAAATTCGTGCATAATTGGTTGCTAATTACTTGTCGTGTGCAGTTTATTAGTGAGACCAGGTAGTTTGGCTGATCTGTATGCATGTTAGGTTTCTTGTTCTAGGATCGATCTGTCTAATAATTCATTGTGTTTGATTGAGCTCCAATTTAATCGATCTTATCATTTATGAACATGAGCGTTTCTATTCAGTTTGCTTGAGGACAAGCAAAAGCTTAAGTGTGGGGTATTTGATGACACTCGATTTGACGTGATTATCAGCCTCATTTAAGCGACATTTCTTTGCTTAAGACATGGTTTTTAGGGTAGAATAACGAATATTCAATCGATTGCCCTATCTCGTGCCATTTGTGTTACCTTGGCCCGTTTCGGGTCTATTTGATGGTTTTCTAGTGTTTTTGTGTTAGCACAGGTTTTTGCCGTCGAATAGAGTAGCCATGGACGTGTCTAAGGCGTTGGAACCTCGAGGAATCAAACCGGAATCGATCCAAGGAGCCGATCAAGTCAAACCGAAAGTCTGCCCATTCACACTTGCATCTTCGGCGAAAATGAGCTTATGTCTTCGGCGAAAATAATAGTACAAACCAGCTGATGCCAAGTCAAAGAATATTTTCGGTAAAATCGATTAACTCTTCGGACCGAAAATACAAGGCAGAGAGATCACAGCCATTTACACAAGGATTTTCGCCGAAAATATCCCTATGTTTTCAGCGAAAATATCAGGCTAATCCGGATCAGTTAGGGTTAAGTATAAATACTTAACCCGGCGGCCCAAAGAGAGGAGAATCATAATAGGACGATCTTAATTTACAAAACACAACTTTTCGAGATCAGAATCCTCTGAAGTTCTGGAGCAAAGAGTTGGAGTTCGAAGAGCCGATAGAGATCGTGACGCCATCCCTTCCATCTCAGAGAACCGGAGCTAGGAGTGATCTACCGAAGATCGAAGTCTGTCAGAGTCGTCTAAATTAGGTTTTTCAGATTCTTTTATGTTCTTCCTTCGAATGATGAACTCTTTCTTTATCTTTGTTTCTTTTGTAATAATCATGAGTAGCTAAACTCGTTAGAGCTTAGACTAGATGAACCCTAAGTGACCCAGGGCTTTAAAGCAGTCACGGATCGGCGGTGATTAGATTCGAAATTCAATCAGTTCTTTTTCATGTTTGATTCGTTCTTCATTGTTCATGTTTCTTGTCTGGATTGATCACCTACGATTAGATTCTGGTTAAGCTAAGGATAGAAGCGAACGCTCGCCTTACTTTAGAACATCAAATTAAACAATTAACCTTATAATTGGAGCGTGCCTTTCGTAGAACCGGTTAGGGTTAATTCACTGCAAGAGTAACTCATTAATTATTAGTAATTACACCAATTAATTAAGTACATTGCGAGAGGCGACCGTACCCGGGCGGCTAGTTAATCTTGGTAGTTAGATTGGATAGAGCGAACGTTCGCCTGTCTTAAACCTAAGGGTAAGGAGTTATGGTGGTGTCTTAGTAATTGATTAAATGAGAATCGAAATCCACTGATCTGTTGATTGCAAATGCTCTGGGGAATGAAGGGGGATTCAAAGTCTAAGTTTGTCTGTCATCCTTGTTTTCAAACCCTAATTCCCAATCTGCTTTAGTTTAATTTCTTTATTTTTTTGCATTTCTTAGAATAGAAGTCGTGGAACTCACACCACGCACAACGTGTTTTCCTTCGAGTATTTTGCTAGTTCTGAAGTAACCAATCATAAGAGACCCTCGGAATACGATCTGCTATAGCTTTTTCTTAGCATTAGTAGTTTTATTTGGCTGAACCCTCAATGATAGGTTCACCAGTTACATAGGTTATCTCTAGTGTCGTATTAAAGCTCATGGTGGTTAGGGTCTCGGAGTAGCTCACGCCAAGGTTCATCATCCAGGAGGTGATCGGGTCAAGGACAGCCAACTCTCGGGGTTCACATCAGTATGGGTGTTACAAGGGTATTAGAGCCAGGTTAGTTGCTGCTGTACTGGTAAATCGTCTTCTCTCTTGGGGAGTAATTAACCTCATAGGGAGAGGTGACGAGACATCAACACAGGACCAACTTTCCAAGAGTTTTCAAACTATTTTAAAACATGTTGTGAGTTTTGAAAGAAAATTGATTTGTTGCAACTTTTGATTTCTGAAATGGTAACTGAAATGTTTTTATGTCCTCCTGTAGTGAAAGCTAGTCGATGGGAAGCCACTATACCGGTAACTCCGGGCACGGAGCCGTAGGTCGCTAGTTCTAGCCATCTGACCTGAAGGGCTAGAACTTTAGTGAGTTCGGTGGAGAAGCAGCTGATCCTGCGGTTGCTGAGCAATGGATCAAGAGTGTAGCTTCAAGTTTCCGTGCGCTAGGTTTGAGGACGACATGAAGCAGCAAGCCATGAATTTTCTGCTTAAGGGTCATGCTCTGGATTGGTGGGACTTGTTCCCCATAGCTAGGTGTTCCAACTGGTTATGGAATTTGATGAGTTCTTGGAGGAGTTCCGTAATCAGTTCTGTCTGAACATCTGGCGTGAAGCGAAGACCAAAGAGTTATTGGAGCTGGTGCAAGGGGAGAAGTCGATGTTGTTGTAGTTCATGGACTACACCCACCTCTCCAAGTGGTTTAATGAGCAGACCAATTGGGAGTAGAAACTGATTCGTCGGTTCAAGAGAGGCTTGAGGTAGATAATCCAGGAGGGTGTCATGTCAGGTGACATGAGGAGTTTAGTGTTAGTGAAGGAGGATGCCTTGGAGAGGGAGTTGCTGGAGCAAGGAAAGAAGGAGGATAGGAAAAGGAAGACGAGTGCTCCACCTCCCCAAGCGCCTAGTCATTCGGCCAAGAGGGCTCAGTCTAGATTTACAAGTCAGGGGGGTGCACAATCTGCTCTGTCTCGGGGTGCACTCAGATGTTACACTTGTGGTCTTCCTGGCCACAAGAGTTCCTCTTGTCGGAGAGTTGGATCGGTGAGTAGAGGAGGGGCGCCATCTGGGCTCCCTATTTTTGGTACCTGCGGGAAACCACACTTCAGGACGTGTCACTTGTTGAGGGCTGCTCCAGTGACATGTTACACTTGTGGCCAGCCCTGTCATAGGATTAATTTCTGTCGACCAGGAGTTCAGCACCAACTCAATCTATGGGTTCGGTGCAGGGACCAAGGTCTCCGTCTAGGAGTTTTGAAGGTAGAGGAGGAGATAGCTTCGGCCGTGGAGCTGTAAGTGCTGAAAGAGGGACATGAGCTAATGCCACGCAAGTGGGAGCAGGAGGAGATCTGATGTGAACCGCCGCAACCGTGGGCAGACGACCCTAACCACCGCAAGCTGATGATCATGCAACGAGGTAGAAACCGTCGGGAACCGGGATGGACAGGACTTTGACCCGCTAGCTATATAACAGCTAGGAACCAGAAGTATCAAGTCGATGGCGACACTTCAAGGGGAGGATACCCTAGACGATAAGCCGGTCTAAACGAGAATCAATTCCATGAAAGTTGAGAAGAGATTAGCAATTCCATGCTAAGAGAAAAACCGAAGTTTAAGTAATTTATTCAATTCAAGGTGTGTCTTACAAGAGAGGCGAAGGCCTCTATTTATAGGTGAGGGAACAAGCTCTCCTCCCTATTAGCTACTTCCTAAATAAGAATAAAATAATAAAAAGAGTCCTATTTAGAATTCTAAAGAGGACTTTAACTAATCCTAATCTAGATCAAAAAGAGGGAAAATTCGGATTCCAATCCTATAAGGGAAAAGAATCCTACCTAAACTTGAACTCCTAAAAAGGAGGCTGGAAAATCCTAAAAATAGCTAAACGGGTTCTGGAAGATTCAGCCTAATAAATACCAAATTAATTCGGAAACTTAAGCCCTTTGACAGACCTCTAGAAGACTCCATGGGCTACAACTTTCGTGGCGGACATCAGTCCAAATTCTGTCCCCATGTAGCCCATATTCGTCAATCCTTGTCGGGCTAGGAATCTGTCCAGAAATCCAGATTTGGCCTCTTATGACTTTAGTGTTGGCCCAAAGCTGCTTGACCATGAGTTGGCCTCTTGGCCCTTCTCCTTGGCTGGATTCTCCTTTATTATCTCCTGTGGATCAGGCTCAGGGGGTGGCCTGATCGTGGCTCCTTGTTTTGGCTCCTCGGATCAGCATCCGGGCTCCATTTAGTGATGCTTAGGCCATGCATCACTAGGACTTGCTTTAGCCCTAACTTCTTCAATACTCCTCCGAATTGGGCTCCGTTTGTTGGAGGGTGCTCCTGAGTCTTTAAGCTATCCAGGGCGGCTAGAAGTTTCTGAAAGGCACGAGCCAATTGTTGGATGGGCCATAAGTTCTCCTCTGTGGTATCCAGGCCTAGGGACACATCTAGTGTCGAGTCTAACTCTTGGCCTTCTTAAAATCTGTTCTGGCCTTTTGAGTTCTGCTTTGGCCAAGTGTTCAGGAATGCTCTCAGGAGGTCTTCAAAGGCTGGTGCTGGTCCAGGGATCGTGGCTTCAATCCTTAAGCTTAGTTCTGGTATTTGGCCCGGTCCGGGGCTCGTACCGGGGTCTATCCTCGGGTGCTAGCTTCTTCTGGCCAGGCTTTCTTCATTATGCTTCCACCATATCTTTGGAATGTCTCCAGAGGGTCTTCAAGGGCTCTGGTCGGTCCAGGGCTTATGGCATTTGGCCTGAGGCCTCATTCAGGCTCTCGGCTCGGGGTTGGCCCGAGGGTGGCCAGGATCACATCATCCCCCTCTTCTTGAAGAGGATTCGTCCTCGAATCCTTACCTGGTAGTCCTTTAGAAATCATAAAATTAAGGGAGTATAGGACTTGACATGGTGGTTCGTTGGCGCTCCATGGGGGGTCGCGCCGTACCAAGGCTGGTACGGTTGCTTGGGGCTCGGGCCTTAGGGCTTCGGGTGATGTCGAGCCAGAGGTGGACAGGGTGGCACCGGGATCAGGGGGTCCGTCGGGTGCGCCGGGTCGGGCGGCGTCGAGCCGGGGGTGGACAGGGCGGTGCCGGGGTCGGGCGGCGTCGGGTCGGTGCGTCGGGTCGGGCGGCGTTGGGTCGGGGGCGGACAGGCGGCGCCGGGTCGGTCAGGCGGCGACGGGGTCATGGGGCCTGTCGGGTGCTGGGGCTGGGTGCTGGGGCGCCGAGGCTGGGGCCGAGACTAGTGCCGGGGTGGTGTCGGGGCTTGGGTCGGGGCTGGTGCCGGGGCTGGGCGTGGGGGCGCCGAGGCTGAGCGCCGGAGGCCGGTGTTGGGCGCTCGAGCGCTGGGTGCGGGGCGCCGGTCCTGGCCGCTCGGGCGCTGGGCGCTGGGGGGGCCAGGGTGGGGCGCTGGGGCGCGGGCTAGGCGCTGGGGCGCTGGCGCCGGTCGGGTGCTGGGCTCTGCTCGGGCGCTGGGCGCTGCCTGGGCGCTGGTGCTGGCGCTGGGCTGGTGATGGCGCTGGGCTGGTGCTGGGCAGGCGCTGGCTGGTGCTGGCAGGCGCTCGGCTCGGTGCTGGCTCTCCTGTCTTCAACTAACCTTCTGAATGAATATTCCATGTTTTGTAGGGCTAAGCGTGCAATCAGGCACTGAAGCTCCAACAGACATAGACTCCTTTCTATCATGGTGAGTGCAACAAACGAACACCAAAACTTTTTCTAATATATTTTCTAAGACTCGATGCAAACAAAAACTTAGTGGCTATAAGTAGGGTCGTGGCTCGATTTTAACACAAGCAACAGAAGCTAGTCTATCCCCTCTTCTTAAACACACTAATACAACGAAAATTGAAGAACTTGGCAATGGGTGTCCTTGCTTTTTGTTTTCTTTTTTCTACACTTCTTTTGTGTATTTTTCTTTGATAGCTTGATCGGCCACCAATATTTTCTTGCCTTACAATGAAAGACTCGAATAGAAGAACTAAAAATAGATGGAGATTTTCGAAATATTTTCTAAACAACAAGAAAAGTAAAGGGATATGAATCCAAGAATAAACCTGGAAACTGGGATAGAGTTTGGTCCTTGTGTTTGAACTGTGCTCTGATACCAACTGATGTGAACCGCCGCAACCGTGGGAAGACGACCCTAACCACGGCAAGCTGATGATCGTGCAACGAGGTAGAAACCGTCGGGAACCAGGATGGAGAGGACTTTAACCCGCTAGCTATATAACAGCTAGGAACCAGAAGTATCAAGTCGATGGCGCCACTTCAAGGGGAGGATACCCTAGATGATAAGCCGGTCTAAACGACAATCAATTCCATGAAAGTCGAGAAGAGATTAGCAATTCCATGCTAAGAGAAAAACCGAAGTTTAAGTAATTTATTCAATTCAAGGTGTGTCTTAGAAGAGAGGCGAAGGCCTCTATTTATAGGTGAGGGAACAAGCTCTCCTCCCTATTAGCTACATCAGTCCAAATTCTGTCTCCATGTAGCCCATATTCGTCAATCCTTGTCGGGCTAGGAATCTGTCCAGAAATCCGGATTTGGCCTCTTACGACTTTAGTGTTGGCCCGAAGTTGCTTGACCATGAGTTGGCCTCTTGGCCCTTCTCCTTGGCTTTATTATCCTTTCTTCTCTCCCCTTGGATCAGGCTCAGGGGGTGGCCTCATCGTGGCTCCTTGCTTTGGCTCCCTCGGATCAGTATCCGGGCTCTATTTAGTGATGCTTAGGCCATGCATCACTAGGACTTGCTTTAGCCCTAACTTCTTCAATACTCCTCCGAATTGGGCTCCGTTTGTTGGAGGGTGCTCCTGAGTCTTTAAGCTATCCAGGGCGGCTAAAATTTTCCGAAAGGAAGAGCCAATTTTTGGATGGTCCATAAGTTCTCCTCTGTGGTATTCAGGCCCGAGGACACATCTAGTGTCGAGTCTAGCTCTTGGCCTTCTTCAAATCTGTTCGGGCCTTTTGAGTTCTGCTTTGGCCAAGTGTTCAGGAATGCTCTCAAGAGGTCTTCAAGGGCTGGTGCTAGTCCAGGGATTGTGGCTTCAATCCTTAAGCTTAGTTCTGGTATTTGGCCCGGTCCGGGGCTCGTACCGGGGTCTATCTTCGGGTGCCAGCTTCTTCTGGCCAGGCTTTCTTCATTATGCTTCCTCCATATCTTCTGGAATGTCTCCAGAGGGTCTTCAAGGGCTCTGGTCGGTCCAAGGCTCGTGGCATTTGGCCTGAGGCCTCGTTCAGGATCTCGAAAATGAAAATGCGCCTCACTAGAGTTGCGACCGAAAATGCAAATGACGTGGTGGCCGGTATGATCTACATTCTTGATCTTTCCATTTATCCTTTGTTTGATTCGGGCTCATCCCATTCGTTTGTTTCTGAAAAGTGTGTGAGCAGCTTGGGTGTAGGGACTAGTAGCTTGGGGACTATATGGGGACTAGCGCAATCTTCAAAACTTCCTCAAGCGTGGGAAGAGATGGAGGAGGTTCCTCATAGCTTACGAACTCCTTTCGAGGACACTCACTTTCCTTCACCATTTTCCAGAGCTCCTCTAGCATAGAAGAAGGTTGAGAGGGTTGCTCATAGCTTGTGAACTCCTTTTGAGGACGCTTGCTTTCTTCAATCATCTTAAAGAGCTCCTCTAGCATGGAAGGTGGTGGAGAATGTTGTTCATGACTTGTGAAATCCTCTTGATAATACTCCGGCAAGACTTGATGGTAGGGTGGAGATGGATAGGGACATTGCTCATTACACATGGGTGTTGAAGCTTGTTGTTCTTGACCCCACCGTTGGCTATCTCCCTCACAAGTTCCTTGGTAGTAGTTGGATGGAGTAGGATGACCATAGTATGGGTTAGAAGACGGATTCCACCCTTGATAGGTACCATAACCATTACCTCCATTCCACGAGTTCATCTTACTTGCAACCTTGCTCCCATGAACGAAGTGAGGTAGAGAAAGGATAGGTGGATAAGGGACCTACAAACACGCACAACAAACACAACCAAGTAGTACAACAATGCGGGATAACAAAACCACAAAAACAAATAACAAAGAAGCAAAACTAAAACAGAAGGAAGTGAATAGAACGGTCCACTACTAAATCCTTTCAAAGGATTGAGAAAGTTCCCCGGTAACGGTGCCAAAAACTTGATGCGCGAGATTTAACTCACAACATACAAGGTCATATTCCACGAGGGCTCTCTCAAAAGCTTATACTCACACGGTTCATGGACGGTCTATTCAATTAAAATAAGTTTTGGTTTGAAATAGGAACAAATGAAAACATAAAGTAAGCTAAACAAACAAACAAAATGGTGCAAAACAAAGATAAAGAAGGTTAACTTGGAAAGATAGCTTCATCATGCTCAAGAGGAGTAAATGCACAAACAAGCCAAACATGATCGAGGATGCAATCGAATGACCACGCAAATCCCTTCTATAGACTTAATGCACTCTCGTCGCACTAAATTCCTATCCTAGAACCACTCAACCTAGGCTCTCGCTCTCAAGCTAAGTGACTAAGGATGCATTAAAGGTGTTTGATGAAATGCCAAGCTACAAAACCCTCTCCTATGACTCTATGACCACTAGGCTAGACACCACACTCTCATGTCAATGTCCTAACACTAAGAGAATCATCAAAAGACTAATCAAATTTCAATTCAATGAAAAACCTAATGCACACCAAGTGTTCGATAAAATGCACAAGAGAAAAATCATGCAACTACGGTTGAATTGAGATGATCTAATCTCTTAGAACACACTCTCTTCAATCCCTAGACCTACAATCCATGTAATCTAAGCACTCTCATGCATTACATCACAAATAATAGACCAATCAAGCCATAGCCATTAATGGAATTAACAACAAGTCTAGAGATCATCTTCTTACAATCCAAGATCAATCATGGCAAATGTGTACAATCAACCTCTATCCTAGCACAATTAATTTATCAATCCAAGGAAACCTAAGAATCAGCCACACATGGCCAAGGAAATGAAGGAAAGAGAAAGAAAGATGATCACCAAGAACACCATGGCAATCCTCCTCTTGCAAGCTCCTCTTCCAAGGTTGTGGACTTCAATCCAAGCTCCTCTACTTTGATTTGCACCTTGCTCTAGGGTTGTGGATTGGAGACGAGGAGGAAGTATTTGAGAAGTTGAGAGAAAAGGGTTTTGATGAAGTGTGAAATCTGAAATTATGAATTGCTTCCTCTATTTTCGCCTCCTTCTTCTTTATATACTGTGCTGGAATTGCCTGGCATTTTCGGCGAAAATTGTGTAACATTTTCGCCGAAAATGTCTTTGAAAACGGCTGGGCATTTCTTCTAATTTTTTCGGCGAAAACTCTGAGCTGTTTTCGCCAAAAATGTATTCATAAACCAAGCCTCCGCCTTCTGCTTAAGGTTTTCGGTCCGAGAACTTAGAGTTTTCGGCCGAAAACTTCTTCAGCTATAAGGTGCATTTTTCCCAAACTTGCATCGACCATAACTCCTCCGTCCTAGCTCCGATTGACCTCCCGTTTGATCCTACGTGCTCCTTGTCACCAGTACTTCAATGAAAAAACCTGAAAATACAAAGTAAACAACTCCAATAGATACGGAATTGGCCTCAAAGTGGCACTTGGACATCAAAAGAGCACTTAGCATAAAACTTCCATAAAAGCATATAAATCATGGCAAAATAGGATCAAACATGGGAGATTCTTAGGCTAATCAAAGGATTAAAATGCACCAAATATAGTCACATCAAATTCCCCTACGACTAAGCTTTGCTTGTCCTCAAGCAAAAGAATCAGAAAACATCCAAGTTCACAAATGACAAGATCGGTCCCATTGAGATTCAAGCAATAACAATTTGGCTTAAACTGTTCCACGAACAAACTAAACCTACACATGCAAGAACGTCAACCAAACAAGTCTAGACCTCACTATTTTCTGCACACTTCAAGTAGTGGTTGATTGAGACACAGCAAAACCGACCACAACAACACCGACTCTAATCAAAAGGACTTGAACTTCGGAAATGAAATGGCTTAGGTGGTGGTAGGGAAATGGTTGAAAGTGGTGAGTGATTATGATGTGGCTATCGACTCGACTTCATCCGCTTTTAGATTCGCACTTTACAAACTCGGGCGTAGGATCAAGGGCTACATTTGAGAATTCTTTTTTTTCTTTCCATTTTCATTTTTTTTTCTCTTCTTTTTTTTTCTACTGCATACTAGTGCTCGATCCAACACTTCACTTAGGTGTTGAACCTGCCTAGCTCACAGCTTTTGCCTTTGCTAGTGCTCAACTCGACACTTCACTTAGGTGCCGAGCTTGCCTAGATTTTCTTTTCTTTTCTTTTGAGCATTTTCTCTCTTTTTTCCTTTTTCTTCACAAAATAGCCACTTGATCCCTAGCTCTTTACAACTTCCACACAAGATTTCGAATTGGATTCCGTCTAATCTCAAGCCACAATCACGAGGGAACAGAAAGTTCAAAAAGTTGAAGAAAATCATGGAAAAGGGGAAGAAAATTTGATTGCCTTCATCATCCTAGACCGGTGTTATCGAGTGGTATAAAAACACGTATCAAACCAATCAACCAACATACAAGAGTGATAAAATCTCTGTTCTGGCCTAGACTCATTTGATATTAGCGCTAGACATGCTGGTTATAGGTTCTAAGTGGAACAGTCTAAACATCATTGTGAAAGCTTGAAGTCAACTAAACACCAAAAGTCAAGAACCGAATGATTCTAAGATAGAGGAATTCGACATTCAATTAAGATCATGCAAATAAACCAAGCAAAGCATAGCATTATATCTCTACCACAAATAATCACACCAAACCTCAAACTCCCCTATGACTAACATGAGCATTGTCCTCAATGATCAAGAGAGAGAGGGTAAGGTGGAACGAAGTTACCGCGGTGGTAGAGTGGAGCATAGGACGTAATAGAGGTGAAAGAGTTCCATGATGATCCTTGGTGAAGAATGATCCAAAATGCTTGCCAAACCTTATTCAAAAAGCTAAAACAACACAAAAACCTCAAACAAAAGTTAAAAGCGAAAAATTAAAGATAACCTGGGGTGCCTCCCAAGAAGCGCTTGGTTACCGTCTTAAGCTCGACGATACCTGTGTTATGGTGTCCAACTTAGTACCTCCTTCAAGTCAAGTAGCTTCTTCCATGATGAGAGTTGAGCTCCAAGTAGCGATAGAAGCAAATGGTAGAATGACCAATGAGCTAAGCTTGAGTTCCAATTGTTACCTTGACATGGCCTTCTACCATTGAGTGTAGGAGCTTGAGGAAGAATGTATGGAAGGGGGGTGCCATCGAGTTCCATCGTCTCCATGTTGGTGATACCACTCAAGGAGTCTTCCGGTTCAAGTAGAGGTGGCTCCACTTCCATGGTTACCTTAGGAGAGGTTATGAAGCTTGTGTCCGTCTCTTGACACAAGTACTTCATTATCAAGCAAGAAGATTGAAGAGTACTCACAATCTTTGGTGGGACCACAAGAGGGTGGTGTTGTTCACTTTCGTGCTCCACTCTCGGTGCCACCTCTTCTTGAAGCGTCTCCAAATCATCTCTCACCTCCTCTAAAGGGTCATCATCCTCAAGTCTCCTTGATTCTTCTATCCTCACATCATTGTCACATGGTGTTTCCATGGGAAAAACATGCCCTTCAATCTCCTCCACTACCAAATCTTCCTCCGTGTCAAGCTCTTCGGATTCACAAATGTCATCTTCATCATCATAAACTTGCTCCACATGATTGAGATGGCGTTCATTCTCAAGAATCTTCGTGACGAGCTCTATGCTTTGGGATAAGCAGTTAACTCGGTTTGCATTATCCTCCGCAATTTGCAAGATCTCTAGCATGAAAGGAGATGGAAGAGGTTTCTCATGACTCACGAATTCCTCTTGGGGAGAATCACTTTCTTCTTCTTCCATGACTAGCACTTCCGGTTCAAGGGTGTTGGAGATGAGCTTCACACTTTGAGTTAAACGATCCAACCGGGCTGCATTATCTTCCGCCATTTGCAACATCTCCTCAATTGTGGAGGAAGGTGGAGAATGTTGTTCATCCTCTAGAGCTTCCTTGATGAGTGTCATGCCTTGAGCTAAGCGATTAAGTTGGTTCGCATTGTCATCCGCAATCTTCAAAGTTTCCTCAAGCGTGGGAAGAGATGGAGGAGGTTCCTCATAGCTTACGAACTCCTTTCGAGGACGCTCACTTTCCTTCACCATTTTCCAGAGCTCCTCTAGCATAGAAGAAGGTTGAGAGGGTTGCTCATAGCTTGTGAACTCCTTTTGAGGACGCTTGCTTTCTTCAACCATCTTAAAGAGCTCCTCTAGCATGGAAGGCGGTGGAGAATGTTGTTCATGACTTGTGAAATCCTCTTGATAATACTCCGGCAAGACTTGATGGTAGGGTGGAGATGGATAGGGACACTGCTCATTACACATGG
The DNA here is from genome assembly GCA_034768395.1 of Linum lewisii. Classification (NCBI taxonomy): domain Eukaryota; kingdom Viridiplantae; phylum Streptophyta; class Magnoliopsida; order Malpighiales; family Linaceae; genus Linum; species Linum lewisii. The sequence continues at coordinate 33,387,050 of CM068304.1, read as the reverse complement.
GTGTTGAAGCTTGTTGTTCTTGACCCCACCGTTGGCTATCTCCCTCACAAGTTCCTTGGTAGTAGTTGGATGGAGTAGGATGACCATAGTATGGGTTAGAAGATGGATTCCACCCTTGATAGGTACCATAACCATTACCTCCATTCCACGAGTTCATCTTACTTGCAACCTTGCTCCCATGAACTAAGTGAGGTAGAGAAAGGATAGGTGGATAAGGGACCTACAAACACGCACAACAAACACAACCAAGTAGTACAACAATGCGGGATAACAAAACCACAAAAACAAAAACAAAGAAGCAAAACTAAAACGAAGGAAGTGAATAGAACGGTCCACTACTAAATGCTTTCAAAGGATTGAGAAAGTTCCCCGGCAACGGCGCCAAAAACTTGATGCGCGAGATTTAACTCACAACATACAAGGTCGTATTCCACGAGGGCTCTCTCAAAAGCTTATACTCACACGGTTCATGGACGGTCTATTCAATTAAAATAAGTTTTGGTTTGAAATAGGAACAAATGAAAACATAAAGTAAACTAAACAAACAAACAAAATGGTGCAAAACAAAGATAAAGGAGGTTAACTTGGAAAGATAGCTTCATCATGCTCAAGAGGAGTAAATGCACAAACAAGCCAAACATGATCGAGGATGCAATCGAATGACCACGCAAATCCCTTCTATAGACTTAATGCACTCTCGTCGCACTAAATCCCTATCCTAGAACCACTCAACCTAGGCTCTCGCTCTCAAGCTAAGTGACTAAGGATGCATTAAAGGTGTTTGATGAAATGCCAAGCTACAAAACCCTCTCCTATGACTCTATGACCACTAGGCTAGACACCACACTCTCATGTCAATGTCCTAACACTAAAGAATCATCAAAAGACTAATCAAAGTTCAATTGAATGAAAAACCTAATGCACACCAAGTGTTCGATAAAATGCACAAAGAAAAAATCATGCAACTACGGTTGAATTGAGATGATCTAATCTCTTAGAACACACTCTCTTCAATCCCTAGACCTACAATCCATGTAATCTAAGCACTCTCATGCATTACATCAGACATAATAGACCAATCAAGCCATAGCCATTAATGGAATTAACAACAAGTCTAGAGATCATCTTCTTACAATCCAAGATCAATCATGGCAAATGTGTACAATCAACCTCTATCCTAGCACAATTAATCTATCAATCCAAGGAAACCTAAGAAATCAGCCACACATGGCCAAGGAAATGAAGGAAAGAGAAAGAAAGATGATCACCAAGAACACCATGGCAATCCTCCTCTTGCAAGCTCCTCTTCCAAGGTTGTGGACTTCAATCTAAGCTCCTCTACTTTGATTTGCACCTTGCTCTAGGGTTGTGGATTGGAGATGAGGAGGAAGTATTTGAGAAGTTGAGAGAAAAGGGTTTTGATGAAGTGTGAAATCTGAAATTATGAATTGCTTCCTCTATTTCGCCTCCTTCTTCTTTATATGCTGTGCTGGAATTTGCCTGGCATTTTGGCGAAAATTGTGTAACATTTTCGCCAAAATGTCTTTGAAAATGGCTGGGCATTTCTTCTAATATTTTCGGCGAAAACTCTGAGCTGTTTTCACCAAAATTGTCTTCATCAACCAGCCTCCGCCTCCTGCTTAAGGTTTTCGGTCCGGAGAACGAGTTTTCGGCCAAAAACTTCTTCAGCTATAAGGTGCATTTTCCCCAAACTTGCATCGGCCATAACTCCTCCGTCCTAGCTCCGATTGACCTCCTGTTTGATCCTACGTGATCCTTGTCACCAGTACTTCAATGCCAAAACCTAAAAATGCAAAGAAAACAACTCCAATAGATACGGAATTGGCCCCAAATGGCACTTGGACATCAAAAGAGCACTTAGCATAAAACTTCCATAAAAGCATATAAATCATGGCAAAATAGGATCAAACATGGGAGATTCTTAGGCTAATCAAAGGCTTAAAATGCACCAAATATAGTGACATCAGTCAGTTGAGCGGAATGAGGAGTTGGAGAAGGTTCTAGTAGCTTGGGATTTCACCGATGTGTTTGAGGAGTTGCCTGGAGCACCATTGAGCGGGAAGTTGAATTTAACATACAGTTGGTTCCTGGAACCACTCCAATATCTATTCCACCCTATCGGATGGCACCAGATGAACTAAAGGAGTTGAAGGAACAATTGCAAGAGCTCTTGGATAAGGGATTCGTCTGCCCAAGTGTATCCCCTTGGGGAGCACCAGTGTTGTTTGTGAAGAAGAAGGATGGGTCAATGAGGATGTGCATAGACTACCGGCGGTTGAACAAAGCAATGATCAAGAATCGCTATCCACTCCCAAGGATAGATGATATCTTTGATTAATTGCAAGGGGCAGCAGTCTTCTCAAAGATTGACTTGAGGTCAGGTTACCATCAGTTGAAGGTGGAAGAAGTTTGGTGCCAATGACAGCTTTTAGGACTAGATATGGACATTATAAGTTTCTTGTCTTACCAATGCTCCTGCCGCGTTCATGGCTCTCATGAACAAAGTATTCCATGACTAATTGGACAAATTTGTGATAGTATTCATTGATGGCATCCTCATTTATTCTAAGAATGATGAGGAGCATGAGGAGAACTTGAGAATCGTCTTTCAGAAGCTGAGGGAGCAGTAGCTTTTTGCAAAGTTCTCCAAGTGTGCTTTCTGGTTGGAGGAAGTGTTGTTGTTGGGTCACGTGGTTTTTATGGGGTGGAGGTGGATCCGAAGAAGATTGAAGTTGTGGTTAACTGGTCCCCACTTAAGGATGTGTCACCGTTGAGAAGTTTCCTTGGGTTAGCTGGTTACTACCAAAGATTTGTTGAAGGATTCTCCACCATAGCATCTCCCCTTCACAAGTTGTTGAGGAAGGAGTCGAAGTATGAGTGGACAGAGGCGTGTCAGAAGGGATTTGAAGAGCGAAAGAAGAGGTTGACTTCAGCTCCAGTTTTGACTTTGCCTGTTGAAGGAGGCGAGTATGTGGTGTTCAGTGACGCTTTGTTGCAAGGCTTGGGTTGTGTGCTTATGCAGAATGGGAAGGTAGCCACCTATGCTTCTCGCCGGCTAAGAGTGAATGAGGTGAATAACCCGACTCATGATATGGAATTAGCTGTTGTGGTGTTCTCCTTGAAGTTGTGGAGACACTATACGGAGAGACATTCAAGATCATGACAGATCACAAAAGCCTTAAGCATCTCATGGATAAGAAAGAGTTGAACAGTAGACAAAGACGTTGGGTGGAGCTTCTGAAAGACTATGACTGCACTATTAATTACCATCCTGGTAAGGCCAATGTTGTAGCTAATGCTCTAAGTCGGAAGGAGTTGGTTGATCTTAGAGCTTTGAGAGTGGAGTTGCAGCTCAGAGAAGTTGGAAGTTTCCTTGCCAAACTCAGCATTCGCCCTTTTCTGAATGACAGAATCGGGGAGGAGAAGCTCAAGGATGCTAAGATGGTAGACATTAGAGAAGAATTCGTGAAGGATTTGGACAATGGTTTCGAAGTAGTTGACAGCTTATTGAGGTGTGGAGGTCGTGTGTGTGTGCCGGAGGTGGAAGAGTTGAGGAAGGAGATTCTTGAGGAAGCTCATTCCTCGATGTATGCCATGCATCCTGGAATGAAAAAGATGTACAATGACTTGAAAGTGAGTTTCTGGTGGCCGAGCATGAAGAAGGATGTAGCTCGGTTCATGTCGGTTTTCTTAGTGTGTCAGAAGACAAAGGCCGAACACAGAGATCCAGGTGGGTTGTTGCAATCTCTACCCATTTTGGAGTGGAAGTTACCCGATATCACGATGGACTTTGTATCGAGTTTTCTGCCAACCAGAGAAGGGAAGGATGTAGTTTGGGTAATTTTGGATCGCTTGACGAAAGTCACTCACTTTATACCCATCAGGTATAAGTCTAGTGTGGAGGAGCTAGCTAAGCTTTATATCAAGGAAGTGGTAAGGTTTCACGGCATTCCTCAATCCATTGTGTCTGACCGGGATCCGAGTTTCACATCTCATTTATGGGGAGGATTACTGATGACACTCGATTTAACGTGATTATCAACCTCATTTAAGCGACATTTCCTTGCTTAAGACATGGTTTTTAGGGTAGAATAGCGAATATTCACTCAACTGCTCTATCTCGTGTCATTTGTGTTACCTTGGCCCGTTTCGGGTCTATTTGATGGTTTTCTTGTGTTTTCATGTTAGCACAGTCTTTGCCATCAAATATAGTAGCCAAGGATGTGTCTAAGGCATTGGAACCCCCAAGAATCACACCGGAATCAACTAGAGAAGTCAATCAAGTCAACACATCCCTGCCCGATTTGAACAGCAGTTTTAAACTCAAGAGGAAATTGGCAGTTCGTCACAAGAGGAAGTTTTCGCCGCAAACTCCAAGCAATTTTGAGCAGAGCAAACAGACGGATCAAGCCAAAATTCTCAAAGGGAGTTTTCGCAGAAAACTCTCTGAGTTTTCGGCGGAAACTTAAGTTGTTTTCAGCTGAAACGCGGACGAGTATAAAGGAAATTCGGCGACTGAAAATATTTTCTGATATACTTACACTTTGGATGAAAATTCCAAGACAGAGATTAGAGAGAGGGAGAGTGAAAGGAGTTCGAGGAGCTAGGAAAGGATCGTGACGCCATCCTTCCATCTCGGAGAACCAGTGCTAGGGGTTGAAGATCCAGCAGATTGAAGCTTCATGGATTCGTCGAAATTAGGTTTTACAGTTCTTCTCTGTTTTTCCTACCTGAGATGTATTCTTTGTTTGTCTTTGATTCTTCTGTATTGAATATGAGTAGCTGAACTCGTAGAGCTTAGATTAGATGAACCCTAAGTGACCCAGGGCTCTAAAGCGGTCACAGATCGGCGGTGATTTGATTCAAATTCATTCAGTTTCTCCTTCACTGTTTGATTTGTTCTTTGTTCTTGTGTTTCTTGTCTGGTTTGGCCACCTAGACTAGATTCTTGTTAAGCTTAGGATAGAAATTCCACCAGTTAATTAAGCCGTTGCGAGAGGCGACCGTACCTGGGCGACTAATTAGTCTTGGTAGCTAGATCGGATAGAGCGAACGTTCGCCAGTCTTAAACCTAAGGGTCAGGAGTTATGGTGGTGTCTGTGAACTGAATGAATTAGAATTGAAAATCGCTGATCTGTTGACTGCTGTTGCTCTGGTGATCTAAGGGGGATTCAAGTCTAAGCTTGCCTGTCGTCTGTCAAAGTCAATCAATCAATTATACTTCGCTTTAATTCCATTTCAATTCACCTTGCATTTTAGTATAGAAGTTGTGGAACTCACACCATGCACTACGTGTTCAACTTTGAGTACAAATTGCCAACATATTTGAGTAAGCAAGTAGAAAAGGCCCGTGGAATATGATCTACCCTAGCTTCTAGCTTGGTAGTTATTTGATACCCTGTTCTGCAGTTCATCAAATTGGCGCCGTTGACGGAGAACTCTTCTACTTCGTCGAAAGAAGAGTTGGCATTTTTATTCCTCTACCTTTCCATATTTCATTTCCCGTCACACTTCGATTTTACACCGGTTGTGTTTGTTTTTGTCCCTTGCAGATCATAGCAGGTACAGAATCGGATACTACCGTTCCATCTTTCCCTTCCGCAATGGCTGCTCCAAAGATTCTTGCGGACTACAGTATGCCGAGCGCATCTATTGTTCGATCCCCCATCACCGTGCCTTCTAATGACGATGATCCTGACTATGAGATCAAGATCCCCTTCCTGGGACTAATCTCTAGGGATGTGCAATTTGAAGGAAAGCCAGATGATAACACTACAGAAAAGGTAATATAGTCGCAGGCTTATTCTACGCCTGCGACACTAGCGCAGCCACCAGCTTAGTCGCAGGCGCCTGCGACTAATTATGAGCTTAGTCGCAGGCGCCTGCGACTAAGCCCAGGCCCGCGACTAGCTAGTCGCAGGCGGCCCGCGACAAAGTATGGGCCTGCGACTATATAATGAATATAGTCGCAGGCCGCCTGCGACTAAGCTTTGGCCTGCGACTAGCTTAGTCGCAGGCGCCTGCGACTAACAACAGGGCATGCGACTAAACCCTAATCACCCCCTTCTGACCGTGAACCTTCATTCCAGCCTTCTCCCCCACCGATTTTCTCTATAACTCCTTCAACGATTTCTGCTCCGCCTACCGTTTCTGACCACCGCCGATCGACGAGTTGCCCGTGTTGACGTCCCATTAGCTAGCATCACGTAAGTATTTCATGTCTGTGTTCATTACCGACGTTCATGTTTTGATTTTGGTTTTTTATTCGTTAATTTGGTTCATTTTTGATGAAGCAAGAAGGATTGAACGCGGATTCGACGAAGCTCCCACTACCGACTTCGATTCGACGAATCCCCCCTCTCAACAGTGATTTTTCTCTTGTTTTCGGTAAGTAATACATCCCTAAACTCGATTTCGAATGTGTTTGTGTTCTTGTAGTTAATTTCGTTAAATTTTCGTTCGATTTACAAGGATTGGTGACATTTTTCCTTTCGATTTTGTTCAATTTCTGCAATTTGGGCTGATTTTGTTCAATTTTGTTCACCTTGCCTCCTGGATGAACAATGTGAGTGAATTTATTTATGCTAGCAATTAACTTACAATTTCACACTACTTAATTATTAACTAGTTGTTTCATTGTTGATTGTAGCAGCCTTGGGATGCCCCCGTGTACCAGAACTAGACCCAGAACCAGAACCAGACCCAGGGAATCAGTAGGATGTCTCCTCTTTCATTGTTGTATTTTAGGATGTTGTGTCATACTTTTATACATTTGTGATAAGTATTTGGATTTGTTGTAACATATGATTAAGTATTCTGACTTGAAACCGTTGTTGTTCAATGAATATTTCCTAATAATTGTTAAATGAAAAATTGATCATCCTAAAAAATATGAAATCTAACCAAAATCATGGGTGTAAAACCAAATCAGCTGACCAAATCAAAACTGGCCGAAACGAAAACTGGTTTAAAACAAATCAGCTGACCAAATCGAAATTGGCCCCCACAGACGATTAGTCGCAGGCCACGCCTGCGACTAAATCAACCCTTTGTCGCAGGCAAGCCCGCTACTATTTTTGACCGGGCCTGCGACTATATCACTTATTTTTTGTAGTGTAATCCTTGCACACATCTATCTGACTTTCTGGCTGTCTGTGAAACCTTCAAGTCCGGGAACCTCAACAAGAACGCTCTATGCCTTCGAGCCTTTCCATTCTCTCTCAGAGGGTAGCTAAGAGATGGCTTGGAAGCAAACCGCCTGGTCATTACACCGATTGGGAAACCCTAGCTCAAGATTTCGTTGAGGAATACTTCCCTCCATCAAGAACAACTGCCTACAAGGACAGCATCTCCAGGTTTACTCAGAGAGAAGATGCAAGCTTGTACGACACTTGGAATGAATTCCAATCCCTTCTCTTTAACTGCCCTCATCATGGGTATGAAGAAAGGCAACTGGCTGAATTTTTTGCTCGTGGTATGCGTGAGGAATCTGCAAAGTGGGTCAACTCCCTAGCTGGCGGAGACTGTACCGCTCTCACCCCTCAAGATGCTCTTCTTCATTTTGCTAGCTGTGCTTTAAAGTCAAGAAGCTGGGAGAGACAAAGAGAAGGTACCAAGAGTCAGATGAGCGTTGCAGATCAGGTCAAGGCAGAAGTTCAGAAACATCTACAGGCAATTGGCATCCCCCTCGATCCCTCGTCAGCTACCGTCTTTTCGGCTGATTGTGGATGGTGCAGAACCTATGCTCATAACGGTGGAAGCTGCCTCAACTTCGGTAAAACAGACGACTGGTCTACAGAAGAGGTGAACTTCATTAGTCAAGGCTTCACCAACAATCAGAAAGGCTACGCCGGTTACAGGAACTACCTACCGCAGAACCAGAACAACCGGTTTACAGATCCATTGGAGGACAACCGGTTGTTCTGGTTCTGCGGTCCAGAAACAACTGGTTCAGAAACATCTATTTGCAGAACTACCTACCTCAGACCTCCTGGACTCATTGGAGGACAGCAACAGCTCGAGCAAAGCCGCATTACAATAGAGACAAAGACTATGAGAAGAAGTTCGATCAGATCATTAGCAGACTCGACGACCATGACAATCAACTCAAAGCTCAAGCCACACTCAATCAAGGACAGAGGGCTCAAAGCCAAAGGATAGAGGATGCAATAAGCAATATGACTAAAATTCTCACTAGCAATCCTTTCCTTAATCAAGCGGTATTTCAGGCAGACTTCGGTGCAAAGAGTGAACACGCTCAAGCCATCACCACCAGGAGCGGCAAGCAAATAACCGATCCAAAGGCTCCAGAACCTGACATGATACCAGAAACCACTGCTGCCATGGATATGCCAGAGATTGAAGATATCACAAAAGAGGAAGAAGAAGCACCAGCTCCTCCTCCCAAGACAGCTCCTGAGCCCGTCTTGGCGCCATATATACCTCGGATTCCCTTCCCAAAAGCTGCAATGAGCAAAGCTAAGGATCACGACACCCAGTATAAGAAGTGGTACAATGTTCTTAAGACTGCAGAGATCAAGATACCAGTAACAGAAGCCGTAGAGATCATACCACCACTTGGGAAGTTCTTAAGGATCTCGTGAAGAAGGTGAAGAACGGAGAGGCGTACTCTGTCACGCTTACCAACGAATGCACTTCCCTCTTAAGTGCGCCATCTCCGATAAGACAGCCGCCACCACCGCCAGTTAAGTGTTCTGAACCCGGTCCTTTTACATTACCGTGCATCATTAATGGTATTAAAATTGACCGTAGTCTGGCTGATTTGGTGCTTCTATTAATGTTATGTTTGTTTATCTATATGAAAAGTTGAACCTAGGGAAATTGAAACCGCTTACTCTGCATCTCGTGCTAGCCGATAGGACTGTCAAACTGCCTAGGGGTATAATAGAAGATGTAGCTGTTTGCTGTGGCCCTTTTACCATAATTGCAGATTTCGTTGTTCTAGATACCCCTGAGTTAGATGGAACGCTTATCTTGAGTCGACCTTTCTTAACAACTGCTGGTGCAAATATCAACTGCAAACAAGGCTGTTGACTTTAAGTGTAGGACATGAAAGTGTTACATTCCGCATTAAGGATAGCATGAGATACTTTGTTGCTCAAGATGATAACTGTTATACTGTTGATTCTATGGAGTTGGCCTCGGCCAACTTCATCACTAACGCCTTATCTAGTGATTCGCTAGAGTTGTGCTTGATTTCAGGAATTGACATGCACTAGAAGATCCAGAGCAGCGCCTTGGCAAAATGAGTTAGATGATCGGAAAGTGACATTCACACCCACATCTGCGCCTGCACACATCGAGCCAGCATCGAGTCGGATCACTACCTCATATGAGAATCCGCCAGAACTCGCCTTAAAGGAGCTACCTGACCATCTAGAGTATGCATTCCTGGGAAAGGAATGCCAGCTGCCAGTCATCATCAATTCGAATCTATCTCCCGAGTAGAAAGAACAACTGATCAGGCTACTCAAGAAGCATGTCCGAGCTATAGCCTGGCAGTTGGCCGACATCAGAGGCATCTCTGAAACCTTTTGCAAGCATCGGATAGTTGTAGATGAAGAATTCAAACCACTCAGACAGCCGCAACGCCGACTAAACCCTCTGATGCAGGAAGTTGTGAAGAAAGAAGGCCTTAAGCTCTTGGATGCCGGTATCATCTACCCTATTGCCGATAGTCCTTGGGTTAGTCTGACTCAAGTCGTCCCAAAGAAGGGAGGAATCACAGTCATCCCTAATACGAAGGGTGAGCTCATTCCTACTCGCACAGTTACCAGATGGAGAGTTTGTATCGATTATCGACGACTCAATGATGCTACCAAGAAGGATCACTTCCCATTGCCGTTCATTGACCAGATGCTAGAACGGTTGGCTGGTCATGACTACTACTGCTTCTTAGATGGGATGTCCGGTTACTTTCTGATCCCCATCGAGCTCGACGATCAAGAGAAGACGACTTTCACCTGCCTGTTTGGTACGTTTGCTTATCGTCGCATTCCCTTTGGTTTATGTAATGCTCCTGCCACTTTTCAGAGATGCATGCTTGCTATATTTGGAGATCTAGTAGAATGTGGTGGAGGTGTTCATGGACGACTTCTCCGTCTATGGAGACTCATTCTCCAAGTGCTTGGCCAATCTGGACAAGGTGCTAGCTCGTTGTGAGAAAACCAACCTGGCTCTTAGTTGGGAGAAATGTCACTTTGTGGTTACCGAAGGCATTGTTCTTGGCCATAGGATCTCTAAGCACGGTATAGAAGTAGACCGTGCCAAGCTCGAAACCATCGCCAGTTTGCCGCCGCCTACTTCGGTCAAGACAGTTGGAAGCTTCCTCGGTCATGCTGGATTCTACCGGAGATTCATCAAAGACTTCTCCAAGATCACTCTCCCAATGACGAAGCTTCTAGAGAAAGTTGATCCTTTCATTTTTTATAAAGCTTGTCTTGCAGCCTTTGAGACTTTGAAGACTAGGCTCACCACCGCACCGATCCTTACAGCACCAGATTGGAATCTCCCATTCGAAATCATGTGCGATGCTAGCGTTTTTGCCGTTGGCGCAGTTCTTGGTCAGAGAAAAGAGAAGAGATTTCACCCCATCTACTTCGCTAGCAAGACGCTTAATGGTGAAGCCTCAAGTCGTTGTTTGGGGTTCAACCAAATAAAAACTACTAATGCTAAAAAGCGTATAGCAGATCGTATTCCGAGGGCTTTCTATGATTGGTTACTTCAGAACTAGCAAAATACTCAAAGGTAAACACGTTGTGCGTGGTGTGAGTTCCACGACTTCTACTTCTTAAGCAATGTAGAAAAATTAAAAAGATTAAACTAAAGCAGATTGAGAATTAGGGTTTGAAAACAAGGATGACAGACGAACTTAGACTTTGAATCCCCCTTCGTTCCCCAGAGCATTGGCAATCAACAGATCAGCGGATTTCGATTCTCATTCAATCAATTACTAAGACACCACCATAACTCCTTACCCTTAGGTTTAAGACCGGCGAACGTTCGCTCTATCTGTTCTAACTACCAAGATTAACTAGCCGCCCGGGTACGGTCGCCTCTCGCAACGACTTAATTAATTGGTGTAATTACTAATGATTAATGAGTTACTCTTGCAGTGAATTAACCCTAACCGGTTCCTACGAAAGGCACGCTCCAATTATAAGGTTAATTGTTTAATTCGATGTTCTAAAGTAAGGCGAGCGTTCGCTTCTATCCTTAGCTTTAACAAGAATCTAATCTAGGTGATCAATCCAGACAAGAAACATGAACAATGAAGAACGAATCAAACATGAAAAAGAACTGATCGAATTTCGAATCTAATCACCGCCGATCCGTGACCGCTTTAAAGCCCTGGGTCACTTAGGGTTCATCTAGTCTAAGCTCTAACGAGTTTAGCTACTCATGATTATTACAAAAGAAACAAAGATAAAGAAAGAGTTCATCATTCAAAGGAAGAACAGAAAAGAATCTGAAAAACCTAATTTAGACGACTCTGACAGACTTCGATCTTCGGTAGATAACACTCCTAGCTCCGGTTCTCCGAGATGGAAGGGATGGCGTCACGATCTCTCTCCGGCTCTTCGAACTCCAACTCTTCGCTCCAGACTTCAGAGAATTCTGATTCGAAAAGTTGTGTTTTGCGAATTATGATTGTATCGAATGCTCCTCTCTTTGGGCCGCCGGGTTAAGTATTTATACTTAACCCTAACTGATCCGGATTAGCCTGATATTTTCGCCGAAATTCTTAAGGAATTTTCGGCGAAAATTCCTTTGTGAATGGGAGTGCTTTCTCTGCCTTGTATTTTCGGTCCGAACACTTGATCCTTTTCGCCGAAACCATCCTTCGACTCGGCACCAGTTGAATGCACTAATATTTTCGCCAATATGCAAGCTCAATTTCGGCGAAAAATCTCTTTGTACTCGGGCAGGATTTTGTTTGAGTTTGACTGGCTCCTTGGATCGATTCCGGTTTGATTCCTCGAGGTTCCTACGCCTTAGACACGTCCATGGCTACTCTATTTGACTGGCAAAAACCTGTGCTAACATAAAAACACTAGAAAACCATCAAATAGACCGGAAACGGGCCAAGGTAACACAAATGGCACGAGATAGGGCAATCGATTGAATATTCGTTATTCTACCCTAAAAACCATGTCTTAAGCAAAGAAATGTCGCTTAAATGAGGCTGATAATCACGTCAAATCGAGTGTCATCAAATACCCCACACTTAAGCTTTTGCTTGTCCTCAAGCAAACTGAATAGAAATGCTCATGTTCATAAATGATAAGATCGGTTAAATTGGAGCTCAATCAAACACAATGAATTATTAGACAGATCGATCCTAGAACAAGAAACCTAACATGCATACAGATCAGCCAAACTACCTGGTCTCACTAATAAACTGCACACGACAAGTAATTAGCAACCAATTATGCACGAATTTGACCTGACCGACCAGACTCCTCACACAGGATGTATATAGTACAATGGGAACTCTCACTCTCTGTGTTTAGGGACGTGTTTCTGCTCTCGATCATTTTCTGTTACCGAATTCTGTTATAGGTTTGCATTTCGACCACATCTCCACCACTGTGACAACACAAGTATCTAGTCAAGAAGGACTTCCCTGCTAGGACCGTAATGAATACTACACTACTCGGGTTTATAATGAGATGGATGATGGGAATGAATGATGATGGCTTTGTGCGGTGTAGCTTTCGACTAACTTCCCTCGAATCTAATTTATGGCTTCCTACCGTCTAACCAAACACGGGTGGAATGATGAACGCTCGTCCTATGATACCCTCAAGCAACCTAGCACTTATTCTTTTTCTTTACACGATTTTTTTTCTCTTTTCTTTTCAACTTTTCTTTTGACTTCGTTCTTCCATTTGTAGGTAGAAGAACGTTTTATTGAACTACACTTTGAAACTTTTCTTCTTTTTCTGATTTTTCTGCATCTCTTTTTTTTCTGAAGCTTGCTTCTTTTCTTACTTTACTTTTTTTTTCTTTTGTGCCAATTTTTCTTTTAGTTGCTAGAGGGGTTTACACGTCTGGACATATTAGCTAAGACCACCTGTTTAATGGCTATAGGCAGGTTACCACAATCCGACTTCCGGTAGGTCAATCTAGAACTACAACCACATGGGATTAACGGGGAATGAAGGAAATGGGGAATGGATGTAATGTATTTATCGAACCGAAAGAACAGGCCAAGCTCAAGGGTCTAAACCTAGTGGATTTTATCGTTTGGTAGGCTATCTGGCTTAGTAGCTGAATCTAGGTGCCCCTATCCTTCTAGAACTCGTGTCATCGTGTGGTCTCGAGTAGGTCTCATGCAAATTCTAACTCATTCAGGCAAACAGAAAACCACTCAGAAAGAATTAAAATTGCAAGTTACGTGCAATGGATCAAAAGCTCACAGTTGGTTTGCTAGTCGGATTCGGTCATTTTCATGCAATCAAGGCTACAAACTACAAGTGTGATTTTAAAATTCTGTTCTGACCAGTCAATTTAGCATCAAAGCATACAAGTTGGTTCTCAAGTTCTAGGTTAAGCAGCCTAAGCATCATTATGAAAGTTTGAACAACAACTTAACATCAAAAATCAAGAACTGAGCCATTCTAATGCTAGAGAGACTGGAATGGAATCACGAGGCACACATAAAACACAATCAAGGGCAATCAAGTTCATGCAAGGTTCAGGTTCTCTAGCATCCTACCCCACACTTAAATCGGACTGTGTCCTCACAGGACTAATTTAGAGTTCAGAGTGGAATGTAAGAACCTGGATGAGGACGGTTGATCTCAGAGGATGAGCACGGATTCTGAGAGCGGAGGGAAGTGTAACAAAACCTGAAGCAAAGGGAGTCTACCGATTGCCTACAAAACAAAAACAAATGAAACATAAAAAGAAACCGGGACAAGTGTCCCGGATCCACACAGAAAAAAGTTGGACCGAATCCGAAAAGAATAAATAAAAAGAAGACACCAGAAAAGGAATACAACCCGATCACTGCTGGTCCGGTGAGCCGGGAGGTGGAAAGTGGAGAAATTCGCCGAGCTGGCGTTGCCACGCCATTTGTGCCTCATATCGCCGGTCGGCGCGGCGCATATGCTGCTGCATAATAGTCCATCGCGCCTCCTGGGTGGCATTGTCGGTGATGCGCCACTCCTGCAGTCACTCGTATAACTCTCCAACATCCGCGGGGTGGTGTTGCGGCTGTTGAGTATGCGCCGGATATGGATCGGGGATGTGCGGCGGCGACTGGTGGATGTACCCTGCCTGATGGTGTGGCGAAGGTATATAATCATGGAATTCTGGTGGCGGCTGCGGCTGCTGCTCCTCAGCATCATCTTCTGCCTCCGACTCAACCACAGGCTGGAGTGGAGGATCAGCTGCTACATGGGGACTGAGGTCGAGTTCTAAGTCGTACTCAACCGCTAAGTCTCCTCCAACAGTCCTAATTGGATGTCGTGGAATGTGCGAGCCATACTCATGGCTGATGCCGAAGGAGAGGATGAGCTGTCCTATGAAGTTGCCTCCCAAGAGTTTGCGGGGTGGCGTCTTCCTCTTGGTCTTCTGGCGGAAGATGCGAGCAAGTACCCAACCGGGGTGGAGAGGGTAGCTCTCTCGGATGGCTCGGAGAAGCATGAGCTCCTCCTTGAGGATATGGTGGCGATCCTTGTCTCGAAAATATAAAAGTGACCTCCGCCAAACCATATGAATAAATTTATAGAGCGGGTGAGAGAGAGACTTAACTGAGTTGCTCACCCCGAGGCAATCGCCTGGTACGCCTGTCATGTGGCTCCAGAGCGCGTTGTACTCCTCGTGGTCATCATCTTCTCCCCAATCGAGGTGATGATCGTGATAGTGCTCATAGGGAATGCCCAGATGAGCAGCAAACTCATCGTAGGTGAGCTGTCGGTACACCCCACCAAGATAGAAGGTGATCACCTTCTGGCGTTGCTTCCTCTTGTGCTCGTCCAGATCAAAGGTTGCCCAGAACTCCTGGAGGGCAATGTCTGGGAACTCGGCGGCGATGGTGGTCAGCTCGAGGAGACCAGCCGGTGCTAAGGCTTCATGCACGTTCCGGTGGTAGTCCTCATCATGATCGTGAAGGGACTCCATGGAGAGGGGACGCACATCAGCTCCCCAGACGTGCTGAATCTTCTGGAAGCACTCAAAATAGAAATCCGGTAGACGGGCGATGGTGGGATGATATCCAACATGGCGGGGTAGAGCAGGTGGTGGACCCAGAACAGCGGTGTGACGGGAGCGGCAGCTCCTGAGCTCGAGGCGCCATCAAGTCGCGCCTTAGTCCTGCGCTCAAAGGTGTTCCTAGACCAGAATGAAACCAGATTAGTCAACCAAAACCTTACCCCACACTTAGTAGAAAAACTCAATTTCACAAAGAAATGAGGGAAAACTAAGTGGGGTAAGTAAAGCGGAGTAACCGGTAATCATGGACATGAAAATACATACTTCGGAACAACCAGAATCGGATAAGCACAATCAGAGTTCAAAGAAGTCAAATCAACATTCAGAAAGTCAACATTATAGCATATTGAACCCTAATCATGGCAAGACTATCATAACTTGGAGAATGACGGTAAAATAAGATTTCAAATGGCAGCACGATAATATGAACAAGAATGAACACTTATGACAGCCAAACGATCAACAACAGTTCAAAGTCAAACCGACATTTCTCACAAAAGTCAACATAACAAGAAATTAACCGTATGCATAGCAACACATGACCAAATGATAGGAAATTAAGTGTGGAACTCCCTAAGCATGCTAGAACAGTTCTATAAGTTCAGTTAATCCTAGTTCACACGAAATAGTCGGCACGCAAAACGAGGCAAACCGAAAAGTCAACCGAAAGTCAACCCCGATGAAATTCAGCAATCCATATGTCAAAAGATTCGTATTGAAAAGCTCTACAACTTACCTTGAAGCCATGGATGCAAAAAGTGAACGAGTTGAGAGGAATCGGTGAAAAAATTGAAAACGAGGGTTTCGGAGAACTGGAACTGCAAAGCTCGATTCGAACGTTCTAGGGCTCGTTGGGATCGGACAAGGGAGGGGAAGGGAGCGGCGGTGATCGGCGACTGGCGGCGGCGGCGGGTTACGATGGCAACGGCGGATTGAAATGGTGAAAGGTGGTCGGCGATTTTAAAGAGATAAGGGGGGTTTTCGGTGAGTTGAACGAAAATGAGTGAAGGATGAGAGAGGGGGTGGACCGGATTTTTTAAAGGAAGATTTGGGTGATTTTCAAAATTATTTTCGGCGAAAATAGGAGGGTGGTTTCGCCAAAAATATCAGTTAAAATGGACTGCCGGATTTGTGAAGGCGGTTTCGCCGAAAACAATAGCACGGTTTCGCCGAAAATATTAGTTAAATTGGTTTCGCCGAAAACAAAAACTTTTCGAACCGAAAACAATGAACAGGAAGAACAGGTTCGAAAATTGAAAATTAGTTTCGCCGAAAACAGGGGTGGTTTCGCCAAAAATTTTGAACTGTTCGGGTTTTAAATATTTTCGCAAATTCGGCCAACTTCAGAAAATCACAGTTAAATCCACAAAAATAGGAACGACCTCAATCAACTTGCAACTGACTCTATGACATGCAGACTCTACACGAAAAATAATAAATCAAACAAACTGACACTTTTGTCTCTCCGAACCGACTCTAAAATACCAAGTTCAACAAAAATTAAAACAGACTCCAGCCGTGGGTTGCCTCCCACGAAGCGCTCTTTTATTAACGTCCTTGAGCTGGACGATACCTGGACAGTATTAGAAGACATCCCAACTCAAATTCTCCTTCACGCTCGCGTCGGAGTTCATGAAGTACAGCTTCGGGACTTCTCCGGTAAACGTGAATTTCTTCCCGTTCGCATGCAAAAGCTTGGTACGTCCGTCGGGAAGATGATCACCGAACTTGAACGGTCTGAACAGCTCTCTGGAGAGGTCATCCTTCTTGAGTGTGACGATGGAAGGAATGAGGACTGTCAGCTTCTTCTTTTCTTTAATCTTCGGCTTGTTATCACCAGGATCGGTGATCGTTAGTACTTCCTGAGGAGACGTTTTCGGCTTCTCCTTCCATACTTGTTCCGGCGCCGGTTTCTCGGAACGAATTGGTGGTGGAGCTGGCTCAGGGAAGACAGCAAAATTTTTGGTCTCCAGACCATTTGGGTCTTCGTCTTCTTGTTCTTTCCTCGAGGTCTGCTCGGTGGTTTAGAAGAGGCTTGCAGTTCCTTCTTCTTCTTCTTAGGTGGCTTCTGAACCGATATTTCTGGCTTCTTCTTCATAACCTGGTTAATACCTGCAGCAAGAACTGATCTAGAGACACTGGAAGAAGCATTAGTAATGGAGTTGACCGGAGTCAACTCCACAGTTTCAACAGCTAGGCAGCGAGATTCTTCATTCCTAGAGTCATATTTCATGCCATCTTTGAGACAGAACGTTTTCGTTTCTTTACCGACTCTTAAAGTGAAAGAACCATTTGGAACATTAATATTCATTCCAGTAGTAGCCATGAAAGGTCGACCTATGAGGATAGTAGCATCATCTGTACTAGTATCCATAATCACATAATCAGCTAAGAACGTGAACGGACCACATTTAGTGACAACGTCTTTAATCTCTCCCTTAGGGGTTTTAAGCGATCTATCAGCAAAGACGAGTTGCATACTAGGCGGTTCAAGTTCCCCTGGGTTTAACTTTTTATATAGACTCACAGGCATAACATTAACAGATGCTCCTAGATCAACTAAGCAACGTTCAATTTCAACATCATTAATGACCAAAGGCAAGTAAAAGAACCAAGATCAGATAACTTAGCTGGATATGGAGAAACAGGTTTCTTAATACGAATGTCAGGATATCCTTCCTTGTTCCCCTTCATGCCAGTCTCGATCCTTGCATTTGGCAGCAATGCTCTAGGGAAGGGAAGTTTCACGACGTACGGTGTCAAGAGGAGGATCCTCCTTAGGCGCCGGTTTCTGTTCTTCTTCTTCCTCTTCTTCCGGAGTTTCAGCGATCCTGCGTAAAACAGAATAAGCATCAGCAATTAAGTTTGGAAGTTTTCGAGCAGTTACCATTTTAGCCTATTCTTTTTTCGGGTTTGGCTCTGTCTGTCTTGGAAGCTGGCCAAATGGTTGACCAGATGCTAGCATGCTCGAGATGTTGTTCACGGCTTGCTCAATTCTTTGTCCAGATGCTATTTGTTCTTGATTGAGAAGAGCTTGAGCCTTGAACTGACTGTCATGATCATCGAGTCTTGTGATGATCTGGCTGAGCTTCTTATCCAGGTCACTGACATTATTATCTCTTTGATGTTGCTGACCTGGATAGGTATTGTTAAGATATTGATTCTGGCGATTGCCAGGAGCAGTTCCATAATTACCCGGATTGCGATGCGGCGGCTGGTAGACACCTGCCGGTGGATGGTTAGGCTTCTGATCCTGAGCTGGACCAGCCGGGCGGTTATTCTGGTTCTGGTTATGATTGGCGCCAGCATTGTAGGGGGGTCTGTCTTGATAGTTCCCTTGCTGTCTGAAGTTACGGTAACCAGCATAACCATTCTGATTATTAACGAAGCCTTGTTGTATGAAATTTACCTCTTCGGCAGACCAGACTTCTGCCTTACCAAAGTTCTGACAACGGCCTCTGTTATGTGCGCAAGCTCCACACCACTCGCAATCGGCAACATAGACAGAAGCTGCCGGTGGCTTGATCGTTGTGGTAGACTTCTTCAAATGCTTCTCTACCTCTGCCTTGATAGCTGCTTCAAGATCTAGCTTGCTCCTTGATCCTTCAGATTGTCGCTCCCAGTTCCTTGACTTGGAGGTACAGTTTGCGAAGTGGAGAAGAGCAGCTTCAGGAGTGAGTGTAGTGCAATCCCCTTCAGCTAGAGAATTGACCCACTTGGCGGATTCTTCTTGAAGTCCACGAGCAAAGATCTCAGCTAACTGCCTCTGCTCGAATCCATGGTGAGGGCAGGTGTAGAGAAGTTCTTGGAATCGATTCCAAGTATCATACAAGCTTTCTCCTTCTTTTTGGGAGAATCTGACGATGCTGTCCTTGATGGCAGTTGTTCTGGCCGAGAGGGAAGTATTCTTCAACAAAGTCCTGAGCCAGAGTATCCCAGTTAGTGTAGTAGCCAGGTGGTTTGCCAGTAAGCCACCTCTTAGCAGCGCCTTTCAAAGAGAACGGGAAAGCTCTCAGACAAAGAGTGTTTTTGTCGAGGTTTCCGTTCTTAAAAGTACTGTAGAGATCAAGGAAGTCTGCAAGATGAGTGCACGGATTGTCTAGGGGCCTGCCTTCAAACTGTAAATCCCTAGAGATCATAGTCAAGAATGGAATTTTGATCTCACAGTCAGAATCTCCTTCTATGCGTGGAACGGCAATGGCAGATCGAACGCTAGTCGCGCTCTGGCTTGTTATAGTCTGCTAGACTCTTCTGTGCAGGTGGTGGTGGCGGCGGTGGTTGATCGCCGTTTGGTGGTGGTATGTGTACTCAATCGTCCATGGTAGGAGATGGAGGTGGTGAAAGTGATGCGGTGTATGAAGCGGATGAAGAGTGCGGTGAAGACGGAGATGAGGAACTCTCCTTCGGTTCCTCGATCTTGATCGGAGTGATGAATGGATTGGATCTGCCTTCCTTCAGAATCTGTGATTGTAGAGGTGTAGCAGAACTGCCTGGATTCCCTGCAACTTAGCCTGTTCGGTTTGAGAGCGAGTCCAAGGACGGTGAGGCATACACCTGTAAACCTACAGATAACAAAGACAAACAAAACCAGTGTAAAATCGAAGTGGGTGGAAAAATGAAAGATGCAAAGTAGAAGAATAAATTGCCAGTTCTTCTTTCGAACAATCAAAAGAAGGGTCCCCGGCAACGGCGCCAATTTGGTGAAGCCTCAAGTCGTTGTTTGGGGTTCAACCAAATAAAAACTACTAATGCTAAAAAGCGTATAGCAGATCGTATTCCGAGGGCTTTCTATGATTGGTTACTTCAGAACTAGCAAAATACTCAAAGGTAAACACGTTGTGCGTGGTGTGAGTTCCACGACTTCTACTTCTTAAGCAATGCAGAAAAATTAAAAAGATTAAACTAAAGCAGATTGAGAATTAGGGTTTGAAAACAAGGATGATAGACGAACTTAGACTTTGAATCCCCTTCGTTCCCCAGAGCATTGGCAATCAACATATCAGCGGATTTCGATTCTCATTCAATCAATTACTAAGACACCACCATAACTCCTTACCCTTAGGTTTAAGACCGGCGAACGTTCGCTCTATCCGTTCTAACTACCAAGATTAACTAGCCGCCCGGGTACGGTCGCCTCTCGCAACGACTTAATTAATTGGTGTAATTACTAATGATTAATGAGTTACTCTTGCAATGAATTAACCCTAACCGGTTCCTACGAAAGGCACGCTCCAATTATAAGGTTAATTGTTTAATTCGATGTTCTAAAGTAAGGCAAGCGTTCGCTTCTATCCTTAGCTTTAACAAGAATCTAATCTAGGTGATCAATCCAGACAAGAAACATGAACAATGAAGAACGAATCAAACATGAAAAAGAACTGATCGAATTTGAATCTAATCACCGCCGATCCTGACCGCTTTAAAGCCCTGGGTCACTTAGGGTTCATCTAGTCTAAGCTCTAACGAGTTTAGCTACTCATGATTATTACAAAAGAAACAAAGATAAAGAAAGAGTTCATCATTCAAAGGAAGAACAGAAAAGAATCTGAAAAACCTAATTTAGACGACTCTGACAGACTTCGATCTTCGGTAGATAACACTCCTAGCTCCGGTTCTCCGAGATGGAAGGGATGGTGTCATGATCTCTTTCCGGCTCTTCGAACTCCAACTCTTCGCTCTAGACTTCAGAGAATTCTGATTCGAAAAGTTGTGTTTTGCGAATTATGATTGTATCGAATGCTCCTCTCTTTGGGCCGCCGAATTAAGTATTTATACTTAACCCTAACTGATCCGGATTAGCCTGATATTTTCGCCAAAATTCTTAAGGAATTTTCGGCGAAAATTCCTTTGTGAATGGGAGTGCTTTCTCTGCCTTGTATTTTCGGTCCGAACACTTGATCCTGTTCGCCGAAACCATCCTTCGACTCGGCACAGTTGAATGCACTAATATTTTCGCCGAATATGCAAGCTCAATTTCGGCGAAAATCTCTTTGTACTCGGGCAGGATTTTGTTTGACTTTGATCGACTCTTTTGATCGATTCCGGTTTGATTCCTCGAGGTTCCTAGCCTTAGACACGTCCATGGCTACTCTATTTGACGGCAAAAACCTGTGCTAACATAAAAACACTAGAAAACCATCAAATAGACCCGAAACGGGCCAAGGTAACACAAATGGCACAAGATAGGGCAATCGATTGAATATTCGTTATTCTACCCTAAAAACCATGTCTTAAGCAAAGAAATGTCGCTTAAATGAGGCTGATAATCACGTCAAATCGAGTGTCATCAAATACCCCACACTTAAGCTTTTGCTTGCCCTCAAGCAAACTGAATAGAAATGCTCATGTTCATAAATGATAAGATCGATTAAATTGGAGCTCAATCAAACACAATGAATTATTAGAAAGATCGATCCTAGAACAAGAAACATAACATGCATACAGATCAGCCAAACTACCTGGTCTCACTAATAAACTGCACACGAACAGTAATTAGCAACCAATTATGCACGAATTTGACCTGACCGACCAGACTCCTCACACAGGATGTATATAGTACAATGGGAACTCTCACTCTCTGTGTTTAGGGACGTGTTTCTGCTCTCGATCATTTTCTGTTACCGAATTCTGTCATAGGTTTGCATTTCGACCACATCTCCACCACTGTGACAACACGAGTATCTAGTCAAGAAGGACTTCCCTGCTAGGACCGTAATGAATACTACACTACTCGGGTTTATAATGAGATGGATGATGGGAATGAATGATGATGGCTTTGTGCGGTGTAGCTTTCGACTAACTTCCCTCGAATCTAATCTATGGCTTCCTACCGTCTAACCAAACACGGGTGGAATGATGAACGCTCGTCCTATGATACCCTCAAGCAACCTAGCACTTATTCTTTTTCTTTACACGATTTTTTTTCTCTTTTCTTTTCAACTTTTCTTTTGACTTCGTTCTTCTATTTGTAGGGAGAAGAACGTTTTATTGAACTACACTTTGAAACTTTTCTTATTTTTCTGATTTTTCTGCTTCTCTTTTTTTTTTGAAGCTTGCTTCTTTTCTTACTTTACTTTTTTTTTCTTTTGTGCCGATTTTTCTTTTAGTTGCTAGAGGGGTTTACACGTCTGGACATATTAGCTAAGACCACCTGTTTAATGGCTATAGGCAGGTTACCACAAACTGACTTCCGGTAGGTCAATCTAGAACTACAACCACAGGGGATCAACGGGGAATGAAGGAAATGGGGAATGGTTGTAATGTATTTATCGAACCGAAAGAACAGGCCAAGCTCAAGGGTCTAAACCTAGTGGATTTTATCGTTTGGTAGGCTATCTGGCTTAGTAGCTGAATCTAGGTGCCCCTATCCTTCTAGAACTCGTGTCATCGTGTGGTCTCGAGTAGGTCTCATGCAAATTCTAACTCATTCAGGCAAACAGAAAACCACTCAGAAAGAATTAAAATTGCAAGTTACGTGCAATGGATCAAAAGCTCACAGTTGGTTTGCTAGTCGGATTCGGTCATTTTCATGCAATCAAGGCTACAAACTACAAGTGTGATTTTAAAATTCTATTCTGACCAGTCAATTTAGCATCAAAGCATACAAGTTGGTTCTCAAGTTCTAGGTTAAGCAGTCTAAGCATCATTATGAAAGTTTGAACAACAACTTAACATCAAAAATCAAGAACTGAGCCATTCTAATGCTAGAGAGACTGGAATGGAATCACGAGGCACACATAAAACACAATCAAGGGCAATCAAGTTCATGCAAGGTTCAGGTTCTCTAGCATCCTACCCCACACTTAAATCGGACTGTGTCCTCACAGGACTAATTCTAGAGTTCAGAGTGGAATGTAAGAACCTGGCCTTCAATCTTTAGTGATTGTGATGCTTTTGCTCGTCATTGTGATGCATGCCAACGATCAGGTAACATCTCTAACCGTAATGAGATGCCCCAAATTGTTTCTTTAACTGTTGAAATCTTTGATGTTTGGGGAATTGATTTTATGGGTCCGTTCACACCCTCCAACGGAAACAAGTACATTCTTGTGGCCGTTGATTATGTTTCTAAGTGGGCTGATGCTGAAGCTCTACCCACTAACGATTCAAGAGTGGTGGGTCG
Organism: Linum lewisii; assembly: GCA_034768395.1. Taxonomy (NCBI): domain Eukaryota; kingdom Viridiplantae; phylum Streptophyta; class Magnoliopsida; order Malpighiales; family Linaceae; genus Linum; species Linum lewisii. The sequence goes on along the minus strand of CM068304.1, from coordinate 33,363,667 downwards.
GTTCCTTACCCGTCTTTTCACGCATTTTGGTTCACCACGCTTCATCATAAGCGATAGGGGTACCCACTTCCATGGACATTTCGACCGGGTGTGCAAACGCTTTGGTGTCACCCACCGAATGTCCACAGCTTACCATCCTCAGGCTAATGGTCAGGCGGAAGTGACAAACCGTGAGCTCAAGCGGATTCTTCATAGGACAATTGGCCGGTCCCGCAAGGATTGGTCATCTAAGCTAAATGATGCCTTATGGGCTTATCAAACTGCCTACAAGTCTCCCATCGGTACCTCACCGTATCAGCTGGTCTATGGCAAGGCATGCCATTTGCCAGTTGAGCTTGAGCACAAGGCGTTTTGGGCTAATAAAGAGTTGAATATGAATTATGCAGTAGCAGGTAATATGCGCCATGACCAGATCGCTGAGCTTGAAGAACACCGTCTCCACACGTACGAGAGCACGAAGCTTTACAAGGAACGCACCAAGAGAATTCATGACTCCCAATTGAAGACGATCAAACAGTTCTACCCCGGAGATGAAGTCCTCTTATATAACCCTCGATTGAAACTCTTCCCGGGTAAACTAAAATCCCGATGGTCCGGCCCTTACACCGTGGTGCGGCAGACATTCTTGGGCAGCGTCCTAATTAAATTGCATGTTCAAGAACAGTTTATGGTCACCGGTCACAGGCTAAAGAGGTATCTGCACGGATTAGCTGTTTCTCTCATCGACGTACACTACTTTACATCCGAACCATGACACGTATGCAGGTATCGTCCAGCAAATGGATGTTAAACAAGAGCGCTTCGTGGGAGGCAACCCACGGCTGGAGTCAGTATGTTCTCATTTCAAGTTGTTTTCCTTTAAAACCCTTTAAAAAAATGCTGACATGATTTTCAAATGAGTTTTCACCGAAAACTCCACCAGAAAAACTCGAGTTTTAAAACCCCCTAATCCTCCTATTTCTCCTTTTCGCTGAGTTCACGCCGAGAAATCTGACTTTGCGGCGAAAACTTTCCCTCTCACAGCCAACGCCATTTTGTTTTCTACAGTATTTTTCGCCAAAAAGTCCCACATTTTTTGCAAAATTCTTTGTTTTTCCGCCAGATATAAACCCTCATTCGGCCTTTATTTTTCGCAAACCCCCCCCCCCGAAAAACGAAACCCCGCCGCTCGGTCTCTCTCCCTGCTTGCCGCCGCCGTTCGATCGGTCATCAGCAGCAACCGCCGCCGCCGCCGACCGACCCCTTCCCTTTTCTTTGGTTGTTTTCAACCTACAGCCCTAGAATCGGAGCTCCACTGCTCCGGTTCCAACCGAACGAGTTTTTCATGCGTTTCATCGATTTCCCGGATTTCCAATTGTTTTCTCGAGTCATGTCTTCACGGTTAGTTGTTCAGCCCTTGATTTTGAATCTTTTGGCTTTTTTTGACTTTTGGTTTTCGGCATGGTTGACTTTGGTTGACTTTTTGGATTTTCCTCGAGTTGCGTTTTTGCTGTTTCGATGTAATTTGGCTAGACTTTGGAAAAACCTTCTAATCTATTTTGCCTCATGAATGGATTTCTGTGCTATCGTGCTAATGAATTCTCTCGTGCTCTATGTTTGCGGATGTTTTGTCTTGTGCTCTGCCCTATGACAAATTGCAGCTTGTTTCATGCTTGCTTGATTGAATGTCATTTTCTTCCCTATGTGCTGGCCATTTCTTTGCTGCTATATTTTGATTCGGTGATCTCTCGGTTAATTTGCTTGCCCCCACTTTTCAACCTAAGTGTGGGGTAGGATTCCTGTCATCTAATTCTGGTCTGCCCTGAGTTGTGTATTACAGGAATCCGAAGCGCTTCAAGAACACCAGTGCGGATAGAGGGCAGTGATCCTCAGCTCGACAGAACAGGGCTCAATCCTCCCGTGCACCCGCACCGTAGCCCCGCATGTTGTACCAGCCCCGTGATTCCTATCTCCTGTGCTCCTGCACCCACCAATGGAGCCTTGCATCCTTTCATCACTGCCCTTGAGCCACACCAACTGGAGGTATATCAGAAGATCAAAGACATCCCGCCAGCGAAGGTGGCGATTCTCTCCTTGGATAGTTTCAAGAACCACAACCCGGTGCCGCACTCCAACATTAACCAGACACTTGACCTCACCGGCTTGCGATCCTTGACCACCCTTGGTTTGCCCTACCCTCTGGTCACCCTTCAGGAGTTTTGGAGCTCATTTGAGCGCCACACACCACGACCGAACAGTCGTCAGAAGTTTGTTTCTTTCCGCCTCAGTGGTGTTCAATATGAGAAGACCATAAATGAGTTTGCCCTCTTGCTCGACCCCCTTGCCGTTATCCAGGATGCCGACCTTGGGTTCTCAGATGTCTACTCAATCACACATGAACCGTACCCTAAAGTTTGGAGGTTCATCTCAGGGTAAGAAGAGGCCACACCTATATTCAACCCCACGGTAGGAGATCTCGCTCACCCCCTCTTTAAATTCCTTCATTATGTTTGGTCACAATCTCTATGCTATAGCAATAAGGCGGGACGTCACTATGTCTCCCTGGAGGAGCTCGTACTGTTCCGTGTTGTGGAGGAAAGTGTCCGTCTCCACCCAGGGTGATGGCTTGGATGGTTCTTCCACAAACGCACGACCACCAAGAAGCTTCCCTCTGAACTGTCGGCAGGTCCTTTCATTTCCTGTCTGATAGACAAACTCCAGATAGGTGACAAGTGGGGCCCTGACATTCCTCGCATTCCAGTTGAGCACATAGGTGCCGAGCTCGTAGTTGCACGAGGCATCGACCTTTCAGGTGGCCTCGACCATAGCAGATTGATCCCTCGTCAGCCAAGAAGGAAGCCTCCATAGCCAGTTGCAACCCCGGTGCCTCACGTTCCTCTCCTAGAGATGCCGCCTCCACTGCAACCATAGACGCCCGTCGAGATTAATGAACGGTTAGCACGTATTGAGCAATGGCAGCTCGACTACTCTGCCGGTTCACTTCAATGGCAGAAGGACCGGGTGGAGCACGAGGAGACACATAATGCGTGATGGGCCATTCTACAGCAGTTCATGGACGACCAGGAAGCCAGACATAGGGATGAGCTCACATGGTGACAGCAGATGGAGCATCGACTTGGTATTTCACCTATCCCGACCCCACCTCCACCCCCACCTGCGGAACAGTGATCAGGTTATTTCTATTCTTTCCATTTCTTTTCTTTCTTCTTTTCGGGTTTCGATCCAACTTTTTCTGTGTGGATCCGGGGCACTTGTCCCGGTATCCTTTTGATCTTTTTGTTATTTGTGTTTTGTAGGATCTTGAGTAGCTACTCCACTCCGCTCCGGACTCTCCGCGTTCATCCACTACACCGCCCATCACCTTCCAAATTCTTCATATCTCTCAACCTCTTTTTAGTCCTATGAGGACACATAACAGTTTAAGTGTGGGGTAGGATGCTAGGATTATGCATGATCTTGCTTGATTATTTCGTGATTCTGTGGTTCAATTTTGAATTCCTCTAGCATGGAATTGCTCAATTCTTGACTTGTGATGTTAAATTGACTTCAATTTTGAACAATGACGTCTAGACTGTTCCACTTAGAACCTGTAACCAACGTGTTAGAACTAATATCAAGCAAGTCTAGGTCAGAACAGATCATAAATCACTTCTTTAGTTGAAACTTGAATCAATTGACTTGTTAATAACAAAGCTTGATAACACCATTCTAAGATGATAAATGCTAGCTTCTCCCGTGTTTTTCACTCCATATTTGTTCACCTGTGATTGTGGCTAGAGATTAGACGAAAATCCAATTCGAAATCTTGTGTAAAAAGTTATAACTAGCTAGGATCAAGCGGCTAAGTTGTTAAATCAAGTAATTGGGTTATTCAAAGTAATTGTCGAGTTCTTCAAGTGCTGAAAAATAAAGCTAGGCAAGCCTGACACCTAAGTGAAGTGTTCGGGTTGAGCACTAGCATAGGCACAAATACTGTGAGCTAGGCAGGTCCAACACCTAAGTGAAGTGTTTGGTATCGAGCACTAGTATGCAGTAAATCAATTGAAGGAAGAAATTGAACTTGAAATAAATTGTTGCTTAAAGTGATTCTAGCTAGAACATGTAACGTACAGATCTAGAAACGGACGAAGTCGAGTCGGTAGCCACGTCACTTTTCCTACCTCCGCATCCACATCATGGCTATAGCTTAAAGTCTTTTCTTATTAGAATTGGTGTTATCATAGTCGGTTAATTATGATTAATTGTTTTGCCAAGAAACGAGCTTTGTTAAAACTACTACTTGAAGTGTGCAGAAATTAGTGAGATCGAAAACTTTTTTGGTTGATGTTCTTACATGTGTAGGTCACTCTTTCTACGTGGAACAGTCTAAACCAAATCGTTAGAAATTGAATCTCAGTTTGATCTCGTGTCATTCGTGAATTTGAGTGTGTTCTACTTCAGTTTGCTTAAGGACAAGCAAAAGCTTAAGTGTGGGGTATTTTGATGACACTCGATTTAACGTGATTATCAACCTCATTTAAGCGACATTTCCTTGCTTAAGACATGGTTTTTAGGGTAGAATAGCGAATATTCACTCAACTGCTCTATCTCGTGCCATTTGTGTTACCTTGGCCCGTTTTGGGTCTATTTGATGGTTTTCTAGTGTTTTCATGTTAGCAAAGGTTTTTGCCATCAAATATAGTAGCCAAGGACGTGTCTAAGGCATTGGAACCCCCAAGAATCACACCGGAATCAACCAGAGAAGTCAATCAAGTCAACACATCCCTGCCCAATTTGCACAGCAGTTTTCGGCGAAAAAGATCTTGAGTTTTCGCCGAAAACTCAAGAGGAAATTGGCAGTCCGTCACAAGAGGAAGTTTTCGGCAAAAATTCAGAAGTTTTTGCCACAAACTCCAAGAAATTTTGAGCAGAGCAAACAGACGGATCAAGCCAAAATTCTCAAAGGGAGTTTTCGGCGAAAACTTAAGTTGTTTTCAGCTGAAATGCGATCGAGTATAAAAGAAATTCGGCGGCTGAAAATATTTTCTGATATACTTACACTTTGGATGAAAATTCCAAGACAGAGATTAGAGAGAGGGAGAGTGAAAGGAGTTCGAGGAGCCAGGAAAGGATCGTGACGCTATCCTTCCATCTCGAAGAACCAGTGCTAGGAGTTGAAGATCCAGCAGATTGAAGCTTCAGGGATTCGTCGAAATTAGGTTTTACAATTCTTCTTTGTTTTTCCTACCTGAGATGTATTCTTTGTTCATCTTCGATTCTTCTGTATTGAATATGAGTAGCTGAACTCGTAGAGCTTAGATTAGATGAACCCTAAGTGACCCAGGGCTCTAAAGTGGTCACGGATCGGCGGTGATTAGATTCAAAATTCATTCAGTTTCTCCTTCATGTTTGATTTGTTCTTTGTTCTCTGTGTTTCTTGTCTGGTTTGGCCACCTAGACTAGATTCTTGTTAAGCTAAGGATAGAAGCGAACGCTCGCCTTACTTTAAAACACCAAATCAAGCAATTAACATATTCATTGGATTGTGCCTTTCGTAGGAACCAGTTAGGGTTAATCCACTACAAGAGTAACTCATAAATCGTTAGTAATTCCACCAGTTAATTAAGTCGTTCCGAGAGGCGACCGTACCCTGGCGACTAATTAATCTTTGTAGCTAGATCAGATAGAGCGAACGTTTGCCAGTCTTAAACCTAAGGGTCAGGAGTTATGGTGGTGTCTGTGAACTGAATGAATTAGAATTGAAAATCCTTGATCTGTTGAGTGTTGTTGCTCTGGTGATCTAAGGGGGATTCGAAGTCTAAGCTTGCCTGTCGTCTGTCAAAGTCAATCAATCAATCATACTTCGCTTTAATTCCATTTCAATTCACCTTGCATTTTAGTATAGAAGTCGTGGAACTCACACCACACACTACGTGTTCAACTTTGAGTAAAAATTGCCAACATATTTGAGTAAGCAAGTAGAAGAGGCCCGTGGAATACGATCTACCCTAGCTTCTAGCTTGGTAGTTATTTGATACCCTGTTCTGCAGTTCATCAATTACATATGACATTGGAGACAAAGCTGAATTTCTCGACGGCTTACCATCCTCAAACAGATGGTCAATCAGAGAGAACAATTCTTACCTTGGAGGAATTGTTGAGGAGTTGTGCTCTGGAATTTCAGACTCTTTTGACTGAATTGTTGCCATTGGTCGAGTTTACATACAACAACTCATACCATAGCATCTTAAAGTCTGCACCGTTTGAAGCTCTATACGGGAGGAACTGTAGGACGCCGTTGTGCTGGGATGAGGAAGGTGATACAGTGTTGACGGGTCCTCAGATTGTTCAGGAGATAGTTGACCGGGGAAAGGTGATCAAGGATAAGCTGAGAGCAACTCAAGACAGGCAGAAGTCTTTATGCTGATGGTCGTGCTAAGGAGCTGAGTTTTGAAGTTGGGGAGAAGGTGTTCTTAAAGGTGTCACCATGGAAGGGGCTGATGCACTTTGGTCGAAAAGGGAAGTTGGTGCCATGATATATCGACCCTTATGAGGTTTTGGCTAAGTCTGGTCTGGTTGCCTATTGATGACACTCAATTTTACGTCATTATCAACCTCATTTGAGCTACATTTCCTTATTTGAATCTCGAGTTTTAGGGCAATTTAGTATGTTTTCACATAATTGCTCTAATTCTTGCCGTTTTGGTTACTTTGGCCCTTTATGGGTCTATATGATGGTTTTCTAGTGTTTTTGAGATTACACAGGTTTTTGCCATCAAATACGTAGCCACAGATGAGCTCGAGAAGTGAAGAAACCTCAAGGAAGGGCCCGAAATCAACCCAAGGAGCTTCCAAGTCAAAGACAAATCACCCCATGCTTGACACAGAAGTTTTCGGCGAAAAGAGCCAAGTCTTCGCCGAAAAGTGTTGCATACAATACCACTATAAGCCGGGAGAAAGAATTCTTCGGTACGAACTCCAAAGTTCTCACCAAAAAATAATGCACAAATTGGTCAGTCGAAGACAGAAGATCTAGTCGGGGCTTCACCTGAAGTTTTCAACGAAAACTCTCAAAGTTTTCGCCGAAAACTATTTCCTTTTTTGGTTGGGATTTGAAAACCCTATAAATACAGAATTGGCGACCACAATCAAGAGACACTTTTTCAAAGGATTAATTTCCGGACTTAAGAGTTAGAGAGAGAGTTTAGAGAGTTCGAGGAGCCAGGAAGAGATCGTGACACCATCCTTCCACTTCGGAGAGCTCGGTGCTAGGAGTTGCAGATCTAGGAGATTGAAGCTTCACGGATTCATCAGAAATTAGGTTTTACAATTCTTCTCTATCGGAGATGTATTCCTTGTTTTCTTTCATTTCTCTTGTTTTGAATATTAGTAGCTAAACCCATAGAGCTTAGATTAGATGAACCCTTAGTGACTCAGGGCTTTAAAGCGGTCACGGATCGGCGGTAATTAGATACAGATTCAGACGGTTCCTCTTGCAGGTTTGGTTTGTTTGTCGTTGCCTGTGTTTCTTTTCTGGTTTGGCCACCTAGAATTAGATTCTTGTTAAGATGAGGATAGTAGCTAACGTTTGCGTCACTTTAAAACACCAAATCAACAGTTAACCTATTCATTGGAACAATTTCTCTTGTAGAACAAGTTAGGGTTAATCCACTGCTAGAATAACTCATGAATCACACCAGTTAGTTTTTCGTTGCAGAAGTTAACGCACGAGCGATGATGACACTCGATTTGACGTGATTATCAGCCTCATTTAAGTGACATTGCCTTGCTTAAGACGTGGTTTTAGGGGTAGAATAGCGAATATTCGCTCAACTACTCTATTTCCTACCGATTTGGTTACTTTGGCCCTTTTTGGGTCTATTTGATGGTTTTCTAGTGTTTTCATGATAGCACAGGTTTTTGCCGTCAAATAAAGTAACCAAGGACGTGTCTAAAGCGTTGGAACCTCGAGGAATCGCACCAGAATCGATCCAAGGATTCAATCAAGTCGAATCAAATCGTGCTTTAATTTACACTGCAGTTTTCGGCGAAAAATCCTTCAGGTTTTCGGCGAAAACTCAAGAAGAAATCGGCTGAGTTCAACAAAGAGAAGTTTTCGGAGAAAACTCCAAGTTTTCGCCGAGAACCCTAAGGTCCGAAAATCACAGGAGAAAATACCGACGAATCAGTCATTTTACAAAAGGATCTTCGGCGAAAATTCCATCAGATTTTTGCCGAAAAATCCTTCACAAATTCGGCGACTTAGGGTTTAAGTATAAATACTTAAACTGGCGGGCCAAAGAGGGAGATCAATCATTATTCATATTTTCACAAATAAGACTTTTGAGAGTCAGCCGACTCTAGGGTCGATAGATAGAGTTTAGAGAGTTTGAAGATCCGTGGAGAGATCGTGACGCCATCCTTCCACCTCGGAGAGCTCGGAGCTTAAAGTTGAAGATCCAGGAGATCGAAGCTTCGACAGAGTCATCAGAATTAGGTTTTTCAGTTCTTATCTGTTCTTCCTCTGTATTATGATTTCCTTTGTTGCCTTTGATTCTTCTATTATCGTTATGAGTAGCTGAACTTGTAGAGCTTAGATTAGATGAACCCTAAGTGACCCATGGCTTTAAAGCGGTCACGGATCGGCGGTAGATTCGAAATTCAATCAGTTTCTCTTTGCATGGTTGTTTTGTTCTTGATTGTTTATGTTTCTTTTCTGGTTGGTCGCCTAGATTAGGTTTTTGCAAGCTAGGGTTAGTCGCTAGACGGTTCCCTGCTTTGGCGCTTAAACTTGTCTTCCTTGATCACCTAGTTTAGATTGTTGTTAAGTTGAGGATAGAAGCGAACGCTCGCCTCTCTTTAAAACATCAATTCAATCAGTTAACCTAATCATTGGAGTGTGCCCTTCGCAGAAACCAGTTAGGGTTAATCCGCTTCAAGAGTAACTCATAAATCGTTAGTAATTGCAGCAGTTAGTTAAGTCGTTGCGAGAGGCGACCGTACCAGGGCAGCTAATTAATCTTGGTAGTTAGAACGGATAGAGCGAACGTTCGCCGGTCTTAAACCTAAGGGTCAGGAGTTATGGTGGTGTATAGAAACCAATTGAATTAGAATTGAAAACTGGTGGTCTTGTGATTGTCGTTGCTTTGGTAATCTAAGGGGGATTCGAAATCTAAGCTCATCTATCTTCTCGTTAGTCAACCTTTTAATCTTTCTGTCTTTTATTTTCCTTTGTTCATTAGATTAGATGTCGTGGAACTCACACCACACACAACTTGTTCAAACCTGAGTAATTTGCCAACATATTTGAGTAGACAAGAAGAAGAGACCTCGAGTAGAATACGATCTAGTTTGCCTTGGTAGATTAGTTATTTGACTGCACGCATTACAACGTACATCAAATTGGCGCCGTTGTCGGGGACTCTTCTAATTGTTTGAAAGAAGAGTTGGCAAATTATTCTTCTGCCTTTCCGCCTTACCATTTAATTTTCCTCCATATTTCCATGATTTACCTGGGTAGTGCTTCTTAGTTTTGATTATGCATGATAACAGGTGGGATTACCGGTACCAAGAGTGGTACATCAATGAAGCACCATATCTCGATGATTATCGAGAAATGCACATCAACAACAACAACAGACGGCGAGATTTGACTCCCTCTTTGATAAGATCTCTTCAATGCTACAAGGTCACCAAGAGATACACCGACAAGCACAACAAAGTGGCGCTAGAGATAACGAAGAGATCATTCTACAAGCTCATTAACATCAACAATGCTCGTCGAGAACCCTATCCGCCTTGGATAATATCTCTACAATATTACAAGCTCATCTCACGACGAACATCAAGCTCGAGCAACAAAAGCAGTTAATGATAGAAGACGCTCAAGAGCTGTTCGAAGAAGAAGATGATGATCCTATCCATGACTATTATGAGCTAGAAGAATCCTTCGCGGTGGTGGTTGATGAAGACATAGAGCTAATCCATCCTGAAGTTGAAGCCGAAGAGGAGCACATAGAGATTGAGGAGATACCCTCACCTACACTTCCGCCGAGTCAACATGTAGATCAAGCTAGAGACGAGCACGTGGAAAGCAACAAAGTCATGGATTTAGAAGTTTACACACTCGATCCCGAGAGAACTCTGGATGATCATTAGGTAGAGAAGATGGAGCTCATTGACCATGCCGTGCCGTACTACCTCTTTCCTCCTCCGGTAGGAGAATTCGAGAAGAACTGGTCATCCAACCAGAATCACGATCTATTGGAGCTCTACCGGCTGCATCACCCGTCTGGAGTGCTACATGGCACTCAACCGCTATCCTTGAAGAAGACGATTGACTTCAAGGAACTCCTAAGTTGGGGTCCCTAACAGGTACCATCCGGCTCAAGGACGTTAAAAGAGAGCGCTTCATGGGAGGCAACCCACGGCTGGAGTCCGTTTTTGAATTATTGAGTCAGTTTTTTTTCATCGTTCGAGTCGGTTTCGGGGAGCCAAAATGTCAATTTTCTTTTATTTTCGCCTGTTTTAATTTTCTGTGTCAGGTCAAATTTTCGCCGAAAACTCCTCAGATTTTTCGGCAAAAACTTTAGTTTGTTCGAGTCTATTTTCCAGTGGGTTTTCAAAGTTGTTTTTCGCCGAAAACTTCTAACGTTTTCGGTGAAATGTTTAGTTAAGTCGTCTGTCTTTGTTTTCAAAGTAGTTTTTGCCGAAAACTTCACCAGCTTTCGGTGAAAACTTAAGTTGGGTCAGAAAATTTTCGAAAACTTAAAAAAAAAAAGAAAAAAAAGTCAAAATATTTTCAAAATTTCCCCTAAACCTTCTTTGTTCGACTTTTATTATGTGTGGATCCGGGACACTTGTCCTGGTATCCTTTTGATCTTTTTGTTGTTTTTGTTTTGTAGGAACTTGAGTAGCTACTCCGCTCTACTCCGGATGCTCCGTGTTCATCCACTACACCGACCATCACCTTCCAGGTTCTTCGTATCTCTCTACTCTAGTTTTGTGCTGTGAGGACACAAAACCATTTTAGTGTGGGGTAAGGAGTCTAAGATTATGCATGATCTTACTTGATTTTCTGTGATTCTATGGTTCATTTTTGAAATTTCTCTAGCATAGAATTGCTCAATTCTTGACTTGTGATGTTAAATTGACTTCAATTTCGAACAATGACGTCTAGACTGTTCCACATAGAACCTGTAACCAATGTGTTGGAACTGATATCAAATGAGTCTAGGTCAGAACAGATCATAAATCACTCTTGTAGTTGAAACTTGAATCAATTAAACTAATTGACTTGTTAATAACAAAGCTCGATAACACCATTCTAAGATGATAAATGCTAGCGTCTCCCATGTTTTTTCACTCCATATTTGATCACCTGTGATTGTGGCTTGAGATTAGATTCGAAATCTTGTGTAAAAAGTTATAACTAGCTAGGATTAAGTGACTAAATGGTTAAATCAAGTAATTGTTCAAATTAATGTTAAAGTTCTTTGAAGTGCTGAAAATAAAGCTAGGCAAGCCCGACACCTAAGTGAAGTGTTCGGGTTGAGCACTAGCATAAGCACAAATACTGTGAGCTAAGTAGGTCCAACACCTAAGTGAAGTGTTTGGTATCGAGCACTAGTATGCAGTAAATCAATGGAGAAAGTTTGAATCTTGAAAGAAATTGTTGTTTAAATCAGTCCTAGCTAGAACATGTAACGTACAGATCTAGAGGAGGATGAAGTCGAGTCGATAGCCACGTCACTTTTCCTACCTCCGCATCCACATCATGGCTAGAGCTTAAACTCTTTTTGATTAGAATTGGTGTTATCGTAGTCGGTTAATCATGATTAATTGTTTTCCCAAGAAACGTGCTTTGTAAAACTACTACTTGAAGTGTGCAGAGATTAGTGAGATCGAAAATTTGTTTGTTTGATGTTCTTGCATGTGTAGGTCACTTTCTCTACGTGGAACAGTCTAAACCAAATCGTTAGAATTGAATCTCAGTTTAATCTCGTGTCATTTGTGAATTTGAGTGTGTTCTAGTTCAGTTTGCTTGAGGACAAGCAAAAGCTTAAGTGTGGGGTATTTCAATTTGATGTACGTTGTAATGCGTGCAGTTAAATAACTAATCTACCAAGGCAGACTAGATCGTATTCTACAAGAGGTCTCTTCTTCTTGTCTACTCAAATATGTTGGCAAATTACTCAGGTTTAAACAAGTTGTGCGTGGTGTGAGTCCCACGACTTCTAATCTAATGAACAAAGGAAAATAAAAGACAGAAAGATTAAAAGGTTGACTAACGAGAAGATAGACGAGCTTAGATTTCGAATCCCCCTAAGATTACCAAAGCAACGACAATCACAAGACCAGCGGTTTTCAATTCTAATTCAATCAGTTTCTATACACCACCATAACACCTAACCCTTAGGTTTAAGACCGGCGAACGTTCGCTCTATCCGTTCTAACTACCAAGATTAATTAGCCGCCCAGGTACGGTCGCCTCTCGCAATGACTTAACTAACTGGTGCAATTACTAACGATTTATGAGTTACTCTTGAAGCGGATTAACCCTAACTGGTTCCTACGAAAGGCACACTCCAATGATTAGGTTAACTGATTGAATTGATGTTTTAAAGAGAGGCGAGCATTCGCTTCTATCCTCAACTTAACAAGAATCTAAACTAGGTGATCAAGGAAGACAGGTTTAAGCGCCAAAGCAGGGAACCGTCTAGCGACTAACCCTAGCTTGCAAAAACCTAATCTAGGCGACCAACTAGAAAAGAAACATAAACAGTCAAGCACAAAACAACCATGCAAAGAGAAACTGATTGAATTTTGAATCTAATTACCGCCGATCCGTGACCGCTTTAAAGCCATGGGTCACTTAGGGTTCATCTAATGTAAGCTCTACAAGTTCAGCTACTCATAACGATAACAGAAGAATCAAAGGCAACAAAGGTAATCATCATACAGAGGAAGAACATATAAGAACTGAAAAACCTAATTTTGATGACTCTAGCGAAGCTTCGATCTCCTGGATCTTCAACTTTAAGCTCCGAGCTCTCCGAGGTGGAAGGATGGCGTCACGATCTCTCCATGGATCTTCGAACTCTCTAAACTCTATCTATCGACCCTAGAGTCGGCTGACTCTCAAAAGTCTGATTTGTGAAAATATGAATAATGATTGATCTCCCTCTTTGGCCCGCCGGTTTAAGTATTTATACTTAAACCCTAAGTCGCCGGATTTGTGAAGGATTTTTCGGTGAAAATCTGATGGAATTTTCACCGAAAATCCTTTTGTAAAATGACTGATCCGTCGGCTGTTTCTCCTGTGATTTTCGGACCTTAGGGTTCTCGGCAAAAACTTGGAGTTTTCGCCGAAAACTTCTCTTTGTTGAACTCAGCCGATTTCTTCTTGAGTTTTCACCGAAAACCTGAAGGATTTTTCGCCGAAAACTGCAGTGTAAATTGGAGCAGGATTTGATTCGACTTGATTGACTCCTTGGATCGATTCTGGTGCGATTCCTTGAGGTTCCAACACTTTAGACATGTCCTTGGTTACTTTATTTGACGGCAAAAACCTGTGCTATCATGAAAACACTAGAAAACCATCAAATAGACCCAAAAAGGGCCAAAGTAACCAAATCGGTAGGAAATAGAGTAGTTGAGCGAATATTCGCTATTCTACCCCTAAAACCACGTCTTAAGCAAGGAAATGTTAATTAAATGAGGCTGATAATCACGTCAAATCGAGTGTCATCAGGTGGTCAATTAATCGTGGTAGTTTGATCGGATAGAGCTGAATGAGTTATGGTGGTGTCTGAGAACTGAATGAATCAGAATTGAAAACCGTTGGTCTTGTGATCGCCAATGTTCTGGTGATCTTAGGGGGATTCAAAATCTAAGCTTGTCTGTCGCCCTGTTAAGTCAACCCAGTCAACCAATCTGTCTTTATTTTCCATTTCCATTTCCCTGCATTTCTAGCCTAGAAGATGTGGAACTCACACCACCCGCAACTTGTGAAACTTTGAGTAATTTTCCAACATATTTGAGTAAACAATTCATCGAGGCCCGTGGAATACGATCTATTTTGGTTTGTGCTTGATAGTTATTTGACTACACGCGCGTGAAAACGTGTTCACCACCTATGTTCTGGCATTGCCAAGCAAGCTAGAAAGAATACACAATGTATTCCATGTTAGCATGCTTAAACGGTATCATGTGGATCCCTCTCATATGATACAGCCAGAAGAAGTGGAAATTGAACAAGATATGACCTATAGGAGAAGCCGGTGGCAATCATGGATAAATAGGTTCAAGTTCTAAGGAAAAACATGATTCACCTGTTCAAGGTGGTGTGGAGGAACCACGAGAGCGATTCGACAACTTGGGAGACCGAGGAGAGCATAAAGAGACGGTACCCGGAGTTGGTGGAAGCTTATGCTTCAGGTACTTTTTCCCTTTAGTGTTCTTCTTACTTTCTCGATTAGTGATTCATTCTAGTTGTGTTCTGGTTGTGTTTGTGGGTGTGTGTGCGGTTGGGTTGTGTGCTGTTAAGAGTTTGGAATGTAGGTAGTTGGCGGTCTTAGAAGGAAGAGGTTGTTAGGTTCGTTAGTGTGAATTGGGTAGTGATGTGGTGCTTAAGCTGCAGCATTTTGCCGCAATTTCGGTATTGCATTGCTAGCATGAGTTAGGGTGTGATTTCAGGGACAAAATCTTTGAAGTTGTGGAGACTTGTAACATCCATGCCCAACTGGATGGTTTGGAACTTGAGTTCGGGTGATCAAGGCACTAGAATCAGTGTCTCTGAGGTCCCATCAAGGTTCGGAACTTTCGTGCCTAAGTCGGGTTGAGATTGCAAGTGAGCATGTTGTACAGTGAAGAACACACGCTGTGTGTTGTAAAATCCGTGTATCATAGTACGCGCCATGTATCTGAGATACACAGTTGTGCTCTAATTCCTAGCAAAGTTCATCAAATTTGGAAGAATGAAACACACGGTTGTGTGTCTGTGAAACACGCCGTGCTGAATATGACAAGACGGGTATTGATGGGTTTTAGCAACTTCCAGCTCTTTCTCTTTCCACGTAAATTCTTTTGACGAATGATGACACTCGATTTGACATGATTATCAGCCTCATTTAAGCGACATTTCTTTGCTTAAGACATTGTTTTTAGGGTAGAATAACGAATGTTCAATCGATTGCCCTATCTCGTGCCAATTGTGTTACCTTGGCCCGTTTCGGGTCTATTTGATGGTTTTCTAGTGTTTTTGTGTTAGCACAGGTTTTCGCCGTCAAATAAAGTAGCCATGGACGTGCCTAAGGCATTGGAACCTCGAGGAACCAAACCGAAATCGATCAAAGGAGCCAATCAAAGTCAAAGAAAATCCCTACCCGACTACAAAGATATTTTCGCCGAAAATACCCTATTGATTTCGGCGAAAATAATAGTACAAACCAATGATGCCGAGTCAAAGGTATTTTCGGCGAAATTGATTAACTCTTCGATCCGAAAATAGAGTACAGAGAAATCAGCCGGCGGTGTCTTCAATTGCAAGAATATTTTCGGCGAAAATACTTCATTATTTTCGGCAAAAATAACAGAAGGAATCCGGCGACTTAGGGTTTAAGTATAAATACTTAACCCGGCGGCCCAAAAGGAGGGAAGGAATTCATTATTCATATTTCACGAATCAGACTTTTGAGAGTCAGCCGACTCTAGGGTCGATAGATAGAGTTTAGAGAGTTCGAAGATCCGTGGAGAGATCGTGACGCCATCCTTCCACCTCGGAGAGCTCGGAGCTTAAAGTTGAAGATCCAGGAGATGGAAGCTTCGCGGGAGTCGTCAGAATTACGTTTTTCAGTTCTTATCTGTTCTTCCTCTGTATGATGATCTTCATTGTTGCCTTTGATTCTCTTGTTTCTGATATGAGTAACTGAACTTGTAGAGCTTAGATTAGATGAACCCTAAGTGACCCAGGGCTTTAAAGCGGTCACGGATCGGCGTGATTAGATTCGAAATTCAATCAGTTCTTTCTCATGTTTGATTCGTTCTTCATTGTTCATGTTTCTTGTCTGGATTGATCACCTAGATTAGATTCTGTTTAAGCTAAGGATAGAAGCGAACGCTCGCCTTACTTTAGAACATCGAATTGAACAATTAACCTTATAATTGGAGCGTGCCTTTCGTAGGAACCGGTTAGGGTTAATCCACTGCAAGAGTAACTCATTAATCATTAGTAATTGCACCAGTTAATTAAGTCGTTGCGAGAGGCGACCGTACCCGGGCGGCTAGTTAATCTTGGTAGTTAGAACGGATAGAGCGAACGTTCACCGGTCTTAAACCTAAGGGTAAGGAGTTATGGTGGTGTATAGAAACCGATTGAATTAGAATTGAAAACCGCTGATCTTGTGATTGCCGTTGCTCTGGTGATCTAAGGGGGATTCGAAATCTAAGTTCGTCTATCTTCTCGTTAGTCAACCCTTTACTTTTCTGTCTTTTATTTTCCTTTGTTCATTAGATTAGAAGTCGTGGAACTCACACCACGCACTAAGTGCTTAAACCTGAATAAATTGCCAGCTTCTTTGAGTAGTCAAGAAGAAGAGACCTCGAGTAGAATACGATCTAGTCTACCTTGGTAGATTAGTTATTTGATACCGCTAATACTGCAGCTATCAAATTGGCACCGTTGCCGGGGAGCGCCGTTAAAAAAAAAAGCGTCAAAATATTTTCAAAATTCCCCTTAACCTTCTTTGTTCGACTTTTATTCTGTGTGGATCCGGGACACTTGTCCCGGTATCCTTTTGATCTTTTTGTTGTTTTTGTTTTTGTAGGAACTCGAGTAGCTACTCCGCTCCGCTCCGGACTCTCCGTGTTCATCCCCTACACCGACCATCACCTTCCAGGTTCTTCGTATCTCTCTACTCTAGATTAGTTCTGTGAGGACACAGAATCGTTTAAGTGTGGGGTAGGAGTCTAGGATTATGCATGATCTTGCTTGCTATCTATGATTCTGTGGTTCAAATTTAAAATTTCTCTTGCATAGAATTGCTCAATTCTTGACTTTTGATGTTAAATTGACTTCAATTTTGAACAATGACGTCTAGACTGTTCCACTTAGAACCTGTAACCAACGTGTTGGAACTGATATTAAATGAGTCTAGGTCAGAACAGATCATAAATCACTTCTGTAGTTGAAACTTGAATTAATTGAATTGATTGGTTTGTTAATAACAAAGCTCGACACCGTTCTAAGATGATAGATGCTAGCTTCTTCCATGTTTTTCACTCCATATTTGTTCACCTGTGATTGTGGCTAGAGATTAGGCGAAAATTCAATTCGAAATCTCGTGTAAAAAGTTATAACTAGCTAGGATTAAGTGGCTAAATGGTTAAATCAAGTAATTGAGTTAATCGAATAATGTTAAGTTCTTTAAAGTGCTGAAAATAAAGCTAGGCAAGCCCGACACCTAAGTGAAGTGTTCGGGTTGAGCACTAGCAAAGGCACAAATACTGTGAGCTAGGCAGGTCCAACACCTAAGTGAAGTGTTTGGTATCGAGCACTAGTATGCAGTAAATAAATTAAAGGAAGAAGTTGAAACTTGAAATAAATTGTGGTTTAAATCAGTCCTAGCTAGAACATGTAACTTACAGATCTAGAAACGGATGAAGTCGAGTCGATAGCCACGTCACTTTTCCTACCTCCGCATCCACATCATGGCTAGAGCTTAAAGTCTTTTTTATTAGAATTGGTGTTATCGTAGTCGGTTAATTATGATTAATAGTTTTGCCAAGAAATGAGCTTTGTTAAAACCACTACTTGAAGTGTGCAGAAATTAGTGAGATCGAAAACTTGTTTGGTTGATGTTCTGGCATGTGTAGGTCACTTTTTCTACGTGGAACAGTCTAAACCAAATTGTTAGAATTGAATCTCAGTTTAATCTCGTGTCATTTGTGAATTTGAGTGTGTTCTAGTTCAGTTGCTTGAGGACAAGCAAAAGCTTAAGTGTGGGGTATTTGATGACACTCGATTTGACGTGATTATCAGCCTCATTTAAGCGACATTTCTTTGTTTAAGACATTGTTTTTATGGTAGAATAACGAATATTCAATCGATTGCCCTATCTCGTGCCAATTGTGTTACCTTGGCCCGTTTCGGGTCTATTTGATGGTTTTCTAGTGTTTTCATGTTAGCACAGGTTTTCGACGTCACATAAAGTAGCCATGGACGTGCCTAAGGCATTGGAACCTCGAGGAACCAAACCGAAATCGATCAAAGGAGCCAATCAAAGTCAAAGCAAATCCCTACCCGACTACAAAGATATTTTCGCCGAAAATACCCTATTGATTTCGGCGAAAATAATAGTACAAACCAACTGATGCCGAGTCAAAGGTATTTTCGGCGAAATTGATTAACTCTTCGATCCAAAAATAGAGTACAGAGAAATCAGCCGGCGGTGTCTTCAATTGCAAGAATATTTTCGGCGAAAATAACAGAAGGAATCCGGCGACTTAGGGTTTAAGTATAAATACTTAACCCGGCGGCCCAAAAGGAGGGAAGGAATTCATTATTCATATTTCACGAATCAGACTTTTGAGAGTCAGCCGACTCTAGGGTCGATAGATAGAGTTTAAAGAGTTCGAAGATCCGTGGAGAGATCGTGACGCCATCCTTCCACCTCGGAGAGCTCGGAGCTTAAAGTTGAAGATCCAGGAGATTGAAGCTTCGCGGGAGTCGTCAGAATTAGGTTTTTCAGTTCTTATCTGTTCTTCCTCTGTATGATGATCTTCATTGTTGCCTTTGATTCTCTTGTTTCTGATATGAGTAACTGAACTTGTAGAGCTTAGATTAGATGAACCCTAAGTGACCCAGGGCTTTAAAGCGGTCACGGATCGGCGGTGATTAGATTCAAAATTCAATCAGTTCTTTCTCATGTTTGATTCATTCTTCATTGTTCATGTTTCTTGTCTGGATTGATCACCTAGATTAGATTCTGGTTAAGCTAAGGATAGAAGCGAACGCTCGCCTTACTTTAGAACATTGAATTGAACAACTAACCTTATAATTGGAGCGTGCCTTTCGTAGGAACCGGTTAGGGTTAATCCACTGCAAGAGTAACTCATTAATCATTAGTAATTGCACCAGTTAATTAAGTCGTTGCGAGAGGCGACCGTACCCGGGCGGCTAGTTAATCTTGGTAGTTAGAACGGATAGAGCGAACGTTCGGCGGTCTTAAACCTAAGGGTAAGGAGTTATGGTGGTGTATAGAAACCGATTGAATTAGAATTGAAAACCGCTGATCTTGTGATTCTCGTTGCTCTGGTGATCTAAGGGGGATTCGAAATCTAAGTTCGTTTATCTTCTCGTTAGTCAACCCTTTACTTTTCTGTCTTTTATTTTCCTTTGTTCATTAGATTAGAAGTCGTGGAACTCACACCACGCACTAAGTGCTTAAACCTGAATAAATTGCAGCTTCTTTGAGTAGTCAAGAAGAAGAGACCTCGAGTAGAATACGATCTAGTCTACCTTGGTAGATTAGTTATTTGATACCGCTAATACTGCAGCTATCAACGAACCAACTTTGGTCAAGCTTTGAAGGTTGATTTCGGGAGCTACAGGGGTCCGATTAACGATCTGTTTTCTCCTGTGTATTCCTGGCGATGAGACAAAGATATTTCTAATCTCAATTTATGGTTTTCGGTGTAGGGAGCAGTCACTGAAGAGGGAAAGAGTACGAAATTGAAGATGGGGTTTTCGTTCTTTTGGGAATCTTGAAGGCGTTTAGACCCTCATCTTCTATTCCAGGTGAGGGCTTAGCGTTGTTAGATAGCGCTGAGTCATGTGAGGAGTTATAATCCAACTTAGACGAACTTACAGATTTTCATGAAAATGGAAGAGAGTAAAAAGGGTTAATGATTTTGTAACTGGCAGTTGGTTGATTGTTGTTGTTGTGTTTGATGTTTGATATAGTGCCGAGGGGTTTGTGAAGAAACAAACTAATTGATGAATTGGATTAGAAATGAGAGATATGTTCATTGGGGGTTCCGTGGTGAATTGTACGATACTATATTGTTGTCAGTTGTGGTTGCAGGAGGAGGGCCTTGTCAATGTGGGGTCGTCCTATAAAAGAAGAACAGGTGGGTAACCCTGGACTCACGATATGACTATCCCTATACTTGCAACTGGAGGTGTCCGATGACCTAGCCAATTACCCTTTGTGTGAATCTGATGATGAGTTGTGAAACATGGTTGTAATGAGGAATTATAAGATGATGAGATGACGTGGATGGAGTGATTTGTAATCTGAATTATATGAGTTGTGAAACGAATATGAACGTAGAACCTGAAGGAACCTACACTACCCCCACCTGAGAATTGTGAAGTACTTAAGTCCGAACCACCAGGGTTCACCATGGAAGGGATTCATGGTTAGTTGTGTTGTGTTGTATACTCCTTCGTGGAAGGATCCAATGTGGATGCGTCTGATGGTGTACTCCTTTGTGGAAGGATCCTATACGGATGTGTCTATTGCTATACCCCTTCGGGGAAGGATCCAGTGTGGTTATGTCGGGTCGATAGCCGGCTGGGTGGTGGTGTAGGAGAATTCCTTGGTGCCTAAATAACACACCTAAAAATGTCTTGTGGTTTGTCTGCATGAATGTGTGTGATGATGGTGTGTGAACTATTTTGAGATATGTGCTCTGATGTTTAAATGTTGATTCGCTTATGCTATTATTGATGTTATCGATTGTGGATGTGAACGATGAACTGAACCTATGTGATCACCTAGACTGCTTTAGGACATTATAATCTAGTTAAGGTTGAGTTTGGTTCCCATGTCATTGATGTATTGTGTGGAGTTTGGAATCACTCCTTTGGATTAGGACATCGCATAGTTAAGCCCAGTGGGTTCACTCAGTTTCAATAGGAAACTGATCCCCACTCTTCCCCCTTTCAGATTCTTGTGGCTAGTAGGTGAGGTGTTAGAGAGGTGTTTCTGTCGGGTTCAAGAAGTCTGTTGAGCGAAGCTATGATGTGAAGATTGGCAGACCACTTGGAGTTGACATTTCTTGTTATCTTTTAGTTGACTATTATATTTAGGGATTTTATACCACTTTCGGGATGTTGATTTTGGATTATTGTTCATCGATTTTTATCGGTTTATTTATTGGAGGCCTCCTTCGGATTTTGATAATTTAATAAGAGTTTAATGCATTTTCCTTTTGTTGATTTCCGCTTATTTCATTTATGTTCTCATCGAGTGATGCTCATACCGGTTCAACCATGGGTTTACCTAGGTCAGTTCGGTATGGGTGTTACACGAACATCGAGACTAACACTAGAACTGATGCCGACGCGGATGTTGGATCTGATTTTGTGACCGACGCAGAAGCTGGGTCTGATTTCGTGAACGACGCAGATGTTGGATCTGATTTCATGACAGACGCGGATATTGGGTCGGATGTCATGACTAATGCGGGAGCCGGAGCCGATGTTGATGTTGGTGAATGGGGCCTTGATGCTAAATCAATGTTGGATTGTATGAGAAAATTCTCGGTCATGTCTCGGAGACTGTTGAGTGCTCAACATGCTCCAGAAGGCTAGGACCAAAAGGAAACCCTATTCCAAACCAAGTGCGCCGTCTAGAATAAAGTCTGTGCAACATGATGATCGATGGAAGGAGTGCACAAATGTCGTAAGTCAAGCTTTGGTCGATGGAATGGGGCTTCTAACTATCAAAAATTCGAAGCCCTATAGGTTACAGTAGCTGAAAAATAATGGAGAGCTGAAGTACACGAAGCAAGCATACATTCCCTTTAGCATTGGAAGGTATGTGATGTCACACTTTGTGATGTCGTAGCCATGGAAGCTGCACACATACTACTTTGAAGATCGTGGCAGTTTGATCGATTTTCTAAGCATGATGGTCACACCAACAAGTACGAGCTCACCCATGGAGATAAGAAGTTCAAGTTGAAGCCGCTCACCCCTACTGAGATCTTTCAAGATCAGATGGCTAGACAAGCCACCCGTGCGAGTCGAGAGAAAAAAGAGAGTGAGTGCAAGAAACAAGAGAAGACAAAAGAAACGAGTGAACCCTTGTGTGTAAAAACAGAAAATATAAAGCTAGAATGGATGGACCTTGGATATTGGCTGGAGATTTCAACTCTTTTTTGGATTTGTCTGAAGCTGAGCCTGCCCCATCTTCATATGAAAGTATGGAAGACTTTAAAAAGTGTGTAAGTTGATAGAACATAATGCAGCAGGGCCACATTTCACCTGGATCAATAATAGGACGGATGGCTTAGTCTCAAGGAGATTGGATAGGGTCTTGGTTAACCTTAACTGGCAAACCACTTTCCCAGACAGTAGAGTGAGTGTCATTGCTTCTACAGAATCATACCATTGTGCTCTTTTCATCAACAATGATAGGGTTTGTCTTTCTCAAGCAAAACCCTTCAAATTCTTTTCTTGTTGGATTCAGAATGATGAATATAGAGGGATTGTCAGCATAATTTGGAATTCTAATATTCAGGGCAGTGATTTCTATGTGATTTTTGAGAAGCTTAGAAGGTTGAAGTATGCCTTGAAGGATCTTAACAAAATATGTTACTCAGATATCCAAATGAGAGTAAGAGCTAAGGAGCAGGAGTTGCTGGAAATCAAAGAGAGGCTCTATTCTAATCCTTCCACAGCTGACGTGGGGGCTTTGAAAGTCTATAGCATGGAGTATGAGCAACTTAAGTCAGATGAGGAGAGCATGATGAGGCAGAAAGCAAATGTGAACTGGATTAAACTTGGGGACCGAAACACAGCGTTCTACTTTAACCATGTTAAAGCCAGACATTTTATTAATACCATTAGACAAGTTAAGGATGAGAATGGTATAATGGTGGACTCTCAACAGGACATCTCAAGGGTAGCTGTTACTTTCTACAAAAAGCTTCTAGGAGAGCAAATTGAAGTCCAATCTAAATGCTATAATTCCTTGATTACCCTTAAGCTAGCAGATTCTCAGGCTGATGAAATGGTTATACCAGTCTCTAGGGATGAAGTTAAACGAGCTCTTTTCAGTATCCCTAATGAAAAAGCTCCTGGTCCGGATGGGTATAATGCCCTGTTTTTCAAAGATAGCTGGAATATCATAGAGAATGACTTGCTGGCAGCAGTTATGCGTTTTTTGATGACTGTAAGATGCCTCCTTTTGCTAATTCGATATACCTAGCTCTAATTCCTAAGAAGAAAAATGCAGAGGACATGGGACATTTCAGACCAATATCATGCTACTCAGTGATTTACAAGGTGATCTCGAAGGTAATGGCTAATAGATTGTTTGTTGTCCTTCCTTTGCTGGTTAGTAAGAATCAAACTGCATTTATTAAGGGGAGAAATATAGGAGATGGGGTTTTGTTAGCTCATGAGGTGCTAAGTACTTACAAGGCTAAAGCTACTCCAAGATGTGCAATTCAAATAGATCTACAGAAAGCTTTTGATTCTGTAGAATGGAGCTTCATCATTGCAGTTATGAAAGCTATGAGGATTCCTGAAAAGTTTGTTAATTGGATTGCAACTTGTCTACATGCTTCTAGGATTTCTGTAAATGCTAATGGCTAGTTGAGTGGATATTTTCCTGCTAGGGGGGTTTAGGCAGGGGGATCCCATTTCCCCTTCCTCTTTGTGTTCTCAATGGAGGTGCTGAGCAGTTTATTTGCAAAAGCAGTTGATGAAAAAAGGTATGCTATCCACCCTCAATGTAAAAGCATCAGCTTAACACACTTAAGATTCACAGATGATCTGCTTGTTTTTGCCAAAGCTTTTTGTGAAGGAGTGAAGAAAGTTACTTCCATTTTAGAAGAGTTCCACAAGCTATCTGGTCTAAAATTTAACTCGGAGAAAAGCAAAATTTACATAGCTGGTAGGACAGTGGAAGAAGAGAAAGCTATAGTTGATGCTTCAGGATTCAGTAAAGGGGCCCTGCCTTTCAAGTATCTTGGGGTTCCTTTAACTTCAGGGAAGCTTAGAAGAAATGAGTGCAAATCTCTCCTTGATAAAATCACGAAGAGAGTGACTGGTTGGAAATCCAATAAGTTATCTTATGCGGGGAAATTGAAACTAATATATTCAGTGATTAAAGGAATTCTACAATATTGGATGAGTTCATTCATTATTCCAGCAGAGCTCATCAAGGAAGTGGAATCTGTTTGTAACAAATTCCTCTGGGGCAAACTAGAAGGTGCAAAATTGAAGGTATCCTGGGATAAGGTTGCTAAACCTAAGAAAGAGGGGAGAGTCGGTATTAAGGACTTTAGAAGCTGGAATGTGGCAATTGTGGTTAAGCACCTTTCGTAGCTGATTATGCGTTCAGGCTCCTTATGGGTGGCCTGGGTTAATAGATATCGCCTCAAAGGTGTCTTCCTATGGGATTTTAATTTTGATGCAGGCTCATGGCACTGGAAGAGGTTGATGAAGATAAGGGAGATTATAAGGCCTCATGTCCAACAGGATTCTGATGACGATTTCCTATGGGACGGGAAGCTTATGGGAAACTTTAAGACTACAGAGGTATGGAATTCTATTAGACCTAGCTCTATGGAAGTTGATTGGCATGCTGCTGTTTGGTCAGGGTATTCCATCCCCAAAAGGGGGGTAGTGGCTTGGTTGATTGTGAACAAAAAATTGATGACTGCAGACAGAGTTAAACTTTGGAATCCTGCAGTAGATATCAGCTGTACTTTGTGTAAGGTGGAAGATGAAAGTATTTATCATATTTTTGGGAGCTGTTGTTATACTAGAGAAGTCTTGGACAGTCTATTCACGGATTTCAGAGGGCAGGACATATGGCAATTCGCCATGAGAATGAAGGGATGGAGCCTAACAAGTGAAATTCAGAATGCTAAGAAATTGTTGTGGAGAATAGCCATCTATAGAGTATGGATTGAAAGATGTAGACGAATTTTCCATCAAGGAGGAGAAATGGCAGCAGCTGTTCTCATTGAGGAAATCAAGCAGGAGATTTCTATTTTTGCTCATAGACATAAAGTAGAAAGGTGTATAAATTCAATTATTTAGAGCCTTAGTACTCTTGTAGTGTAGATATTGTAGCTCCTTTGTACAGCTCTTCATTGCCCTTTTGATGAATAAAATCTTCTAATTTATCAAAAAATAGAAAATATTAATCAAATAGCTCAAAATAGTAAGGATGAGAGGAGAGAAAACCTATTAGTGAGGCCAAGAGAGATCAAGCAAGCCCTAGTTATTAGGGATTCTTTGGTGGTGATCCTTTATAAGGAATGCCTTAATTTTAACATCACCCCTTTGTTTCCTAGTGTTGTTGCCTCTCTGTTCTAGGAATTTAAGGATGTGTTCTCCGAAGAGACGCCGAGTCGATTGCCTCCCATTCGAGGCATTGAGCATCAAATTGACTTGGTGCGAGGTGCCTCACTACTGAATAAAGCTTCTTATCGTACCAATCTGGATGTGACCAAGGAACTTCAAAGGCAAGTAAGGGAGCTCATGGATAAAGGCTACGTGAGGGAAAGCATGAGTCCTTGCGCCGTCCCAGTCATCCTATGCCCAAGAAGGATGGAACATGGAGGATGTGTGTTGACAGCCGAGCCATGAACAATATCTCTGTAAAGTATCGACATCATATTTGGTGACACGCTTTTGGCGTGTGTTTCAAATAACTAATCTATAGAAGTAGACTAGATCGAATCTCTCGAGGTTTCTTCCAATTGACTACTCAAAGAAGTTGGCAATCTATTCAGGTTTAACACGTTGTGCGTGGTGTGAGTTCCACGACTTCTAATCTAATAAACAAAGGAAAATAAAAGACAGAAAGATTAAAGGGTTGACTAACGAGAAGATAGACGATCTAGACTCGAATCCCCCTTAGTTCACCAGAGCATTGGCAATCACAAGACCAACGGTTTTCAATCCTGATTCATTCAGTTCTCAGACACGCCACCATAACTCCTTACCCTTAGGTTTATGACTAGCGAACGTTCGCTCTATCCGATCGAATTACCAAGTTTTATTAACTGTCCGTATGTTCACTTCTACAACGGAAAACTAACTGGCACAATTAAGAACAACGAGTTACTCTAGAAGCGGATCAACCCTAAATGGTTCCTATGAAAGGCACACTCCATTGATTAGGTTAATTGATTGATTTGAATTCCAAAGTAAGATGGATGTCTGGCGACTAAAGTCTAGCGACTAACCTTATCTTAACACGAATCTAATCTAGGCGTCAAGTAGACAAGAAACGCAGGAAACAAAGAACAAAACAACCACGCAAGAGAAACTGTCTGAATCTGAATCTAATTACCGCCGATCCATGACTGCTTTAAAGCTCCGGGTCACTTAGGGTTCATCTAATCTAATCTCTACGGGTTTACCTACTCATATTCAATACAAAAGAATCAAAGACAAACAAAGAAAACATCTTCAACTAGGAAGAACAGAGAAGAACTATAAAACCTAATTTCAGACGAATCTGTGAAGCTTCTATCTCCTGAATCTTCAACTCCTAGCTCCCAGCGCTGTGAGGTGAAAAGGCGGTGTCAGGATCTCTCTGGGAACTCTGAGGACACTCTCTAAACTCTATCTATCAACCCTAGAGTCGTGGTGACTTTAAAAGTCTAATTGTGTGTGTTAATGAATAATCCTCACTTTTGAATGACTACCGCGTCTTCTTTAAATAGGATTAGGTTAGGTCGTCTCTGTCTCGGAAAAGGATAAAGTTTTCGGCAAAAAAAAGGATAAAGTTTTCAGCAAAAACTTAAGAAGTTCTCGCCAAAAACTTCTTCATAATTCTCCTGAAACTTCTGTGGATTTCTACAAGACTTTTCGGTGAAAGACTTTAGTATAAAGCAGCTGCATGTCCTGTGGTTTTCTTAAGGTATTTTTGGCGAAGACTTTGTAATATACTCGCCGAAAACTTTGTGCTGGGCAGTGGAAACTTGGTTCTTCACACGGTTTAGCTTTTGGTTTCGATTCCTGGTCATTCCTTGGGGATTCCTTGCTTCCCGGACACGTCTGAGGCTACGTCTTTGATGGCAAAAAGCTATGAACTCATAGAGACACTAGAAAACACATCAAACAGACCCAAAAAGGACCAAAGTAACCAAATCGGTAGGAAATGAGCAGTTGAGTGAATATACGCTATTTTATCCCTAAAACCGTATTTCAAGCAAGGAAATGTCGCTTAAATGAGGCTGATAATCACATCAAATCGAGTGTCATCAAATACCCCACACTTAAGCCTTTGCTTGTCCTCAAGAAAACTATACTAGAACTCACTCAGATTCACACGTTCACAAATGACGAGATAGATCAAGTTAAGGTTCAAGCAATCACAATGAATTATTAAACCGCTACTTCTAAAGCAAGTGACCTAACATGCATACACGTCAACCAAACAACCTGGTCTCACTAATTATCTGCACACAAACAAGTAGTAAACACAAATTATGCACGAATCCGATCTAACCGACTAGACTCCTCACACAGATAAAATTTAGTACATGGGAAACTCTCGCACTCTGTGTTTAGGGACGTGTTTCTGCTCTCAATCACTCTCTCGGCCGAAGTATGTCATATGTTTGCAATTCGACCACAATCTCCACCACTGTGACAACACGAGTAACTAGTCAAAAGGACTTTCGCAAGGGACTGTAACGATTCTTACACTACAAGGGTTAATAATGAGATGGATGAAGGGATGAATGATGGAATTGGCTTTGGTGCAGTGTAGCTTTCGACTAACTTCCCTCGAATCTAGCCTATGGCTTCCTATCGTCTAACCATACACGGGTGGAATAGTGTATGCTCGTCCTATGATACCCTCAAGCAACCTAGCACTTATATTTTTATTAGAATTTTCTGATTTTTTTTTACTTTGTTCTTCCATTTGTAGGGAGAAGAACGTTATTGAACTATACTACTAACTTTGAAACTTTGCACTTTTTGGATTTTCTATTTTTTTCATTTTTTTTCTTTGTGCCGATTTTCTTTTAGTTGCTAGAGGGGTTTACACGTTTGGACATAATAGCTAAGACCACCTATTTAATGGCTATAGGAGGTTACCACAAACCGATTTTTGGTAGGCTAATCTAGAACTTCAACCACAAGGGATCAACGGGGTGATGAAAAATGGGGATTAGCTGTAATGTTTAATGAACCGAAAGAAGGGCCAAGCTCAAGGGTTTACACCTAATGAATTTAACGTTAGGTTGGCTATCTGGCTTAAGTAGCTTCAACTAGGTGCCTCTATCCTCCTAGAACTCGTGTCATCGTGTTGTCTCGAATTGGTCTCATGCAAATTCTAACTCATTCAAGGTACGAGAAAACCACTCAAAAAGAATTGAAATTGTAAGTTTATGTGCAATGGATCAAAAGCTCACTATTGGTTTGCTAGTCGAATTCGGTCATTATCATGCAATCAAGGTGAATTACTACAAGAGTGATGAAATTTTCTGCATCAATGCAGCAAGTTGATTACCGGTTCTAGGTTAAGCAATCTAAGCATCATTATGAAAAATTAACAACTAACTAACATCACAAGTCAAGAATCAAGCAATTCTAAGCTAGATGAATCAGATAAACCACGAAATCACAGAATATTCACACCAGATCATGCAATTTAAACACCCTACCCCACACTTAAACCGTTTTGTGCCCTCGTAGGACCAAACTAGAGTAGAGAGCAATAGAAGAACCTGGACCGAGATGGTTGGTGTAGGGGATGATCAAGGAGCGTCTGGAGCGTGGAGAGAAGCTGCCAAAAGGGGCCTACAAAACAAAAACAAACAAAAAGATCAAAAGGATACCGGGACAAGTGTCCCGGATCCACACAGAAGAAAGTCGAAAAGAAGAAGGCTAGGGGAAATTTTGAAAATATTTTGACTCTGTTTTTAAGAAATTTTTGAAAATTTTCTAACCCAACTAAAGTTCTTCGCCGAAAACTATTGAGTTCTTGGCGAAAACTTTCTTGAAAACGAAACTGCAGACAGACTCAAATAGACTAAACTTCTCGCCGAAAACTTGGGAGTTCCCGGTGAAAACTTATTTGAAAAAAAACAGAACAACTGACTCAAAGAACACATTCTCCCCAAGAATATTAAAGTTCTCGGTGAGAAGTTTTGACCTGACAGAAAAAATGAAACAGACGAAAAATAAAAAGAAAAACTGACACTTTGGCTTCCCGAAACCTACTCGAACAACCAAAAGACTGACTCAATAATTCAAAACGAACTCCAGCCGTGGGTTGCCTCCCACGAAGCACTCTCATTTTACGTCCTTAAGCCTGATGATATCTGGTTAGGGACCCCAACTTAAGAGCTCCTTGAAGTCAATCATCTTCTTCAAGGTGAGCGGTTGAGAGCCAAATAGCACTCTAGAAGGATGTAGATGTAGCCGGTGATGCTCGAGTAGATCGTGGTTCTGCTTGACTGACATTTTCTTCTCGAATTCTCCTAATGGAGGAGGAAAGAGATAGTATGATGTGTCACAGCCAGCAAGCTCAGTCTTCTCCACCTGATGGTCATCAAGGATACTCTCAGAGTTGAGCACATATGCGTCCAAATCTATGATCTCCTCGACTCCCACGTCTTCATCTTTAGCTTGAACTACAGGCGGGTTCAGCGGAAGCTTAAATGAGGATAAATCCTCAATCTCTACGTGCTCCTCTTCAGCTTCAACTTCAGGATGGATGAGCTCCAAGCCTTCAAGATGGATGAGTTCCAGGCCTTCATCAGCCACCACTACCAAGGATTCTTCATCAGATACCTCTAGCTCATAATAGTCGTGGACGAGATTATCATGTTCTTCTTCGAATATCTCTTGAGCATCTTCTTCAATTGGATGATTTGGTTGCTCAAGCTTGACGTCCATCGTGAGATGATCTTGTAGTATTGAAGAGATCTTATCCAAGACAAATTGGGTTCTCAACATGCATTGGAGATTATCATCTTCTTCGTCGAATAGCTCTTGAGCATCTTCTTCCATTGGATGGTTTGGTTGCTCGAGCTCGACATCCACCGTATTAGCAGCTTGTAGCATTGAGGTGATCCTATCCAAGAGGAAACTGGTATGCGCCATATGTTGATGTATTTGATCGTGGTGCGTATCTTCTGGCTCTTGCCATGACGGCAAGGGTGCAAGTTCCTCATACCAGCTTGTCGTATGTGGATGTTCTGGTGCATACCATCCTTGGTTAACTTTGACATATGATGTTTCATCGATGTACCACTCCTGGTACTGGTCATCCCACCTGTAACCCTGCATCATCAAAACTCAGAAGCACTACCTAGGTAAATCATGGAAATATGGAGGAAAAGTTAATGGTAAGGCGGAAAGGTAGAAGAATAAAATGCCAACTCTTCTTTCAAACAATATAGAAGAGTCCCCGGCAACAGCGCCAATTTGGTGACACGCTTTTGGCGTGTGTTTCAAATAACTAATCTATAGAAGTAGACTAGATCAAATCTCTCAAGTTTCTTCCAATTGACTACTCAAAGAAGTTGGCAATCTATTCAGGTTTAACACGTTGTGCGTGGTGTGAGTTCCACGACTTCTAATCTAATAAATAAATGAAAATAAAAGACAAAAAGATTAAAGGGTTGACTAACGAGAAGATAGACGAGCTAGACTCGAATCCCCCTTAGTTCACCAGAGCATTGGCAATCACAAGACGAGCGATTTTCGATCCTGATTCATCAGTTCTCAGACACGCCACCATAACTCCTTACCCTTAGGTTTAAGACTAGCGAACGTTCGCTCTATTCTATCTAATTACCAAGTTTTATTAACCATCCGTGCGTTCCCTTCTGCAACGGAAAAATAACTGGCACAATTAAGAATAGCGAGTTACTCTAGAAATGGATCAACCCTAAATGGTTCCTACAAAAGGCACACTCCATTGATTAGGTTAATTGATTGATTTGAATTCCAAAGTAAGACGGATGTCTGGCGACTAAAGTCTAGCGACTAACCTTATCTTAACATGAATCTAATCTAGGCGTCAAGTAGACAAGAAACGCTGGAAACAAAGAACAAAACAACCACGCAAGATAAACAATCTGAATCTGAATCTAATCACCGCCGATCCGTGACCGCTTTAAATCCCCGGGTCACTTAGGGTTCATCTATTCTAAGCTCTATGGGTTTAGCTACTCATATTCAATACAAAAGAATCGAAGACAAACAAAGAATACATCTTCAAGTAGGAAGAATAGAGAAGAAAGTAAAACCTAATTTCAGACGAATCCGTGAAGCTTCAATCTCCTGAATATTCAACTCCTAGCTCCCAGTGCTCCGAGGTGAAAAGACTGTGTCAGGATTTCTCCAGGAACTCCGAGGACGCTTTCTAAACTCTATCTATCAACCCTAGAGTCGTGGCGACTCTAAAAGTCTAACTGTGTGTGTTAATGAATAATACTCACTTTTGAATGGCTTTCGCGGCTTCTTTAAATAAGATTAGGTTTCAGCCATCTCTGTCTCGGAAAAGGATAAAGTTTTCGGCGAAAAAGACTTCTTCATAATTCTCCTGGAACTTCTATGGATTTCTTCAAGACTTTTCGGCGAAGACTTTAGTATAAAGCAGCTGCATGTCCTGTGGTTTTCTTAAGATATTTTTGGTGAAGACTTTGTAATATACTTGCCGAAAACTTTGTGTTGGGTAGTGGAAACTTGGTTCTTCACTCGGTTTGGCTTTTGGTTTCGATTCCGGGTCATTCCTTGGGGATTCCTTGCTTCCCAAACATGTCTGAGGCTACTTCTTTGATGGAAAAAACCTGTGAACTCATAAAGACACTAGAAAACACATCAAATAGACCCAAAAAGGGCCAAAGTAACCAAATCGGTAGGAAACAAAGCAGTTGAGTGAATATACGTTATTATATCCCAAAACCCGTATTTCAAGCAAGGAAATGTCACTTAAATGAGGCTGATAATCACGTCAAATCGAGTGTCATCAATATTCTTAGACTTGATGATATGTTAGATGAGCTTTACGGTGCCTTGATGTTTTCTAAGATTGATTTAAAATCGGGCTACCATCAAATTAGAATGAAGGAAGGTGACAAATGGAAGACTACTTTCAAAACTAAACATAGCTTGTATGAATGGATGGTCATGCCATTTGGTTTAACTAATGCGCCCAGTGCCTTCATGAGATTAATGAATCATGTTCTTAGGGATTTCATAGGAAAATTCGTGGTGGTGTACTTTGATGATATTATGATATATTCACCTAGTTTAGAACATCACCTCGATAACATAAAAACTCTCATAGAAACTCTAAGGAAGAAACACTTGTATGCGAATATGTCTAAGTGCACTTTTTTCACATATCACCTTGTGTTTCTTGGCTTTATTGTAAGTTCTACAGGGATACAAATGGATGAGGAGAAAATTGAGGTCATGAAGTCGTGGTGAATCCATAGTAGCATCACGGATGTCAGAAGCTTTCATGGTATTGCAAGCTTCTATCGAAGATTCATTTGAGACTTTAGCACTATCGCTGCCCCTCTCCAAGCAGTGATCAAGAAGAATGTGACATTCCATTGGGGAGAGCCTCAACAAAAGGCCTTCAAAGCCTTGAAGGAGAAGCTAACCCATGTACCCTTGCTGATGTTGCCGAATTTTTCCAAGACATTCGAGATCGAATGTGATGCATCAAGTGTTGGAATTGGAGTCATGCTCATGCAAGAGAAGAGGCTGATCGCCTACTTTATTGAGAAGCTCAATGGATCTACCTTGAACTACCCCACGTACGACAAGGTATTATATGCCCTAGGTAGAGCCTTGGAGATATGGCAACATTACCTTTGGCCGAAGGAGTTTGTCATCCATACCGATCACTAGTCAGTCAAGTTCTTGAAGGCTCAACACAAGTTTAACAAGAGGCATGTATGGTGGGTTGAGTTCATAGAATCCTTTCCCTATGTCATCCAATACAAGAAAGGTAAGGAGAACATAGTGGCTGATGCCCTATCTCAGAGATATGCACTCATTTCGACCCTTAGTACTAAGTTCATTGGATTTGAGTACATTAAGGATTTATACACTAATGATGCTGACTTTCGAGATGCGTATAAGGCATGTGACAGGGGATGATATGAACCATCGGCAACCGCGGGCCGCGACCCTATACCAAATGCTCAACGGAAAAGGCAATCGAGTGCAATCTCAAAATTGGGATGGAAACAGACTTGGACCCACTAGCTATCAAGAGTTAGGAACCTGAAGTATCAAGTCGAATGGTGCCAAGAATTCAAGGGTGATGACCTTGAGCCACGATAAACCAACCTAAAATTTATGCAACAACGAGCAAAAGCTATAAGGAACAAAGAACAAAAGTTTTGAAATCAGTTTTAATCAAAGGGGTCTGTCTTCAAACGTGTACAAGGGGTCCTATTTATAGGATTAGGGTCGACAAAAGGCTTCTCTTTTCCCTTGTATGAAACTACTTCTAATTAGAATAATCCAAAGCCTATCCTAAAAGGGAAAAATAATCAGACTCTAAAAGAGAAAAATCTGAAAAATTCTCACTTAAAAACCCTACCATTGCGCCTGACAGTGATAACTTAATGCTCGACTTTCCCTCTCCTATTGGGACAAAGAAAGTCGAGGTTGTCCTTTCGCGTCTTGACAATCCGTGCATGGCCCAAATTGAAAATCTTGGTTGACATCCATAATCCTTCTCGGATAAGAAAATCTTGGTCTTGACATCCACACTTTCGCAGCCAGCTTCACTCAATGGTGGCCCAACATTCTGTTACGGCCGCTACACATCAATCTCTCGTCCCAACATCAAGGTCTGATCAGACTTGGTCTTTGCTCGTCCGGCGCCCAGCATCAGTCAGCGTCATTAAATTTCTCGGATCAGCATCACCTGGTCAAGCATCTGTGCCCGGCTCAGCTTTGGTTTTCGTGTCCGAATCAACATAGGTGTACAGATTGACATCACCCGACTTTAGTATCAGCATTCACGGTCCTTGGTCCTGCATTACCATTTCCAGCACCGTGCATCCGTTCCTTAACACCAGTAGATCATCCTCTTCATGCTCGGTCAGACTCCAAGCATCCATATATGCGGTGACCTTGGCCTTGAAGCTTTCCTCCTAGCTTGGTGTCCATGGCTTCTCTAGTCGTGTACAAGGAACGCTGGGTGCATCATTCCCCTCTTCTTGTTGATTCGACCTCGAATCTAGATCTACAAAATCATCATAAATGGTTCGAAAATCGCGCCTTGCTAAACTGAATCTGCACTTAATCGCCGGGTTTGAACACCTTCTCCTTTAGTCCTTTATTGACATTCTTTATGTATTGGCATCCAAATGTGGCCTTCTAAAATTTCTGGTTTCTTGAAATTGAGTCGATATTCATGAATTTATTAGTATATTGATACTAAATTTTGAATTGGGGATCGTTTCCCCTTGAATTGTGCATTTCCATAGACTTTTTGTACCGAAAATGGGGATTTTTGCATATGGACTAATTTGGATGCTTTGTTGCTTCGAGAATGCTCTTGTGATGTTTATGGATATGTTGGAATGTTTTTCCCTCGGTTAATTGCTTCGATTGTTGATCATTATGCTAAGTATGGTTTGTACCTTGATATGAATTTATGGTCATTTTCTTGAAATTTAGGCCATTTGTATAGGTACTTGAATAATAGTTTGTGTTTTGTTGAAATTGGGGGTTTTGGGATGTGAACCACGGTCGGCTATGCTGCGTGACCCTAACCACTGCAAGCTGATCTCTGAGGCAACGAATTGAATCTATGGAACCGGGGATGGAGAGTACTTGAACCCACTAGCACACAAAATCTAGGAACCCTAAGTGCCCGGTCGAAGGCGCCACTTCAAGGGGGAATACCCTAGACGATAAGCCAAACCTTAAGCAATGCAACAACGAGCAAAAGCTTGAAGGGAAAAGAACAAAGTTCTGAAAGGATCAAAGACAAAGAAAGAGTTCATCATACAAAGGAAGAACAGAAAAGAATCTGAAAAACCTAATTAAGACGACTCCGGCAGAACTTCGATCCTTCGGTAGACTGCAATCCTAGCTCCGAGTCTTCGAGATGGAAGGGATGACGCCACAATCTCTTTCCGACTCTTCAAACTCTAAACTCCTTGCTCCAGAACTTGAGAGGATTCTCTCAATTCTGATTATCGAAAAGTATTATTATTATTATCCGTATTGGGCCGCCGGTTAAGTATTTATACTTAACCCTAACTCAGCCGGATTTTGACTAATATTTTCGCCGAAAATTCTTCAATATTTTCGGCGAAAATTCCTTTGTAATTGGATGGTCCGCCGGCTAATTTCTCCTGTAAATTTTGGTCCCATAGTTTTCGGTCAAAAACTTAACATTTTCGCCGAAAACTTCCTTCAGTCGGCATCAGTGATTTTGCCACTACAAAAAAAGGCTTTTAGCGTCGGTTGAAACGTAGCATTTTAGCGTCGGTGGTCAACAACCGACGCTAAGTAGTTGACTTTGCGTTTTAGCGTCGGTTGATTGCCGACCGACGCTAAAATTAGCGTGACAACCGACGCTATATGCCTTCCCTGGTTCGATTTTTTGGTTAACCAGACGGTTAGATCAGCGTCGGTCAGCAGAAACACTTTAGCGTCGGTTGTGACCGACGCTAAAACGCGTGTGAATAACGTCGGCTAACACGCGTTTTAGCGTCGGTCGATGACCGACGCTAAACCGCGAACATATAAAAACCCATCCCAGACGACAGAAATCATTATGCAACTCCTCCTTATAGTTTGAAGTTCTCTCAACTCCCAAATCCTCTGAAAATCCTCTGAAATTGCCGGCATTCGAGCTAGGAGCTGCTGTGACGCTGTTCTCATCTCCCGTGCTTCCTTGACATCTCCTCATGTGTATCGGTGTAAGATATTTAATTTGTACATTGTAATTTAAATTTCATTTATTTTGTAGAGAATTAGAATTGTATATGTTCTGATTATTTAGGATTGTAGAGAATTATAGAATTATAGAATTGTATACGTTGTGATTATTAGAATTGTAGTGAATTGAAATTGCTGTGACTCCTAGAATAGTATTGAACTGTAGATTGTAATTTAAATTTCGTTTAGTTTCTAGATTGTATGTGTCAATAGCATTGTTGTGGATTGAAATAGTTATTCTGATTAGTTCTAATTGTACATGTTGTGGTTATTTTCACAGTGCCCGTTTTGAGTAGTTATTTTCTCGTGGTTCTGTCTTCTGCCTTTTTGGAGCTCACCCCGGTGTAAGGTATGCATTTGTTGTCTTTTTTTTACACGTAAATTAATTGATTGTAATATGCATGTCTCATAAAACTGATTAAACTTGTATAGTAATATGTATGTTGTTTTCACTATGATCAGTTATAATTTTTTTTTAAATGAGATTAATTAGTAGAATTGTTTGTTATTTTTAAGTAATTGTTAGAATATGATTAATGTTAGAATATGGTTGAGTTAGGGTTTGTTTTTTAAGTTAACTAAACTCATCAGCATATTGCTAGCTACTTCATGGTAATTTCGTACAAACACTAGTTACTAGTATATTATTTAGTACTACATGATTCTAAATTAATGTTATAACATCTTAGCATTTTACCTAAGTTAACTTTATATATAGATTATGATCTACAGTACTGAAAATCTATTCCCTACACGAAATCAGGTATCTCCTAATGGATAAATCTTGGATTAACACCCCAAGATTATCACCGGAGTACATGACTGGCTTAGAAAGCTTTTTGAATTTTGCTTTCTCCAACAACAACGACGGAGAGCAAATAGTCTGTCCATGTCCAAAATGTGGATTCAAGAAGTGGTTGTGTAGAGATGATGTGTACGAGCATTTAATCCGCAAGCCATTTCCGCCAGGATATACTATTTGGGATCGACATGGAGAGCGACATGGCGAGCGTCTGTACGGATCTTCTTCTAGGACTGCAGTGCATGGAAATGATCATATTAGATCACTTCGTTCAATGGTTAATGATGCTTTTGGTGTCGTTACTGAGGAGGTCCGCGAGACTACTACTGAAGTACTTGCTAATGAAGATGTTAATGAGGTAGGTCAAATGAATGAAGAAATTGCTATGAGCGAAGATAATTACACCAGCATCCCTGAGCCAATACAAGAGCCGATTGATCATGACAATGTAAATTTGAGGGATTTACTAAAAGATGGAGAAACGGTACTATACGAAGGATGTAAGAAGTTCTCCAAACTATCTTTCATTCTGAGACTTTCCCCAAACTATCTTTGTAGTGTGCGCTGATATTTTCGCCGAAAATGCTAGGGTATTTTCGGCGAAAATTCCTTTGTAAATCGGGGCAGGAATTGTTTTGACTTGATTGGCTCCTTGGATCGATTCCGGTGCAATTCCTCGAGGTTCCAACGCTTTAGACACGTCCTTGGCTACTTTATTTGACGGCAAAAACCTGTGCTAACATAAAAACACTAGAAAACCATCAAATAGACCCGAAACGGGCCAAGGTAACACAAATGGCACGAGATAGGGCAATTGATTGAATATTCGTTATTCTACCCTAAAAACCATGTCTTAAGCAAGGAAATGTCGCTTAAATGAGGCTGATAATCACGTCAAATCGAGTGTCATCAAATCTCTTCGGGGAAAAAATCCTTGAATTCCTGTAAGAGAGACAATAACACTAGGCAGTGAGGTGTTAGGGTTAGAAATCAAGCATTCGTTGTAAAGAATGACCACAAGGGGTTTCCTAGTAACTAGGGTTTGTTTGATCTCACTAGGGGTGGCTAACATGTTTTCTCTCCTCTCATCCTCACTATTTTGAGCTCTATGACCTCTTGGGTCTTGTAATTCTGCTTTT
The DNA here is from genome assembly GCA_034768395.1 of Linum lewisii. Taxonomy (NCBI): domain Eukaryota; kingdom Viridiplantae; phylum Streptophyta; class Magnoliopsida; order Malpighiales; family Linaceae; genus Linum; species Linum lewisii. Next base: position 33,325,824 of record CM068304.1, on the reverse strand, counting down.
TTGCTCAAGGGATCACTCGTTTGTTCTCTCTTCACTCTATTCTTGAGCTCTCTCTCTTTGTTCTCTCGGATGGCTCTCCTATCTAATTGATCCTTGAGGATTTTTGTGGGTGATAGGGGCTTCAACTTGTACTTTGTGTCTCCATGAATGAGGTTGTACCGATTGGTCCTTCCATCATGTTTGGAGAACCTATCAAACTGCCACGGTCTTCCAAGTAATATATGGGCAGCTTCATGGGGACAACATCACACATGATTAGATCGATGTGCCTTCCAATGCAAAAAGGCACATGAGCTTGGCGGTGTACTCTTAGTTCACCAAAATTGCTAAGCCAATGTAGTTTGTAGGCCTTGGGGTGCTTCTGAGTTTGAAGGCAATGCCTTCCACTGGATCAGTACTCACGGCGTTGGTACAGCTTCCTCCATCAATTGACATGCTACAAATTTTGTTGTTGATCACGCACCGGGTGTGGAAATAGTTGTCCCGTTGCTCCCATCCGTCTTCTACAACTTGAGTACTGAGAATCCTCCTAGAAACCGTGGAGAACTGATGGGTGTGCTTAGGTGGAAGTTTGGCTCTAGGGATGGGTAGGGAGCTGGTTCCGGTGTTGGGCAGCGCGTTGGGGCCGGATGGCGCTCTGAGCTGGCCTAAGGCACGGGCAGGGGCTCGGGCCTTGGTAATGCCGGAGCTTGGACCGTGTCGTGCGCTGAAGCTTGGGCAATGGCGCGGGCCATCGATCGAGTGATAATTATCGTCGGTGCTGGGCTTGGGTGTGGCCCGGGCGTGGAGTCATCACTCAATGCGGGGCTAGAGCCGGGTGCCTGGGCTTGATGCTGATCCGGGGTAAGGTTGGGGCTGGCCAGAATGTTGGCATGGGGCTGGGCTGGCACTATACCAGCACGGGGCAGAATACTGGCCCGGGGATGGGCTGGTGCTCCAGCGCTAGGGCAGGATGCTAGCTCAGGCTGGGCTAGTGTTGTACGGGCGCTAGGCAAGATGCTGTCCCAGGGTGGGGCTGGTGTTGTACGGGCGCTGGATCGGATGCTGGTCCGGGTCTAGGCTGGGTGCTGGGCCGGTGCCGTGCCGACGTTTCTTTCCAACCTGTCCACCATGGCTTGGATTTGGCCAAGGATTTTTGCTACAGTTGACATGGTGGCTTCCAACGAGGCGATTCTCTCCTCTGTCATGGTTAGTAGAAACAAGAAACAAGACCTCACAAAATCACTCTAATAAACCTCACTCTCTCGGATTTTACCTCTCATGTTTAAACTTGATAGTGACACTGATGATGTTGTAAAACAGTGATCAAATACTACCAAGCTAAAACCTAAACAGATCGTATTCCACGGGTCTCTTCTAACTGACTACTCAAATGAATCGGCAATTTACTTAGGATTGAACAAGTTTGTGTGGTGTGAGTTCCACGACCTCTAAGCTATAAAGCAGGAAATAAGAAATGAAAATAGCAAACAATTGATGATTGGTTGACTTAACAAGACGACAGACAAGCTTAGATTTCGAATCCCCCTAAGTTCACCAGAACATTGGCGATCACAAGACCAGCGGTTTTCAATCCCGAATCATTCAGTTCTCAGACACCACCATAACTCCTTACCCGTTAGGTTTAAGACTGGCGAACGTTCACTCTATATGATCTAGCTACCAAGATTAATTCACCGCCCATGCGTTCGTTTCGGCAACGGAAAACTAACTGACGTGATTACTAGTGATCAATGATTTACTTTAGCAGCGGATTAACCCTAACTAATTCCTACGAAGAGAAATTGTTCCAATGAATAGGTTAACTGTTGATTTGGTGTTTTGAAGTGAGGCGAATGTTCGCTCTATCCTCAGCTTAACTATAGAATCTTAACTAGGTGGCCAAACCAGAAAAAGAAACACAAAGCAATAAAGAACAAACCAACCATGCAAGAGAAAGTGATTGAAACTGGATTTAATTATCGCCGATCTGTGACCGCTTTAAAGCCTCGAATCACTTAGGGTTCATCTAATCTAAGCTTTACAAGTTTAGCTACTCATATTCAACACAAAAGAATCAAAGACAAACAAAGAATACATCTTCAAATAGGAAGAACAAAGAAGAACTGCAAAACCTAATTTCAAATGAAACTGTGAAGCTTCAATCTGGAGAACAAAGTAAAGGATATGAATCCAAGAATAAACCTGGAGACTAGGATAGAGTTGGTCCTAGTGTTGAACCGTGCTCTGATACCAACTGATGTGAACCACGGTCGGCTATGCTTCGTGACCTTAACCACCGCAAGCTGATCTCCTAGGCAACGAGTTGAATCTATGGAACCGGGGATGGAGAGTACTTGGACCCACTAGCACCCGAAGTCTAGGAACCCTAAGTCTCTAGTTAAAGGTGCCACTTCAAGGGGGAATACCCTAGACGATAAGCCAAACCTTAAGCAATGCAACAACGAGCAAAAGCTTGAAGGAAAAGAACAAAGTTCTGAAAGGGGGTTTATTTAATCAAAGGTTGAGTTCTAAAGGAGAGACCGGCAGCCTCTATTTATAGGGGAGGAGTAGGGAACAAGCTCTCATATTCCTCCTATGATACTACCTCCTAAACTATTAAAGAAATAATTAAGAGTCATAACTAAGAGACTAAAAAGACTAAATTAATCCTAAACAATCGGAACCAGAAAGGAAAAACCAAAACAAACACTTAAATAGTCTTGGAAAGCCAGAAATGTCCTAATCCGGAAAAATCTGGAGAAGCCCTAATCCGGCGTAGGCGTGTATCTGAATCCGGTCCGGATTAGGTGGGCAGAATCCTAATCAGACAAGGACTCCGTGGCTTCTTCTCCTATCCGTCCAAGGATTGGTCGCGGCTGATCCTGGGGGCTCAATGACTCTGGAGCCTTTGGAAAATTGGAAAAGGCCTAAGCCAATTGTTGGCTCGGCCCAAGTCGTTCCGGTATAGCACTCCGGGCTCGGCCCGACGGCTGTGCTTGGCCCTACTCTGGGCCTCTGAGCTTTCTGGCCGGGCCTTGGGTATTTTGTCCCGGGCCATCTCTTAGGAATGCCTTGGGGACGTCTTTAGATAGGAGTTTTCCCTGGGGCCCCGTAGGTACTGGCCTGGAGCCTTGGCTAGGTGCTAAGCTCGACCCAGGGCCGGTGTTGGGGTTGGGCAACAGTATCAGTGCCCGGCTAGGCATCATCTCTTGATCCTGATTCGGCTCCTACTCCAGAGAGGGTTTCTTGACTTCTAAGAGGGTGTATCCTTCCCTGGTGAGCCTGTCTGCATCTTCCTCATGCCCATCCTTAATGTAGGAGTTGAGCCGTTCCTTGAAGGCTTTTGTTTGGCTCCTGGTTAGGGGCTGCTCTGGTCGAGTCCATGGTACAGGGGTCTCATCATTTTGAGATTTGATAAAGATATTTGGAGATTTGATGATGCCTAAACGATTCGTTGTTTGATTGTGTAGCAGGTCGGTTGACTTTAATTGGGAATCGCAGAGTTGGTTCAGTCCTTCGATCTTAGTGTTTAACATCAATTAGGTTGGTTTTTTTATCCTATTGGGTCGCTCAAAATTGTTCTTTCTTTGTGTTAATATTTCAATAATAGAGTAAATGTTTGGTGTTTTTATATATTTTCCTTATCAGTATTCAAGAAGGCTTTCGGGTTAATTCGACATTTAAGCGAACATTCCAAGTTAGTGATTTTTTTAATTATTTAGTACAATACTGAATATAATATTGCCATAATATTATCATTACTATATAATGAACTAAACAATCCAAATTGTTTAGTATAACGTTTCAAAAAATGCATATATAATGTTCATATAATATACTAATTTTTATTGTAAATTTGATTCAAATGTGTTATTCAATTTCAAATATAAACATTGATCGCATATCTAAGCTCAGCTAGACTACCTATCTTGTGATATTGAACTTAGCTAATATGATTTGAATATGACTTCAACATGCTAATATGCTTTGAACATGCTTAATTAGAACTTAATTAGACTAATATGCTTTGAATAGGTAAAATAATGAATTTAGCTAAGACTAATTAACTTCTCACATTGAATTCTAAGTTTAATTTGCATTTAATAATAAGGTTTCAATAGCTAAATCTAGTTATGGAAAAATCTTAGATTACACAACTTCGCTACACTCGAGATTATATTGTGGGAGTTGAACAATTTCTTGACTTCGCTTTCAACAACTCTGGGGAAGGGGAGCATATCATTTGCCCTTGTTCAAAGTGTGGAATATGAGAATGTTCCAAACGAGATACGACATGCGATGTCATATGTTAGAAAAAAAAACATTTCCTGAAGGCTACATCGTGTGAACTCGTCATGGAGAAACAATGGAAGATGTAGGAATTCCTTTAGTGTTGGAAGATAGACCTAGTTTATAAGAAGAAGAAGAGATCCCAAGTGTCACTGATATTAACTCGATTCGTTAGCTTGTTAGAGATGCTTTCAGTCAGGGTGGGGAACATGACGATTCTGCTAGGGTTGACCACATTGTAGAAGAGGGAGCTGAATTGGTAATGAATGAGGAAACAGAACTCCCGAATCATGATGCAGCAGTTGGACCTAGTGTGGAGGATAATGATGATTTCATCATACTCATGAAAGAAGGAGGAGAACCATTGTACGAAGGTTTTCTGAATTTCTCTAGGTTGTCATTTTTTCCGCGCTTGTACCATATCAAGTACATGCATAAAATTAGTGACAATGCAATGGAGAAGATAATGGAGTTATTGCGAGATGCTTTCGGGTTTGCAAAGTTGTCAAAATATTAATATGAGGCAAAGAAGGACGTAAAGATGTTGGGGTTGAATTGTGTGAAGATTAACGCACGTAAGAACGACTGTATGTTGTACACCAACATTAATGCAGATAAGGTGGAGTGTATGGTGTGTAAGTTTCCTAAATACAAGAATAGCAATGCTGTTAGTGAGACCAGTACGAGGAAGCATAAGCCACAACTAGAGAAGGTATTTCGATACTTTCCACTAATACTGCGTCTTCAACGGTTATTTGCTTCTCCAACCTCTAGAGAGAATATGGTTTGGCACGCCACTAGTCAAAGCTTTGATGGTATGAGTAGACATCCACGTGATTTTGAGGCGTGGAAGAGTTTTGATAGCTTTTTTCCTGAGTTTGCTAATGAACCAAGAAATATATGTCTCGGGCTCGCTACAGATGGATTCAATCCTTTTGGTGTTCAAAGTATCAGTCCAGCATATGGCCGATTGTAGTACTACCTTACAACTCTCCGCCTTGGTTGTGCATGAAGCAAACTAGTCTTATTCTCTCTACTTTAATTCCTGGGCCGAAACAACTTGGGAATGACATAGATGTTTACCTCCAACCACTTGTTGATGAGTTAAACATATTATGGGAAGGAGTTTAGACATATGATGTTGCAACCAAAGAGACTTTTAAGATGAGAGCTTCGCTAATGTGGACAATAAATTATTTCCCTAGTTTATGCTTGCTGTGAGGATGGAACACATATTCTAGTAAAGCATGTCAAACACGTAATCTAGATACACTATCTTGATGACTTAAAAATGAAGGGAAGTTTTGTTTTCTTGGTAGTCGTCGCTTCCTACCACAAGGTCACATATTACGTTCAAAGGCAGCGCGGTTTGATGGAACGGTTGAGGAACGCGAACCACCAGTATATCCTTCTGGGATAGAGATTTTTGAGCAATTACAAGAAGTGCATGTTACATTTGGGAAACATGGACAACAACCTAAAAAGAAATGTAACACCCTCACTTTTGAAATAAAGGGGTTTACCAAAATACCCTTACAGTAGTGGAAATTAAAAACATGAAAGAACACGAGGGTGCTACGCCTTAATAAAATAATTGAATGAAATGTCGTGGCCAGAGAACTTGAAAATAAGAGTAAATTGAACTTATAAAACTTTTAATAAAATTCATAATCATAAAATGATAACTTGATAACTGAGGCTAAAACACTTGGGAAAATCTGAAATAAAAACAAGTCTTGAGATAAATATTTAAAACAGTTGTGTCTCAAGTCCAAGTCTCGCATTACCATAGACACCAGTCCACACTTGAATCATCTCCCCAAGGCTCAAGCTCGAAAACAACTTCTAATAACCTGGTGGGTGGCTTGGGATCAGTCTTTCGTGCTCAAATCAATAAATAACCACAAAAGGATCCCAAGAACTTAGGATCGAACAATCACATAACAGTAACACAACATAGAGCTATCCATAACATAATTCACAGCTTTACTTGTAACACTTATTCATGACATAACTCAAGATAGTACTCATGACATTCACTTTCTTTATTGTATTAATCATCTCATAATGCTTGTAAACTTTTACCCACCATAACTCTTAACTGACTAGTATTCTAATAGACAGAAATATGTTACTCTTTTTCCCCATATTTGATACATTTTCATGTGGCATTTAAGCTTTAATGTTGTTATCTAGATGGAATGGTAATGATCAACTTTATGATTATTTGTCTCAATTAGCCTCTTGAGATCATTATGGTCCATTTTCACGTTTTCAAGGTGTTTTTTATGAGTTTTAAGGTCATACCATTATTTAGATAATGTCGATACGAATCCACAGGTTCAAACGGTGCTCAAATCAGAGTCCAGACGCTCAAGATATCAAGTTTTGAAGTTCTAGCGTAAATACAACGAGACGCAAAGGAAGGAACCACAATTAGCATCTCGTCAGCGAGACCCAGCGTGAAGATGGCATGTAATCAGTGTGCATGCCATTTACACACTGCACTCTGGGCGGATTTTATAAATAGGTTTTTTTAGAAACCTAATGGGAGACAACGGGCAGACTTCGTTCCCAGCTCGTTTTCAACGAACACTTTCGACCTCTAGCACCTGGAAAACCCTTCGGAATCTAGAAATCATCTACCCATCATCATCTTTCATCTCCCACATCCCAGAAATAGCAGGAGAAGATCAAGATTCATCCAGACATGAAGAAATCGGTGGAGCTTTTCATCACTTTCTCTCTAGGTCGTATTTCACAGATCTTCATTATGTACTGTTGTAACTAAACCCCCAAGGGTTCGGTGAGTGGAACCTTAGTGGTATTGATGATTGATTGAAATTCTATTACTTTGGATTTATTTCAGTTTAATTCAAGTTAAGATGTTATTCATATTTGTGTTCTTCAACTTGTATTTCCTGTTTCTCTGACAAAGATGCATGATTAGGGTTGATTGTTTGATTTAGTAATGCCTTGATTCAAGTGTTTGTCTCTTAGAATGTCGCACTTCAATGTTATGCATAGATTGAAACATAATAGCTATGACTTTTTAGGTTTAAAGAACAAAAATCATTTCATCGAACACCTTGTGCGCATTCTGCGTTCAATGTAAATGGTGATCAATGCCCGTTTGTTAGTAATTAGTGTTGAATTCTATTTGACTCTATCCAATGATCTTAAGATTCTTGTCAATGTTATGTGGAAATATCTCATCTGGCTTTAGAACTTTTTAGTCCAAAGTTGTGTAATCATGATTCATCAACCCAAAAGGGGAAACTTGTTTTACCCTTATTTCATCCATCTTGTGTATTGTCTTTGAACACTTTGAATGATTTGTTGTCAAATCCCTACTTCCATGCTCTTTGAGCCCGTGCTTGAGTTAATTTGTTATAGCTTGAGCCAACCTTGTCTTGAGATTGAGATTGTGATTACGAGCTTGAGCCAGCCAACCTTATGTGTTCTACCAATTTGAACACCTCTCTCAGAAATGAGTAAGCCAAACCTAGAGACCCTCGAGAATTATGACCATGGCCAAAAGCCAGGTATCTTTGCTCACGCTTTCTGCAACGATCAAAATTTGGCACCGTTGTCGAGGAATTCTTTGTTTGGTCTAAAACGTTTTGAGTTTTTGTGTTCTACCCTTTTTTATTGTGTTCATGTATCTGTGATAAGGAATACATACTTGTAAATCCTTGATCTTTTTTTTGTTGTTTATGTAGCATCCGAAGACTTTAAGAATTCTGAGATATGGTAGATGCAAGGAGATCGTTGTCAGATTTCACCAAGCCTGTGGTGGGAGAAGCCGAAAGAAGCATTGTTCTACCAAGATTACACCAGTAGACTTCGAGTTGAAGCCGCTTCTGATAGACATAGTCTCCAATAGACCATACCATGGGAGTCCTGAAGAGTGTCCAACCACGCACATTGAGAACTTGCTTGAGCTCTGCAATACCTACAAGCAGTAGAGAATTTCAGCAAATGCTATTCGCATCATGTTGTTCCCCTTCTCACTTATGGGAGCAGTAAAGAGGTGGCTTAATAGTCAACCTGGTGGAACTTTCACCAATTCGAGGAAGCTAGCCCAAGCATTCTTGGAGGAATTCTGTCCACTCTCCAAAACTTCAGAGTTTCAGAAGAGGATTGTGTGATTCATGCAGCTAGATGATGAATCGTTGTACGACTGTTGGTACAGATTCCAAGAGCTTTTGAGAGCTTGCCCACACCATGGGTTCGAAGATGTACAACTTGCCAATTTCATTAACGCCAATTTCATTAACGCCAATTTCATTAACACCAATTTAAATGATGTGACAATCATGATGGTGAATCAATTGGCGCAAGGTGATGTTTCTGCTCTGTCTCCAGAAGAGGTTCTTGCTCATTATACCTCCGTTGCGAAGCAGAGTAGATCATGGACAAAAAGAGCTACTCTTCGTGATTCTAGTAAGGGAGACATCGTTCCTTTACAAACCCTGGTTGATTCTCAAGATGCCGAGTTCAAGAAGTTACAACAACAAGTTAACAGGATGTCATCTGGACAACCTAAGTCTGGAAGTTCCTCATCTGAAGGTTCTTTCAAAGAAGTGAAGAGTTGTGACAGTTATGGTGAACCTCCTCATCCAAAACGTGCTTGTTTCATATATCCAGGAGCCGTGTGGATGGTGGGAAACTTGCAACCACAACGGTGGCACATGCCACAACTTTGGGAGCAATCTTCCTATGAATAGTGAGAAGCTGAACTTCATTCTCAAGGCTAAGTGTGGGGTAGGATGCTAGAGAATTTTTCATGATCTTGTTTGTTTTCTGTGATTTCGTGGTGCATTCCAATTCCTCAAGCATAGAATTACTCGGTTCTTGACTTTTGATGTTAAGTTGACTTCAATTTTTCACAATGATGCTTAGATTGCTTAGCTTAGAACATGTAACCAACTTCCCTGCATTGATGCTAAATAACCTGGTCAGAACAGAAATTAGAATCACACTTGTAGTGTCACCTTGAAATGCATGAAAATTTGAATCTGACTAGTAGCCAATTGTGAGCTTTTGATCCATTGCACATAACTTGCAATTTTCGTTATTTTTAGTGGCTTTCTCGTACCTTGAATGAGTTAGAATTTGCATGAGACCTATTCAAGACCACACGATAACACGATTACTAGGAGGATAGAGGAACCTAGAATTGCTACTTAAACCAGAAGCCATCCCAACATTAAATCCTCTAGGTGTAAACCCTTGTCCTTGGCCTTTCTTTCGGTTTGTTAATACATTACAACCAATTCCCATGTTCTTGTTCACCCCATTGATCCCATGTAGTAGTAGTTTGAGATTAGATAACCAGAAGTCGGTCTGTGGTGACTTGCCTATAGCCAATAAACCAAAGGTCTTAGCTATTATGTCCAGACGTGTAAACCTCTCTAGCAACTAAAAAAATCAGCACTAAAAGAAAAAAATAGAAAAACACATAAAAATGCAAAGAAAAAGTTCGGAAAAGTTCAAGTCAAAGTAGAAGTTTGATGACACTCGATTTGACGTGATTATCAGCCTCATTTAAGCGACATTTCCTTGCTTAAGACATGGTTTTTAGGGTAGAATAACGAATATTCAATCAATTGCCCTATCTCGTGCCATTTGTGTTACCTTGGCCCGTTTCAGGTCTATTTGATGGTTTTCTAGTGTTTCTATGTTAGCACAGGTTTTTGCCGTCAAATAAGTAGCCAAGGACGTGTCTAAGGCGTTGGAACCTTGAGGAATCGCATCGGAATCGATCCAAGGAGCCAACCAAATCAAACCAAATCCTGCCCCATTTTACAAAGGAATTTTCGGCGAAAATACATGAACAAATCCACTGGAGCTCAACCAAAGAAGTTTTCGGCGAAAATATGAAGTTTTCGCCGAAAACCTTCTGTCCGAAAAACACAGGAGAATTCAGCCGACGGACAACCTATTTTGTAAAGGAATTTTCGGCAAAATTTCCTTCATATTTTCGCCGAAAATCTCAGTTAAAATCTGGCAGTATTAGGGTTAAGTATAAATACTTAACCGGCGGCCCAAATCAAATATACTTTTCATAATCATAATTTCCGACTAATACCAAATACTTCAAGGATTCTCAAGAGTTCTGAAGGAGAGTTTAGAGTTCGAAGAGCCGGAAAGAGATCGTGACACCATCCCTTCCATCTCGAGGACTCGGAGCTAGGATTGCAATCTACAGGAAGATCGAAGTTCTGCCGGAGTCGTCTTAATTAGGTTTTTCAGATACTTTTATGTTCTTCCTCTGGATGATGAACTCTATCTTTGTCTTTGATTCTTTTGTGATAAACATGAGTAGTTAAACTCTTACAGCTTAGACTAGATGAACCCTAAGTGACCCAGGGCTTTAAAGCGGTCACGGATCGGCGGTGATTAGATTCAAAGTTCAATCAGTTTCTCTTTCATGTTTGGTTTGTTCTTCGTTGTTTATGTTTCTTGTCTGGATTGATCACCTAGATTAGATTCTTGTTAAGCTAAGGATAGAAGCGAACGCTCGCCTTACTTTAAAACATCAAATTGAACAATTAACCTTATAATTGGAGTGTGCCTTTCGTAGGAACCAGTTAGGGTTAATCCACTGCAAGAGTAACTCATAAATCGTTAGTAATTCCACCAGTTAAGTTAAGTCATTGCGAGAGGCGACCGTACCCGGGCGGCTAATTAATCTTCGTAGCTAGAACGGATAGAGCGAACGTTCGCCGGTCTTAAACCTAAGGGTTAGGAGTTATGGTGGTGTCTTAGAATTGATTGAATGAGAACTGAAATCCGCTGATCTGTTGATTGCCTATGCTCTGGTGAACGAAGGGGGATTCGAAGTCTAAGTTCGTCTGTCATCTCTGTTTTCAACCCTAATTTCCAATCTGTTTTAGTTTCAGTTTTTAATTTCTCTGCATTTCTTAGAATTAGAAGTCGTGGAACTCACACCACGCACGAAGTGTTTAATCTGAGTAATTTGCTAACTTATTTGAGTAGTCGATCAATAGAAGGCCCGTGGAATACGATCTACCCTAGCTTTTGTTAGCTTTGTTAGTTATTTGTTTGAACCAGCACAACGACGGGTTCATCAAAGTTAGTTCAGAACGTTCTTCTCCCTACACATGGAAGAACGAAAGCAAGTAAATGTAGAAAGAAAAGAAAAATTCAGAAAAAAAAGTGCTAGGTTGCTTAAGGGTGTCATAGGACGAGCGTACATTATTCCATTTCGTGTCTGGTTAGACGGTAGGAATCCATAGGTCCTAATTCGAGGGAAGTTATTCGATTGCTACACTGCACCAAAGCCATCATCATCATACATCCCATCATCCATTAATTATAAACCCTTGTAGTGTAGGATCGTTACAGTCCCGCATAAAGTCCTTTTGTCTAGATTCTCGTGTTGTCACAATGGTGGAGATGTGGTCAAAATGCAAATTTATGACATAATTCGGTCGAGAAAGTGATTGAGAGAATAAACACATCCCTAAACACAGAGTGTGAGAGTTCCCATGTACTAAATATTTTCTGTGTTAGGAAGTCTGGTCGGTTTGGTCGGATTTGTGCATGATTGGTGATTGCTCTTTGTTTGTGTGCAGAGAATTAGTGAGACTGGGTTGTTTGGTTGATATGTATGCATGTTAGGTTACTTTTTCTAGGTGTATCAGTTTAATATTCATTGTGAAGGCTTGAATCTCAATTTGATTTGTCATTTGTGAACCTGAGTGTGTTCTAGTTCAGTTTGCTTGAGGACAAGCAAAAGCTTAAGTGTGGGGTATTTTGATGACACTATAATTAACTTGATTATCAGCCCCGTTTAAGCGACATTTCCTTCCTTGAAACACGGTTTTAGGGGTAGTTTAGAGTGTTCTCACTCTTTTGCACTATTTCCTACCGATTTGGTTACTTTGACCCGTTTAGGGTCTATTTGATGTGTTTTCTAGTGTCTCGTTGAGTACACAGGTTTACGCCGTCAAATAAGAAGCCATTGGATTCGGGAAGTGATTGAACCTCAAGGAATGACTCGGAATCGAAACCAGAATCAATCTGATTGAATGGTTAACATTCTCCTGCCGAGCACCAACTTCTCGCCGAGAATGTATTGAAAAAGTAATATGGAATATTCGTCAAGATTCAGCTAAAGATTTACACTGAAGTTCTCGTTGAGAACTTCCAAGTTCTTGCCGAGAACATATGAAGGAAAGGGAGCAGAATTCTCGTCGAGATTTGGAATCAATTTTACACTAAAGTTTTCGGTGAGAACTTTCAAGTTCTCGTCGAGAACTCCCTCCTTTTCCGGCAGGCAGTTGAAAAACCTATTTAAAGCAAGTGGACACATCATTCAAAGAAATTCAAGATTCACTATTCGAGATACTTTTAACAATCTTCCCACCTCGGAGTGCTCGGACTGAAGATTGCTAGAGTTTGGAGCTTTGTCGGAGTCGTCACAATTAGGTTTTACAGTTTCTATATGTTCTCCCTTTGTAAGATGAACTCCTTTGTTGCTTTCGATTCTTTTGTTATCAATGTGAGTAGCTAAACTCGTTTAAGCTTAGATTAGATGAACCCTAAGTGACCCGGGGCTTTAAAGCGGTCACGGATCGGCGGTAATTAGATTTAAATTCAGACTGTTTCTCTTGCATGTTTGATTTGTTCTTCCTTTCCTGTGTTTCTTGTCTAGCTTGATCACCTAGATTAGATTTGTGTTAAGATTAGGATAGTGGCGAACGTCCTCCTTACTTAAGAACATCAAATCAATCAATTAACCTATTCAATGGAGTGTACCTTTTGTAGGAACCCTTTAGGGTTAATCCGCTTCTAGAGTAACTCATTAAACTTAATTAATTGCACCAGTTAGTTCTCTGTTGCAGAAGTGAATGCATGGATGGTTAATTATTCTTGGTAGTTAGATCCGATAGAGCGAACGTTCACGGAACTTAGACCTAAGGGTAAGGAGTTATGTCTAAGAACTGTATGAATTGGATTTGAAAGTCGTCGGTCTTGTGATCGCCAATGTCCTGGTGATCTTAGGGGGATTCAAGTCTAAGCTTGTCTATCAAATTTGTTAGTCAATCAATCAATCAATCTGTCTTTTAATTCCATTTCATTTTCCTTGCATTCTAGTTTAGAAGTCGTGGAACTCACACCACGCACAACGTGTTTAAACCCGAGTAAATTGTCAGCTTCTTTGAGTAAACGATTAGAAGAAACCTCGAGAGATTCGATCTATCTTACTTTTAGTAAGGTAGTTATTTGACCACACGCTCAAAACGTGTTATCAGCTATCCTCAGAATCAGTCTGGGTATGGCCGACTCAGACAACAAGCTCGGTTCAACCACAACTACAACCAGGATTAGAAGAGAAATTCTGGGAAACAAGGATCAGGAAGTGGTTCTCGACCTCTATACCAACCTCCAAGTTCAATTGGGAGGATTAATAATGGATCATTTGGTAGCGCGGATCCGACTACTAAAGAAATTATGCAGAGGTTGGATAGAATGGATATCACGAACGAGCTGAGGATTGATCGCATGAAGAGAAAATATGACATGAAGTTTGCAACTGTAGAGGCGCAAATCAAGGGTCATATTGCTCAATCTCAGAGGACAAAGCAACAAATTGTTGAGCTGGTGAAGCTTGTAGGATCAAATCTGCGACCACAAGGAACTTTGCCTAGCACCAACGAGCCTAACCCGCACCAAGAGCATCTGAAGTCGGTGGTGGTGCAAGAAGAAGGAAGCAAAAAAGAAGAAATTAAGGAGATTGCGGTACCTATGGAGACCTCTCAAGTTAAGGAAATTGTTACTCCGTATGTCCCACCTATTCCTTTCCCTAACCGAGTAAGGGAGGAGTCACAAGAAGAATCTTTCCACGCTTATCTGAAGGTCCTTGAGAGACCAGAAATAATGACTCATTTCTTGTATGCTCTAGTGAAGATTCCTTCTTACGCTAAGTTATTGCAAGACACTCTACTTGGTAAGGAATATGTCGAGTTGGAAGCAGAGAAGGTTGTTGAGGAGGTGTTACCTCCTCCGGTGATTGAGAAGGCTGATCAAGTGGTAGAAATGCTGGAAAAAGTGTGCGTCAATAAAGAATTATTGAACACCATTGATAAAGTGCAAAACAGAGTATCAAATACTATCCCACTAAAGTAGGATAGATCGTATTCCACGGGTTTCTTCTAATTGTTTACTCAAAGAAGCTGGAAAAAAATTTAGGTTTTTAAACAAGTTGTGGTAAAAGCGATTTTACCAAGGTCGTATTCCACGGGGTCCTCTCATAGACCAATACTCACACTTCTCATAGACGGTCTAGACGTTTGAAATTGGTTTGGTTTGATTGAGAAATTCAGAAACAAAGGCAAAGAAATGCAATACTAACAAAGATTAAGCAAGAGAGAAAGGTGGTTCAAATCAAAGACAAAGGGGGCTCTCTTGGTGGGTAGTTTCATCATGCTCAAGATGACTAATTGAACAAACAAGCTAATCAAGATCGAGTTTGCATTCGGATGACCATGCATTTCACTTCTATAGACTCAATGCACTCTCGTAGCACCAAATCCCTATCCTAATACCACTCAACTTAGGCTCTCGCTCTCAAGCTAAGTGAAAAGGATGCATTCTTAGTGTTTGATGAAATGCCAAGACACAAGACCCTCTCTTAAGAATCTATGACCACAAGGCTAGGCACAACACTCTCATATCAATGCTCTAACACTAAGAGATTCACCAAAAAGCCTTTTCAAACTCAATTGAATGAAAATCCACATGCACACCAAGTGTTCGATAAAATGCCCAAGAGAGAAATCAGGTGAAAATGGTTGAAATAAGATGATCTAATCTCTTAGAACACACTCACTTCAATCCCTAGACCTATAATCTATGCAATCCAAGCACTCTCATGCATCAAATCACATTGAATGGACCAAATTAAGCAAACATGGCATAAAATGGCATTAAGAACAAGTCTAGGAATCATCCTCATACAGCCAAGATCAATCATGGCAAGTTCTATACAATCATCCCTCTATCATAGCACAACTAATCTACCCATCCAAGATGAACCCTAGAAACTCAGCCACACATGGCCAAGGGAGTAAAGAGAAAAGAAGGAAGAATGGTCACCAAGAACACCATGGATGAATCCTTGAGATGATCTTCACTTCTCCACTTGTAAGCACTTCTCCCAAGGTTTGTTGGCTTCAATCCTAGCTCCAATGGCTTCAAATTGCTCCAAAAATGTGTTCTAGGGTTTGAGGGTTCGTGGGTATGTGTTTGGGGTTCAAGGGAGATCAAAGAATGCCCCAAAATGGCCAAAAACAAGAATATTTATAGTGCAGGGGACAGTGCACGGCGTGCACCCCTGCACGGCGTGCACATCTGCACGGCGTGCACCCCTCACTCTGCAGAAAGCTCGATCTTGTAATGCTCATATCTCCCTCGTCCGGCCTCCAAATGACCTCCCGTTTGCTCCTATGCGCTCCTTGTCATCCGTACTTTGATGCCATAACCTGAAAATGCACAGAGGCAACTCCAATAGACCACGAATTTGGCTCCAAAGTGGCAACCGGACAACAAAATGACACTTTGCACAAAACTTCAATAAAAGCATATAAGTCATGTCATTTCACGAATAAACACGGGCATTTCAAAGGTCATTCATAAGCTTAAAATGCACTAATTAAAGTCACATCAAGTTGCGTGATGTGAGTTCCACAACTTCTAAACTATTAAGCAAAGGAAATGAAACTGAATTAAGAAACAGATTGATTGATTAAGGTTTGAAACCATTGACAGACAAAAGCTTAGACTCAAATCCCTCAAAGATTACCAAGGCATTGGCGATCACAAAACCAATGACTTTCAATACCAATTCATTCAGTTCTTAGACACCTTCACAGCTCCTTACCATTAATTCTAAGTCCACGAACGTTCACTCTATCAAACTATCTACCAAGATTAATTAATCGTCCATGCGTTCACTTCTGCAACGGATGACTAATTGGTGCACCTGGTTGATTTTAATGAGCTGTTCTAGAAACGGATTAACCCTAAATGGTTCCTACGAAAGGCATAATCCATGGAATAGGTTAATTAATTGATTTGAAGTTCTAAAACAAGACGGACTTTCGCCAACTATCCTTATTTGAACAAGAAACTAATCTAGGTGATCAAGCTAGAAAAGAAATACAGATTAAGAACAAACCAATTAGGAATAAGAAACTGTCTGAATTAAGATCTAATTACCGCCAATCCAAGACCACTTTAAAGCCCCGGGTCACTTAGGGTTCATCTAATCTAAGTTTAACAAGTTTAGCTACTCATGTTTGAAATAAGAGAATCGAAAACAACAAGAGAATTCATCATACAAAGGAAGAACAGAGGAGATCTTAAAAACCTAATTCTGACGATTTCGTGAAGCTTCAATCTCGATAAATCTTCACTCCTAGCTCCGAGCAACTCCGGGACATGAAGACTGTGTCAGAATCTCACCGAGAAGTCCAAGAAAGGCTCTAAACTCTCTCCTATGTGTGTAGGAAGTCTGAAAATCAGAATATCTCCCATTGAGGTTGAATGGCTTCTTAAATAATAGCTTTACCAAATCAGACCATGATTAGAGCTAAGTTTTCGGCGAGAATAATGAAAGTTCTCGGCGAAAACTTATGTGTAAATTATTTCAGAAATCATGCGCAAGATTTTCCAGCTACTTCTTCACAATATTTTCGGCAAAAACTCTTGAACTTTTCGCCGAGAACTTCTTCTATTAATTTCATAATCTTGCGACGAGAATTTGGCCTACTTTGTGAACAATGTTCGGTGAGAACTTGGAAGTTCTCACCGAGAACTTCAGGCCTGGGCAGCTTTGTGCACTTTCTCGTTTGGTTTTTACTTCTCTGAGATCCCAGATCATTTCTTGAGGTCCTATTGCATCTTGAACATGTCTGACGGCTATATATTTGACGACAAAAACCTTGTGTACTCAAAGAGACACTCGAAAACACATCAAATACACCCGAAACGGGCCAAGGTAACCAATTCGGTGGGAAATAGCGTTAATGAATGAAAACCCACTAAACTACCCCTAAATTGTGTTACAAGCAATGAAATGTCGCTTAAACGGGGCTAATAATCACGATAATTCTAGTATCATCAAATTACCCCACACTTAAGCTTTTGCTTGTCCTCAAGCAAATTGATTCAGAATGCACTCAAGTCCACAAATGACAAGATCAATTAAATTGAGATTCGAGTTTTAAAAATGAATTTTAAACCGTTACACTTAGAACAATTAACCTAAACATGCATACACAACAACCAAACAACCCGGTCTCACTAATTTCTGTCAAAGAAGTAGCAATCACCAATCATGCACAATGCCGACCAAATCGACAAGAATTCCTCACACAAAAAATATTTAATAAAATGTGGGAACGCTCACACTCTGTGTTTAGGGACGTGTTTATGCTCTCAATCACTTTCTTAACCGAATTTTGTTATATGTTTGCATTTTGACCACAATCACCACCACAGTGACACACAAGAGAAACTAGTCAAAAGAACTTTGCAAGGGACTGTAACGATCCTATACTACTAGGGCTTTTGATGAATGGATGAAGGGATGTATGATGATGAAGGGTTTGGTGCGGTGTAGCAATAGAATAACCTCCCTCAAATCAAGATTTGTGGATTATTCCTACCGTCTAACCAGACTTGGAATGGAATGACGTATGCTCGTCCTATACCCTCAAGCAACTTAGCACTTTTTTTCCTATTTTTTCTGAATATTTTTTCTTTCATTCTACATTCACTTATTGCTTTTGTTCTTCCTTATGTAGGGAGAAGAACGGTTTGAAATTTCCTTATGTAGGGAATTTTTCTTTTTTTTACTTTTGGTGCTAAATTTTTTTTAGTTGCTATAGGGTTTACACGTCTGGACATACTAGCTAAGACCACCGGTTTACTGGCTATAGGCAAGTCACCACAGACCGACTTCTAGTTAGCTAATCTCAAACTACTACAACATGGCATCAACGGGGTGAACAAAAACATGGGAAATGATTGTAATGTAATATCGAACCGAAAGAATAGGCCAAGCACAAGGGTTTACACCTAGAGGGATTAATATCGGGATGTCTTCTGGTTTAAGTAGCAATTCTAGGTGCCTCTATTATCCTAGGACTCATGTTATTGTGTGGTCTCAAATAGGTATAGTGCAAATTCTAACTCATTCAAAGTACAAGAAAGCCACTAAAAAGAATTAAAGTTGCTAGTTATGTGCAATGGATCAAAAACTCACAGTTGGCTGCTAGTCAGACTCGATAATTTTCGTGCAAATGAAAGTGACACTACAAGCGTGATTCTAATTTTTGTTCTGGCCAGGTTCATTTAGCATCATTGTAGGCATGTTGATTACAGGTTCTAAGTAAAGTAGTCTAAGCATCATTGTGAAAAATTGAAGTCAACTTAACATCAAAAGTCAAGAACCGAGTAATTCTAATTAGAGGAATTAAAATGAACCACGGAATCAAAGAGAAGCAAGCAGGTTCAAGCACAATTCTTCTAGAAACCTACCCCACACTTAGATCAAACTATGTCCTCATAGGACTAAAAGAGAGTAGAGGAATCTGGAAAACTTGGATGGTGGTGGTAGATGTCGAAGATGAGGCGGAGGATTGGGGGTTATGGGAAAACGCGTGAAAAGGATAAGGCTGAAGGGGAGCTTTTAAAAATTTAGGCCCAAGTTTTCACCGATAACTTCCAAGTTCTTGCCGAAAACTTATTTGAAGACATTTTTGAAGGAAGGACGTGAAATCTAACTCCAAAAAACCAAAGTTTTTGGCGAAAACATCGCCGAAAACTTGTTTGAAAAATATTTATCGAGAAGGACGGAAAATTGACTCCACAGATGCCCAACTTTTCGGCAAAAACTTTCAAAGTTCTCGCCGAAATGTTGTTTGAAAAGATTTTTGAAAAATTGACGCTGAGATTTCACAATTAAAATGATAAAGTTTTCGCCAAAAACTTCAGTTTTCGGTGAAAACTTACCTACCTGACACTTATTTTTGATTTCGTAAAAACTAACGACCTGAAATTCAAAAATATGTAACAAAATCGACAAAAATCTGAAAAATTCCAAATAAATTGGAATTGAACCAAGAACACGAGACACACACATGAAAAATAAATATCACGTCTTGAAACTTTGGGCCTCCCCTTGAAACCGACAAAAAAGACGAACAATTGACTCAAAAGAAAGCAAACACTGACTCCAGTCGTTGGTTGCCTCCCATGAAGCGCTCTCGTTTAACGTTCTTGAGTTGAACAATACCTGGGTGGCGATCAGAGGGTTGAAGTGAAGAGATGTACATCCACCTCAGTAGGGACCACACCTTGGACGTATTTCTTGAGCTGATGACCATTCACGATAAACGGTTCTTGATCAGGGCCTCTAATTTCCATAGCTCCAAGTGGTGTTTGTATAACCACTGTGAACGGACCGGACCACATGGACTTCAGTTCTCCTGGGAATGGCTTCAACCGAGAGTTATATAGGAATGGCTTCAACCGAGGTAAATATCTTATGCTCTGACTGGTGGAAGTCATGGATCCTCTTGGTTCGTTCCTTGTACAACTTCGAGCTCTCATATGCATGAAGACGATGTTCCTCGAGCTCAGCAACCTATAAAGTCTTTCCTCTCCTGCAAGCTCATGACGCATGTTTAGATCTTTAACGGCCCAAAACGCCTTGTTCTCAAGCTCAACCGGTAAATGGCATGCTTTGATATAAACAAGTCGATACGGTATGGTGCCTATAGGAGTCTTGAAGGCAGTCCGGTACGCCCATAGGGCCTCATCGAGCTTAGATGACCAGTCCGTGCGAGACTGACAAACTGTTCGATCAAGAATCCGCTTGAGCTCACGGTTTGTCACTGCCGCTTGACCGTTAGCTTGAGGGTGATAAGTGGTGGACATTCTATGGGTGAAGCCAAAATGTTTGCACACCCTTTCGAATTGTCCATGGAAGTGGGTGCTCCTATCGCTTATGATGAAGCGCGGTGCACCAAAATGCGTGAAAAAAGGTTGGAGAAACTTCCCCACCACTCTTGAATCATTAGTAGGTAAGGCTTGCGCCTCTACCCACTTAGAAACATAATCAACAACAAGAAGAATGTACTTGTTTCCATTGGAGGGTGTGAAAGGTCCCATGAAATCGATTCCCCAAACATAAAATATTTCAACAGTTAAGGATATGTTCTGAGACATTTCATTCCAATTAGAGATATTACCTGACCTTTGGCAAGCATCGCAGTCGCGAAATAAGGTCGGCCAAAAGAATCCGGCATCGAGCACCTTCCTTGTTGTTTGGTTGCCGCCGAAGTGTCCCCCAAAATGGCCTTGATGGCATTGGCGCATGATGTTGGCTGCCTTGACGAAGGAGACACATCTTCAGACCATCCCATCGACTCCGATTCTATATAGGAACGGCTCATCCCATAAGTTGTTTTTGGCTAGCTTTGTGAGCTTCTTTCTCATGTTGTGGTCGAACTCCTCGGGGATGTAATCAGAGGTGAGATAGTTGGCAATGGCGGCTTACCATGGGCCCTTAGATGTGGAAGCATTGCTCAGGGTTTGAGCATGGTGTATCGCCCATGGGTCGATGGCTATGCTATGTACCTGTTCTTATAACTCAAGATGCAACAGCTCATCAGGGAAAGAATCGTTCATGACACTAGAATTGACGTGATTATCAGCCCCATTTAAGCGACATTTCCTTGCTTAAAACACGGTTTTTGGGTATTTTAGGGTGTTTTCACTCAATTGCTCTATTTCGTACCGATTTGGTTACTTTGGCCCTTTTTGGGTCTATTTAATGTGTTTTCGAGTGTCTCTGTGAGTACACAGTTATTTGTCGTCAAATACGTGGCCTCGGATGACGCAAGCATGCCCGGTGCCGTGACGAAGCCCTACTCGGCATTGCCACTGATGTCGAGCATTGTCAAATGCCTGATCCAAGAGAAGAGAAGCAAGGAGAATCCATCCAAGGAGAAGATCCAAGAAGCCAGCCAATGGCCAAGAAGCTACGGGCTAAAGCTAAAGAGATAAAAGGCCAAATCCGAATTTCTGGACAGATTCGTAGCCCGACAAAGAGTGACGAATATGGGCTACTTGGAGACAGAATTTGGACTGATGTCCAACATGAAAGTTGTAACCCATGGAGTCTACTACTGATATGCAAAAGATCAGAATTTTACGAATTTATTTGATATTTATTTGGCTAATACTTGGCTCCCAAGTTTGGAGTTCTTGTTTAGGTAGGATATTTCCCTTGTACGAATTTTACCTCTTTTCAGTCTAGATTAGGATTAGTTCAAATCCTCTTTAGTTTTCTAATTAGGACTCTTTTATTTGTTTATTATTTATTAGTTAGTTTCTAAGGAGGAACAAGAGAGCTTGTTCCCTACTCCTCCCCCTATATAAAGAGGTCTTCGCCTCTCTTGTAAGACACACCTTTGAATCAAATAAACTCTTAAACTTCGGTTTTTCTCTTGCATATTATGCAATTCTCTGTTCGACCTTCATGGAATTGATCACCATCTAGATCGGCTTATCGTCTACGGTATTCACCCCTTGAAGTGGCGCATTCGACTTGATACTTTTGGTTCCTAGCTCTTTATAGCTAGTGGGTCAAAGTCCTCTTCCATCCCCGGTTCCGAAGGTTTCCTCCCGTTGTTGTGACGATCAACTTGCGGTGGTTAGGGTCGTCTGCCCACGGTTGCGACGGTTCACATCAGTTGGTATCAGAGCACGGTTCAAACACAGGGACCACTTCTATCCCAGTTTCCAGGTTCTTCTTGGATTCATATCCTTTACTTTCTGTTCTAAAAAAAAAATTCGAAAATCTTCATCTTTTTCAAGTTCTTGTATTCATCTTTCATTGTAAGGCAGAAAAAGCTGGTGGCCATCAAAATCCATCAAGGAAAATATCAAAAAGAGGTTAAAAATAGAAAAAAAAAAAACCAACCAAAGCAAGGCCACCTTGCCAAGTTCTTTTCGTGTAAGTTGTGGGGATAGAATAGCTTTCGTTGCTTGTGCTGTTTCACCGAGCCACGACCCTACATTTTTTTTTCAAAGTTTAAGTAGCTAGTTTCTTAGTTGTTTCCTAGTTGGATTAGGATTAGATTTTATATTCCTCTTCCTAGTTGGTTTACGAGTCTAGTTTGCTATCCCTTTTCCTAGTAGATCTAGGATTTGTCATAGTTGTTACTTAGTTGGATTAGAACTTGATTCTTTTATCCTTTTCCTAGTTGGTTTAGGATTTTAGTCTACATATTCTTTTCCTAGTAGATCTAGGGTTTGTCTTGTAGAAGAGTTGCTTCTTTTGTTCACTAACCATGGCAGATGAGGATGTCGGATCCGAAGCATATGGCCACAAAGATTTGAGGACGAATCTTTTCGAAGAAAGGGAGAATGACGTAAGCATGCCCGGTGTCGTGACGAAGCCCTACTCGGCATTGGCACTGATGCAATGCCGAGCATTGTCAAATGCCTGATCCAAGAGAAGAGAAGCAAGGAGAATCCATCCAAGGAGAAGATCCAAGAAGCCAGCCAATGGCCAAGAAGCTACGGGCTAAAGCTAAAGAGATAAAAGGCCAAATCCGGATTTCTGGACAGATTCGTAGCCCGACAAAGATTGACGAATATGGGATACTTGGAGACAGAATTTGGACTGATGAACAACATGAAACTTGTAGCCCATGGAGTCTACTACTGATCTGCAAAAGATCAGAATTTTACAAATTTATTTGATATTTATTTGGCTAATATTTCCAGAACCCGTTTAGGCTGTTTTTGGGGAAACTTGGCTCCCAAGTTTGGAGTTCTTGTTTAGGTAGGATATTTCCCTTGTACGAATTTTACCTCTTTTTAGTCTAGATTAGGATTAGTTCAAGTCCTCTTTAGTTTTCTAATTAGGACTCTTTATTTGTTTATTATTTATTAGTTAGTTTCTAAGGAGAAACAGGAGAGCTTGTTCCCTACTCCTCCCCCTATATAAAGAGGCCTTCGCCTCTCTTGTAAGACACACCTTTGAATCAAAGAAACTCTTAAATTTTGGTTTTTCTCTTGCATATTATGCAATTCTCTATTCGACCTTCATGGAATTGATCGTCGTCTAGATCGGCTTATCGTCTAGGGTATTCACCCCTTGAAGTGGCGTCTCGCCAAAAACTATTGAAGGAATACATGGAGAATTCTCGTCGAGAATACGGGAGGGATTTACACTGCACTTCTCGGCGAGAACTTTGAAAGTTCTCGCAAAGAACTTTCTCCTTTTCCGGCAAAGGTTTGGAAACCTAATTATATAAAGCAGCAGCGGCGCAATGGAATGAATTATTCATTCAACATACAATTAGACTTTTACAGTTGCCACGACTATAGAGTCGATAGATAGAGTTGAGAGCATCCTTAGAGTGCTCGGAGCTAGGAGTTGAAGATTCTCGAGATTGAAGCTTCACGAATTCCTCAAATTAGGTTTTACAATTCTTCTCTATTCTTCCTAACTGAGATGTATTCCTTGATTGTTTTTTATTCTCTTGTATTGAATATGAGTAGCTAAACTCGTAGAGCTTAGATTAGATGAAGACCCGGGGCTTTGAAGCGGTCACGAATCAGCGGTAATTAGATTCAGATTCAGACAGTTTCTCTTGCATGTTTGGTTTGTTCTTCATTGTTTGTGTTTCTTATCTAGCTTGATCACCTAGATTAGTTTTTGTTAAGCTGAGGATAGTAGCGAACGTTCGCCTCACTTTAGAACACCAAATCAATAGTTAACCTATTCAATGGAGTGTGCCATTCGTAGGAACCATTTAGGGTTAATCCGCTTCAAGAGTAACTCATCAATCATTAGTAATTGCACCAGTTAGTTTTCCATTGCATAAGTGAATGCAAGGACGGTTAATTAATCTTGGTAGTTAGCTCGGATATATTAAACGTTCATCGAACTTAAACCTAAGGGTAAGGAGTTATGGTGGTGTCTGAGAACTGAATGAATTATGATTGAAAACCGTTGGTCTTGTGATTGTCAATGCTCTGGTGATCTTAGGGGGATTCGAAGTCAAAGCTTGTCTATCTTCTCTTTAGTGAACCCTTTAATATTTTTGTCTTTTATTTTCCTTTGTTTCGTAGATTAGAAGTCGTGGAACTCACACCACACACAACTTCTTTAAACCTGAGTAAATTGCCAACTTCTTTGAGTAGTCGATTTGAAGAAACCTCGAGAGATTTGATCTACCTTACTTTTTAGGTAGGGTAGTTATTTGACCACACACGAAAACATGTTCATCAATCGTCGATGGGAGAAATATGGGACTTACCTGGTTGTGACTCCTCGAGTCGAGAGAGGTGGTCTGCCGCTACTTTTTTAGCTCCCTTCTTATCTTTGATCTCAATGTGAAATTCTTAAAGCAAAAGAACCCAACGGATCATCCTTGGCTTTGAATCTTTCTTTGCGAGGAGGTGGCGCAGAGCAGCTTGGTCGGTGTACACGATAGTATGAGAGAGCACTAGATATTGTCTTAACTTGTCAAATGAGAACACAATAGTAAGAAGCTCTTTTTCTGTTGTACTGTAATTCTGTTGAGCATCATTAAGAGTCTTGCTGGTGAAGGAAATGGGGTGGAACCTCTTCTCCTTTCTCTGTCCCAAAACATCTCCAACAGCAAAGTCGCTAGCATCACACATGATCTCAAATGGTAAGCTCCATTCCGGCGCCATGAGAATAGGCGTGGTATTTAGCTTTTTCTTCAGAATCTCAAAGGCCTCAGGGCAAGCCTTATTAAACACAAATGGCACATCCTTCTCCAAGAGCTTAGTCATGAGAAGAGTGACCTTGGAGAAGTCTTTGATGAATCTTTGGTAGAATCCCACATGTCCAAGGAAACTACGAACCATCTTGAAAGAGGAAGGTGGTGGAAGGCTAGCAATTGTTTTAAGCTTGGCGCGGTCAACCTGGATTCCAAGCTTAGATACCTTGTGGCCAAGAACAATACCTTTGGTAACCATGAAGTGACATTTATCCCAACTTAGAGCCATATTTGTTTCCTTACATCGAGCTAGCACCTTATCTAAGTTTGCAAGGCATTGGGAGAATGAGTTTCCATATACGGAGAAGCCGTCCATGAACACCTCCACGACATTCTCCCCTAAATCTCCAAAAATAGCGAGCATACATCTCTGGAAGGTGGTTGGAGCATTGCACAAACCAAATGGAATACACCGATAAGCAAATGTACCAATCGGACAAGTGAAGGTAGTCTTCTCATGATCGTCCAGCTCAATCGGTATCTGGAAGTAACAAGACATCCCATCCAAGAAGCAATAGAACTCATGACCAGCCAGCCTCTTAAGCATCTTATCAATGAATGGAAATGGAAAGTGATCCTTCTTGATGGCATCATTTAGGCGCCTATAATCGATGCAGACTCTCCATCCGGTGACAGTACGAGTGGGGATAAGCTCTCCCTTCTGATTAGGGACAATTGTGATCCCTCCTTTCTTCGGGATGGCTAGAGTAGGGCTCACCCAAGGGTTATCAGCAATAGGATATATAATTCCAGCATCAAGGAGTTTAAGAACCTCCTTCTTCACAACTTCTTGCATCAATGGGTTCAATCGGCGTTGTGGCTGTCTAACCAGTTTGAACTCTTCATCTACTACGATCCGATGCTTGTAGAAAGCTTCAAAAATTCCTCAAATGTCTGCTAACTGCCAGGTTATTGCTCGAATGTGTTTCTTCAAGAGCTTGACCAATTGCTTTTTCTGTCCAGATGACAGAGCGGAGCTGATGATGACCGGTAATTGGGAGTCCTTGGCCAAGAATGCATACTTAAGGTGGTTTGGCAATTCCTTTGAAGTGAGAGTGGGCGGCTGCTCATAGGAAGTGATGATCCAACCCGTTGTTTGATTGATGATGGATGGCGTAGGAGTAGAGGCAGGAGCCGGTTTCTGCTTAACTAGTTCATCTTGCCATAAGAGTTATTTCGGATCTTCCACCTTCTTAACCTGAAATCAAACACAACTCTAGCAGGTCGCTAGACAAGGCATTAGCAACGAAGTCGACCGAAGCCAACTCTAAGGAATCAACAGATAAACAAGTATCATTTTGAGCAGCAGAGTATTTCATACCGTCCTTAAGGTGGAATGTTACACTATCTTCTCCGACCTTCAAAGTCAACGAGCCATGCTTGAGATCAATAATCACACCGGTTGTTGCCAGAAAGGGTCGGCCCAAGATGAGTGTCACATCGACCTCTTGAGTATCTAAGACAACAAAATTAGCAAGAATAGTGAAAGGACCACAACAGACAGCAACATCTTCTATCATTCTCCTAGGTATTTTGACCGGCCTATCAGCTAGCACAAGATGTAAATTGATTGGTTTTAATTCACCTAATTTCAATTCCTCAGATATATGTGTAGGCATAACATTAATGGAAGCACAAAGATAAGCTAAACTACACTCAGTTTGCTACCATTTATAATGCAAGGTAAAGTGAAAGAGCCAAGATCACGACACTTAGCTAGGGGTGGTCAGGGTGGCCTGCTACAGAGAACGGTGGAGCATTCTTCATTGAGAGTAATGGAAGACACATCTCCTTTCTTCACTCTCTTTGCTAGATCCTTCAAGAACTTTCCAAGCGGTGGCATGATCTCTATAGCTTCGGTGACCAATATTTTGATTTACGTGTTCTTTAAGATTGAATACCACTTCTTGTATTGAGTGTCTAGGGTCTTTAACTTCATAGCCTTGGGAAACGAAATCCTAGGCTGATAAGGAGGTAGTGGCATACGAGCTGGTGGAGGAGGGAACGGGGCAGTCACTTCCTCTTCTTCATCTTTATCCTCTTCCTTAGCTTATTTCTCGGTTGTGATGTGTTCGATCTCTGGCATATCTATGGCTATATGATCAGGAACCATGACCGAATCGGGCATTGTATGACCAGCTATTTGTTTCCCACTCCTTGTTGTGATGGCTTTAGCATGTTCATTCTTTGGGTTCGGATCAGTTTGGCTAAGCAACTGACCAAAGGGGCGGCTACTGGACAGAAGGCTGACAATGTTGCTCAATTGACTCTCCATCCTCATGATCATCAAGTCTGGATATGATCTGGTTGAGCTTTTTATCCATTTCACATTCCTTAGTATCCTGTGGCATAGGTTTTTGGGGTTGCTGTCCTCTAGTGAAACTAGACGGCCCTTGGTAGTTGTTGTTGGAGTACTGACTCTGGCGATTGTCAGGTGATGTACCATAATTGCCTTGGTTTTGATGTGGTGGTTGATAGACGCCACCAGATTGGTTGGCTGGCTTATTTTCTTGGTACCACCCAGATGGTCGGTTGTTCTGATTCTGAGTAGCTCTGGAGTTGTATGGTGGTCTTTTTTGGAAATTGCCTTATTGTTGAGGTTGCCGGTATTAGCGATAGTCGGTGTAGCCATGTTGGTTGTTGGTAAGCTCCCAACCTTTTCTGATAAGATAATGTCCGCTTTGGGACCATCCCTCACGGATTTGTTTTTGGGCGTTGGTGGGATCGAACCCATAACCTCCTCCTCTCAAGATCAAACCCCCACCACTACACCCCAAAACGCGTCATGTCAGTTAAGGTTGAACTATTCCACATAGCCCATGGATCTCCCCCGTGCTTTGTCGATGTGCGATTTGCCTAGGATGTCACATACACCCCCCAGGGACTCAACATCCTCGTTGAGGTTTTCCCCACCATCAATCAAGAGGGACAGGGAGAGGCTTTGATACCACTTGTAACATCCCAACCTTTTTTGACAAGATATTGTCCGCTTTGGGCCCAGCCCTCACGGATTTGTTTTTGGGCGTTGGTGGGATTCGAACCCATGACCTCCTCCTCAAGATCAAACCCCCATCACTACGCCCCAAAACGCGTTATGTCAATTAAGGTTGAACTATTCAACATAGCCAATGGATCTCCCCCGTGCTTTGTCGATGTGGGATTTGCCTAACATGTCACAACTTCCTCTGTTATGAGCACATGCTCCACACCATTCACAATCAGCAACATAGACAGAAGCTGAAGGAGGGTTAATGGGTGCTCCGGCCTTCTTCATGTTCTTCTAAACTTCTGCCTTGATATGCTCTTCTAGACCCAGCTAACTCTTAGATCCTTCATATTGCCTCTCCCAATTCCTGGACTTGGAGGTGCAACTAGCAAAGTGAAGTAAAGCAGCTTCGGGACTGATGGCGGTGCAATCTCCTTCAGCTAAAGAGTTGACCCACTTGGCAGATTCATTATTCATTCCTCGAGCACAGATTTCAGCCAGTTATCTTTGCTCGAACCCATGATGAGGACAATTGTAGAGAATCTCTTGGAATTCATTCCGAGCGTCACATAGGCTGACTATGTCCTTCTATCTGAACCGAGCAATGTTGTCTTTGCTCGAACCCATGATGAGGACAATTGTAGAGAAGCTCTTGGAATTGATTCCAAGCGTCACATAGGCTGACTCTGTCCTTCTATCTAAATCGAGCAATGTTGTCTTTGTAGGTCGTGGTTCTCGATGTAGGGAAGTATCCATCCACAATGTCTTGGGCAAGATCATCCCAATTGGTGTAGTGACCGGGTGGCTTGCTGTTAAGCCACCTCTTGGCAGCGCCTCTAAGTGAGAATGGGAATGCTCGCAAGCATAGAATGTTCTTGTCGAGGTTCCCACTCTTGAATGTCTCGCACATGGCAAGGAAGTCCGCCAGATGAGTGCATGGATTGTCATTCCCGGGAAGGGGATTTTGATCTCATAGTCAGGATCTGCTTCATTAACCAGGATGGCGATGCTTGATTGAGCACTAGTCGCGCTCGACCTATTGTAATCCGCCATGGTACGTTGAGCAGGGGGTGGTGGTGGTGGATTCATTCTAGGATATGGCGGTGGTGAGTATGAATGAATGGAAGGTGTAGGCGAAGAAGAGGATTTCTCCTTCAACTCCTCAACTTTGATGGGGGTACAGGATGAGGGTGGATCGATTGTCACTTGCTTCTTCGCTTGCTGTTTCTTTGTCGGTAAAGAACTGTCCCGGATGTCTGAGCTCTTAGTCTTGACAGATTTGAGTTGAGAACAAGTAGCTGGACGGTTCGTATACCTACATTCAACTTACAAGTCAACAAAAACAAGAATAACCGGTGTAAAATCGTAGTGTGATGGAAAATGGTAAGATGGAAAGTAGAAGAATAGTTGCCAACTCTTCTTTCAAGAAATTTAGAAGAGCTCCCCGGCAACGGCGCCAATTTGATAACGTGCAGAACAGGGTATCAAATACTATCCCACTAAAGTAGGATAGATCATATTCCACGGATTTCTTCTAAATGTTTACTCAAAGAAGCTGGCAAAAATTCAGGTTTTTAAACAAGTTGCATGGTGTGAGTTCCACGACTTCTAAACTATTAAGTTAAGGAAATGAAATTGAATTAAGAAATAGATTGATTGATTAAGGTTTGAAACAATTGACAGACAAAAGCTTAGACTCGAATCCCCCTAAGATTACCAAGGCATTGGCGATTACAAAACCGGCAACTTTCAATCCAAATTCATTCGGTTGTTAGACACCGTCACAACTCCTTACCCTTAGGTCTAAGTCCGCAAACGTTCTCTCTATCAAACTAGCTACCAAGATTAATTAACCGTCCGTGTGTTCACTTCTGCAACGGATAACTAATTGGTGCACCTGATTGATTTTAATGAGTTGTTCTAGAAACGGATAGACCCTAAACAATTCCTACGAAATGAATAATCCATTGAATATGTTAATTAATTGATTTGAAGTTCTAAAACAAGGCGGAAGTTTGCCAACTATCCTTATTTGAACATGAAACTAATCTAGGTGACCAAGCTAGAAAAGAAACACAGATTAAGAACAAACCAATTATGAATAAGAAACTGTCTGAATTAAGATCTAATTACCGCCGATCCGTGACCGCTTTAAACCCCGGTTCACTTAGGGTTCATCTAATCTAAGTTTAAAAAGTTTAGCTACTCATGTTTGAAATAAGAGAATCAAAAACAATAAGAGAATTCATCATACAAAGGATGAACAGAGGATATATGAAAAACCAAATTCTGACGATTCCGTGAAGCTTCAATCTCGATAAATCTTCAATCCTAACTCCAAGCAACTCCTAGACGGGAAGACTGTGTCAGAATCTCTCCAAGAACTCCAAGAAACACTCTAAACTCTCTCCTATGTGTGTAGGAATATCTCCCATTGAGGTTTAATGACTTCTTAAATAAGGCTTTACCAAATCAGACCCGGATTATAGCCAAGTTTTCGGCGAGAATAATGAAAGTTCTCGCCGAAAACTTATGTGTAAATTATTTCAGAAATCCTGCGCAATATTTTCCAGCTGCTTCTTCACAATATTTTTGGCGAAAACACTTGAACTTTTCGTCGATAACTTCTTCTATTAATTTCACAATCTGGCGACGAGAATTTGGACTGCTTTGTGAACAATCGCGAGAACTTGGAAGTTCTCGCCGAGAACTTCAAGCGAGGGCAGCTTTGTGCACTTTCTCTATTGGTTTTTACTTCTCCAATTATCCCAGGTAATTTCTTAAGGTTCTATTGCATCCCGAACACGTCTGACGGCTATATATTTGACGGTAAAAACTTGTGTATTCAAAGAGACACTAAAAAACACATCAAATAGACCTGAAACAGGCCAAGGTAACCAATTCGGTGGGAAATAGCGTTAATGAATGAAAACCCACTAAACTACCCCTAAAATCGTGTTACAAGCAATGAAATTTCGCTTAAATTGGGCTGATAATCACAACAATTCTAGTGTCATCAAATCATCAAAAAGCCATCAAGCACCAACCACTTGAAGAAGCTATGTTTGAAGAAGAAGGAATTGGCGCAAGCTGATGAAATGGCGCTCGATACGAACTGTTCACAACTCCTCCAGAAGCAGGGTTCCAAGAAGCACAAGGATTTGGGAAGTTTCTCTTTTCCTTGCTACATTGGTTCCCATTGCAAAGATAGGGCTCTTCCTGATTTAAGAGCTAGTATTAATGTGATGTCGTATCCTTTATGACAACGCTTAGGATTGACAGAGTTAGTTTCTTCTAGTATGGATGTTCATTTAGTTTATGAGAGCATTAAGCAATCTTTAGGGATTATTTAAAATGTTCTCGTTAAAATCAATAACTGTTATTTCCTGGTTGATTTTGTGGTGCTAGATATGAAGGAAGATTTCAATACTCCCCTTATACTCGGTAGACCATTCCTCGCCGCTGACTTTGGATTATCGCATGACGAATGATTTTTTCTCCTAGAATTTTTAGCATAAAATATTGGTTTTGTGCCTACTTTATGTTCTATCACCCGAGACGCAACACGATACGCCGTGGACTCATTGATGCGAACTTCCACGGCCTGAGCTTTTAGGTTCCACGTTCTATTGCGCATCCAAGGTACACACTCCCTTTCCCTTGATTTAAGATGATGATTTGAACTTTGTGATGTCTTGTTCGTTGTTCACTTGATGATTTTCGAATTTTGCCTCGCTTAGTTGATTTTTTCCATGTTCTTTGATTGAACATGACTTGAAGTTTATGTTTTTGTCTTCTAATTGATTAAGCATGATGAATTCTTTGGCTAGGACTGTATGAGATTACATTGATGATTCTTATGGTCTTTGTTCTTACTTGTCTAATGCCATTGAATTATTGATTTGCGCCATTCTACATACTTTTGCATATGAGTTTTAGTGTTTGAGATCATGTCTTCTGCTAGGATTAGTATGTGATTTTTCATGCTAAGTATGGGGTGGTAAGATGTTGAGGATTGAATGTAGCATGTGTTGTGGACTTTATTCATTGATTGATTGTGCTTAGAACTTTCATCTTAGGAAATCTATGTCGACTTGGAAACTTTAAGTGAATTCTTGTGCTTGATCTACTTTTCGCCCAACCATGTTCATTTGATGAGGAATTTTTGTGCTTTAAATTATAGAAACTTGTTTGAATGAATCCCGTTTGGTTTTTTTTGTTTTGTAGGATGTTGAAGCAAACGAGAGATTTTCACCGATGGTACAAGCCTAACAGGCCTTTCCCCAGACCACGCCCACCACCGTACAAATTCACTGACCTGGAAGCAAAGGCACGGTATAAAGCCTTTTTCCACCTGGAGAGCCTTAAGGGTGTGTACTTGGATCCTAAAAATCTGGATGATGAAGATGTTGCACACTGTAAGGGACGTCTAGAGGCAGCTGGCCTTTGGGGATTTTGCTTAATTGAGGAGTGCGCCTCCAACATGAGGATGAAGCTGTTCATGTGCACCCTGAAGAATACTAATGATCAAATCTCTTTCTCCATCCACAGTAAAGAATTCAACTACACGTGTGATGAGATTGTAGTTCCTATGGGGCTATGCACATTGGAAGAAGCTAGGTCCAACGTTCGTAATCGGCCTTTGGTCCCTCCCTACGGCAAGGACGACATGTTGTAGAGAGATCTTCATGCTGTGTGGAGGTGGCTCAAAAAGGGAGAGGAGAAGGAATTTAATCCTCGTAATGCTCAAGCCACAAGGGTGAAGAGGAAGCTGTATAGGGTCGTTCACATGATCTTTGCGCAAACAATCACAGGAAGGCTCGAACATCATCGCTTCAACAAATTTGACCTTGATTTCTCCTGAGCCATAAAACATGGGGTGATCTTGCATCCTACCAAGGTCATCCTTAACATGTATGCAGAAAACATGCCTCCAAAGAAAGACTACCTTTTCGGCACTGGAATTGTGGGAAGACATGTTTGCAGACAAGATTGACTTTGGCACGTACAAGTTCCCTCGCTTCCACTTCAAGTTCATCGGTTATGACATGTTGGCATGTGCCTAAACCCTTTTGGAGAACGTGATCTTATTCATGCTAAATTTCTCCCATTCCTCCTGATGACACTCAATTTGACGTGATTATCAGCCTCATTTAAGCGACATTTCCTTGCTTAAGACATGGTTTTTAGGGTAGAATGACGAATATTCAATCAATTGCCCTATCTCGTGCCATTTGTGTTACCTTGGCCCGTTTCGGGTCTATTTGATGGTTTTCTAGTGTTTTTATGATAGCACAGGTTTTTGCCGTCAAATAAAGTAGCCAAGGACGTGTCTAAGGCGTTGGAACCTCGAGGAATCACACCAGAATCGATCCAAGGAGCCAACCAAATCAACCAAATTCCTGTCCTGGTTTACAAAGGACTTTTCGCCGAAAATCCCTTAGTATTTTCGGCAAAAATGCAAGAACAAAATCACTGATGTCAACTGAAGGATATTTTCGGCGAAAACACTAAGTTTTCGCCGAGAAGTGTTGGACCAAAAATCACAGAAGAAACAGCCGGCGGTCATCCGCATTTGCAAAGGAATTTTCGGCGAAAATTCCTTCATATTTTCGCCGAAAATCCTAGTTAAAATCCGGCGGTTTAGGGTTAAGTATAAATACTTAACCGGCGGCCCTAAATCAATATACTTTTGATACCAATCATAATACACTTTTCACAATCAGAATTTCAAGGATTCTCTGAGAGTTCTGAAGGAGAGTTTAGAGTTCGAAGAACCGGAAAGAGATCGTGACGCCATCCCTTCCATCTCGAGGACTCGGAGCTAGGATTGCAGTCTACCGGAAGATCGAAGTTCTGCCGGAGTCGTCTTAATTAGGTTTTTCATATACTTTTCTGTTCTTCCTCTGTATGATGAACTCTTTCTTTATCTTTGATTCTTTTGTGATGAACATGAGTAGCTAAACTCTTAGAGCTTAGACTAGATGAACCCTAAGTGACCCAGGGCTTTAAAGCGGTCACGGATCGGCGGTGATTAGATTCAAAGTTCAATCAGTTTCTCTTTCATGTTTGGTTTGTTCTTCGTTGTTTATGTTTCTTGTCTGGATTGATCACCTGGATTAGATTCTGGTTAAGCTAAGGATAGAAGCGAACGGTCGCCTTACTTTAAAACATCAAACTGAACAATTAACCTTATAATTGGAGTGTGCCTTTCGTAGGAACCGGTTAGGGTTAATCCACTGCAAGAGTAACTCATGAATCGTTAGTAACTCCACCAGTTAAGTTAAGTCGTTGCGAGAGGCTACCGTACCCAGGCGGCTAATTAATCTTGGTAGCTAGAACGGATAGAGCGAACGTTCGCCGGTCTTAGACCTAAGGGTTAGGAGTTATGGTGGTGTCTTAGAACTGATTGATGAGAATTGAAATCCACTGATATGTTGATTGCCTATGCTCTGGTGAACGAAGGGGGATTTGAAGTCTAAGTTTGTCTGTCATCTCTGTTTTCAACCCTAATTTCCAATCTGTTTTAGTTTCAATTTTTAATTTCTCTGCATTTCTTAGAATTAGAAGTCGTGGAACTCACACCACGCACAAAGTGTTTAATTTGAGTAATTTGCTAGCTTATTTAGGTAGTCGATCATTAGAAGGCCCGTGGAATACGATCCCTAGCCTTACAGCTTGGTAGTTATTTGATTGACCGCTATTCTGCACATCATCAAATTGGCGTCGTTGCCGGGGACTTCTTTTGATTGGTTGAAAGAAGAACTAGCAATTTATTCTTCAATTTTCCATCTTTCACTTTTCCACCCACTTCGATTTTACACTGGTTTTTTGTTGTTTTTGTTATTTGTAGGTTGTTCACAGGTGTATGCATCGCCGCCCTTGGACTCGCTCTCAAACCGACAAGGCTAAGAGTATAGAGAGACCAAGCACTTCTGCTCCACCTTAACAATCACAGATTCCAAGGAGAAGCAGAACCAATCCACCTCCATCCCTCACTTCGATTAAGATCGAGGAACTGAAGGAGAGTTCCTCATCTTCACCATTACCGTCACCTTCATCCGTTTCATACACCGAGTCACTTTCACCTCCTCCATCTCCTACCATGACTGATCAATTACCACCACCAGGCGGAAATCCACCACCGCCGCCTGCACAAAGAGTCTAGTTGATTACAACAAGCTGAGCGCGACTAGCGTTCGATCTGCCATTGCCGTGCCACGCATTGAAGGAGATCCTGACTATGAGATCAAGATTCCATTCTTGACGATGATCTCTAGGGATCTACAGTTTGAAGGCAGTCCACTAGACAATCCATGCACACATCTGGCGGATTTCCTTGATCTCTGCAGCACTTTTAAGAATGGAAACCTCGACAAGAACACTTTTGCTTGAGAGCATTCCCGTTCTCTCTGAAAGGCGCAGCCAAAAGGTGGCTTACTGGCAAACCACCTGGATATTACACTGATTGGGATACTCTGGCTCAGGACTTCGTTGAAGAATACTTCCCTCCTGCCAGAACAACAGCCATCAAGGACAGCATCGCCAGATTCTCCAAGAAAGAAGGCGAAAGCTTATACGATACTTGGAATCGATTCCAAGAACTTCTCTACAACTGTCCTCATCACGGATTCAAGCATAGGCAGTTAGCCGAAATCTTTGCTCGAGGTCTTCGAGAAGAATCTGCCAAGTGGGTCAATTCTCTAGCTGAAGGGGATTGCACTACGCTTACACCTGAAGCTACTCTTCTTCATTTTGCAAACTGTGCTTCCAAGTCAAGGAACTGGGAGCGACAATCAGAAGGATCAAGGAGTAAGCTCGATCTCGAAGCTACTATCAAGGCAGAAGTAGAGAAGCATCTGAAGAAGTCTTCTACACAAATAAAACCGCTGGCAGCTTCTGTCTATGTTGCCGATTGCGAATGGTGTGGAGCTTGTGCGCATAATGGAGGCCGATGCCAGAATTTTGGTAAGACAGAAGTCTGGTCCGCCGAAGAGGTAAATTTCATTCAACAAGGCTTCGTTAACAATCAAAATGGTTATGCTGGCTACCGCAACTTCAGGCAGCAAGGGAACTATCAAGACAGACCTCCCTACAATAATGGCGCCAACCATAACCAGAACCAGAATAATCGCCCAGCTGGTCCAGCTCAGGATCAGAAGCCTAACCATCCACCGGGAGGTGTCTATCAGCCGCCACACCGTAATTCGGGTAACTATGGAACTGCTTCTAGCAATCGCCAGAATCAATATTTGAATAACACCTATCCAGGGCAGCAGTACCAAAAGGAAAACAATGCCAGTGACCTGGACAAGAAGCTTAGTCAGATCATCACCAGACTCGACGATCATGACAGTCAGTTTAAAGCTCAAGCTCTTCTCAATCAAGAACAGATAGCAGCCGGTCAAAGAATTGAGCAGGCTGTGAACAACATCTCGTGCATGCTTGCATCTGGTCGACCATTTGGCCAACTTCCGAGCCAGACAGAGCCAAATCTGAGAAAGGAACAAGCTAAGATGGTATCTGTTAAAAAGTTTACAAGCTTATCTGCTGACGCTTGTTCTATTTTACGCAGGATCGCTGAAATTCCAAAGAAGAAGGAAGCACTGAAAGTGGCGCCTAAGGAGGATGATCCTCCTCTTGCACCGTACTATGTGAAGCCTCCGTTTCAAGAGCATTACTACCAAATGCAAGGATCGAGACTGGCATGAAGGGGAATAAAGAAGGATATCCTAATGCTCGTAGCACAAAACCCTCCTCTCCATATCCAGCTAAGTGTTCTGATCCTGGTTCTTTCACTCTACCTCTTGTCATTAGTGATGTTAAGATAAAACGTTGTTTGGTTGATCTTGGCGCGTCTGTTAATGTTATGCCTGTGAGTCTATATGAAAAATTGAACCTAGGAGAACTTGAACCGCCTAGCATGCAACTTGTCTTTGCTGATAGATCACTTAAAACCCCTAGGGGAGAGATAAAAGACGTTGTTATTAAATGTGGTCCTTTCACGTTCTTAGCTGACATTGTTATCATTGATACTAGTAAAGATGATTCTACCATTCTCATAGGACGACCTTTCATGGCTACTACTGGAAAGCAAATTAACGTTCCAAATGGGTCTTTAACTTTGAGGGTTGGTAAAGAAACGATAACATTTCGCCTTAAAGACGGAATGAAATATAATCCTAAGAATGAAGAATTTCATTATTTAGCTGTTGAAACTGTGGAGTTGACTCCGGTCAACTCCGTTACTGATGTCTCTTATAGTATCCCTAGATCAATTGCTTTTGCAGGTGCTGGACAGATTACCAGGCAGAAACCGAAACCTGTTCCTCAGAAGCCGCCAAAGAAGAAGGAACTGCAAGCCTCTTCTAAGCCACCGAGAAAAGATCCTAGTAGATCCCGGGGGAAGAACAAGAAGACGAAGACTCAAATGGTCTGGAGACCAGTTGTGCCGCCACCTCCTATCAAGCCAGCTGCACCACCAATTCATTCCGAGATACCAGTGCCGGAACAAGTATGGAAGCCAAAAGCATCTCCTAAGGAAATACTGACGATCACCGATCCTGGTGATATCAAGCCGGAGGTTAAAGAAAAGAAGGAGCCGATCGTTATCATTCCACCCACTATCTTCCTTATGGAAGATGATCCCTTGACAGAGCTCTTTGGTCCGTTCAAGATCACTGAGCACCTTCCCGATGGACGTACCAAGCTTACACACGCTAACGAGAAGAAATTCATGCTCACCGGAGATACCCCGAAGCTCTACTTTATGAACTCCGATGCTAGCATTAAGGAGAACCTGATTTGGGATGTCTCCTAATACCGTCCAGGTATCATCCAGCTCAAGGACGTTAATCTAGAGCGCTTCGTGGGAGGCAACCCACGGCTGGAGTCAGTTTTTCATTTGTGTCAACCTTAGTGTTTTAGAGTCGGTTCGGGGGAGCCAAAAGTGTCAGCTTGTTTGATTTCTTATTTTTCGTGTGTAGTCTGTGTGTCGTAGTGTCAATTGCAAGTCGTTTGAGGTTTTTTCGATTTTTGTGGATTTAACTGTGATTTTCTGAAGTTTGTTGGGATTGCGAAAATATTTTCAATCGTAGAGTTCAATATTTTCGGCGAAAATACACCCATGTTTTCGGCGAAAATTCTCTTTGAAATCCCACTGAGTTTTCCAGACGTTTTTTGTTAACATTTTCGGCGAAAACTATTCAACATTTTCGGCGAAAATTCTTCTGAAAACCGGCAGTACTTTTTAACTAACATTTTTTGCGAAAACTTGCACTTATTTTCGCCGAAAATCCATTTGAAAATCAACCAATTTTTCGTTTTAAAAATCTGGATTCACCCTCTCTCTATTCCTTCTTTCATTTTCGAAAATAACCCGAAACCTCCCTCT
This sequence comes from Linum lewisii, assembly GCA_034768395.1. Classification (NCBI taxonomy): domain Eukaryota; kingdom Viridiplantae; phylum Streptophyta; class Magnoliopsida; order Malpighiales; family Linaceae; genus Linum; species Linum lewisii. Next base: position 33,287,306 of record CM068304.1, on the reverse strand, counting down.
GTTCTCCCGAACACAAAGCTGCCGCCGCCCGTTGCCGACCGCCGCCGCCGCTCCCTTCCCCTTCCATTTCGATCATCTTGAGCCCTAGACCAGCCGAATCAGAGCTCTACAGCTCTAGTTCACCAAACCCTAAAATTTTCGATTTTTCACCGATTTCTCTTCCTCCGTTCATTTTTAGCATCCATGGCTTCAAGGTAAGTTGTAGAACTTTTCATTACGAATCTTTTGACATATTGAATGCTGAATTTCGTTGGGGTTGACTTTCGGTTGACTTTTCGGTTTGCCTCGATTTGCGTGCCGACTGATTTCGTGTGGACTAGGTTAGCTGAACTCTTTGGACTGATCTAGCATTCTTAGGGAGTATTGTGCTTAATTTTCATATCATTTGATCATGTGTGGCTATAAATAAGACTTATTCTTTGTGATGTTGACTTTCGTGAAATGTCGGTTTGACCATGAACTGTTTATGATCAGTTGGCTGCCCTATGTGCTCATCTCCGTTCATATTCTTGTGCTTGCCATCTGAGATCATATTATGTCGTCATTTCCTGCTTTGTGATAGTCTTGCCATGATTATGGTTCAATGTTCGATTATGTTGACTTTTTGAATGTCGTTTTGACTTCTGAACTCTGATTGTGAGAATTCCATTCTAGCTGTTCCTAAGCGTGTATTTTAATTTTTGGGATTACCGGTTAATCTGCTTTGCTTACCCCACTCGGTTTTCCTCATTTCTTTGTGAAATTGAGTTTTTCGAACTAAGTGTGGGGTAGGGTTTTAGTTTGACTAATCTGGTTTGTTTTTCTTGCTTAGGAACGTAACTAATGAGCGCAGGACCAAGCAGAGACTTGACACCGCCTCCAGCTATCGAGCTCCCGCTCCCGTCACACCTGCCATCCATGGACCTCCCCTAGCTTTCCCTGGCCGTGTTGGGTACCACCACACTGTTGCTCGCCTGCCCCCGTTCTACTTCGAGTGTTACCAGAAGCTCGAGAATATCCCTTGGTGCCGATGTTCGCCCACTTTCCATGGAGTCCCTCTTCGATCACGATGAGGACTACCACGGGAACGTGCTCGATGCACTGATGCATGCTGGACTCCTAGAGCTGACCACCATAGCTTCCAACTTCCCCGACGTCGCTCTACAGGAGTTCTGGGCGACTTTTGATCTGGACGAGCACCGAAGGAGGCAGCACAGGAAGGTCGTTTCCTTCTATCTGGGCGGGGTGCACAGGACACTCACCTATGATGAGTTTGCCGCTCATCTAGGCATCCCCTACGAGCACTACAATGGTCATTACCTCGGCTGTGATGACGACGATGCCGACGGGGAGGAGTACCATGCACTCTGGAGCCACATGACTGGAGTGCCCGACGATCACCTCACGAATCATAACTCAGTTAAGTCTCTCTCTCACCCTCTCTATTGATTCATTCACATGGTTTGGCGTCATTCTCTTTTGTATGCTCCAGAGAAGGACCGCCACCACATCAGCCGATAGGAGCTTCTTCTTCTTCGCGCCATCCGGGAGAGCTACCCTCTTCATCCCGGATGGGTGCTTGCCCGACTACTCCGCAAGAAGACTCAGAGGTCAAAGCCACCTCGCTCACTCCTGGGAGGCAACTTTATAGGCCGACTCATCATCTCCTTCGGCCTCAGCCACGAATATGGCCCGAACATCCCACACCGCAGAGTACGCACCGTTGGAGGCGATTTGGCGGTCGAGTACAACCTCGAGCTGGACCTCAGCCCCCAGGTAGCAGCAGATCCTCCTCCCCAGGACGAGGATGAGTCGGAGGAAGAAGATGATTCTGAGGAGTCTCAGCCTCCGTTCGAGCCAGAATTTCATGATCATGTACCCTCGCCACACCATCCGGCAGGGTATGCACGCCAGTCACCGCCACCCATTCCAGAGCCATATCAAGCGCCTCACCCACAGCACCACATGCACCCCACGGATGTTGGAGAGCTGTATGAGCGACTTCAAGAGTGGCGCATCCAGGACAACGCCACTCAAGAGGCGAGATGGACTATTATGCAGCAACATATGCACCGCTCCGATGAGAGGTATGAGGCACAGATGGCGTGGCAACGTCAGCTCGGTGATTTCCTCCACTTTCCACCTCCGGTCCACCTGACCAGCAGTGATCGGGTTGTATTCCTTTTCTGGTCCTTTCTTTTTATTTATTCTTTTCGGATTTTGATCCAACTTTTTTCTGTGTGGATCCAGGGCACTTGTCCCGGTTTCCTTTTTATGTTTCATTTTTTTGTTTTGTAGGCAGTAGGGAGATTCCCTTTGCTTCGCTTTGGTAGATTCCCTCCGCTCCGAGGATCCGTGCTCATCCCCTACGCCAACCATCTCGGTCCAGGTTCTTCTACTTCACTCTGAACTCTAGATTTAGTCCTGTGAGGACACAGTACGATTTAAGTGTGGGGTAGGATGCTAGAGAACCTTGCATGAACTTGATTGCCCTTGATTGTGTTTTTGTGTGCCTCGTGATTCCTGTCCAATCTCTCTAGCATTAGAATGGCTCAGTTCTTGATCTTTGATGTTAAGTTGTTGTTCAAACCTTCATAATGATGCTTAGACTGCTTAACCTAGAACTTGAGAACCAACGTGTCTACTTTGATGCTAAATTGCCTGGTCAGAACAGAATTTTTAAAATCACACTTGTAGTTTGTAGCCCTGATTGCATGAAAATGACCGAATCCGACTAGCAAACCAACTGTGAGCTTTTGATCCATTGCACGTAACTTGCAATTTCAATTCTTTCTGAGTGGTTTTCTATTTGCTTGAATGAGTTAGAATTTGCATGAGACCTACTCGAGACCACACGATTACACGAGTTCTAGAATGATAGGGGCACCTAGATTCAGCTACTAAGCCAGATAGCCTACCCAATGATAAAATCCATTAGGTTTAAACCCTTGAGCTTGGCTTGTTCTTTCGGTTCGATAATACATTACAGCCATTTCTCATTCTTTCATTCCCCGTTGATCCCCTGTGGTTGTAGTTCTAGATTGACCTACTGGAAGTCGGTTTGTGGTAACCTGCCTATAGCCATTAAACTGGTGGTCTTAGCTATTATGTCCAGACGTGTAAACCCCTATAGCAACTAAAAGAAAGAATCGGCACAAAAGAAAAAAATAAAAAAATAGAAAAAGAAGCAAGTTTCGAAAAAAAAAAGAGAAAGAAAAAAAAATCAGAAAAGCCAAAAAGTTTTAAGTTCAATAAATGTTCTTCTCCCTGCAAATGGAAGAACGAAGTCAAAAGAAAAGTCAGAAAAGAAAAAAAATGTGTTAAAAGAAAATAAGAAGTGCTAGGTTGCTTGAGGGTATCTTAGGACGAGCGTTCACTATTCCGCCCGTGTCTGGTTAGATGGTAGGAAAGCCCCAGATTAGATTCGAGGGAAGTTAGTCAAAAGCTACACCGCACCAAAGCCATCATCATACATTCCCATCATCCATCTCATCATAAACCCAAGTAGTGTAGAATTCGTTACAGTCCTAGCAGGGAAGTCCTTCTTGACTGGTTACTCGTGTTGTCACAGTGGTGGAGATGTGGTCGAATTGCAAACTTATGACAGAATTCAGTAACAGAAAATGATCGAGAGCAGAAACGCGTCCTTAAACACAGAGAGTGAGAGTTCCCAATTTACTAAATATTTCCTGTGTGAGGAGTCTGGTCGGTCAGGTCAAATTCGTGCATAATTGGTTACGATTACTTGTCGTGTGCAGTATATTAGTGAGACCAGGTGGTTTGGTTGATCTGTATGCATGATAGGTTTCTTGTTCTAGGATCTATCGGTCCAATAATTCATTGTGTTTGATTGAGCTCCAATTTAATCGATCTTATCATTTGTGAACATAAGCGTTTCTATTCAGTTTGCTTGAGGACAAGCAAAAGCTTAAGTGTGGGGTATTTTGATGACACTCGATTTGACGTGATTTTCAACCTCATTTAACCGACATTTCCTTGCTTAAGACATGGTTTTTAGGGTAGAATGACGAATATTCAATCAATTGCCCTATCTCGTGCCATTTGTGTTACCTTGGCCCGTTTCGGGTCTATTTGATGGTTTTCTAGTGTTTTTATGATAGCACAGGTTTTTGCCGTCAAATAAAGTAGCCAAGGATGTATCTAAGGCGTTGGAACCTCGAGGAATCGCACCGGAATCGATCCAAGGAGCCAACCAAATCAACCAAATTCATGCCCCGGTTTACAAAGGAGTTTTCACCGAAAATCCCTTAGTATTTTCGGCGAAAATGCAAGAACAAAATCACTGATGTCAACTGAAGGATATTTTCGGCGAAAACACTAAGTTTTCGCCGAGAAGTGTTGGACCGAAAATCACAGAAGAAACACCCGGCGGTCATCCGCATTTGCAAAGGAATTTCGTGAAATTCCTTCATATTTTCGCCAAAAATCCTAGTTAAAATCTGGCGGTTTAGGGTTAAGTATAAATACTTAACCGGCGGCCCAAAATCAATATACTTTTGATACCAATCATAATACACTTTTCACAATCAGAATTTCAAGGATTCTCTGAGAGTTCTGAAGGAGAGTTTAGAGTTCGAAGAGCCGGAAAGAGATCGTGACGTCATCCCTTCCATCTCGAGGACTCGGAGCTAGGATTGCAGTCTACCGGAAGATCGAAGTTTTGTCGGAGTCGTCTTAATTAGGTTTTTCAGATACTTTTCTGTTCTTCCTCTGTATGATGAACTCTTTCTTTATCTTTGATTCTTTTGTGATGAACATGAGTAGCTAAACTGTTAGAGCTTAGACTAAATGAACCCTAAGTGACCCAGGGCTTTAAAGCGGTCACGGATCGGCGGTGATTAGATTCAAAGTTCAATCAGTTTCTCTTTCATGTTTGGTTTGTTCTTCGTTGTTTATGTTTATTGTCTGGATTGATCACCTAGATTAGATTCTGGTTAAGCTAAGGATAGAAGCGAACGCTCGCCTTACTTTAAAACATCAAACTGAACAATTAACCTTATAATTGGAGTGTGCCTTTCGTAGGAACCGGTTAGGGTTAATCCACTGCAATAGTAACTCATAAATCATTAGTAATTCCACTAGTTAAGTTAAGTCGTTGCGAGAGGCGACCGTACCCAGGTGGCTAATTAATCTTGGTAGCTAGAACGGATAGAGCGAACGTTCGCCGGTCTTAAACCTAAGGGTTAGGAGTTATGGTGGTGTCTTAGAACTGATTGAATGAGAATTGAAATCCGCTGATCTGTTGATTGCCTATGCTCTGGTGAACGAAGGGGGATTCGAAGTCTAAGTTTGTCTGTCATCTCTGTTTTCAACCCTAATTTCCAATCTGTTTTAGTTTCAATTTTTAATTTCTCTGCATTTCTTAGAATTAGAAGTCGTGGAACTCACAGCACGCACGAAGTGTTTAATTTGAGTAATTTGCTAGCTTATTTGAGTAGTCGATCATTAGAGCCTGAATCGATCTACCCTAGCCTCACAGCTTGGTAGTTATTTGATTGACCGCTATTCTGCAGCATCATCACCTCCCCACAGATATTTATCACCCCAAGTTCCAAGAAGAAGATTGCATCATTCCTCCTAAAACTGAGAAGAAGAAATCTTCAAGGAAGAGAAAGAGTAGAAGGACTGATGGCGCATCGGGGAGCGACGAAGAGGATGTTTGATCCTCTTGAGCTTCGGCTCACTCTGAGGAAGGGTTCGTACCCTCCTCCATCTATCCTTTACTTTTCTGCACTTTTATTTTTCTAAGACTATTTCGTACTTATCTTGTCTTTTCTTTTTTTTGGAAACTCTTTTTGGGATGAATATATTATGATTGTGATGATAATATGGTATTCGAGTTTGTTTTATGTGGATGGTCAAGTTACAAATGAAAGGGAACACCAAGAGCGAAAAGAAACTGAGCGGAAGTCTGGTCCTTCCATATTTCATTGTGAGCGCTCTTCTTTTTCCCGGTATGATCTTTTCTTTTCTCCTACTTTGCCTTAGATTTGTGCTTGTCCAATGAGGACATTGTCTTGTTTGAGTGTGGGGTGGGATATGCATGATAGGGATAGATTTATACCGTGGAACTTGATTTAAATGGGTGGTGATTGTGGCCAATTTTTAGCAATTTTTTGTTATTCTATCACTGCTTTCCCGTTTCACCTTGTAGTTTTAACTCTCTACATTGCATAATCCCTTGTGAAAGTGTACATGTTCTTGAATTGTTTTATGAAATCGGTGTGGTGTCTTGGCTTAGTGAATTGTGTGAGAACCGCAGAATGCCCATCACCCGTACTTTCATCTCGTTAGTAGTCGAGAAACTTGCTTTAATCGGATTAGTGAATGATTGACTTAGATTTGTGCAATGCTAGTCTAATGCCATGTCCAGTTTAGATAAGGGATTCCTAAGATTTTTTTGCTAAAACTGCGCGTTAAAAATGTTAAAAGGTGTGAGTTGTGGTTCAATGTACAAGCTGGCATACATGCCTACCCATTGTTGTAGTCCCAAAGGGGAGTCTCAATGTGGCATTCTTCTTCTAACCTACTTCTGATCGTTGTTGGGGTTTAGGATTACGCGGAATTCCAAAGGTTTCTGACTGCTCCATACCTGGTAGTATCCACAACCGATCACTAAAAAGAAATTAATGGAAAGGCAAGAAAGAAAGTCCTTAAATTGAAAAATTCTGAGTTTTTTTATCCCTTATCTAACAAGTGTCGGGTGCGTCCTAGAGTAAATGTACAGATGGTAGAATGGTATTGCCAATTCTAAGTCGGTTGGTCATTAGCCTGATTAGATCTAGTTCCTCTTTTACTTTCAGGATGTTGCCCTGTTTTTAAGTGATTGCCAATTCTAATCATCTTTTACATAGGGTCAACTATCACATTGCTGAACTAATTAATCATAAATGAAATCATAAACGGCTATCACTGAATTCACATTTATTGCACATGACTTGAAGCTGAGAAACATGAACATAACACTTCATGCAAAATTTGACTTAACTTATTTCTTATAAGCTTTTACTTAGGGTCCCAACCCTACTAGCTGGCCCTACCACCCCCTGAAAACTGATAAAGGGACTCTCTGGTCCAACTGAAAAGGGACTCTCTGGTCCAACTGGAAACTGTGGGTAAATCTGGCTTAATACCATGCTGAGGGTCGTCACAATAATTATGCTTCAGTTGCCCATAACCGCCACAACAGTTTATTTTGTGGCGGTTACAACTGCCACTAACGTAATAGGCACAACGGTTATAAACGCCACAAATATTAATAATGACAGTGGCGGTTAAAATCGCCAATGTGTAACCACCATAATTCTTCATTATGGTTCCTGACCATTACTAAATTATGATTGTGACGAACTGTTATGTGGCCAGCTTTTTCTCCAATTGTGGCGGTTGTACACTATGTATATAACATTGGAGGTTATAACCTCCACAACTGGAGAAAAAACTGCCACTATTAATCCGTTTTGTTGTAGTAAAACGACATAACATAAAAACAGACTTTATGCTCAGAAAATCATAAAAATCGTTGAAGATGATAAACAAGTTTGCCGCACTTTGTGGTGTTGTTCAACGCATTATTAGCCCATTTTGCTCTGAACTTTTGTTTTTCTGTCTTGTGCTACATTGGTCTTCCATACGCTCCGTGTCACTCGGTCTAGGTCCCCATCTGATGTATGATACTTGCGTACTAACACAAATACTACAAAACAACAACAAATGAACACTAAATGGGCCAAAGTAACCAAAACACACGAAAAAGATAATAAGCAAACAAAGTCACCTAAACTATCCCGAAAGTGACACAAAATGCATGAAAATGTCGCTTAGAATAGGAAGATGAACGCGATATATTTAGCTTCATCATGATGCCTATATCCGGTCTAACCATGGGTCCAACCACGTTGGTTTGGGAGGGACGTTACATTCATCTTCATCATAACGTGATCTTTGGAACAAACCTTGAAATACCTAAATATTTCAATCAAGAACTCCCATCAGTTCAAGTCGGCGAAATCAAGAGCAATACGAGCGTAATAATACCCATAAATATGCAAAGAGACTTTCAACAATGATTTTGATAGAAAAAGGTTATCAATGAAGAATATAACAAACATGACAAACCACTTGTTGTCGTCCTCAGCGTTCCACATCGCCTTACTCAATTTAACAGAGTCAACATGACTTTACTTCCCATGCTCAAGTCCCATCTCCTTAGCCCGCATCTTAATATCTTCAAAGTGATTGCCCAAGTAAGCTAATACAGAAGCATTGCTCTGATTTAGACCATATATGTCTAATATGATCCTCAGAAAGTGTGATGTGCAAATCAGATCTAACTTCGAGGGCCTATGTCTCAAAATCATCCACTTCAACGGTTTGACCTTGAATCACAAAATAGACAAATGTTGAACAAAGACTAAGCTTTTGTTCATCAACAGATTACGACGACTGGAGTTTATGTCAATTCATACACTTCTAACCTTATTAGGGCTTCATCTCCACTATACTTTGGGGCCTTCATTCAAAGGCGTAGATGCCTTCTTTGACTGCTTCGTTACACTTCCTTCACCACCGGTCATGTTAAAAATTGTATGAGTTAACAAACAAAAACATGTTCATCTCAATGTGAATGGGTCTTTGGTCTCCCTTCCACACTTCTTGTCAAGAAATGCTTACAAAACAATACGATAAAGCTCTTAAAACTCAGAAACCAAGTGAATTTCCGTATGCCCCATTCGTTCTTTTAATACGAAAAATTCAAAATTCTAATGGAAACCGCTAGGAGTTATTTTTTAAATCCAAATGTGACAATTGCACCTTCGAATTGACGTGATAACTGAAGCAACCGGACTAATTTTCACATCCCCTAACAAAAGAAACGCATCACACGTCAAAACTCTAGTGATAAATACCAAAAATACCCTCAGAAGACTCAACATAAAGAGGTCGTTTGGGTTGGGGATTTAAGCAGGTGATCTGAGGTCAAATCACCTTAGTAGAGATTTGGTTCCAAATCTATTGTTTGGATAACAAAGATAAAAGAGATTTGGAAATGAATTCAAATAGCAAGGTGGGATCGGAGTGAATTTGAAGGTTATTTCAAATCACCTTAAGAGGGTAGAGATCTGGGAGGATGAGGAGGAGATTTGCAAGATAAAGTCACAAGCACCCTTCACCTTGTTCCTATAATTACATGCCACTGTTACTAATACATGTCTCATACTTTTCTCATGCAACTCATTCTATTATCAGTAGATTCAATGAACATAGTTTACTATAAATATGATTTTGGTTTAACGGTAGTCATGGCAGACTGTCATTTAATAAGATTTATATGAATGTTTCTATGTCACTGAGTTTAAGTGGATGTTAGTTATGAATTTGGTTTCTACTTATGTTGGTGATATCACGTTGATTTATTTGGTTATGTTATATGTTTTCCCCTAGTATCATGTACAAAATGTCAACTTCATATTAAGTGGATATGAAGCACAAAAATATCAAACAGGTACACATGAGAAGAAAAATAATAAGGATATTTTAGTACTATTATTTTACAAATTTAATTTTCAATTTTTAATGTCTATATAATAATATAAATTCACTCCAAATCACCTCTAAATCACCAACTAAAATAGTCTATTTTGAAAAAAGCAAACACCACCCAAATTTCGTCTATTTCAAATCTCTCCACCAAACCAAATCTCCAACCTAAACGATGATAAAATATGGCCCATACCATTATCACTACAAGAAAACGTGTTTTGGCATCGGTCGTAAGCGCGATTTAGCATCGGTTGCTGACTGATGCTATAATAAATGGTGTCGGTCGATAGACCGACGCCAGAAACAGTGACGCTAAAACCTGACCAACCGACGCCAGAATCATTTTTGATCGAACCACCAACTGGTTAAGTGGTCTGGTTTTGCAGTCCCGCCACTTCCTGCCAATATCCTCCATGAAGCAAACCCGGGATACCTAGTGTCAAAGTCAACCCACGCTTGACCATCTCGTGGATTCCGCAACATTCCATCAGTACTTCTCTTCTGTAGAATGCCACACCATACTCTCAGCTATTATAGGGCACATGAACAATCTTTGCAACCTCGGAATTATTGAAAAGTATCGATATATTTTCATGCCCTTAAGTTTCTTCTTACTTCCATCAACTACCTCATCATCAACACCACCATCCTTGTATCTAGATTGCTTGCAATCCTACAACTCGTCTCATTTATGTCATTACCCCAATACAACATACAATCATTCACACATGCATGAATTTTCGTGTATCCCAACCCAAGCCATTTGATCATTTTCTTTGCATTATATCCTGTTGGCGGTAGGGCTGTATATGAGCCGTGCCGAGCCGAGCTTCAGCCTAGCTCGGGCTCGGGCTCGCCTTAATTTTTTCTAGCTGGGGCTCGGGCTCGTGATGAGCTTAGATAGGCTAGCTCGGGCTCGGCTCGTTTACAGGTTGCCTAGGCTCGGGCTCGTCTCGGGATCGGCTCGTTTACTATGTTAAACGAGCCTGGCTCAGATTCGGCTCGTTTATAGTGCTAACAGAGCTAGATTTGGATCATGTATAATACTAAATGAGCCAAATCCTTGTTAGACTCTCCAAACTCGGGATAAAAATATCGGAAATATAAGAAATTAAACATTCTAAAAAAATACGATGTAGGTGCTACAAAATATAGAAAATATAAAAAATCACAAATTCAAATCCATATGAACGTTTCCAACGTGCATCCCAAGAAACAAATTAGCAACTATCAAAAAGCAAAAGATGTCAAAGACGAGAAGAAGAAGAATGATGTACCATTGGCGTGGGCTCGTGATTCATAGAGTGGGGATTAGAGTAATTCTAGGGCATTAGCCATTACGGTAATTATTAATTACCATATTACATATTTTAGTGCATCAGTTTGTTGCACTATTAGTGTTGATTATTTAATTACTATTTAGGGATTAGGATTATACGAGTTACAATCGAGCCACCTCACCAAATTGGCTTAACGAGCTAACGAAATGAGTTGGCTCACGACCCTACCGAGACGACCAACATACTGGCTCAAGCTCGGCTCATTTAGGTGACGAGCCTGTTAATGAGCTAGCTCGCTTATGACGAGCCGAACTCACGAACGAGCTTTTTTGGAAAAAACCCGAGCCCGAGTCTGAGCGGCTCACGAGCAGCTCAGCTCGTATACAGCCCTAGTTGGCGGTATGTTGGCAAACTCAAAAGCTTTGCGCAGCAACTCAATGATCATTGATATTACTTTTATCGCTGATGTTATGCATCCCCTTGATATGATAAAGTCTCAGAATGAAAGATAATTTGGAGAACTTCTTACATCCTTCGTATAGTACTGTTTCTCCATATTTTAGTAAATCCCTCAAATTTACATTGTTGTCATCAACCGACTCTTGTATGTCATCAGGGATGATGGTGCCATGATATTTGCTCATAGCAATTTCTTCGTTCATTTGACCTTCCTCGTTAACATCTTCATTAGCAAGTAATTCAGTAGCAGTCTCGCTGAACTCCTCGGTAACGACACCAAAAACATCATTAACCATTGAACGAAGTGATCTAGTATGATCATTTTCCTGCACTATTGTACGTGCACTACGAGAAGAAGATCCAAAGTTACGCGCTCCATGTCGATTCCAAACAATATATCCTGGCGGCAATGGCTTTCGCAGTAAATGCTCGTAGACATCATCTGTGCACATCCATTTCTTGAATCCACATTTTGGACATGGACAGACAATTTCTCTCCGTCATTGTTGTTGGAGTCAGGAACCGCCAATAATAAACATTAGTGGCAGTTACACTGTGGAGATTATAACCACCACCGTTGGTTTTAATTCTTAAAAAAAACTAATTAGGATTTTCTTCTTCAACCTCTACTCCGATGAGCCACCGCGACGACGCAAGGAAGCCGAAGAGACTACGCAGGAATGCGTTTCTGAGTTTATCAGCTTCGTCACCAGTGAGACTCTCAATGGCATCGATGTCTGCTGGGCCATGGGGTCACTTGGATTCGAGGACTACGCTGCGACTCTCCGCCAATTCTTGCACCACTATAACGAAGTAGAAGGGGACTGAGAAGCTAGTCAGGGCAGCGACGGTGGAGGCAGAGGAGAAGGAGGAGGAGGAGGAAATTTTGATGACAGCGGGCCACACCGACAACCTTATGAACATACGAATCAGTAGGTGCTAATTTCTTTAAATTTGATGCAAATTAATTTTCGCACATTGGTAATATCAGTACTCATTTTCGTTTGCAATTTTTCTTCTTAAATCTTTAAGAGCCGATAATGATCTTGTTTTCGATATTAAATAGACCAATGGTCTTCGCCTGCATGTCACCCAAGGCCTAATGCAGGTGGTTTGAGCTCATTTTATCTATCTTCCTCATTTTCCGGGGAAGAAGTAAGGCTTTAGAGTGAAAGAGCGAAGACTTGCTCTTCCTATTGCAAGTTTATGTTTAACAGCTAGTTTGTGTGTTAGGAGCGCAGCCAATGGCTTTGCTTGTCTAGACTAGCCCTCTATTTTTTCCCTTTTCTTTGAAAATGAGGGGTTTCCTCTTCTTCTTCCCAATCCCCTCCAATGCCGCTTTGTCCTCCGTGCTTTCGTTGTCGGGGCTTACCACACTCTTTAGAGTGGAGAAGGAAGTGTGGATTCTAGGAATAGAGAAAAAGGTTGAAGGTGAAAGAAGAAGAATGTTGAATCCATGGAGACTGGGAGTTTGAAAATGAAAGAAGAAGAAGGTTGAATCCATGGAGACTGAGAGGTTGAAGATGAAAGAAGAATGTTCCTAGGAATAGAGAAAAGAAGAAGATAAAAGAGAAAACTGGACCTTTCTCATTGGTTGATTAGGTTTCACGCGGATTGATAGATTTTAAAAAATACATAAAGGTGGTTTTAACCGCCACAATGGTAAAAAAAATTGAAATTGGAGATTAAAACCACCACAATGGTAATTACATACTGGCGGTTCCACAACCACCAATGTTAATTCCGCGACTTTAAACTCTTTTTGTTGTAATGTGTATAACAGATTTTAGGTGCAACCACCTATTATTCCAGGTTTTCCAAATTGTCCAATTTTAACTGCTAGTTAGGGATTTTGATGGCTAGTTAGGGATTTTGACTGTTATTGGATTGAAAATTAGCAAGGGAGTTCTTGGGTGGTTTATGAAGGAAGGTTATTGGGAAAAATCTTCGGTTAATCTTTATGAAAAATTGTCCAATTTTAACATTTTAGTGTTAAAGCGACCTAGGGTTATGTAGTTTGTTGTACGCTTTTTTATCTTTCTTCCAATTGATAAATTTGAGACAAAGTTATCCAAGAGACAGAGGAAGCAGTTGGAGGAGGCGATTATGCCGCTCATATCAACATAGTATCCAACTCTCTCCTTTTCGCTAGAGATCTGATTTCATCACTCCTCTATTTTCACTGGGTCTTGTGGATTTGATACTAAGACTGAAACGAATCTAGCTGGGTCAAGGTTCGAGGTCCATAATCTGACCACCATATCTAGGTACTATTTGTTGGCGATTCTCCTCTGCAATTGGTGGTCGGCGAAGATGAAGCTCTGGTGCGAGATACAGGTGTGGAGAAAAAAAATATAAAGTAAACTTAAGATTTAATTATATTTTACCAGATTATGCTATTATTATGTTCCACGTGTGCATATCAACTTGCTGACAATTCAGAAAATCTGCAATAATAGGTGGTTGCACCTAAAACTTATTATATTAGCACCCGATGCAGAATCTTAATTATAGTGACATAACATTGCATTTGTCAAAGAATATGATGGTATGAGTCGCATTTTATCGGGAGCGCAGTGGGTGACAAAACCTTTGTATCCTATACAAAGTTCGTTTACAGCCATCAGATCTCCTCAATTATATCTAACGGATGATATTACTAGTATATAATGAGGGCTAAATTACTATTTTATTTTTATTTTTTACCAGCAGACCCACGACCTAGGTAATTTCGCTGCAGCCCCCCACTACTCTGAACCCGAATTTCCCAGTCGACGCCTCTTTCCCGACGACAAGCTCTCCCGGACGGCAATCTCCATCCGGATGGCAGGCCTTGTCCAATCCGGCGCCTATATCCCGTGCGGCGGCAGTCTCCGATGCAGCGCCGCTATATCCCATTCGGCGACATCTTTTTGGAGCGCCTCTGCTCTTTCCCCTGCCGTCGGCTGACTCCCGGTGGTATTTGAGGCGCCGGCGTGACTCTATCATCCTCATCGCACCCTAACCCACCTTCCTCTCTCCGGACGGCAAGCTCTCCCCGGACGGCGAGCTCTCTCCGGACGGCTTGCTCTCTCCGGTGCGGCGGCTCTCTTCGGTGCGGCAGATCTTCGGCTTCGCTCATTCTCGAGAGCGGATTGATTGCCTCCTCTGCTCTTTCCTCTGCCATCGTGGTCTCCCGGGAGCACTTGACGGCGCCGGCGAGTCTCTATTTTCCCCCTCGCCAGTAATCATTTAGGCTGTCCCTGGCCGGCGTTCATCCATCGATTTCTTTTCCGGAATACTAGTATTGCATTCGGAATACTAGTATTGCATTCGGAATACTAGTATTGTATTCATACTAGTACTGAATTCATACTAGTACTGCATGCATACTAGTACTACGTGCATACTGACCAGCCGCATCAATCTCAATGAATATAATCTTAATTTAAAAACTAAAATTCACAAACTCACAAACTGAACAACATAAATCGAAACTCACGAACTGAACAGTGAAAATGCATACTAGTATTTAGATCAAACAGAGGTGCGGAAGAAGTTTTTTTACTTGGGAACTCGAACCGGGTTCATCCATTATAAAACTAGAACTTGAACTTGGGGATGGATTTTTTAATGATTAGGGACTGATTTGTTATAAAAATGATGCAGAAGTTTTCTTTTTAATGGCGTGATTAGCATATGAAGAAGAAGATTATGATTATCTAAAATTGTTAAGAGAATATTTTCAAGCATTTTTTAGGAGAAGATAATTGAAAATTAAATATAATAATAAACAATAATTAAAAGGGGCGGCGGTTATGGAAGTCAAGGGTTGAGCCGAATATTTTTTATTTAAATTATACACTTTATTTAAATAGCATTATTAAATTAATTTAAATTATTAATTAAGATATGGATATGAGATCAAGGATTCAGATTAAATCTTGTATAGGTGACAAGGTGACAAAGTTTAGACTTTGTGACCGAAAAAAATCCTCATTTTATCCGTCCAAACGATGTCAAAGTGATTTTACGTGGACCGTTAATTTGGGGCACACGAAATAAAAGGGCGAAATTAACTTCAGAACATAAGGCTTCCCTAATTCTCAATAAAACCACTCCTCTCTCTTACAAACACGTTGTTGCTTCAAGTCAACCTTCTCTCGGTTTCAAATTCGCATCTAGAAGAAAACCCTAGAAGGCAAAGGTAGTTTGAATCTTCCAGCATAATATCATGAAAATAAAGTCGCCATTGCAGCAGCTGAAGCTCTCTGTTCCGGCTCAGGAAACTCTAATCTCATCTTTCCTGTAAGTTCGCACGATTCTCTCTTTCAGACTCTCTTTCCAGTTGGATGTTTGCTTGTTCTACTGAGCAAGCAAGATCATAAGTGGATCCTAAGTTGACAGAACTTGAAAGTGTGTTTTTCGCTTCATGAGATTAGCTTATAGCGATCGAACTTCAATGGCGTGAATTGAATTATTATCAGGACAGCAAGTGGTACATTCCACGACGGAGATTTGCTATTGAATCAGAAAGGTCTGCGGCTCATCTCCGAAGAGAAGGAAACGCAGGTAACTCTGCAGTTCGTCTTTGTTTCAGTTCAATTGTTTAATTGCATTGCTTTAAAGCATTCGAAAAATGATCGGAAGGAATTGGGAGTTTGAAGGTGTGTTTAAAATTGACGTGGCCATCATTTGTGTTGATCTATTCCTCAGTGGTTCATTTTTAGTTTTGTGCGTTCTTCATTGTTCTCTCTGAGACCCAACTTCTTCTTCCTTTTGCAATTGCTGTTTTGAATGTGGTATGAGTACTGTATTCTCAAGCTCTCTTGTGCACTTGGAAGTAGCATTGCTTACAACTGCTAAGCAGCACCATGGAAAAGCTTGAAAGCATGTGTACTGTTTTCGAATCCCTTAAAATTGGGATACAGCTTCCAGATGTTGCATTTCCGTTTAGGTATGTGTGCCATTCATTGATGAATTTATTCTTCTCTTTTTCTTGTCCATTTGAGCAGCCATCAGACAGCAAGGAATTTGACATCGAGTTTTCATTAGAAGATTTTGAAACAGTCAAAGTGATAGGAAAGGGAAGTGGTGGTGTTGTGCAACTTGTTCGGCATAAATGGATTGGGACTTTGTTTGCCTTGAAGGTCATTGACTCAAATTTCTCTATTAAGTCGTTTGCTAATTTGACTTCCTTTGAAAAGTTTCAATGAACATTTACCAGACAATCATTGTCATCAACAGTAATAATGTTGCGTTCTTTCCTTATTGGATCTCAAACAAGTTTCCAACAATTGATGCTTGTACTAGCAAAGGAATTCTGACAGTATCTATGTGCTTGCAGGTCATCCAGATGAACATCCAAGAGGAAATTCGTAAACAGATTGTACAGGAGCTGAAAATAAACCAAGCGTCGCAGTGTCCACATGTTGTTGTTTGTCACCATTCATTTTATCACAATGGAGCTTTTTCGCTTTTGTTAGAGTACATGGACCGCGGGTCTCTTGCAGATGTGATCAGACAAGTCAATACAATTCTGGAACCTTATCTGGCAGTTGTATGTAAACAGGTACATTATTTTTCTTTGTCAAGGTTACAATGCTAAGATTGACTTCATCCCCTTCCTTTCTTTCTGCTAATAGCTATGCACAAATGCAGGTTTTACAAGGTCTTGTATATCTCCACCATGAAAGACATGTTATACATAGAGACATTAAGCCGTCGAACCTACTAGTAAACCACAAGGGGGAAGTGAAGATAACTGATTTTGGTGTGAGTGCTATGCTAGCAAACTCCATGGGTCAGCGAGATACATTTGTTGGAACTTACAACTACATGTCGGTATGTTTCTGTTGATGATTAACATATTTTCTCTATATGTTTCATATCACATATCCCCCCTCATTTTCAGCCAGAGAGAATTAGCGGTAGCACCTACGATTACAGCAGTGATGTATGGAGCTTGGGCTTGGTGGTGCTTGAATGTGCTATTGGACGTTTCCCCTATATGAGATCAGAAGACGAACAGGAGTGGCCAAGTTTTTACGAGCTCCTGGAAGCCATTGTACATAGTCCTCCACCCTCTGCTCCACCAGACCAGTTCTCTCCTGAATTCTGTTCATTCGTATCAGCCTGGTATGGATCCGTTCAATTCCATGTAGCATGCCTCTTTCTGAGCCTGCTTTTGCGTAGTAATCAGATACAACTAGTAGCTGAAATCATGTTGAGTTTAAATGGCCTAAAGGCATATTGCATTATTGGTTTTCATTCATAATTCCACATCTTAAAGACCGACGCACAGTTTCTTGAAAACATATATTCTTACTCTTTGACAAAGTTGAGAACAAAACAATTGAACATCTGATTATTCCGAAACGTCACTGCTTCTTTCAATTGATAACTTACTATGTGTGTTTGATTTGTACAGCATACAAAAGGACCCTAACGACAGGTCATCCTCCTTGGACCTTTTGGTAAGTAGTGGAACAAGTTGTTATTTAGACTCTTTCCCTAAACCTGGGAATCTGATTTCTTAACCTCGGTTTTTATGTATTCTCCAGTGCCATCCTTTCATCAAAAAGTTCGAAGACAAAGATATCGACCTTGGAATTTTGCTAAGTAGCTTGGAAACCCCAGTCACTTACCCGAGATAGGCTATATATTATCGTGTCCTATAATGAGGCTGCTGCCTCTTTGTTTTGTATTACTGAGTTGGATACATATCGTTGGAGGCAATGCATCAAAATTTTATCATATCTAATTAATATTTTTCTTGCATCTGCATTGTTGATCAACAATATCGAATTAGTAGGTGGTGTTCTTGTGTATGTGTTTATCTTTTATATTTTCTGCCGATTTCTTGTAACCGTGGCAATGTTTTAATGGTTGAGAGTAATCATATCGTCATCTGTTATGGGAATTTGGAGAAAGGTCGAAAAATTTGGTAGCAACCCCAGCTTCTCTACAGCATCTCTCATGCCACTACCCAACATTAATAGCTAATCGAAATACCCCTGCCCAGCTTATGATGAGAAGATTGGCTTCTAAATACTCACGGATTCTTGAAGAATAAACACATGAAGTCAAAGGCAGAGACATTCACAGGTAGAGATTCTAGCTGAGGTTCTAGCAGAAAGAACAAGGTAGTGACTTATTTCGAGACATGGAGCCCATTAGAGGATGTGAATCATGGAAGAGACTCAAGAAAAGGTATAAGGGACCTAACTATACTTCCTTACTTGTTGCTCATTTTCTTCTTTCATTGAGTATTACCTACTTTGAGGTCTTGTTGGTTTATTGATCCACCCCACGTCCCTTGGATATGACCGGAAAAGCCATGGACACAAAGTTACGACAAGGTCAATGCGTATGTGGATGCTTGGAGTGGACTGAGCATGAAGAGGATGACAAAATGATGATAAGGAGCAAATGCATGGTGACGGAAATGAAAGGCTAGGCGCCGCACCAACTGATGTCGAACCAAGGATCGAGGATGCTGATGCCGATCACTGCCGAGCCAGGGTGCTGTTGCTGCGGATGCCGAGTCGGAAGCTGATACTGATGCCGATTTGAAAAACCTAAGGATGATGAACCGAGACTTTGATGCTGGGCGCCGGACCAGATATAACTATCCTTACCCAAACCTGATGATGGCCCAATAGACCGATGCAGAGTTGCCCCTAACTAATGACGGGTTGTTGTAAGCCCACTGCTAGATTTGGATGTCAATCGCCACACTAAATCCGAGACACGCACAGATTGCCGATCCGCAGAAGGAAAACTTTGAATTTCCTTGTCCGATAAGGAGTGGGTAAGCCGAACATTGAGTTGTCAATGCTTGGCGCCAGATTAGGTTTTTTATTGAGACTTTTTTGGATTTTTCCCTTTTAGGAGTCAGATTATTTTTCCCTTTTCGGATATGATTTTATTATGTTACTATTTTTAGAAGTAGTTTCATAGGACACAGAGAAGTCATTGGACGAACCTACTCCTATAAATAGGATCCTTTGTACAGGTTTTGAAGTCAGACCCCCTTTGATAAAGAATTGATTTCAGAACTTTTGTTATTTTTCCTTTTAGCTTTTGCTCATTGTTGCATAGTTTTTAGGTTGGTTTATCGTGGTTCAAGGTCATCACCCTTAACTTTGTGGTACCGTTCTTCTTGATACTTCGGGTTCCTAGCTCATTATAGCTAGTGGGTCTAAGTTCATTTCCATCTGCTTTTGAGGATTCATTTGATCATTTTTCCGTTGAGCATTTGGTATAGGGTCATAGCCCACGATTGTCGTTGGTTCATATCAGTTCGGTATAGCGTTGGTTTAACTCTCGAACTACATATCTTGTTCCTTAGTTTTTATAGAAAATTTTTGAATACCCAAAATAGTTTCATCTTTGTGTTCAATTTCATTGTTATCATTTAATTCAGTTTATTCTTTGTTTGTAGGTGGAAAAAATATTAATATATATAAGCCAAACTGGTTCAACCCATGCATTACTCAACCCGGAGGTTACTAACTCAAATAATCCAATAAAATCACAAGAGATCGAACATTAAAGCGAAAGTAATAACTGAATTGACATCAATAAGCTTGAATTAACCAATACAAGCCAAACTAGCAACAATCAATCTCATACAAGACAATATAATAAACCAGTACATGGCTAAATTAAAAAATGATGAAAACCAATAAAACATCCCCAAGTATTCCGCCAACTCACTCTCCAGCTCTAGCTCCACATGCCTATTGTAACATCTCAACCTTTTCTAACAAGATATTGTCCGCTATAGGTCCACCCCTCATGGATTTGTTCTTAGGTGTTTGGTGGGATTCGAACTCATGACCTCCTCCTCTCAAGATCAAACTCCCAGCACTACACCCCAAAATGCATCATTTTAGTTAAGGTTGAACTATTCCATATAACCCATGGATCTCTCCCGTGCTTTGTCGATGTGGGATTTTCCTAGAATGTCACATACATTCCCTCAGGGACTCAATGTCCTCGTTGAGGTTTTCCCCACCATCGTTCAAGAGGGACGCAGAGAGGCTCTGATACCACTTGTAATATTCTAACCTTTCCTGACAAGATATTGTCCACTTTGGGCCCAGCCCTCACAAATTTGTTTTTGGTGTTGGTGGGATTCGAACCCATGACCTCCTCCTCTCAAGATCAAACCTCCAGCACTACACCCCAAAACACATCATGTTAGTTAAGGTTGAACTATTCCATATAGTCCATGGATCTCTCTCGTGCTTTGTCGATGTGGAATTTGCCTAGGATGTCACACCTGTAAACCCATCCAGAAACCACCAAAGAGAAAATAGAAAGAAGAGGGTCAATGCTAATCACTGACTGTCTAACCCGCAAGTTCAACCCTTGCCAAAACATAATCCTGCCATAAAGACAATCCCGTCAATCCTTACCTTACCGGCAATAGATCACCACCCTTAAGTCAACTGTTAGAAGTGCAAGAAGCCCCTAGCTATAAAGACCTCTCGGCCACAAAGGGCCTCCTTGAATGGTCGTTAAATACGAACCACCAGAACCTTTACCTTTTCTGTTACCCTGATTTATGTGCAGCCCCGAAGCTGTTCCTCTCTCTCTTTTTTCTGTGTGTCGTCCCCTCTCTCTGTTTCCGTGTCCAGGCTAAAACAACCCTAAACCCCTTATTCTTTCATTCCACTGCACAATAAACAAATGGGCCCAAGGCCCTTCTTGCTTCTACTAATCCGTGCGGGCTAAGAGTTTGGACCAACTCCCTTTCATTCCTTCTTACTCTTTCCCGCCGCACCACAACAAGCAGTTGTGCCTCGGGCCCAACTTCTTCTTCGTTCTTCTCGCCAAACAGGCCCTAGTTGCGCCCTCCTCTACTTACCACTTCGTGCAAACGAGCTTTAACCCCAAGCCCGACTCCCTTCGCTGTTGTCCGAGACGCCAAGGCTGGATGGGCTTCAGCCCATCAGCTTCTTCCTCTGCTATATGTCTTCAAAAGACAAGGGCCTTAGGCCCTTTCCAACTTCTCATCCGCTAGACACACACACCCACTACTTCGGCTCATGGGTTGGGTCAAGTGGTTTGACCAATTAATTTGACTCAAAGATTTAAAACTCGAACCCAACAATTAACCTGAAAATGATTTATTCCACCAACAGAATAAATTACCCTCATAAATTAATTATTAAATTCGAATTAGAATTCTCCAAGTTTTAACCAACAGGGTTAACCAAGAATTTTTTTAAGTTCTGATCGGAGACTCGGAAATGGGATGTTATAGTTTACTTACTATGTTGTTATGTGTTGGAGCCAGTTATGGAAGCAAAGGATAAGGGAAGAGGTAGAGCCTCTGGAATTGTGGAGAGAGCTTAAGAGATTAATGCGATGAATATATATATCGGCTGCTTATACTCGTGACCTACATACTAGGTTAAAAGAATTGAAGCAAGGAACCGTGACCGTTGATCGTCCTTTTGAAGGTGACCAAAGATACTTGACTTTTGGCGAGGGTCGTATTCCGGCGGGTCTCTTGATTCGGCTTTCTCATTTCTGAGAGAGGTACTCAAAGGGGGTAGGACAACACAACATTACTTCAACGCAATCACATAACACGAAAAGACTGGCTCAAGTTTTGAAGAAATCAACTCAAACACGTGATCAAAGAGCATGGAAGTAGGGGTTGACAACAGTTCGAATCAAGTGTGCACGAAGACAAAACACAAAGGGAATGGAATGGATGAGAGATAAGGGTCAAGCAATTTTTCCCTTTCGGGTTCATGAATCATGATCACACAACCTCGGATAGAATAGTCCTAACAAGCCTAACAAGCCAAACAAGATCTTTCAATACTACACCGACACGTATCCAAAGCTCATGGGTCAAGACATTTAGGACCAAGCATTAACCACTAATCAAAAGGGCATGGGTCACCACTTACACTGACATAGTAGAATGCGCACAAAGTGTTCGATGAAATGTTTATGGGTTTTTTAACCTAAAAAGGCATAGCTAATATGCTCTCTTTCAAGTTAGGATGCAAACTACGCTCATTCCTATGATAACAATGAATGGAAAGCTCATGGGTCAAGATAATCTCCAAATCAAAGTACAATCCTAATCATGCATCCAGGTCAAAAATACAAGAAAAGAAATGGGAAGAACAAATAGGTCTGAATCGCATCTAAACTTGAATTATACCAAACTAAATCCAAACTATGAGAGTGTACTCAATCATCAATCCCCATGTAGCTGCACCTTGCTGCGTTTTTCATTATCATATTGTTAGGATGAGTTAGGAGTGATTTCGGGGATGAAATCCTTGAAGTTGTGGGGACTTGTAACATCCCCGCCCAATCAGATGGTCCAGTACTCGAGTTCGGGTGATTAGGGTACCAAAATCAGTGCCTCTGAAGTCCCATTGAGGTCCAGGACGTTCATGTTTAGGTCGGGTTGAGGTTACAAGTGGGTTGACGGAGCAGTGTAGAGTACACTTTCGTGTAGTGTGATACACGCCGTATATCATAATACACGCCGTGTATTCACAATACACGTCGTGTACCTTAGCTACAAAACTTACAGGACCTCGTCGAAATTGCCAGGAGGTAATACACGGTCGTGTGTTGTAGATACACGTCGTGTATCGTAATACATGCCGTATATAAAAATACACGCCATGTATCGTGACCTGACAATAAAAGATGGATTTTGCACGGAAATCCATAACTTACAATTCCTGTCTCTCTCCACGAAAAACCATGGACGAACCAACTTTGAGCAAATTTCAGAAGGTGATTCCGGGAGTTGTAGAGGTCGGAATTGAGTTCCGTTTGTTGCTACGTGTTCCTAGCGACAAGGAGAAGAGATCACTAACTTTAATTTCTGGTTTCTCGGTGTAGGTTGTAGTCAGTGAGAAGGGGTTAGGCTACGAGTTTGGTGTTGGGAAAATCGAGTTTCTGAGGAACTAGAAGATGATTAGAGCCTCGTCTTCTATTCCAGGTGAGGGCTTAGCGTTATTAGGTAGTTTGGACAGTGTGAGGAGTTGTAACTTCGACTTAGATGAATGCTAGGAATTGCATGAAATTGATGAGTGTAAAAGGGGTAAATCCTGCTATGAAATGTGTTATGTCTGGTTGATTAATGATTGTTGTGATTGGGGGAGATGGTATGAAATGAGTTGATTAATGGTTTGACTTAGAAATGAGTGTTAGGGTGGAATTTGGGAAACGGATGCAAATGTTATGATATTCTGGTTTGTCAGTTTTGGTTGCAGGAGAATTGCCCTGCCAATGTGTTGTCGTTCTGAGAAAGAGGAACAGGTGGGTGGTCCCTAGACTCACGACATGGCTACCCCTGTACTTGCAGGTGGGGGTGGCCGGTGAGCTAGTCAATCACTATTTATATGTTGTGTTATTTGAGTGCGAGTTATGGAACTATGGCAGTGGATGGTGAATTGTGATTGGAAAGTGGATTCGTGTGAAATGGGATGTTGTGAATGGATGTGCTGTGTTGGAATAGCTTGAATTGTGAATTGCTTGTGAAAGTAGAACCAGAAGGAGCCCACACTACCCCACCCGAGATACCGATGGATTGAGTCTGATTCACTGGGGTGAATCCCTTGGTTGGATATGGTTGTCGTTCTCCTTCGTGGAAGGATCCCTTGTGGATGCGTCGGATGTTGTTCTCCCTCGTGAAAGGATCCTTAATGGATGCGTCTGGTGGATGTAATGGTCGGTGGTGGTGGTATGGATAACTCCTTGGCGCCTAATAACTCACCTAGAATGATTATTTGTGCTTGGATGTGCGTGTATGTGTTGTTGCGCATTTGGATGATGTATGTGAACTTATTGTGAATCATGTGCTGTATATGTGTGTTGGTTCAATTATGTTTTCTATTGCTATGGATTCTGAATGAGAATGAAGAACTGACCTATGTGATCACCTAGACTGCTTTAGAATGTTAAAACCTGGAAGGGTTAAAGTCAGGTCCCACTGTCGATGTCTTGTGCAAAGTTTGGGACCGCTCCATTGGTTTAGGACAACGTGTAGGTAAGCCCAGTGGGTTCACTCAATTTCAATAGAAAATTGATCCCTTTCTCCCTTTCAGGATCTCATGGCTAGTGAGGGTGAGTGTCAGAGTTCGAATGTGTGGGTTGATATCGTGAAGTCCCGGATCGGCGCTATGAGGTGAAGACTGGAGCTTACTCGGAGTTGACTTGTTCCTTCTATCAATTGACCTTGGATATTTGGGGGGGGGGGGGGTCATGGATTTATGTACTTTGGTTTTTTATGTTGGAGTTTATGGGTTTTATGTTGGATTTGGATTTGCATACAGTTGCACGTTTTCATGGTTTTATGGAGGCCTCTCTCGTTTGTTTCCCTTTAAACTTAGGTTTTACTTTGTTATTTAATTGCTTTTTACTCAGTAACACACGTGACCGGTTCAACCATGGGTTTCACCGGGTTGATTCGGGACGGGTGTTACACCCCATAAGGTTTCACTCATTGAATCCTAGAGGTTTAGACAACATTACATAGTGGAGATCAGAAAAATACAACAAAAGAAGAAGATGATTGAAAGCTCCGCCGATTTCTTCGTGTCCGGATGAATCTCGATCTTTGTCTGCTGTTTCTGTGGTCTCTGGGATGAATGATGATGAAAGGATGACGATTTCTGGACTCCGAGAGAGTTTCCAGGTGGTGGAGATCGAGAGTGTTTGTCAAAATCGAGTTTGAAATGAATGATGTTCTATTTCTGAAATTGCCAAATCAGATTTATAGTTTCCCAGGTGCCGACGCATAAGTGGCGCATGCGCCGTCTGTGCGCCCAGTCTCGCTGACGCAACGCACACTCCTATTTTTTCCTTGTGTTGCATTGTAATATTGCAAGCCCTTCAAATTGTGACCTTGCGCTGCGTTAAACTTCAGACTTTGATAATTTGAGCGTCTGGACTTTGATTCGTCCATCGTTCGAACCTGTGGCTTTGTATCAACGTTCTCAATTACGGTGTGACCTGAAAACTCATAAAAACACCTTGAAAATGTGAAAATGGACAATAAGGATCCCAAAAGACTAATTAAGAGAAATATTTAGTTGATTAAATTCATTCAAAAGACAACATAAACACTCAAATACCACCTAATTAATTATGTATCAATTATAGGGAATTATGACATATTTTGAGTCATCAAATTACCCCACACTTGAACGTTGATTGTCCTCAAGCAAAACTCAGAACAACAAATGCACTTACGCAATCATGTACATATCAAGAACATCATGAATCGTCAACCAATTTGAATGGTGTCTCAAGTATTAATGAACTAGGGTATTATGGTTGACCACGCACTTTAAACCAGACATCTTCCTAATAGTAAAAGAGAAACTAGATCTAATTGAGCTAATGACCAACCGACTTCACAAATGGCAAGACAATACAACCTCATACACTTACTCTAGGACGCACCCGAAACTCGCTAGATAAGGGATAAAACAGATCATTTCCAATTAAGCACTTTTTTCTTTCTTGCCTTTTCGGTTAAATTTTTAGTGAACGGTTGTGGATACTACCAGTTATGGAGCAGTCGGGACCCTTTTTTATTCCGGCATTATCCTAAACCCCAACGACGATCGGGAGTGGGTTAGAAGAAAAATGCCACATTGAGACTTCCCTTTGGGACTACAGTAGTGGGCGGGCACGTATGCCAGCTCGTACATAGACCGGACAAGACATCAAACTAGAGAATTCGACAGACGATTAGACCAAGTATTGCGCAAATCCAAGTTAACCATTTATTAAATCGATTAAAGCAAGTTCCTAGACTACTATGAGTACTTAGAATGGGTGATGGTCATACCGTGGTTCTCACACAATTCACTAAGCCAAAATACCACACCGATTTCATCAAATAATTCAAGAATATGGACACTTTCACAAGGAATCACTACAAAAAAATTGGATTTTAGCGTCGGTCAGACCGGGTTTTTCGCATCGGACATAACCGACGCTAAATACTGATTGCGTCGGTCATAACGTCCGACGCTAATAACGGCGACGCTAAATAATAGTGTCGGACGAAAGAACAACCGACACTAAATTTTCTGACCAACCGACGCAAATGTTGACCAGCCACCCACTGGTTGGTTAGTCGGTTGGGTTTTTTAGCGTCGGTTGCTATTTGGTCCGACGCTAAATACAAGTCCGACGCAAAAGCATTATAGAACCAAGTTGTAGTGACCAAAGTGAAAATTTTCAGTGATTGAATTTGTAATTTTCTCGAATTATAGAACCAAACCCTCAATTCCTTCCGTTATGCAAAGTGATCCAAAAGCTTAGACAGTTAACAAAAGGTCCCAATTAAACTAGTCACTCCATTTTACAGGATTTCTAATAGATCACTAATTTATTTATTGGTTTCAAATAATAAAAATTACAATTTTAATTAATTGCACAAAGACCCCCAAACTTTACAAAAATTGCACAAAGACCCCCAAACTGGATCTGGATCTCCGTTGGCGTCGCTCCGTCGGAGTCGTTGTCGCTCCATCGAAGTCGCCTCAATCGTCGTCGGTATGTCGCAGTCGTCGTCGCTCCGTCGCAGTCGTCGTCGCTCGTCGCATCTCGTCGCCGTAGCAGTCACCGTCGCCCCGTCTCATTCATCGTCGCCATCTCCAAATTTGGATTTCGTCCGGTCGTTGGCTTTAGTTAGGAGGCCGGCGAAGAAAGAAGAAGAAGTCGGCGAGAGGAAGAGGCTGTGGCGGCGGGTTGTGGGAGGAAAAGGAAGAGAGAACAGAAGAATGTGGTTTGTGGGAGGTGATTTGAGGAATGAAGAATGAAGAAGAAGGGAGGGATTTTGGAGAAGAGGAGAAGACTGGAGAGAGGGGAGGGATTTTTTGTGCAGAGAAGAGGAAAAGAGGAGATGGGATTGCCAACGTGGCACCCATTGATTGGTTCAAGAATCAAGTGCGGATTGCCAAAGTGGCACCCATTGACCCGCGTAAATAGCGTCGGTCAACAACCGACGCAATTCACTTCCCACTAACCGACGCAAGATTACCCGTTGGGTCAACCAGCAAGTCTAGTCAGAATGGAACATTGCGTCGGACATTATGACCACATTTTGCGTCGGTCGTTGACCGACCGACGCTATTTACATGGGTCAACACGCGCGCTGTATTTTGCATCGGTCTTTGACCGACCGACGCAATCCTCTTCTTTTCAAATGAAGCGAAATGCCCTATTTTTTGTAGTGAATTATGCAATGTAAAGAGTCAAAGCTACGAGGTGAAATGAGAAATCAGTGATAGAATGAAAAAAAAATCGTCCAAAATTGGCCACAATCACCACCCATTTCAGTCAAGAACTCATCACAAATCTATCACTTAAACACGACAATGTCCTCATTGGACGAGCACACATTCAAGGTGAAGAAGGAAAAAAGGGAATATGATAACGGGAAAATGACGCGGTTCTCATGGTGAAATCTGGAAGGACCAGAAATCCGCTCTCAAAGAAGAGAATCCATAGACTTGAAGTTTCGTCTCATTCTTTTGTACCTTGACAATCCACATAAAACTAAGCTCAGCATACATAATATCATCATCATAATACAGTCATCCAAAGGTTTAAAACAAAAAGAAAGAATGAAAAACAAGGTTTGAAATGTAGAAAATGAAAGGATAGATGGAGGGTAAACCCTTCCTCTTGGTGAGCCGAAGCTCAAGGGGATCAGACATCCTCTCTGGCGCTACCCGATGCGCCATCGATCCTTCGACGTCTCCTCTGGTAAGTAAGTAAAAGGGCTTCTCTTTCTTCAAATCCTTGAAATGATCAAGTGTTTTAGCAAGCTGTTAATCGATGTGGTCAAAATGAGTTGTAAACTCAGCTTGCATGCGGTCAAGTCTCTCCTTAATGTGATGTCGGGTAGTCCTAGAGCCCTGCCTTGCGTTCGCGTGAGATGGTAAAAGACCAACTTCGGAAACAGCTTCTTCTTCTTCCCCTAGCACATGATCTTCATGGCTAAGAGGAAACTTGAACCTCTCATAGCATGCCTTTTCATACCCAACTCAATGATGGGGATATGTTTTTTCGATTTTTCACCAAAACTAGAATAAAGACCAAGAACTGAGACAATCCTCCTAACAAATCATACTCTAACCAAATATCCCAAGTAAAGCGGCGTTGCAAGTTTGAAAAAGTCCTCCATGAGTGCAATAGGATGAAGTTTCACTCCATAGAAGACGGCCCGAGCAATATCCAGGTCAAAAGTGCTAAAATGGGTGATGTCCTTCCGTTGTGTGACGGTAAGCCGAAACATGAGAATGATGAACTTGTACATGTGGTACCGCACCTTGGTTGATGAAGCACCGGTTGCAGGAAAGGTCTTTTCATCACCCTTTTTGAGGTAACTCCGCATCTTATCACGATCTTCCTCAAGCTGTCCGCGGCCGTTAAATTTGTCATGGTCAAGCCAATTGATATCTGCACCTCGCAACTGCTCTGTTGTGGCAATCTTCACTTTGATCGCCAACTCGTCAAAAGTCCAGCTAAGCTCCTTCCCAGGAAGTGTGAAGAACACGCTTGTGTTGTCGAGCTCAAAGGTTGACAGAAACTCCTTGAGGGAATCTTCTGGGCAAGGATCCATGAGGTTGAAGAAACCCCACAAACCGATTGGTTACACCACACTCCTAACAAGTTCCATTTCATCCTTTAGAGAATATGTATCCATCGCACCATGCTCCAAGGGTTTGAGATCCTTTAGAATCAAGTACTTCTCGAAATGCAAGTCATCAGGGAAACATAAAAGTAAATGGGCCTTTTCCTTTGTTCATCTAAGGCTCTTGAGTGCTCGGTAGAGAGAGAATCTTCCGAGGTGGAGGCCGCAGTTCTCGTGGTTCTCTTTGGTGCCATCCTTCAAAACAACTAAAAGACACCAAACTAGATTCACTCAAACAACCGAGGAAGTAAGTGAAATTGTAAAAATTCCGATTGGGCTGAGGAATAAGGAAGACAGATGGGTCTGGAACCAGGAACAAATAGGAGCCTTTTTGGTGAAGAACGTGTATCATCCTTAGAACTTCACTCGTGCGGTACCGTCATGATGATCGCGGACAAGGAGACAAAAGCATGTGGTCCTAGATGTGGCATTTGGTAGTTCCCCCTAAATTTTGGTTATTTCTATGGAGCGCAACACGTAAGGCTTTAGCAACCAATTATAACCTGTGGATAAGGAAGTGTGCGCCTTTTCGCCAAGTGTCTAGTTTGCTCGGATGATCAAGAGAGCATCTTACACTGTGTGTTTAAGTGTGGCCACGATTCGGAAGCATGGAGCAAAGGATGCCCCACCCTACGCATTCCAGAAGGAGACTTCCATAACCTTACTTGGCTATACATGGGCCATAAGAGTATCCCCGAATTCAACACGATAAGATGCACCACAATCATGTGAGAGATTTGGAAGGCACAAAATGACAAAGTTGTTAACGACGTGACCCCGAGTGTTAGCTCGATTCTTAACGGCGTGTCCCGAAATCTTCAGGATTGGGAGGTTGTAGGTACTCCCCACAAGGGGACCACAACACCCCACTATTGAGACCACTAGCGGGGCTTGGTCCAACACCTCATGATGATTATCAACATGAGATTTTCTGTGACGGCTCATATGCACATAACTCCCTTGTTGCGGGTTACAGGGTTGTCATTATTAACTCCCATGGACGGGTGTCTGATGGAAAGGTGGACGGATCTATTGTTCATCCCCTTTGGCGGAGGAAGCTAAAGCTCTTTTTGTTTCATTGAGAGCAACAGAGGCATCAAATATGAGAACCAGAATTAAATCTGACTCTCTTACGCTGGTGCACGCACTCTCAAAAGACTCCGAAAGTTGGCCGTGGCAATGCTATGCATGGATACTCATCATGACGAACATTTTGCTAGTCTATGATCGTATCTCCTTAGCCTTTGTGCCACGGAAGATGAACCGAGCAGTTGATTGGGTAGCAAAAGTGGCTAGATCAAACTCTCTCCCAAGCAATTGGATCAATGTACTGAATTGTCAAATCTATAAACATATATATGTATAAATAAGTTTCAGAAGTTACACCTCAGCAAATTTTGAAGCTTCAATTTCAAATCAACCAATAACTGTCCTAAAAATAATGCCCACCACGATTTTTTTCTGCCAAAAAAACATTGAGTGGGGATAACGTGTTGGTAGTTTCAAGTTTGGGAGGATGTCCATTTCCTTCCTTGCTTTTTTCACTTTATTGTTTGTTATTCATATGATTAATTTGACAAATTTAGTTTGAATTTAATATTTTTTAAAATAAGTGAATACAATAATTTAGTTTATTAAAGTTAATCTAACAAACTATATTTTCTTCACATTTTTAATCAATAAGTTGTAAATATCTTTAAAAATCAAGTTTTTAAATTTTACTGCTAACCATTACAAAGATCAAATTTATTTATCATCTAATGTTCAAATCGGTCAACAGGCCGCCAATAATCTAGTTTCTTTATATAGAGCTTTCCCCACGTGGATGAATAAATCAGAACTTTGAGTGTAAAAAAAATCCAAAGTTGAAGCGTCGTTCTATCTTTCTCTATTCTTCTCTCTGTTTGGTACTCTTCCTATTATTATCTTTTAGTTTTGTAATCTTTCCATACATAATAGTGATGGGTTGTTTGGTACTCTTCTTATATATTATTCTCTTTCAATTTGAAGCCGTACTTCTTGTTATCTAGTCTTCTTCTTCTTCTCATTCACGAGGAGGCTAGTGACTGGAGAATCTATTCACGATACTTCGGATGGTGAGGGAGGCGACCCTTCTGGTCACCATTAATGTGGCCGACGAAGTTAACACGACAATGAAGTGGGAAGGAGTTGCAACAGGAGTGGAAGGACAAGGGATTGAGACAGTGAAGGCTTGTCCACGTATTTTTTTTTCCATTTGATCATAAATTAATTAATGTCATTTTCTTATTTAGTCGACAAAATCATTACGACCAGGTCGACCGGTTCTTTTGGTTAGTTGGCCTGCTACTATTTTTTCTTTGAACCAGACTAGATTACGGGTCAGTTCATGAATTTACCAGTCAGACCGTCCGATCTAGTTCGGTTCTACAACACTAATAATACACGATCACTATAAAGTGATTACATTTATCATTACTTTAAATATCATCAAATTTAATTCTCTAAATGTAAATATATTTCAACTTTTGATTGTCATTTTCGTATATCTATAAGAATTGTGAGTATATTATGAATCTCATGTTTTGCTAGATAATAAATTATTATATCAAATTTTTTTTTTTTTTTTTGCAAATAGTGTGTGACCCGATGGGCAACCCGAGCCAACACACGACCCACCTAGCCCGCAAGCCGACGAGACAGCAACACGACAAACCCGCGACCCGAAAAACACGCAACTCAAAAAACCAATGACCCGACGAACCGCAACCCAATTAACCCTGCCCGTGACCCACCTAACCAGCCCATTTGACAGCTCTACCAGTAAGAGACTGTTTTGTGTATCAACCAAACATAAGGACTAATAAGGCTATCTACCCTTGAAACGTTCTACGCTAGCACTGTAGAAAACTATCGCAAAACATGTCCAATTATTCCAGTTATGTTCAATATTATGATAAGTGACTTGTATTAGAATTCAAATGCTCTAGGCCCAACCCTCCATCTCCGTTGATAAAGATCATATAGTTTCACAGTTTTGCATATCTCTTGAGATTTTCGGCAGCATCTTTGGCGTGCTCAGGCACCGACATGTTGCTTAGGAGAGTTACTCTCGATGATGAAATCAAAGACTTGCTGCTGTCTGTGCTTGACGGATCAACTTTCCAGATTTGCACCTCCCACACCTGTTTATAATGTTACAAAAAAACAGATATAATACTCAAATGACTTTGAATATCATTCATTTCCAAGCATTGTTTCCAATTGTTGTAAGTAAGCAGTCGTGCAGGGCATTCTTTTACTTAATCCAGATACAGATTCGCCTAGTAAGAATTAAGGATCAGAAGATAATGCACCATGTTTTGCAGTCGCTGCACAGAATGTAGCGAAATGGCAGATATGTTTCGTTGCAGAGTCAAGAACGTCGAGCAAGGGAGTTGAGATAGAAAAGTAATACAAGGAGGAGAATAAGAAACGAACCTGAATTGTCTTGCCAACACTTATAGGGGTGGCTTCGGCAAGAACAAGGTCCCCAAGGTTAGCTTTCTTCAAATGACTAATGCTGAGGTGAATGCCAGCGACCCTTTTATAACCAGACGCCATATGTGCTCCCATGCTAGCTAGTGATTCAGCCATCAAGGCCGATACTCCTCCGTGCAGTACTTTGAAAGGCTGCACACACTTATTGGTAACAAGAAGGCGGCCACTGACCTTGCTTGGTGACAGTTGTTCAATTTCGAACCCTAGCAAGTGAAGAGGAGCATCTAGGTGTTGTGTTTTTGATGATGCTGATGGATGATCCATCTTATTTACACAAGTTTCAACTTGTTTGAATTTGATGCCCAAACTTGGTGTTTTTTTGTATACAAGGAAGCTGATGAGTTTCTATTCCTCGTCTATCTGGGCTGACTATTGCCAAAAAGCCTGCTCATCAAGATGAACTAAATTGATAAAATAGGGAACCTTACAAGTAAACAATAATACATCTGGAATCAAAACTCTGTCTTCCCCATATTCCATTTTTCGCTTTAGGACCAAAACTTTCCAATGTCTATTTTCAAACAAATCTATAGGCAAACCAAAGATAGAAACTGTGTTCCTCACAGGCAACGAATCAATCATCATGTTAAGGACTTGGAGACAAATTCTCAAATCCAATTCCCAGGTACAAAGAAAATGAAATACACAGAGACAAAATTATGCATTCCAACAGCTCGAAAATGAAATGAAGTAAACAGAGAGAATCTTTTTTTCTCATACCTGAGCGTATATTATAGTTTTGAACATAAGGCAGAAGCTACGACAACATCAGAAGATCGGAGGAAATCTTTGACCAGGAATGAGAAAGGAAAAGAGATTTGGCAGCAGAGTCTGATAGGCTAAGCTCGTTGACCTAGGTTTCTGAGTTTCCTTTGGCGTTGTCGTTGTTGGAGATAGATAATGCTGAGGAGAAAGAACAGCGGGGGAGAGATGTGAGAGAAACGGGGGTAGGGTGGAAGATTAATGGGTTCTTTGATTTTTTTCAAATAAAATGTGATTTTAGATGTCTTCAAATTTCCTTAAAAAAAAAAAAAGATGTCTTGAAATTAGATTGGTTGTTCAATATTCACTTTTGTCTCTTTCTTTGGATGTAGCTATGTATGAAAAAAATATATATATTATCCAACCAAACGACCCCTTAGATATATTGATATGTTAGTATATTGATATTGGTAAAAATGATTGTTTGATATCACTGTTTGGGGTAGTGATATTTAAATAAGTGGTGAATTGTGAGTGCATGGATGAATGTACCAAAATACTCTCATTTGCTTGAACAAAGTATAAACGTAATTATAACATTTAATAAAAAAGCACTTGTGTTTAGAAATTAAAATTTGTAATCTCTCTTATTAATCATTCAAGTTAATTATACTTTTAGAATATAAACACTCATTCATTAAGGAAATAATTAGTATTATATTTACCACTAACACATCTCCCTCTTCTAGTCAAAATAAAATAAAAAGTTAAAATAATTTCATGGTGAATTCTAATTCTAACTAAAGAAATTATAATTAAGTAATTAAAAACTAAATCATAATTATTTATATTAATTAATAAATAAATATAAAAATACATAAACACGAGAGAATAATAAAATAAGAAAAAACAAATTAGAGTAATGGGGTTGATGACATTATAATTGGGAAGGTTGGGTAAGGATAGAATTGTCCGAAAACTGTGATATCAATATCACTCTAAAGATATTCACCTCTCCCCATGAATATCTGTTGAGTGATATTGATATTAGTTTTGACCTCAGATATCATGATATTCAGGACAGAAAAAATGATGATATCCTGAATATCATGATATCTGCAGTTATCAATATCAATATTACTGCAACCAAACGACCCCTATAATCTATAAATATATATGCAGAAATGAGATATAGAAGCTGCCACATCAGCATTTTTTTCAACTTTTAAGCCTTCTCCTTCATTCTCTCTCCTCTACTCTAGATCAGAAGGTTGCGTGTTCGATTCACGCCGGGTTCAACATCAGCATTTTTCAAGTTTTAAGCCTTCTTTTTTATTCTCTCTCCTACTGCTCCAGATCAGAAGGTTGGGTGTTCGATTCATGTCGGGTTCATTTCCCATAACCACTATTTATTTTTTATGGCGGATATGTAACTCGGATGTTACTCAAGTGTTATTTTTAGTAGCACTAATTCATGTGTTATCTGAGATGTTACTCTAGGTGTTATTCATATTCACGGATAACATAAAAAATACATGAATGATACCACAAATAATAGTCGAATAATACCCAAATAATCTTCAAATAACACCTAAATAACACCCCAAATAACACATGAATACTGACCACTAAAGATAATACTCGAGTAATACCTAAATAATAATGTGCGCATGGGCGGCCAAAAAAAGTGTCTGCACCAAAGATTTTTTTTAGTTTTGATTATATACGTTGTTGAATTTATTGAGTCCAAAAAATTAAGTTGACACATTTATGTTGAATTCTATAATTTTTAAAATAACTGAGTACGGTAATACCAATACAAAACAATAAATTTATTTATCATTTTATGTTCAAATCGGCCAACGGGCCGCCACTAATCTAATATATATATATATATATATAATATAAGAAAGAAGTTTTTATGGACTCTCCCTTTTCACGGAGGGAAATCCTAAGGATTTGCAAACGATTGTTGCAGAGCTCAACTGGCCATCGGACGCCCTCCAAAGTTGGTATTATTGTTTTTTCCTTTGCGACGGATATGAATCTCAACTCGGTTCTGTGAGAACGTACGAGGGAAGGAATCCCCACACCTTCCTTCCACCTGTCAGATGTCGAATGAACAAGGAGGACAGTGGTCATGACCTATGATGTGATCCTCCACAGCTGCCCTAATTCCAATAGGTATTCCTACACCCCACCAGGGTCACCAGTCAAGGGTCGAACCCTAGGGCCATACAAGAAAGGTCTAGGGCCAAGGAAACCTCACAACCGAGCTCTCCAGCCCTTCATGAGGTCTAGATATGTGACCAAGTACAGGCTCAGGCCTCCACCAGCAGCTAGGCAAGCAAGGATGAGCGTGAGGTCACGCCAGGCCCCGATGCTGACCAAAACCCCAGGTCCAAGCCCCGGGCCAAGTGCAGCCCCGAGCTGAGGGCCTCAACTAGGCCCTAGCCTAATTCCCACGAGCCCTGGAAGCAAAGAGGAGCTCTGGGACCTTCTGGAGGCATTTCTGGAGCAACGCCAAAGGAAGAAAGAGAAAGACTTGACTGTAAGAGGCTGGAGCACGAAGTCAGGCTCCGCCACGAGCCCCGAGTGAGGCCTAGTACCTGAACTAGGCCCCAGGCCAAATGCCATGAGCCCCGGACCAGAACCAGCCATTGGAGATCCTCTGAAAGCATTTCTGAACACCTGGCAGGAGCAGAAAGCCAAAGGCTTGGCCAGAAATGAAGAAGGCCAAGTCCTGATGCAGCCCCGGGCACCGGGCCCAGCGTCGGACGCCACATAGGAGATCTCTAGGCCGAGCCAACAAATGGCTCGGGCCTTTTGGGAATTTCCAATGGCCCTGGATACTCTGAAGACCCAGGATCAACCTCCAACAGACGGCGCTGCATTTGGAGGAGAAATGAAGGAGGAGCCACGTAGGGAAGTGCTCATACACGATCAGGGTCCATACATGCAATCCCACCGAGCGAAGGATTCCCATCTGGGCCAGGAATCCCTGCTGCCACGTCCAGAAGACCGCGTTTCTAAGTCCCTCTAGGACTGGGACACGAGGGGAGCGCCTAATCAGAGTCAGAATCCCTGCCTAGCCAGCCCAAGACTTGCCCGATCCGCCACGGATGCTGCCCGGATTTTTGCCGGTTTTGCCTATTTAGGCTTATTACTTCGGTTCCAAGACTTCTTTTGACTTGTTTTGTGTTTTCCTTTCTAGTCTTTGATAAGTAGGAATATTTTAAGAGTCCTAGTTAGTATTTAGATTAATTTAATTCTAGATTAGGAAGTAGTTAATAAGGAGGAGAGCTTGTTCCCTCCCTATATAATGAGGCCGTCGACCATCCTTTTGTATTCAGACTTTTATCAATCAATAAACCCCCTTCAGAAATTTGTTCTAAAACCCTTTGA
Source organism: Linum lewisii (assembly GCA_034768395.1). Taxonomy (NCBI): domain Eukaryota; kingdom Viridiplantae; phylum Streptophyta; class Magnoliopsida; order Malpighiales; family Linaceae; genus Linum; species Linum lewisii. The sequence goes on along the minus strand of CM068304.1, from coordinate 33,250,709 downwards.
GTATGTGCTTGAGCATTGCTTAAGGTTAGGCTTATCATCAAGAGCATCCATCTCTTGGCGTGGCGCCCTCGACTTGATACTTGTGGTTCCTAGCTTCTTTATAGCTAGTGGGTCAAAGGCCTCTTCCATCCGGTTCTATAGGTTCTTCACGAGTGCTAGGAGATCAGCTTGTGGTGTTCAAGGGTCGTCTTCCCATGGTTGTAGCGGTTCACATCAACCTCTCCATCCGATCCTTCGAATAAATTTCAGTAATTGAATCGTGCTGGGACGGGGGGGATCGTTGGCTTACTAAGGATGATGCGAGCATCTTTATAAAAACACACGAAAGCCATACAAGAAAATGGCATTGTAAACCCCAGGTGCCTTAGGGTTAGGTTCTCTAAAGATGAGTTGACTGCTTTCTACAAACCCTAGTCACGTGCGTTGATTGTGAATGTTCAGGGAAGGTCGTTCCCTCTCCCGATTACTCGGCATCGCCTTGAATCTATTTGGGCAAGGAATGAACAGATCCAAGTAAGAGACTCTTCCAATGCTTTCTTCATTGTGCATTTTGCTAACATCGTTGACTATGAACGAGCCGCTTTAGAAGGTCCATGGAAGGTGTTTGACTATTATATCACTGTGGCTAGATGGACTCCAGATTTTAATGAAGAGGAGCCGGTAAGAACTGTGTTGACGTGGGTTTGTCTTCGACGATTGACCGTCCACTTTTTTAACCATATAGCAGTTTCTCGTATCGAAAATTGTATTGGAAGATTGTTCGCTTAGATTTAGCCACCTCCGAGGGAGCAAGAGCGAGATATGCCCAAGTTTGTGTGGAGGTTGACTTTACGAAACCCTTTCTTGGTAAATACGTCATTGATAATCGTACTTAACATGTGGAATACGAAAGCTTGGAGAATATTTGTTTTTTTTTTGTGGATTATATGGTCATAGAGAGGAATCTTGTCCCAAACTTGTGGAGAAGGTGATAGTGCCGGAGAAACACGCTGATCCCATTGCTTCAGAAGCCGATATAGGTAGTTGGATGGTCGTCTCTAGACGCCATAAATACAAGCCTAACTTGGTTAAATCCCTTACGGGTAAGTCAGATAAGCTGCGAACGGGCTCACATTTTGATGCTTTGGATTATGACCATCCAGGGAAATCCGATTTGTCTTTTATTTCGCACCAATGTCAGATGGCTGCCTCGACCAAGGTTACTAAGGTTTCTAAGAAGACGACTATAGTGGATAAATCTAACCAGGTTGTTGTCACTGATTAATTCCTACCTTTGTAGGTTCTGAAGCTGTTAAAAAGAATACCTTGACTCTTGTTTTTCGCGATCAAAATATTGCAGCGGCTAAACACTACAAGAAAAATCAAAATTAGTCACAGTTGCATAGTTATTTAAATTGTGACTAATTAGTCATCATTTATATGTAAACCGTGACAGATTTGTCACGGTTTTATATATAAACCATGACTAATTAGTCACAGTTTAAATGAACCATGACAGATTTGTCACGGTTTACATATAAATTGTGACTAATTAGTCACGGTTTAAATGAACCGTGATAGATTTGTCACGATTTACATATAAACCGTGTGATGACACCAGAAATATCGTGTTTATCAGCCCCAATTAAGCGACATTCCATTGTCTGAAACACATTTTAGGGGTAGTTTAGTGGATTTCTGTTCATTAATGTTATTTCTTACCGATTTGGTTATCTTGGACCGTTTCGGGTCTATTTGATTTGTTTGCTAGTGTTTGTGTTAGTACACATGTGATAGCCATCGAATAAGTAGCCATCGGGAGTGTTCGGGATGCGATGGAGCCTCAAGAAGTGACCCGAGATCATCGGAGTAGGTAGACGATCAAAACATAATACACAACTGCCCTTAAGGAACATTTCGGCAAAAACATCAAAGTTTTCGCCAAAAACTTTCTGAAGGAAATTCATCAGATCTGGCATTGGAGTTTTGAAAAAATTATAGAAAGAACTTTTCGCTGAAAAGTTCAAAATCCTTGCCGGAAAGTTTGTGAAGAAGCAAGACTGATTTCTGGCGCTAAAATTGGGAAAAACCTTTCAAATAAGTTATCGCTGGAAACTTCAAATGTTTCGGCGAAAACATTAGCCTAATCCCTATTGTAGAAGTCACAATTTAAATGAAATGTGATAGATTGTCACGGTTCACATATAAACCGTGACTAAATTAGTCACGGTTTATATAAACCGTGACTAATTCCTAAAGTTAATTGCCCAAATCTGCCCTCCTTGGCAATCAGTGTGACATAAGCTCATCTAATCACTGCCTTCCTTCCTTCTCTTTCCTTTTATTCCTCCCAAGTCCGAATCACACACTCTTCTCTTTCCTTTCTTCCTTCTGCCTTCCAAATATGAATTTCCTCTCTTCTTCCTCTCTCTTTTCCCACCTTATCTCTCCTCTGGCTGGTTGGTTTCAATCAATTAATGTCGAGAATGAAAGTGGCATTACCTTCATCTCCACTAGGCATGGGATTCGACTTCAACGACGTCAAGATTCTTACTTTCCTCATCACTCTTGTTGCTCCTCGTCTGGGTGTATTGTTCTAGTTGGGCATCAAGACGGATCAAGATCCTGAAGAGGGTAATCTCCTTCCTACAATCTGATGAGCCATAGTTTCCTCTTTTGATCATATTCTATTTCTATCTCTGATTCCAAAATGAAATCATTTAGGGTTTCTGAATTGTTACTTTATGTTCCCCCCTATGGAATCCGTGGATTCGTTGTGTTGTGCTGCTAGTTGATGAATAAAGTAGGATGTTAATTTGTTAGCTCAAAGTTTCTCTTCCAACTCCTATTTTATATATTATGTTGATTTTGTCCTGTATTTACAGAAAGCGTCCAAGAGCGAAGAAGGAAGTTCAGCTGCGTGCATGTCTAAAAAGAAGCCAGCACTCCACCTCCTTAGTTTTGAGGTTGATTTCTTTCTTTGGTGATTATAAGATATCTATGATATATAGTGAGAGATCAAATTTTTTTCTAATGGGGGATTTTCTGATTTTGCTAATGGTTGCAGTCAAGCAACTTGTTGGTTTCCATACACAACAACAAGGAAACAACTCCAACCTTCCTTCCTTCGCTTCCTCTGTACCTGACTTCATAAGAAGAAGGTTGACCACCTGAGTGGTGAGTGGAAGAAGAAGAAGGTTGACCACTAGTCGGCGGCGGCGGCATCAACGGAGTGGCCGTGTAATCGGAGGATTAGTTTTTATTTTTTGTTAATTAATTAAAACTGTAATTTTTATTATTTGTTCCATTGACACAATAAATAAATTAAGTGACTAGTGCGTAATTACCAAATTTTTTCGTTGCAGTCACTAACTGTGAGTTTGCTACAAATGAAGGACATGCTGTTAAATTGGGATATATTGTTAACATTTTAATTTTATAGTTCAGTTTGTATTACAAAAATGACAATTTGGGTCACTGGAAAGTTCTTGATGACACTTTGATCATTGGATTTGTCACGGTTTACCAGAAAACCATGACAAACATTAGTCAAGGTACATATGTAAATCGTGACTAATATTGGTCTCGGTTCAGATTAAAACTATGACATAATTGTTAGTCACGATTTCGTTGAAAATCGTGACAAAATAGGGTCAATTTGGTCACATATTTTAAAACTTTGACTAATTTTGTTAGGCAAAAAGATTGTGACTAATCTGCAGTTTTCTTGAAGTGAAAGCGGGCAACAGTGAGGATATTCTGCAAGTACTACTATTCAGGTGAAGAATGAGAAAGATGGTTCTAATTTGTTTTCAGTACTAATTACTTTTAAGAAGTTTGATGTTATCAGTTCCATAAAAAACACAATGTAAATCATTACGGGTAATGCCAGAGGTCATCTTAAGAGACCCAATATTCCAGTCAAAGCTCCTAAGGCTCGGAGCTCTACCCCAAATTAAGATTCTGATTAAGAAGCCTATCTCGACGGATTATAAGGAGAATATGGATTATGTGGTCATTTCTGCTACTTCGGGTTCAGTTTTGCTATCTGGTCGACCCCCATATGCTCTCTCTAAGCTTCCTGTTCACCTTCCCTTCCAATATCTAATGTAGTTTTCTATCATGGAATTGCCTTGATGTAGGGCATAAGGATTTTATCCCTACACTGAAGCATTACTTGGTTTCTCACAAACCTTCAGTAGTTATTATTATTATGGAGCCACAAATTAGTGGAGCTACAGGACGTGCAGCTATGAACAAAATTGGTCTTGCTGGTAGATTAATTATTGAAGGTAATGGGTTCTCGGGTGGTATTTGGGTCTTATGGAACCCCCTCCAGGTTATGCGTCTAGAAGTCGGTAGGTTTAGTGAAGCTCTTCACTTGAGTTTCGAGGCCCCAGGAAGTAAGAAGTGTGTTATTTCGGCCATCTGCAGACAACCCAATGTGACTGGTCGAGCTCTCTTGTGGGATGAGATTCGTGACCGTGCAAAGGGTTTGTCTCTACCCTCGCATCTTTTTGGTGATTTTAACTATATCCTTTCAGATGAGGAGAAGGTTTGGAGGTGTTCAATTATCGTGTTGCTTCCTTCCATAAGTGTATTGATGATTGTCAACTTATTGATCTTGAGGCCTCATTTTACCTGGTTCAGAGGGGCCGTCCGGTAAAGATTAAATCGTGGCTTGGGTTCTCAAGACAATGGTATCCGACTTGGTGAATGCATATATTGGAGGTAATGGTTTACCGCTTTAATTAGTGCATTCCTTGGTTAGGGGGTGTAATTCGGTTTCAGGACGAAACCTGTTCCAAGTGGGGGAGAGTTGTAACATCCTGTCACCGGTTAGCCATCTGATTTCATGTTTGGTTTGGAACGAATTGATCTATGGTTGGACTGCTGGAGTTGTAGCAACTTTTTGCGAAACTCACTGCTAGATGAACACAATGGTCGTTGTCAAGCCTTCAATGGAAATTGTCTCAAGCAGGCAACGGGCGTTGTGAGTGTTGTAATGGGAGTTGCACTTGTCACTATTTAAGTGAATCATCGAGGAGTAAGTTAGAGTTTGAAACATAATTCTTTTTTCTCTCAATCGCTGTTGACGAACAGCAAGTCAACGAGAGGATTATCCACACGGAGCTAGGATCGTTGGATCTCCAAGGGTGTTTGAGGTATGGTTAAGAGATCGGTATAGAGTGATCCTCTAAGCTCAGAGTCAGGTAATCCATCTTCGTTTCAGCATATTCAACCTTGTTAGATAGGGTTCTTTAATTTGGGGTTGATCGCTTGGTTAAGGTGACCAAAGATATCTGGCTTTTGGCCATGGTCGTATTCCCGTGAGTCTCTTGGTTCATCTTACTCAGTTCTGAGAGAGGTGCTCAATAGGGTAAGACAACACAAACAATACTTCAACACAATCACAAGACAAGGCAAATGCAGGCTCAAGTTATCACGGAATCAACTCAACCACAGGCTGAAAGAGCATGGAAGTAGGGTTGACAACAATTTTGATCAGGCGCGAACGAAGAAAAAATACAAAGTGAATAGAATGGAAGAGAGATAAATTATGGCATCGATCAAATAAAAATCAATGCTAAACCATTTACCAACCAGCGCTAAAGTCTTAACCAGACCTGTAACACCCGTCCCAAACCGACCCGGGTTTACCCGTGGTCGAACCGGTTTGAGTGCTACTCGAAGATACCACATTTAAATAAAGGAGTAAAACGCAGCGGAAACAGAAACAACTCTCCATTAAAAAGTTCAAAATCAACTGAAGGCCTTCATTACATAAAATCTGAAATCCGAAACCAAATCTCAAAACGATTACAAAATTCCCAACCAAAGGTGTCAACTGAAATCTAAATTTAAAACAGTGGTCACTCCACAATAGCTTCCTAATCTTCACTTCACAACTCCAACCTGCAACTCCTCCGAACTCAACCGAACACCTGAAAAGAGAAACTGGGGGGGGGGGATCAGCTTCCAAATGAAACTGAGCGAACCCACTGGGTTTAACTATGCGCCGAACCTAGCCTAAAAGCGATCCCAACTCCGCACACAAACAATAATGGAATCTGACACAGCCATCCTCATTTTAATTCCTAACATGATACTAGGTGATCACATAAGCTAAAATCTCAATTAACATCCACAAGAGTTTAACATGCATAAGCTCAACATTACACCGCATCCAACTCCACATTATGCAACAGAGAAAACCACATGCACAAACATAACCAAAATCATGTAACCACTCGTCCCCCAATTCAATCAATACTCATACATTCACCTTCACACGCATACATTTACTCTCCATTTCTCCTTCATATTTTCTAGGTGATCACACAGGTGCACTACTCAGTCCATTGCCCACAACTAACAGTCTCAACAATGTAACCCAAGTCATCCATTCACAAGTACACGATATAGCCAACTCATGTAGCGCACAGTTCAACATTACATCACAATACAACTCACTATCACTAACAACACTTCCACTCACACATCAACCACAACACCCACACATTAACCACAACACCCACATTACCCAAATTCACACTTATCATCATCATCAATCCTAGACCATTCAACTCCTATCTCACATCTCATCACAACAACATAATTCACAACACAACACTAGGCACCTCACTAACACCTCCAATACACATATCATACACAAATCACACATGCATCTTATTCCACACACACTCACAAACACGCATACACCACCGCACATAACCAAGCATTCTCATCACTAACACATACCACACATTCATTGATCTAGGTGAGTTCATTAGGCGCCATAAGGAGTTATTCCCCCGCTACCCCGCCGGCCTCGTGCTCCCCTACCGCATGGGGAACACGTCACATATCCACAATTCCATAATTCCACAATTCCACAATTCCACTCCCCGTCGGGAGACTAATCTACCAGTCCGTCGGTAGGCCCTAACCACCAGTCCGTCGGTGGGTGAAACACATTTGGGGTAACGTTGGCTCCTTCCAGTTCTATCATTTAAATTCCATTTACCCAATTCCATTTGATTAATTCCACTTTACAAACCCACTTCCCAATTCCACTTTACAAATCCACTACACAAATTACACATCACAATGCCACATCACAATACCACAACACAAATCCACACCATGATTCCACCACACAATTCCACGTTCTAGTTCCAAACACCAATTCTATGTTCCAATTCTAGGACATAATTCTAGTCTAACCTCAACCGGCAATAATAGATACAATCATAGAATTCATCTCATCCAACCCCATCTCATCTCACATTTCTAGATCAAATACATTAGCTATCATCTTATATCCCAATCCCCACATCACACATAGATCAACACAATCATCATACGTCAATCACAAGACAGTTATTCAGTTTTACTCTCATAGGTTCATGCAAGACCTAATTCTGTTCTAAGTCTATTAAACTCCGCACTCCCATTTCTAGCCACCTAGTCAACTATACACTCACACAAGTCAACCATACAATCACACCAGTCACCCAACACCACATAACAGTAACAATCACGACAGCATCAATTTACCATTTCAACTCTCCTATTGAGCATTACTAGATTAAACCACATAATCTATCTAGTTTACATAATTCATCTAACACGATTCCTAGCCACAATTCGACCAATTCTGACATCCTCATTCTTCTCTACCATTTACCAATCCACATTCAAGACTCCAACCTTACTACGATAACCAAAAGACACACTATCAATCACCATCACACACAGCTTCAATTTCATTCAAATCAATCATACGACCCCAGTTCAACTAGTTCATGCAATCACACCACCCAATTCCATTACTCAATTCCATTTACCAATTCCCTTAACCAATTCCATAAGTCAATTCCACGTACCGATTCTATTGTCTAATTCCATACCTACATTCCCTACCGATTCCAGTAGCCAGTTCTAAGTCATAGTCTACCACCCTAAACACATTAACAACCACCTTCACACGCATCATCAATTCTACCTAAAAGGCACGTTGCATAATTCATACATCAACACCTAGCATCATCTCAATCCCAACATCATGTAAACCCACACAATCCAAATCATTCAATAATCCCACATCACACATAACCACACATCACAAGACATTCAACGCCTCTCACGGCACAAACAGTTTAAGGGTAAACGGCTAGCTCACCGGCCACCCCTACCTGCAAGTACAGGGGAAGCCATGTCATGAGTCGTAGGGTTACCCTCCTGTACGTCCTTCATTGGATGACCACACATTGGTGGAGCCATCCACCTGTTCATCAATTAAGGGTGACCCCACATTGGCAGGACCACCCTCCTGCAACCATAGACTGACAATAGCATAATATACACAATTCTCATGTTCACAGACCCGTCCCTCCTATCACTCTTTACTAGTTCCGATCAATTTATCATCCATGTTAATCAATTTCTCCAATAAAACTCATCACAAACAGCCATCAATCATCAACCAATCCATCAATTAACAAATATCCAACAATCATCAAAACAGCATATTTCACAGAACAATCAATTGCAGAACAATTTTCCCCTTTTACTCTCTTTCAATTTCATGCAAGGCCCTACATTTTTCTAAGTCTGAATTGTAACTCCTCACACCGACAAGACTACCTATCGTACGCTAAACCCTCACCTGACAAGAAGACGAGGCTCTAAACTCTTCAAGAAACCCGAACAACCAAACTCTCAGACACCAAAAACGTAGCTATCCTCCTCTTCACCGACAGCAGCTTACTCTGAAATATCCAGAACTTCTAGGTGCGATCTCTTCCTCTCATCACAACAAACTCATAGCAAGAAACGGATCGCCAATCGGATCTCTACAACTCTCAGAATCGAGGTTTGAAGTTTTGGAGATTTCTGGCTGAGACACAAAAATGTAGCTCTTCCTTCTTCCACGGACAGCAGCCTGCTCCGACCCAGCCAGAACCACAACTATAGATCTCTTCCTCTCACCGCCACGAACGTGTAGCAAGAAACGGATCGTCAATCGGAGCTCTACAACTCCCGGAATCAAGGATTGACCCAAATGGGTTTTTGGTTCTTCAAACACGGGTTTGGGGGAAGATGGAGAAAATGAAAAAGTCAAGAAACTCCTAAAATCCGAATTTTAACACTCAATGCATGAAACACGGCCCACGTATCATCAAATGCACCCCCAAGGTGTTTTAACTCGACCCAACTCAAATTCGAACGTCCCGAACTTCGATGGGACCTCAAGAACATTGTTTCCAATGTCTAAACCATCCAAACTCGAGTTCCAATCCGTTTGGTTGGGCGGGGATGTTACAAGTCTCCACAACTTCAAGAGATTTCGTCCCCGAAATCACAACCCAACTCACTCTAGCAACGCAACCACAAATCACAGCAACAAATGCAGCAGCAACATAGGGATCACATTACCTCCCGAAACTTCCTTTTAACGGCTCTAACAACACACACCTTCTAAGGGCACTACTCCCACACTACTTCGAACTTTTACCTAACAGACACGCACAACCGAACCTCGACGGCACTACTCACCACAAGAACACAACCAAAACGCAACCAACACAACTCACACGAGAGCACAAGCACAACACAAGCAAGCAAGAAAACTCTCAGCTAACACCTCCGACCAGAACTTCACACTCCTCGAACACTCCGCTTAACTCAACAAAATTCTACAAGGGCTCTACTCTTCCAACCAACCTCCTAGTCTACCACCACTTCCACTCCCAACTACTCCGACACCCTCTTCACTACAGGAGGACACAAAACGTTTCAGTTGATCAATTTTCATAAATCACATTGCATTTCAAATCACTCTCCTTTCAAGCTCAAAACACTTTCCTTTCAAAACTTCCCTCCCATTTCAAAACACTTTGAAAATCCCTGGAAAGTCGGTCCTGTGCTGATGCTCCATCCTTTCCCCATATGAGGTTAATTACTCCTCTAGAAGAAGAGACGAATCACCAACACAGCAACAACTAACCAGGCTCTGATACCACTTGTAACACCCGTCCCAAACCGACCCGGGTTTACCCGTGGTCGAACCGGTTTGAGTGCTACTCGAAGATACAGCATTTAAATAAAGGAGTAAAACAGCGGAAACAGAAACAACTCTCCATTAAAAAGTTCAAAATCAACTGAAGGCCTTCATTACATAAAATCTGAAATCCGAAACCAAATCTCAAAACGATTACAAAATTCCCAACCAAAGGTGTCAACTGAAATCTAAAATTAAAACAGTGGTCATTCCACAATAGCTTCCTAATCTTCACTTCACAACTCCAACCTGCAACTCCTCCGAACACAACCGAACACCTGAAAAGAGAAACTGGGGGGGATCAGCTTCCTAATGAAACTGAGCGAACCCACTGGGTTTAACTATGCGCCGAACCTAGCCTAAGAGCGATCCCAACTCCGCACACAAACAACAATGAAATCTGACACAGCCATCCTCATTTTAATTCCTAACATGATACTAGGTGATCACATAAGCTAAAATCTCAATTAACATCCACAAGAGTTTAACATGCATAAGCTCAACATTACACCGCATCCAACTCCACATTATGCAACAGAGAAAACCACATGCACAAACATAACCAAAATCATGTAACCACTCGTCCCCCAATTCAATCAATACTCATACATTCACCTTCACACGCATACATTTACTCTCCATTTCTCCTTCATATTTTCTAGGTGATCACACAGGTGCACTACTCAGTCCATTGCCCACAACTAACAGTCTCAACAATATAACCCAAGTCATCCATTCACAAGTACACGATATAGCCAACTCATGTAGCGCACAGTTCAACATTACATCACAATACAACTCACTATCACTAACAACACTTCCACTCACACATCAACCACAACACCCACACATTAACCACAACACCCACATTACCCAAATTCACACTTATCATCATCATCAATCCTAGACCATTCAACTCCTATCTCACATCTCATCACAACAACATAATTCACAACACAACACTAGGCACCTCACTAACACCTCCAATACACATACCATACACGAATCACACATGCATCTTATTCCACCACACACTCACAAACACGCATACACCACCGCACATAACCAAGCATTCTCATCACTAACACATACCACACATTCATTGATCTAGGTGAGTTCATTAGGCGCCATAAGGAGTTATTCCCCCGCTACCCCGCCGGCCTCGTGCTCCCCTACCGCATGGGGAACACGTCACATATCCACAATTCCATAATTCCACAATTCCACAATTCCACTCCCCGTCGGGAGACTAATCTACCAGTCCGTCGGTAGGCCCTAACCACCAGTCCGTCGGTGGGTGAAACACATTTGGGGTAACGTTGGCTCCTTCCAGTTCTATCATTTAAATTCCATTTACCCAATTCCATTTGATTAATTCCACTTTACAAACCCACTTCCCAATTCCACTTTACAAATCCACTACACAAATTACACATCACAATGCCACATCACAATACCACAACACAAACCCACATCACAAATCCACACCATGATTCCACCACACAATTCCACGTTCTAGTTCCAAACACCAATTCTATGTTCCAATTCTAGGACATAATTCTAGTCTAACCACAACCGGCAATAATAGATACAATCATAGAATTCATCTCATCCAACCCCATCTCATCTCACATTTCTAGATCAAATACATTAGCTATCATCTTATATCCCAATCCCCACATCACACATAGATCAGCACAATCATCATACGTCAATCACAAGACAGTTATTCAGTTTTACTCTCATAGGTTCATGCAAGACCTAATTCTGTTCTAAGTCTATTAAACTCCGCACTCCCATTTCTAGCCACCTAGTCAACTATACACTCACACAAGTCAACCATACAATCACACCAGTCACCCAACACCACATAACAGTAACAATCACGACAGCATCAATTTACCATTTCAACTCTCCTATTGAGCATTACTAGATTAAACCACATAATCTATCTAGTTTACATAATTCATCTAACACGATTCCTAGCCACAATTCGACCAATTCTGACATCCTCATTCTTCTCTACCATTTACCAATCCACATTCAAGACTCCAACCTTACTACGATAACCAAAAGACACACTATCAATCACCATCACACACAGCATCAATTTCATTCAAATCAATCATACGACCCCAGTTCAACTAGTTCATGCAATCACACCACCCAATTCCATTACTCAATTCCATTTACCAATTCCCTTAACCAATTCCATAAGTCAATTCCACGTGCCGATTCTATTGTCCAATTCCATACCTACATTCCCTACCGATTCCAGTAGCCAGTTCTAAGTCATAGTCTACCACCCTAAACACGTTAACAACCACCTTCACACGCATCATCAATTCTACCTAAAAGGCACGTTGCATAATTCATACATCAACACCTAGCATCATCTCAATCCCAACATCATGTAAACCCACACAATCCAAATCATTCAATAATCCCACATCACACATAACCACACATCACAAGACATTCAACGCCTCCCACGGCACAAACAGTTTAAGGGTAAACGGCTAGCTCACCGGCCACCCCCATCTGCAAGTACAGGGGAAGCCATGTCATGAGTCGTAGGGTTACCCTCCTGTACGTCCTTCATTGGATGACCACACATTGGTGGAGCCATCCACCTGTTCATCAATTAAGGGCGACCCCACATTGGCAGGACCACCCTCCTGCAACCACAGATTGACAATAGCATAATATACACAATTCTCATGTTCACAGACCCGTCCCTCCTATCACTCTTTACTAGTTCCGATCAATTTATCATCCATGTTAATCAATTTCTCCAATAAAACTCATCACAAACAGCCATCAATCATCAACCAATCCATCAATTAACAAATATCCAACAATCATCAAAACAGCATATTTCACAGAACAATCAATTGCAGAACAATTTTCCCCTTTTACTCTCTTTCAATTTCATGCAAGGCCCTACATTTTTCTAAGTCTGAATTGTAACTCCTCACACCGACAAGACTACCTATCGTACGCTAAACCCTCACCTGACAAGAAGACGAGGCTCTAAACTCTTCAAGAAACCCGAACAACCAAACTCTCAGACACCAAAAACGTAGCTATCCTCCTCTTCACCGACAGCAGCTTACTCCAAAATATCCAGAACTTCTGGGTGCGATCTCTTCCTCTCATCACAACGAACTCATAGCAAGAAACGGATCGCCAATCGGATCTCTACAACTCTCAGAATCGAGGTTTGAAGTTTTGGAGATTTCTGGCTAAGACACAAAAACGTAGCTCTTCCTTCTTCCACGGACAGCAGCCTGCTCTGACCCAGCCAGAACCACGACTAGAGATCTTTTCCTCTCACCGCCACGAACGTGTAGCAAGAAACGGATCGTCAATCGGAGCTCTACAACTCCCGGAATCAAGGATTGACCCAAATGGGTTTTTGGTTCTTCAAACACGGGTTTGGGGGAAGATGGAGAAAATGAAAAAGTGAAGAAACTCCTAAAATCCGAATTTTAACACTCAATGCATGAAACACGGCCCACGTATCATCAAATGCACCCCCAAGGTGTTTTAACTCGACCCAACTCAAATTCGAACGTCCCGAACTTCGATGGGACCTCAAGAACATTGTTTCCAATGTCTAAACCATCCAAACTCGAGTTCCAATCCGTTTGGTTGGGCGGGGATGTTACAAGACCATTCTGATTGCAAACCAAACAAGATTTAGTGTCAGTTTTTAGGACCGCCGCTAGCCGGTCAATAGTTGACTGAGTCAACAGTTGACCAGTCATTGACCATTGAATTTTTAGCATCGGTCGTCGACCGATGCCAAACACCAGGACCAACACCAATTACAGGATGTTTTAGTGCTAACCTACGAACCTGTAAACCGCAATTTCATTCATGGAATTCAACACGAAATATACTGCACAATACATGCACTACTAACCAAGCACATGGATAAATAATAGTCATGACATAATTATACTCTCATAGTTCTAATAATATTATAAATTATATTTAAAACTTAACTACATAATTGCATATCATATATTATATACATTCCTTGTTAGGCTCTGATACCAATCCTGGTGAATGAACAAACATGCAACGAGAGGCAACGAACATGCACCGTAGGCTGAGTGGATAATGGTGGAGGTGTGGAGATGGCTATGGTGATGGATGAGTGGGATAATGTGGAAGTATTGAGATGCAGGGGTTGTGGAGAAGAGGAGGCAAAAGACTAATATGAAACTAAGTTATTTTATTGATAAAAGTGGATGATATTCAAGGAGTAGTAGTGCATATTTTTTTATAAAGGAAAGCGTAATATTCTTTCCTCCCTTATTTTCTAGTTGTACGTACGAAGAAATCCCTCCTCCTACATATAGAGGTAAAGGGGACCAAAAGATAGCACTCTCAATCAAGCTAAATGACAAGGGAGACAAACTCTTACAACACAACTCCAAAACATGATAAACATTCTAATCACACAAGTTACTAGAACAAAAGATGACAAACAATCTAATTATCACAATTTACAAGAGACGACACTTGGAAACTTGAAAGAAAGATAGGTGTCCTTCATTTAGGCTTAGAATAAGGAAAGTGTCTTCTTCATCATAAGCCATGACTAAGCATCTTCTCCATTGTTGTTGGTCTCCATGTCATCACACGTTTCATTTTCATCCATCAAATCATCATTTAATGGTCCATCTTCAGCATCTTTATTGACAGAATTTCCTGAGTTACCATCGTTCATTCCTTCATCCATGCTTCCATCTTCAAGAGCCTTCAAGAGTTCAGTTTTAAGAACTTCTTTTGGCACATCCTTTAAGAGATTTTTTATAAGATCCGGAAGTGTAGGATTCTCCTCATTAGGAAGTAATTGCTTCTTTGGTAGTATCACCCTAATTAATCTTCTTTTTGCATATACGGATTCCTTATTAAAGAAATCACAATTATTCCACAAACGAAGTAGAATTCTTCATCTCAACCACGGAATTGTTGGAATCTGTTCACCAATTTTTTCAGTATTTACCTTTTAAGACTTCACATAGTCCCAACAAACTACCCATGGTACATGATAAATTTTTGCAAGGATGAACTTGTTGGAAAATTTGGGTAAACCAAATGGGTTTGTGTCATTTTGGGATGGAATTATGAGTGGTTAAGTAACACCTTTTTGTAAGGTGATTACATATTCGTGTTTCCTACAAGAGAGCTTCGAATCGAGATATAATCTGTCCAAAATATGAATTTAAGGTGAATGAGAAATTGATTCTCAAAGTACCTTGGTGGGCAAAGGAGTAATGTGAGAAAGTGGTTTTATACCACATTGCTCAATTAAGGGTTTGCTCCAGAATTTTCCCCTATAAATACCCACTTATTCCTTCAGTTTTCGACACACCTTCTAATACCAAAAATCTCTCTCCCAAAGTTCAAGTTTTCTTCCTTTCTTTTTATTTGTTGGTTCTTTTGTTGTCGCTTTGCTCAAGCGTGGTTGCGTTCGGCGGTGTTGAAACACCATTGAGATCGTTGTATCCTGGGAGAAAGACGTCATTGTGTAGGGCGAATCTATCTTAAGCAAACTGTGCAAACACAAGCCTCGATTACATATTTCTTTCAATTTTGATTTCATTATGGTCTTTTCAATCCGCGTTGATTTTGTCCAACAACTTAAGATAGATTCTTTAAAATCTTTTGTGGAAGGATTTTTCTACTGGTAAAGGTTTTTACCTATTACCGGTCAAAATGATATGCTTCATTCGCTCGGCATGGTTGTGCACAAAGCAGTAGTATTTACTTCAATCGTGTATGAGATTTTGTTCATGTCGTGATTGCGATAATGGTTTAAAGCCTTTGTATGGTTTAAAGACGCCTCATTACTATAAGTTGACTTTGGTTAATTATTAAGGGGCCATTCTTCATTCTTCTGTATCTCAATTGGAATTGCAGTGGAAATAATTGGTATAAGTTATGGATCCCTTCTTTCATTTGTTTATTAATTTTTCTTTATTTTTATCGGTCTCCCAATGGTTTTCATTTTTCACTTGCTGTATAATAGTGAAAAGTGTATAGTGGTTCATTGGTTTCGGTTCTTAACATTGTTGAATCACATCTACGGTTTTCTTAACAAGGTTAAATTGGTCTTCTATGATTTAATAATCTTAGAAGCTTAACTTAACAATTCGTTACTTGTTGAGAGTTAATTTAAATCCGTGTGACAATCAAGTTTGTAAATTTAATCAAGGTTTACATTCGAATTAGCATTATCTTGGTTGCTAATTTGGAGAAACACTCATTTGTGTTGGTCTATTGTGCTTGGGCAGCAATCGCTTGGATCTGATGCTGCAATTAAAAGGTTGAAGCAATGACGCTCTAAAGTGACCTAATTAATTGGACTATTTCCGTACGTAGCGAAACTTTGCTTCAAATTTTAAATGAATTATTGTTCATTTTCGTTATATTATTTCTTTGAATTTGTTTCAAAGAATTAACTTGGGTAAAAATCGCTTAGATATGGTGTTGTAGTTAAATAGTTGTAAGCCATATTACTTTAGACCAACCAAATTAATTGAACTAGTTCTATTGATAGCAATGGTTTACTTTGAAGTTTAACTGAAATGGTTGTGCGTTTTGATTAAATTAATCTTCTTTGAATTTGTTTAAAAGAATTATCTTGGATGTGGCTCAAATCACTTTGGATCTGGTGATACAATTAAACGATTGAAACAATCTTGCTAAAATTAATCAAGGGTTAATACACCTTTTTACCCCTCTACTATGCAAAGTTAACAAACATGCCCCTTTACTATTTTCTAACCGATTTAACACTCTCTACTTTGGAAACTTTAACAAATATGACCCTCTGTTTAATTTTTCATCTATTTTCCATCTGATGTGTTGATTGTACGTGCCACATCATATTATTTGTACACCTTATAGTTTTTTGGAAGGTTCACAATCGAAAATTATTTAAATTAGAAAGAAAAATAAAAAAATACCACAAATACCTCCATACATAATAGTGATTATAATATGCTTTTCCTTTATCTTTTCTTTTTAATTTAAATATTTTCACCTTGTGGACATCCCAATTAGCGATATTGTGGACAAATAATATGACGTAGCATGTATAATCAACTCATTAGACGAAAAATAGATGAAAAGATAAATGGAGGAACATATTTGTTAAATTTTTCAAAGTAGAGGGTGTTAAATCGGTTAGAAAATAGTAAAGGGGTATGTTTGTTAACTTTGCATAGTAGAGGGGTAAAAAGGTGTATTAACCGATTAATCAAATTAAATTGCACTTATTCCATTGATAGTGATTTTGGCATCATTTACCTAAATTAGTTGCATGTTTTAATTGAGAGTTATATTTGAGTTTATTTCAAATTATTAACTTGGAAGGTTTCTATTTCACAATTTACTTACTTTTTGAGATCGATTTTGTATCTAATCTTAATTTGTAATTTAATTGCTTGAAATAGACTTACCTTTTTACGCGCGTAATAATTTAGTTAAGTTTCCCTAAATCTTTTAATGTGTCATTTAAATACTAATTGTGTGGTATTTAAATTTTATTACGGGATTTTGTACCCTTAATTATGGCTTAATTGTGAAATTAATTAAGGTATTTAAATTAGTATTATTTGGTTGCTAGTTTGGATGACTCATAATTATTTCTTGTAATACAAGTTTCAACACTATGGTTATCCATTTGTGTTGAATCTTGTATTTTGATCAAACTCGCGTTGGATTTGGTGATGCAATTAAGTGGTTTGAATCATTTTTTATTTAAAACCCACCAAATTAATTGCACTAATTCTGTTAGTAGCGAGATTGGTCTTTGAGTACTTGATTTGAAATATTTTGTATTTTAATTGAAGTGTTATATTTGAAATATCAATGTTTGGTACATTGAACTAACTTTGTGTCAAATTATAACATTTTGGGTGGTTGGATTGATGGTCCATCATTGGGACTTGAACATGATTCTTCATGAATCAATTCGAAAATGTATGTTTCTTGGGGAAACATGAGAAACAAATCAACGAGTGTTGAATAGTGGATGATTTCTCTTGTGGAGAAATTATTAAATAACTCTTGTGGTATTGCTTAAAATACCTAAGAGTGTTATGATTAATCATGTTGATAACCAAATAAATTCATTGCATAAATTTTGAGAAGTGCCAAAAGAAAATGATATTTATTTTGTCACATTTAGTTTTGGCTTGGCAAATGCTCTCCTTAATATGTGAAAGGAGATACTAAAGTCATGTAGACCGTAAAATGTTTGAGCAATTCATAAGTTCATGACATGTTGAACAATTGGTTAATGAGTTGTAAAATTGTATAATCTTATTGGCACAGTAAAAAAATGGTAGGGGTGTGTTTGGATAGAGTAATTTGGATTTGGTATTTGGTATTTGGATTTGGTATTTGAAATTTGTGCATTTGAAATCACTACTTTTAAAAGGGAATTTGAAATACAACTAAAAACTATAAGGGTGAATTTCATTCAAATTCAAATACACAAGTTAGCTTCTAACCAAACAAGAAAATTTAGAATTTGAAATACCAAACTCAAATCCATCTATCCAAACACACCCTAGAAAAATTCTTACATCTTTTTATGAAAATCAAGGACGCTTGATTCTTATATAATTAGGTGGTGGTTCTAGACCATATATATAAGTATGGGGACGCTTGGATTTTATTTTGTGGCTTAGTGCTACATGAATTAGAATTATTCTATATGAAATTTGTGTCAAATGAATGCCCTTGTATTAGAGATACAAGCATGAACAATTGTTAATGAACATATGAGTTCCTAAGCTGAATGTCAAGTCAATAAGTTCTGAGTTCCCACAACATGTGGGGGAGCTATTGTGTCAGCTAATTACCTTTTAAATAAGGTATTGGAAAGGTTACTAATGAGACTCCATATAAATTATTGAATAGAAGAAATACTTCTTTTCATTATTTTAAATGTGGGGGTGACTAGTGAAAATGTCACCACATTACTTGATGGTAGTCTAGACATATTGTCACAGACAAAATACCATAAGACAACTTCTCTCAAAATAGAGTTATCGTCAAGATAACCTTGCGGATCTGCTAACCAAAGGGTTAAACCGAGAGGTTGTAAACAAGTTGTCAATGGGAATGGGATTAAAGCCCTTGAAATAAAGTTTATTTGAAGGAAAACCCAACCTAGTTGACGGGAGATCCCAAGATCTAGGTTCAAAGGGACAACCTACTTGAATGAACTAGTAGAGTCACTGTGGGGGCAACCTCAACCCATTCCTATAAACTGTGATAATGGTTAAGGATAAGTATAAAAGCTTTTAAGGACGTACTCGTTCAATCCCCCTCGGTTGAACCTCTTTGTTGACCTGCCCCAACAGGGCGGGTCAATTACCTTGAACAATACATATATAAATCTTTTAATACATTAAAGCATTTTCGCTTTTTTTCAGTTGACACGTCAGCGTTTTGGAGATTTTAGAGCTTCTCCTTCATTCTAGGAATGAGGGTATTTTGGATAAAAATCGATTTTGGCAAACAAAATTTTTTTATTCTTTTCTCACGAACAAGGATCGAACTCTCAACCTCATGTTTAAGAGACAAAGTGAACAACCAACAATGCCACACCTAATGATTGGAGTAGTTTACTATTTAATCAAAGAAAAGTTGCAGTGTTTTCAACATAACAACAATAAAGCATAATTATAATGCTTTTATTTATTATATTCCAACAATTGGTAATAAATTTATAATTTTTTACCAACATATGAATTAAATTATTATATATTAAAAAGTAGAAAAAATTCAACCACACTTCTAAGTAATCTAAATAAAAATAAAAATAAATATTTTTCGGTAAAATATTAACACAAAAAATCGGCCAATGGGCTGTCTACAGTTATTTTTTAATTCTTTGGCAGGTATATCTTTAATTTTTTTTAAATATCTTTAGTTTTTTAAATTTCAAATTATATTTTCTATTACATGTCAACAATGACGTGGTAAAATTGCCAAAAAAATACACCGCTGACGTTAGTCGGACTGCTCCGAACCCGTATTAAAGTAATGAGTTCACTTTGTAAAGAATTTAAAATTTAGGAGGTACGAAGACACTCGACTGAGTTTGGAGAGGATAGGAAGCCCCGTGGCCAACTCGAAGGGGCTGTGTCCAGACGTACTAAATATTTAATGTTTTAAATATTTATCTTATGTTGAAGTCGGCCAACAGACCGCGACTAATCTAGTATATATATATGCAGAAATGGGATTCAGAAGTTGCCAACTCAGCATTTTTTCAAAATTCTCCTTCTATCCACATTTGTAGGAAATCACCAATTAAAAAGAATTTTGTTGTTTAAATTTCTCTTTCATCCATTTTAAATAATTCAAATTCCATAAAAATAGAGCAGTTAGACGGTTTACTAACAAAAGTTCACATTTTTTTTTCTTCTTTTACATTTATTATGTTTTCATGAGAAAATAAAGGGGAAAATATAAAATCTTACATATGGGTACGCCATTTCATGGATTTTGTGATTTTAACAAATGAAACAAGTAACTTATATAAAAAATATAAAATTAGTACATGTGTATTAAAATTAATATAAAAAATTGTGTTCTCTTTATATTTTTAATGGATAATTTGTAAATATCTTCATAGTGTTGAATATTAAATTATATTTTTATGACATGTCAATGGTGATGTGAAAAAATGACAAAAAAAGTACCGTTAACGTCAATAAGACTGCTTTGTACCCTGTTTCAAAGTAATGAGACCACTCTGTAACAGATTAAAATTTAAGGACAAATTTGTAACCCGACTTATAGTTCTGAGACAAATTAAGTATTTTACCACTCAAATATTTATCATCTTATGTTCAAATCGGCCGACGGGCCGCCATTAATCTAGTAGTTTTTAATACATTTTCCAAACACATGAGTTTTAAAACAACACATTTTAAATATTTCAAGGGGTCATCTAGTATAGGAGGTTGAAAATTAGAGAAAGGATGAGAATAGAAAATGGTGGGAAATGTGTTTATTAAAAGTTAGAGACTGTTAGATTATCTTGTTTATTATGTATATCTGTTAAATAAAACATTCAAAGGAAATAGTGGGACTCACAATTTTGTTTGGGGAAGTCATAATTTCAAATAAAAGTAAAATTCTCAGAATACACATTCTATAGACAATCATAAACCGTGGGTATATGAAATATGAAATTACGACTTCACTAGACAGTGAACAAACAAGAATATATAAAAACATAGAGTTTTCAACAAACTCATCATAATTTCTCTCAACGTAATAAATCACATTTTATGTAAATTTGAAACAAGCTAGACATCAATACGTTGTCGTTTAAGTGAAAAAGTGGGGAAAGTGGATATGAACTTGGCGGGAGTGGAATAATCCAAGATTGAGAAGGAGAAGGAAAGCTGCATAGTGTTACAACGGCTAATTGGAGAAATAATCCTTTTACTAGTTGTATTTTTCATTCGCAATATCCTTCTTCCTTTCTGAATTTGGCGAAACAATTCATTATATATATAACATCCCACATTGACATAGTACTGCTCTTCAGTCAAAGACAACAAACCCTTTTGATTTTGTTTCTAATTCAACAATGGTAAAGAAAAGAGTCCTGGGAAACCCCTCAGGATCAACCGACCCTTTACTAATGATGGAATACATCTTATCTGCTGGCGAAGCTTGCAAAAAACATGGCTGTAGATGCGATCACTCTGACGTCGAAAATTGTGTCTACAATGTTTTGAAGAATTCGCAAAAGAAGAAGGAGAAGCAGAGACATTCCAAGAACAACTGCAAAGAGTCTATGATGGAGCTACACTTAATCACTCTCTCTCCACCCAGGCCGCAACTGCAAGAAGAAGAAGAAGAGGACAATTTCAAATCGTGGCTCAGTGCTAGGGTTTCCGAAGCTGTTGGGGAAGTAGCAGAAGCTTTTACTTTGGTGATCAGGAAGAAACTGACGAAAACTGATTTGAGTACCAACAATAACAGAATGTCTATTCCAATGACTCAGATGTTGAATGATAATTTCTTGACAGAGGAGGAGGACGCTGAGCTGAATAATAAAAAGAATATAAAGCTTGGATATTTCTTGGACCCTAATATGGGAATGGTTGATGAAGTCACATTTGTCATGTGGAGTATGGAAAAAGGCTCTGTTTATAACATAAATGGTGGATGGAAAACCGTGCTGGATAGGAATAGAAAGAATCTTTTGAATCTTGCAGCTGGGGATGAGATTGAGTTATGGAGTTTCAGAAGTGTGTCAGGGGCACTCTGCTTTGTGCTTGTCAGTAATGACACCAAAAGAAGAATGGCTGCTGATGCTGATGCTGATGCTGATCAGGAGGATCAAGATATGATGATTGAATATGGAATTGAAGCTGGCAGTAGCAGTCAGACTCAAGAACACAACGATTTGGACACTTGAGTTGTAAAGTAGAGCTCTTTTCGCTTAATTAGCAGTTTAGAATAGTGATGTCAATTGTCTGACGCATGAACGCATGAACCAGCTTAGCTTTGATCTATGTCATTCTGAAAGAATCCAGATTTGTAAAGACTTATAATCTAACAATTTTTACAGAGAAAGAAAGCAATTTACTATATGTTCAAGACATGTAACATGTACTGCACTTATCTGCCCTTCTGCCGTCATGAGCTGGGCAGTTCTGGTTTGTATTCTTCTAGTTCATTGCCTTAAAAACTAAATAGACCGCCATGGATTAGGCAGCTTGGTTGTTGCAATGTGCCCAGACAGACTAATAATTGTTCGTGAGTTCTGACTCCAATAGCTAGTCTAACCCAGAAAGCTCATAAAACAATTGTAGCAGTTTTTAACAAACCCACAAATTTATAAGCTACCCAAACCGACTATTCTCTTCTTCTACTCTAGACATTTACGGAGCTCGGTGCCCGTTCAGACTAACACCTGAAACTAGGCTTCACTGCCCCCATGGCATTAGCTCTTGCATAACCTGTCACCATGTCAGCCCAGGTAACTAACATTAACTTCTCCATGAACATCGCATTGTGTTAGTCAAACCCAAATTTTAACCTTGTGTCAATCATCACATATGAAGCTTATCTTACGTACCATTGCTATAGGAGGGTAGAGTATGAGGTGTTGTTCTCTTCTCTGCCTCAGCTTCATAAGAATCCACTAAATCTTCGAACTGAGACTCAAAAGCAGAAAAATCAACCCCAACATCGAGATCAAATGTATCCAGCAACAGCACAGCTATATCCTTGCTCTCAAAACCATCTTCATCCTGAGCATTGTTGTACAGAGCTTCCTCGTTCTGATGCTGGCTGATCCAGTAGTCTTTGTACCATGTTGTGGTTGTAACCAGCTGCCACCATTCCAGGGAGAAATCCTCTACTTGCTTGTAAGCAGCTGGAAAGAAAAGCAGTGCATCTGGGTTAAGAGTTGACCTTCCTCCTGATACCAGTGCCATATCTCTATACTCGAACTCTAGCTTTCTGTGTTTCAACGGTAGTAAGTTCCATGAATAATGAAGCAATTGTAAGTTTTTTCTGTATAGGAATAATTGCTTCTTACACATCAGGGAAGCAGGAACTGCAAGTGAAGACTGAAGCGAACTTGGATTTCAGAGGTTTAAGTATTGATCATAGACTAACTACCCCTACAAACAATGATTCAACAACACTTGTAAAGCTGTCAATCTAATACAACAAGGACAATTCTCTCAAGATCTCCAAATTGATATGTTTCTTGAAATCATTTTCTGATCGTAGTCCACTTGAGACCGACTGTTAGAGATATTTTCAGGCATTTTGTCTACTAGTTCATATTGAAGAACACAAAAGAGATTTTCATTGGAAAATAAAATGAGTGATTGTGGTTGCTTCCCCTTCTATCCAAAACACTGTCTTATATGCTTTAAACTTTAGCAGCAGATATGAAAGGAAGTCCATACTCTTCTAGTCAGAATGGCAGCCATTGTTACTACATCTCTGCTCCAATCATTTACCTCTAACAAGCTCATAACTCTTTCACATCTGCCCATCTCAAACACTGTTGGTGAGTACATGGATTCTTCATTAGTTTTAAATAACTTGGTTCTTAATTAATGGGTTTGTTGTTTCCAGGAAATGGACTTGTGGGGGCTTCAATGACCATGACCTGGAGTTCAGCAGCAACAACAAAGAAGAGAAGAACGTCTGGGAGAGTGGATGCTTCAGCTACTAGTACTACCATTGTCGCAGCACCCGTGACTGTGGAGGAGGAAGTTAAAGAGTATTAACTATTTATGTAACCTCTACTTATATTGTTCTATCTTATTACCAAGTATCTAATCTTATTACAGATATGTTTTTATTTTCAATTTCTCTTTTCCTTCTTCTTCTTCTTAGATATGCACTTCCTTCATGGGCAAAGTTTGAGATTGGAAAGGCACCCGTTTACTGGAAAACCACGAATGGTCTTCCTCCATCTTCTGTGAGTGTAATGAATATCTGGTTTTGTACTTTGAATTAGCAGAATGAGCATTATTATAAACTGTAATCTCTTCTCTTCTTCTTCTCTTACAGGGAGAACTGCTAAAACTTTTCTATAATCCAGATGCAAAGAAACTCACTCCAAATGAAGAATTTGGGATAGCTTTCAATGGTACACCAAACTTGAATGCTTTAAGATTTGATTTGGTGATCTTTAATTTGGAACTGTAACATATCTAGTTGTCCAGGTGGTTTTAATCAACCCATTATGTGTGGTGGAGAGCCAAGGGCAATGCTTGAAAAAGTTAGAGGAAAAGCTGATGGTCCATTGTATTCTATACAGATATGCATTCCTAAACATGGTTGCTAAAATACCTTATTACATACATACATACATACATACTACTATTTTAGTCTCCAATAGCTCAGTTTCAATCAATCGTCTTACTCTTGCATGCAGCTGTGAACTTGATTTTCTCATTTACCAATGGAGTTGATTGGGATGGTCCATACAGACTCCAGTTTCAAGTTCCCAAGGCTTGGAGAAACAAACCTATCGAGTTCTTTAACGAGGTAATTCAAACCAAGAATCCAATCCAAGTTATTGGCATGATACTTGGTTTTTCAAACTTCCCCTGGCATGGCATGATAGGGTCTAGGACGAGAAATGAGTCAAGAAGGAGCATGTGACAGAGCAATCTTTCCAGACACAGAGGTCATTCCCACAAGATGTGCCATGGTTGGTAATTTGTCTACTGAAGGAGTAAGTCCAACCTTGTTCACATCACATCCTTTTAACTACTTGTTTCTTCATGTCTAATTAGTTGTCGAAGCGCCTCTAATTTTGTGTTGCATTTCGCTGATTTTGTAGGGTGATCGTTGCGATCTTGATCTAGTTCCAGGATGCATGGATACGAGCTCACATTTGTTCAACCCACTTGCTAATGTGGATGATGGATCTTGCCCAATCGATCTAGATATAGAGGATGAATAGTTCAATGTCTTGGCTCCAACCACAACCTATAGGGGGTTTTAAGAATAAACCCTCTGTATGTACATACATAATCTACAATTGCATTGGACATGTGAGAGAGGGTCTTGATGGAATCTACTTAAATGCATATCCATTCATCCATCATTTATGTGTAGAGAAAACTCCAACTCCATCTGTTATATAGGTCACAACTTTTAGTTACCCTCTCCCTATTTTATTTAATTTCTGCTACAAAATTAATAGACAGACAGTGTCTGTGTAATGCATTTACATAAACCATAAACATCTATTCCCTGTGAAAAAAATGATATAGGAGCAAAATATATATCAATTTAATTTACAAGGCACTGTTTTTTTTCCTTTTCAGTGAAGTAGCTCTGTTGTTATATTGCCACTGCAATCCTTCAATACTCCATCAAACCTCACCAAGTTAGATTTCCTAGTGGGGGAGGTGTGAAGCCTCTATCTAGGCTTGGAAAAAACTACCTAGAAAATCGCTCACCCGCCCGAAACCGAGCTGGTCAACTTGTATTTTACCAGGTTTTATGGGTTCCAGGTTGCGGGATGGGAAAACCCGTCTAATTCTTTAATGGTATTTCTATTTTCTGACCCGTCTCTTTCACTGTCCCCGACCCGCTATCATATAATTATATTTTTCAGTACCCTAGATTATCTCTCATGAATAAAATCTGTGAAATCCTCTCTAAAATCCCATTTTAAATCTTTGTTTTCCCCACACTCTTTCCAATCTTCCACTTCTGTTGCCGGTGAATTAATGAGTATGCTATAATCTTAACTAAATTGTGTGGTCGCGCGATGTCGCTATGCATTAAATATATTTCTAACGTTGGTCTATTCACCCGTTGAATGAACAAAATGATATTCTTATAAATTATATTTTATATAGATTTAATTTAATAATAAGAGAAGAGAGAATATTGTAATAAAAACAAAATTAGAATGAGATGGTAAACAACTCCTTAATGAATAGTAGCACTTGTGTGCTTTATATAAATTTAATAATTTGCACACCCAAAATAAAGACCAACGAAAAGGTAAAAAGGAGGGTAACAAAAAATTAGAACCGAACCGGATTGGAACTAAAAAGAATTGAAGGGGACTAAGAAAAACCCCTTAATAAATACTGTAAACCTTGTATGCTTTATGGGGTCGTTTGGAAGAAAAACCTCTTAATAAATAGTGTAAACCTTGTATGCTTTATGGGGTCGTTTGGATGAGAGAATCTAAATGTCTACGGAATTGGAGTGAATTGCAGAGAATTTAATTCTTGAGAATTAGTGGGAATTTAAATTTTGAATTCCATGTTTGGATAGCTAATTAAGGCCAATGAATTGAATTAGAGGATTTTAATTACTGTGTCAAAATACATTTTCACCCCCAATTTAAGTTTCAGTCTGATACATTCTACAAATTCTTTCTTCCCTACTAAGAGAAGCTTCGACGTCCTAGTATGGCACCAAAGGTATAGTCATCTTCAATCTTGTTCTTTCTACCTGTCTGAGTTGCAACTTCAACACACCCTATCTTCCTCTTAAGGCCCCTTCCCGGAGATACCAAGGACGATGAAGTACCACAAGCAGGTGCAGTAGCAACACCAGCAAGCCTACTTTTGTAAGAATTGCTCGGTTCATCAACTGTAGCATCTTCTTTACATCTCTTGTTTATCCTATCATAATCCTCTAATGAGTAATAGGACGTCAAATTAGATGTTTTGCCATCACAATCACAGGCAGGTGAAACTTTTCCTTGTATATCATCATAGGCATCACTTATGCTTCCTTTCCTCTTTCTCCTCATCAAGTAGTGCAACTTCCCACTTAAATTTTATGGGCTCGATTCTTAGAGTAGAGAACCTGCAAATTTTCCATCAAATCCTTAATGAATAACCTTGATTGCAAACAACAAACAAGCAGATAGAACTACCACAAACCATAGCACAACCATTTCGTAGTCCATCCTTCCCATCTAATCAATACAACACAATCACACCACATTCACTGAAAGAAGGCTTAAAACCCTAAATCGCCAATCATTCATACTTCGAAATCAAATCATCGATCTGTGAAAAGAAAACAGGGAAACCGGCAGAAAAACCAAACCTGTCTCCGAATCGGGACTGCGTGCCTCCGTCCGACGCCCACGAACAAATTGAACAAAATTAACCCCAATATTGAAACTCCTTGGCCCTGCGATCTACCAGTAGGAATAACTTTCAAGATAAAATCCAAATCCAAAAATCTGCTGAAGGAAGCCGACGAAACAACGCAAAATCTCCGATCAGAAGTGCGGAAAAAGTTAATGATGAGGGCAATGGTGGTCAATTGTACAAAATATCTTAATTCCCTGATAGTAGTTGGGTTATTCGAAAACTCTAGAAAGAGATATTCAAATGTCACTAGGGAATTCGAATTCCAATTCTCCAGACAGAGTTTGGGCCTACCAAACAGGGAATTTAAGAAAGTCTCTCAAATCCACCCAATTCCGCATTTCAATTCTCTCATCCAAACGACCCCTATATAGATTTAATTTCTTCCTCTTTATCCTAACTTTCTTTCTACATTTGTTGTTTCTCATAATCTTCAATGAATTATCAACTCCATCCAATATTTTTGGGATTCGTCCTTTCCACAATTTCATGCATGTTTCTCGGAAGAATTCCGCTATAAGTATGTGTGACTTGAGAGTGTACAGACTAAGACTGTAACACTCTCTCCCAGTTTCCATAATCGGACTCATGACTGGACCGGAAATGAGTAACTATAATCCGAGAATAACCAAGCATAAAAATTTTGAAAGAACCAATTGAATGAAATATAAATATTAAATTACAAGACAAGATCCCGAGTTTAAATATAAGCTGAGCCACATCCAGTCAAATCTCTAATTTAAATACAACTCATAAACTCTGTCAACAACCCAAAAATTTTCAATTGGAATAGAACTGTAAGTCCACATTCGTGTTCCCGATCACCGTCCTTGAGTCAACAAATACATCCAAGCTCCAACCGACAAAACCTTGACACACATGTTCATTTCACTTTTTAAATTGTTAACTCGTGATTTAATTTATTATGGTTAACGGAAATGAACTCCGGGTTAATGAATTTTGAATTAGTAAATTAGCCGAGGTCATAAATCGATTTGACCCGAGCTAAATTAGTTATTTTGGTCTGAAAGTTCATATATTTTATTCATCATCAAAGCCGGAGGCCTATTACAGTAAGGATATCAATGAAAAACAAACCCTCCAATTTTCTGGTAAAGACTCGCGTCGAGCAGAATTAGCAACCCAATCTACCGCTCTATTAATCCTCCGAGGAATAAAGGAAACAGAGATTCGTGGATTCTCCTCCAACGTTTGTCTCATGAGAAAAAGCCAAGCCGCACATTCCCAAGGCCATGCAATCCTGAAATCTCTAAGTGTCGAAACTAGATTTAAGCAATCTTATTTAATAATAGAGGGGCCATCATCGGAGACTGCAGCTTGGATAGCGACAAGAATGGCTTTGTCTTCGGCCACAATTGATGATGAACACAACAAGGTACCTGCTATCCCATCAATCACCTGTCCATGAGCGTTAATCAAGACAACCCCATACACATAGTGATGTCCATGAGCATTAATCGCGTATCAGCTAACGTCCTCCACTCCAGTTGAAGCTTCGCTGCCCACCACATAGTGATGTCCATGAGCGTTAATCGCGTATCAGCTAACGTCCTCCACTCCAGTTGAAGCTTCGCTGCCCATCACATAATGATGTCTAGAGAAGGCATAACTCGACGAAAAATCTTCTCGTTGCGGGCTTTCCAGATACACCACATTCCAGTGATAATGGAATTAACTAGGCCTACCAATTGCCTATACCTTTCGTCATAAAGCCAGGATGCAATCTGATCAAAAGTATCTGGCATTCTCCCTATTGGGAGGAGGTTGTTCCAAACCCTGCTAGCATGGGGGCACCGAAATAAGCAATGAATAATATCTTCCTCTCCATCCCAACAAATTTGACAGACGGGAGATCCGCTACAATTCCTTCTCCATAAGTTAAGAGAGGTGGCTAAGGCATTGTTGGAAGCTATCCAGATAAATAATTTAAATTTTGGTGGGATCTGGAGAGTCCAAAGCCATTTCCACTTCTTATCTGTATCGACTGGGATCCTCTCGATCCTCCTTCCTACACTTACACTATGCAGGGCGTGATACACAGACTTCACTGAGAGGTTTCCTCTTTTGTCGAAATGCCACACCCACTTGTCATCGGCTCTCTCCGGACCCACAGGGATCTTAATGATTGCTTCAGTCTCCATCAGACTACAGTGGTTCCTAACTTACTCCCTTAACCACCCTGAACCATCCTTTTTTATCCACTCAGCAGCTTTTGTAGCGATGGTGCATTGTCTAGACCAATGTAGTCAAAATCCTGATTTTAATCTTAAAATCTTACAGTTTTACGATTATCTTAAAATCTTACGGTTTTACGATTCCATTGGTCTCTAGCGATCTTGATTCCACGCAAAATCTATGGGTCGTAAAATCTAGTAAAATCTCGATCAAAATCTTAGAATCTTATAAAATCAACGATTTTTCTTGTATTTTACGATTTCACTTTCTATGGAAAATTACTAGTTTGTACAACTACATATAAGTCAGAACAAAGACAATTAAATTAAATTGATTTTTTTAGATTTTGATTAATTAAGCTAGAAGTTGTTAGTGAAAAGTGTCTAAAATCTAATTATTAATTCCTCGAATGATCGCTTAAGAGCCGACATTCTCTTTTTTTTCTTATCTAGACTTTTCAAAGTTGGGTAATGGTCTTCTTATTCTTAATATGTCGTTGACTTAAATATTTCGATAGTAGTTCATAAAATCTTACGATTAAAAACTACGATTCCGATTTCACCCATGTTTTTCGATTTCACGTGGAATCACGATTTTGATTACATTGGTCTAGACAGTCAAAAACCGGGATTGACGGAATCCATGGGTCTGAGAACACATTAATGTTTCTGCCGCTCATACAGTTTTTCCTCGCTCCCAACCTCAGGGCTTCCCTTGATTCGCATAAACTAGACCAGATCCAGGACGGTCTTCTGGATTTTTTTGCTTGGAGGAACTCGGTTTGGGGAAAATAGAGGGCTTTAAGAAACTTTTCCCATAACTGGTCGCCATTCGACATAAGCCTCCATCCTTGTTTTGCCAGCAATGCAACGTTCAAGGTACATAAATCTTTAAAGTCGAGTCCTCCTTCTCCTTTCGATCTCGTCAGTTTTTCCTTGGAGGACTAGTGGATTGTACGCTTAGTCATTGACCTCCCCAAAAAAGGCTCTCAAAAGGGAATCCATCATGTTTGTCATGGTTTTAGGGAGGAGAAAGCACGACATAACATACGTAGGGATACTTTGGTAAATCGCCTTTAGTAACACTTCCTTCACTCCAGGTAGAGCTGGCAAAATGCTGACCCGACCCGATAAACCCGCCCAGCCAAGCCGACCCGTGGCCTGATTGACCAAAAAGTCAACAATCCAACCCGCAGCCCGATGAACTCGCAACCCGATGAACCCGCAACCCGACTAACCCGCAACTCGGCTAACCCGCAACCCGACGAACCCGCAACCCGTCCGCCCGACCCGAATAACCTGATTGTCACACAATTCATAATATTCAATGCTTCAAATACAACATTATGTCATTATTGAAGATATAAAAAATTTCATCTACTTCTGACTTCACCAAGTTTATTTCAAAAACAATTAAATTAAAAACAATATATATATATAACATTCCGACAAAGGTTAAAATTGTTAGCAGTTAGCAGTACCAACAGTGTTAAAAATCTAACGAACGTTGACTATATTTGTCATTTGACATAAAAGTAAAAACATTTGGCCTAAAAATGTCATAAAAAGGAAGTGGCTAGATTTGATATTTTTTTTGAAAGAATTGACTAAATTTATAAATTAGTCTAATATTAAACCCTAGACCTTAAAAACTAAATTATATTCAATTTCATTTCATTTATTGTAAGTATATGTAATTTATGAAAATAAATTATTATTTTTAATATATGAATAGCGACTACAAGTCTTAAGCCTACCAACCGCGAATTAAAATTTAATATTATTTTAAATTATTTATTACATAAAAAAATATAAAATTTTGCAAATTGTAGTTGAGAGTTGAGACTAGTAAGTAGTAACCCGTGGGCAACCCGAGACCCGTCCAGCCCGAGACCGATGAACCCGCAAACCCGATGAACCCGCAACCCGATGAACCCGCAACCCGACGAACCCGCGACCCGACGAACCCGCAACCCGACGAACCTGCAAGCCAATTAACCCAACCCGTGGCCCGCCCATCCCGCCCATTTGACAGCTCTACCTCCAGGGGAGAGCATTAAACTCTTCCACGACTGACCTAGGTTTCTCATACGCTCCAACAGGAAAGCGAAAACTTCTTTTTTGGACCGGCCCCATTCAGATGGAACCCCAAGATACTTCCCGAAGGGGATGGTATTTTGGAACCCAAGAATATTTTTCATGTGTAGTTGTAGGGCTTCCGGCGTCTTCTTGGAGAACATGATGGATGACTTTTGTTGATTCACCACCTGACCAGTCATCTTCCCGTATCTCTCCATTGTATCCATGAAGGCTCTAGCTTATGTGACAGACGCCTCACCAAAAAGAATCATGTCATCCGCAAACAGCACATGGGTGATCGAAGGGCATCTAGCGCTCAACTTTACTCCTTTGATCGCTCCAAGTTCGGCTCTCTTATTGATCAAAACAGAGAGGGAATTGGTGAGAATTATAAATAAGAACGGGAATAGAGGATCCCTTACCTAATTCTCCTAGTAGGGGTGAATTGCTCGGTGAGAGTTCCATTAACGGGAAAAGAGTGGACTAGGGGTGGCGATTTTATCCAAGTCCGCGGATGCCCATCCGATCCATCCGAATGGATACCATTTAAATGGATATCCAATTAAAATGGATGGATCAATATCAAATCCATTTAAATTGGATAGAATGTGGATTTTATCCAAATGGATTGGATTTTATCCAATTACCCATAAACCAATATCCATAATTTATATTCAGAAATATCACCGGACCTAATACTCACCGTCATAGCCGATTCTTCTTTCTTGCTCGCTAATCAAGTTACTTGTATTTTTTTTACTACTGAATTAAATCTGCTATTGTCAATTAGCTGTAACTTTTTTTTACTAGTGAGCAAGTTACCTGTATTTCTAAGGATTTACTATGTTGAAAAATTGATGTTAGCTTTCTTTCTTTTTCTTATTTGCTGAATTGTCAATAAAGAGGTTACAGCATTTTAAAATGAACTTGTTCATCGGGGCCACTATATTTATTATCTAAAAGATTGATGTATCTTTTTTTCTTTTTGTTAGGAAAAATAGCACTTTGGCCTCCTTTACTTTGTCAACTTAACAAATAGCCCCCTACATTATAAATCGCTCTTTTTACCTCCTCCTACTTTGACCACTTTGCTGTTTGGGTCTTTCCATTCTAACTTTCGTATTTGTAACGTTACTTAATGCACATTCAGTACACCATGTTAGCTGCAATAGTCATATATTAGCTTACTAAGCATTTTTTAATTAGGAATATATGTATATATATGGTTAGATAGGATGAAATCGATGAATAAAATGTAGTTTTAAAATCATTCGCATTTCACCATATTTTTTGTGATACCTACCTAACCAACTCTTCATCTCCTACCTTTGACTTCTCTCTTTGTCGGTGTATTGATGTGTCCAAATTTAATGTTAATAAGACGAAAGTTGAAACGGAAGGACCAAAACGGAAAAGTAGTCGAAGACTCGGAGTAGAAGGGGGTAAAACGAGCGATTTATAGTATAGGTGACTATTTGTTAAGTTGACAAAATAGAGGGGGCAAAAGTGCTATTTGCCATTTTTGTTATTTGGTGGACGCAGAAGGGGTAACACAGTGAGTGCAACTTGAACTAAAATTTTGTTCCTGCCATTTGAATTTTATATTGGAGATTTGGATTTGAGTTAAATGGATCAACCAAATCCGATCCAAATCCAACATTAATTAAATTTAAAATCCATATCCGATCCGATCCGATCCAAATAAAATCCGATCCATTTAGTGTTGATCCATATTCGATCCATTTAAATATAGATCATACTGGATATGGATAAAATAATCCGCGGATGGGTAATCGCCACCCCTAGAGTGGACCTTAAGCCCATGTGTTTTTCTTCTTGATGGGTCATCATTTTTTGTCGGCATACAGGAAAATAAGAAAAGGCTGGGTCGGGGGTCCGGCCTTGGGCTTGTTGTTTGTTGCTGCGGCTGGGCATTAAGGATTGGGCTTGGGCCCAAAGCCCACATGTCTTAGAGAGGGGAGAGAATTGTTCCAGCGAAAGATAAATAGAAAGGGAGAAGGATTTCCGTTCATGGGATTTGAGGAAAAGAGAGTGGGTTTGTGGTTGCGTGCATCGAAGAGGCTAGCAGGGCCGGAGTTCGATCGGGATGGCGTCCGGAGGAGTGGATTTGAGCATCGGAGGCTGACCTCATCGTTCCATAAAGTTGGGAGTGAAGCGGCGACTGAGTCATATCGTCGGTGGTAGTCGATTTCGTTGGAGAAGAAGAGGGATGATATAGCAGCAACAGAAAGTCCAATGATCCATTTGCTATATTATAATGTTGAGTGGCCTCTTGTAAGTTCTTGGAATTGTGATGGATGTTTGGTATTTGTTGAGATAAATGCGCTTTAGCCCCTAACTGTTGTAACTGAACAGATGAGGACTTGGGTGGCTTTTTCCCACTTTCTGAAGTTTTGGACCTCGGTGCTTAACGGAAATAGTTGAGAGTTGTTGCTAGAATTTGTGGGAAATGTTCAGATTGGTCACCAGAAGGAGCGTGCAGCTGCAGTTCAGTATTTCAAGCGGATCTTGCTCGTTTGAAGTCCAAATGACACACCGTCAGGACCTGTTGAATCACAACAACGAGATAGACGTTCTAAGAAAGAATTCAGAGTATGTAGTTAGGCCAAAGTGAGGTCTTAGCATTGATAGGTAGTGACGTGAGGAATTATAATCTGACCTAGTAATGATAAGAATGCATGAATTGGAAAGTTAAAATGGTTAATTATGTGATGTTGTTATTGATTGATGATGTGTGGTGCTTTGGTTTACTTGATTGATTGAATGCTTGACTAGGTGGATAGATTGAGAGGTTAAATTCTACATTTGTGTGTTTGATTGGTGACTGTGATTTTGTACTGTTGTATGGTGGATGTAGGAAGATGATCCCAATGAAGGTGGGATCATCCTAAGAAGGATGAACAGGAGGGTGTCCCTAGACCTTGCGACAAGATCACCCCTTCCACTTTACTATTACAAGTGGGGTGGTCGGTAAGGCTAACAGTCCGCCTGTAATAAGTGTTGGATGGTGGATCATAGTGGTTGTGAATTATGATGAATATAGTGATGTAGGAATCAGATGAATGGAAATGAGAATTGTATGGTTGAAGTGTGGAAATTGTTGTCATTTTGTAAATGGACTTAAACGGAAGAATAGGAAGGAGCTAACGTTACCCCTAGAATGTAATTGTGGAATTGGAATGGTGTTGAGGCCTACCAACAGGTAGGGGTCTCAGGGAATCTATGGGATGCGTTAGGGGGCTTTCCAGCGAGAGGAAGCACGTCTTCGCACCCTTCATAGATGAGAGGGTAGCAGTGGCCGGTGGGGGTAGCGGAGAAACAACTCCTTATGGTGCCTAATAGGAATCACCTAGACATAAATTGATGAAAGTGTGTGTGTGTGTGTTGTGTAAATGTATGGTTATGTGGATGAACGATATTGTTGATTAGTGATGTTAGCTTATGGATATTATGGCACGATGGTAATGATATGATGTTTAGGTCGATGCATGATGGGAATAGAGGTAGAGGAAATTAATTGATCATCTAGAACTCTAGCATTGGGTTGTTCAAATGGAATAGACGTGAGTATGGGTCCCAATGTTGTTTAACCGTGCGGGAGCCTGGGATTCTCCCTAGGTAGATTCGACGCATAGTTAAGCCCAGTGGGTTCACTCAGTTTCATTATAAAACAGATCCCCTCTTAGTATCCTCTTTTCAGTTAGAAGTAGTTGGTGAGCTGAATTGGATTAACAGTTGATGGCAGTTGGAGCTTGAAGGGAACAAATTACTGAAGGATGGTAAATGAGGACATGGAAATCGATTTCGTAATTTAATTCAGTTGACAGCTTTAGGATTTCATTGTGGTTTATTACTGTATTTGATTTAGAGATTTGGTCGGATGTGCCCTGTCTTGTATTTAAATGAGGGATCCCGATTTGTATAGCTGAGGGGGATACCGCGATGTGGAGGGTCAACATGTCACTTTTTTAAGAGCTGCCAGTACTTGGAGTGTTGTTAGTAAGACTTTGAGTTCTTTAAACTCTTTAGAGCACTCTTCATTTCATGAGAACTTGGCCGCCGCCTTCATTATGGCGAAGAATGGAGCGTAGCGCTCGACGGCTTTTGGGATGAACCTATTTATCGCTGCCAAGCGACCGGTGAATATTTGTACTTCCTTCATGGTTGTTGGTGGGTTTGTACTCATTATGGCTTCTATCTTTTTAGGGTTTGCTTCAATTCCCCTTCTTCTGATGACGTATCCCAAAAATTTACCCGAGGATGCGCCGAATACACACTTGGTAGGGTTTAGTCGTATGTCGAACTTCTTCAGTGTCTCGAATGTTTCTCTTAGGTCGCTGAGATGATCGTGTCGGCGTGCTTTTGACAAGAAGATCTTCCATGTATGCTTCCATATTTCTTCCCAACTGCTCGTGGATTACTCTATCCACCATCCGCTGGTACGTTGCTCCGGCGTTTTTTAGGCCAAACAGCATTACGTTGTAGCAGTAATTTCCGAATGGGGTCATGAAAGCCATTTTTTCCTGGTCTTCCTTCGCTAAGGGAATTTGGTGATAACTGGAGAACATGTCCAGGAAGGAGAGCGTTTCATGGTTGGCAGTGGCATCCACCAGGCAGTCTATGCTGGGTATAGTGGGTACGGATCTTTGGGACAGTCATCGTTGAGGTTTGTAAAGTCAATGCGCACATCCGCCATTGTCCATTGCCTTTTCTTACCATGACTACGTTGGCTAGCCACTCTAGATATTGTACTTCCCTAATGAATCCTGCCTTTTCAACTTTTTTATCTCTTCTTCTGCGGCCTCTCTTCGTTTCCAGACGTTGTTCCTTCTTTTGAACTGAAGGGGTTGGGCGTCAAGGGAGACCGAGTGCTTGTGCTCCATTACTTCGGGCCTCGGTCCTGGTATGTCCTGCGGTTTCCATGCAAATGGAAATGAAACCTGCAGGAGAGTAAAAAAATTAAATTGGCATGGTACAGGGAATTGGTATTTGGAGTGTCAAGAGTTGGAGGAGGAACCAAATGCTGGTCGGTGGGATTGGGAATCGGGATGGAGGATTGAAGGAGGTCGGAGAAATCAAAGTGGGGTGTGGCGTCGGAAAGGGAGAGGCGGAATCGAGGCTGGGAGATAGCAGATCTGCGGAGTTGAGACTGGTGGGAGTCGGTACAGAGTGTTAGAGTTGAATGCGGGTGATAGGAGTGAGCAGGGAGTTGAAGATTGAAGGGTGAATGACAAGAGAGGAGGAATCGAGGGTTGGGTGTCAAGTTGGTGATGGTTGTTGGGATGTGATCGTCTTGCCCAATTTCAACACCTCTACTCCATCTGCTCATCTACTGGAGTCCAGAACCTCTAATAGTCGAATCTTCGACAGCAACGATGGATTCAGCGGAGATGAGAGCCAACCCATAGTCACCACTGACAATAGCGTTTGGGAACACCAACTCATTGTGATAGGATTACGACAAATTAACACAACACCTCAACAACGTTTGGATTAGGATTTGAAAGCTAACAATTCAATCACTAATTTCCTAAATGTTAACAATTTCAGTCACTGATTTCATAATTATTAACAATTTCAGTAATAAATTTCCCAAGTATTAGAAATTTCGTCACTAATTTCCTAACTAGTTTCGATAACATGTTATTAATTAAAACATTAGTTGTCGTCGAATAACGTGTTAACTAAATAGTTAACTAGTTATCAACTAAATAATCTCGTTAACTAGTTATCTAATGATGATATTAACTAATTAACTCGATAAGTTAACTAGTTAATAACAAAATAACTAGTTGTCAAAATAACCTCACTACAAAAAACAGGGGATTTTGTGTTGCTTGTAACGGAAGAGAATGGTGTCGGTCAATCAAAGACTGACGATAAATGCAGGATGCGCCTTGACCCGTGTAAATGGCATCGGTCGATAGTCGACCGACGCCAAATCTGGGAATAAGAATCGACGCGAAATGCTATCCTGGTTGGATCCGCTGGTTGACCCAACGAATAATTTCGCGTCGGTTAATCGAAAGTCAATGGCGTCGGTTGAACCGACGCGAAAACCCAGTGTAAATAACGTCAGTCATCGACCGACGCTAAATCTTTAACATATAAATACCCCTGTTCGACGGAAACAGCTCATTTGTGCAATTTCCTTTTCTCTCAAAATCCTCTCAATTCTCTCTACTCTCTCCACTCCCTCAAATTCTCTGAACTTCTTAGTTTTTTATTTTATTTTCGAGATAGGAGTTGATGTGACGTCGTTCTCACCCGCCCCTATCTTCCGTCAAAATTTCTTCGTATTCGTGTAAGTTTTTTTTATATTTTTTATTTCTAGTTTGTTTTTTTATATTTCGAATATAGTTAGAGAATCTGAATAAAAGGTTAGGATTTATGTGTTAATAAAATAGTAGTGAATTAGGGTTATTGTTTTATTAGGGGTTTGAGTATTTAGATAATTTATATAGGGTTTAGGGTTTTGAATTCTAATTGTTCATAGGATTATTATTTTATCAGTGACCTGCTACACCTCTTGCTAACTGTCTTTTCCCACGTTGCCCGCTCTTTCGTCGAGACTCCTCCATATCCGTGTAAGTTTTTTTTATTTTTATTTTTGTTTGTAATTTAACTGCGAATAGTATTTAGTGAATCTGATTAAAAAGTTAGGATTTAAAGAATCTATATAGGGTTTAGGGTTTTGAGTTTTAATTGTGTTTAGGGTTATTATTTTGTTCGTGACCGCATTACCTCGGTGTTGCACCTTCTGCCTATTGTCTTTTCTCACGCTTAGGTTTTGTATCTCGGTGTAAGGTATGCATTTTTTACCATTTTTTCGTGCACAAATATTAATTGAATTATAAAATGCATGTTGAATTGAAATACTGTAATATTTGTAATAGTATGCTTATTTAGATAATTAAGGTAATATTTGTAATATTATGATTAATATTTGTAAAGAATAATGTAATATTTGTAGGCAGTATGATTATTTAGGTCTACTAAAATTAAAATTAATATACATCTTGTAATATTTGTAAGGTACATTGTTTGTAATTGCTAAACAATGTTCAATTATTATTGAAAGAGATTACAATATTTTGATTAATGTGTTATGGATTGTTTATGATTAATGTTTTGTCATCTGTAATTTTTTAGTAGCCTTGGTTGCGTTAAGGTTTGTATCGAATGTATCGAATTAAAGTAAAATTAATAGTTTATTACTAGTTTCTTCCTTAAGTGACAATTTCTTACAAACACTAGTTACTAGTGTATTCTTAGCTAATTATTAGCTACTTCATAGTATATGCTACAACATATTATCTTTTTTATTACGTTAATTGGTGTAGATTAGGATTTCCACTACTGAACATTTACTATCTAAACTAATTTAGGTATCTCCCAATGGGCAAATCTTGAATATACAAACCAAGATTGTCACCGGAGTACATGACTGGCTTAGAAAGCTTCTTCAATTTCGCCTTCTCCAATGACAATGACGGGGAACAAATAGTTTGTCCCTATCGAAAATATGGATTCAAGAAATGGTTGTGTAGGGATGATGTCTACGAACATTTACTTCAAAAATCTTTTCCTCAAGGCTATACTGTTTGGGGTAGACATGGAGAGAACGTAACTTTGAATCGTCTTATAGGATTAATCCACCTACAATAGTTCATGACTACGATCATACAAGATCCCTCCGTGCAATGATTAATGATGTTTTTGGTGTTGTTACTGAGGAGGTACCATCCAGAGGTGAGTTGTATGCTATCACTCACACGAGGAAGGATGACACTTACACCGATCCTAAAGTGGTAATTCCTATTTCATCTATCTCAGGTAGTCAATATTTAATCAAAATAGGGTTTTGAATATTTATTTTCTTTTTAATCAATGAGCAGCCTGAAGTTCTCGAGCACACCCGTGTCGTGATCCCTCAGTCCCGATAGAGCCTTCAGCGAACGATGCACTAGGGCTTGTCTACCCGAAAGAGCATAATGGTCGGGTTTGCAGTCGGATTTGGTGTCACCCCTTCTATGGTATGTATTGTGGTATATACTATTTGGAAACTGTTTTAAGCTAACACTTTAATTAGTAATTTTATGGTTTTCTTTACTTTCCATGTAGGTCAATATGAGTAGGAAGCGTGGTGGAGCCAACCAGAGTAGTAGTTCAGCTACTACTACTCACGTCTTCGGTCATTGTCCTGCCGAGGATCGCATGAGGACGCTGGAGGCAGAGGTTCAGCGCCTGAGCGGGCTGGAGGCAGAGGTTTTGCACCTCAGCCAGTTGGTTGCAGATGGAGGTTCATCATCCACGAGGACGGAGAAGGGGAAGTGGAAGATGATGATGCCACAAAGTTGCACTCAGAGGATGACATCGATGATGAGGAGGACGAGTAGATAGGACTAGACACGTAGAAACATTTTCGTACATTTGGATATGTTTTTCAAATTTAGTTGTTTTGGATATTATTTAGATATGTTGGATGTTATTTCGATATATTAGTTGTATTAGTAAAATGTGCTTTGATTTTCTGTTTGTGATGGTTTTGGTGAAAATGGGGAAAAATGTTCTTTGTATGCAGGAAAATGTATTCAGGTTTTGGTACTAGAATAGTATGACAATAATTGGAAATAGAAAATTTAGGGACCTATAACCTGCAAATGGCATCGGTCAGTAGAAAATAGCGTCGGTTGGAACAGGCACTAAATGGACGCGTAATATTGTGTCAGTTTTGAATTTAGTGTCGGTCACGAACGATGCGAAATACCTGACCCCAACCAACCGACCAACCGACCCAGTGGGTGGGCAGACCAAAATGGCATTGGTTGGTCAGAAATTTACCGTCGGTCGGTATTATGACCGACACTAAGGTTAAGTGACGTGCAAGTAATTAACTCACAAAGTCAAGGTCGTATTTCCACGGGGTTCTCTCAATGGCCACTACTCACATATTCATGGACAGTCTGAACATTTGAATTAAGTTTGGTTTGTAAGAATGATTCGAAAGCATAAACTAAACAAGCTAGTAAAGCAATAACTAACAAGGGAAGTTGAGGGTCAAACAAGAGAGAGGAAGGTCAACTTAGGAAGGGAATTTCTCAAGCTCAAGAGCAATGAAATATGAATTGAGTCACAAGCATCAATATGTAATTCCTTGGCCACACAAAACACTTAAATAGAATCAACAAACTCTCGCCATGTCGATTCACTACTCCTAAACCACATGAACTATGCTCTCGCTATACGAACAAAGGAATGGAGTGTTTTAATCAAGCTCAATATATGCTCATTCACCTAAAATCCTAACCAATAACTTCTAACACATGACGATGGTGCAAGACACTCTCATGTCAATCATAGAACATAAGGTTAACAATCATTAGGTCTTTCAACTACTAAATGAATGTAAAACCATATGCATGCCAAGTGTTTGATAAAATGTCAACAAGGAAATCAAATTAAACATGGTTCTAATTGAGCATCAATCTCTCAAATCAATGAATTACAATCCCTAAACCTTAAATCAACATCATCCAACAATTTTCATATATTGAATGACATTAAAATTGAACCATAGACACAATCAAGCTCACATGGCAATTAGGCACAAAGTTGGGAACCAATTCATTACACATAGACTATGGAAGACTCAATTCAATCAATCATCTCTCTATCCTAGCTTGATCATCCCTCACTAAGCTAAACCCTAAGTCTAGCCTAGCCTAGCCTAGCCATGGAAGAACCTGAATTGAAGAGGAGAGGAACACCCTAGCTTCCTTGGATGATCTTCTAGCCTTGCACTTCAAGTTGCTCCAAGGAGAGAGGCTTCACTTAGCTTTACTTGCTTTGATCTTCACTTTGCTTAGGATGAGAGGCGGCAGTTGATCAGATGAGGAGGGGAAGGCGATCGGCGATGTGTTGTTCGTCGAGTGTCGAGTGCTGAATAGCGAATGCCAATCCCCCCTGAATTTATCCAGCAGCCGCCTTATATACATTCGCAGAAACAGAGCAAAGTTATCGGCGATAATTATGAAAGTTTTCGTCGAGAACTATCTTGAAAAACCTCCTGTAAGTCCAATTCCGAAAACTCCTCGGCGAGAACTCTGATAGTTCTCGCCAATGTAGTCAAAATCCCGATTTTAATCTTAAAATCTTAAGGTTCTACGATTTTACTGGTCTCTAGCAATCTTGATTCCACGCAAAATCTATGGGTCGTAAAATCTCGATTAAAATCTTAGAATCTTATAAAATCAACGATTTTTTCTTGTATTTTACGATTTCACTTTTTAGGAGAAATTACCAGTTTGTACAACTACATATAAGTCAGAACTAAGAGAATTAAATGAAATTGATTTTTTTTTAGATTTTGAACAATTAAGTTAGAAGTTATTACTAAAAAGTGTGTAAAATCTAATTGTTACTTCATCGAATGACCGCTTAAGAGCCAATATTCTTTTTTTTTCTTATCTAGACTTTTCAAAGTTGGGTAATGGTCTTCTTATTCTTAATATGTTGTTGACTTAAATGTTTTGATAGTAGTTCATAAAATCTTACGATTTTACGATTAAAAACTACGATTCCGATTTCACCCATGTTTTCGATTTCACGTGGAATCACGATTTTGACTACATTGGTTCTCGCCAAGAACTTCAATATAAATGATGTGCAGGAATCTCGAATTTGTATCGGCCTTAACTCCTCCGTCCTAGCTCCGATTGAGCTCCCGTTTGCTCCTATGTGCTCCTTGTCATCCGTACTTCATCGCCAAGGCCTGAAATTGCAGAAAGATAACTCCGATAGACCACAAATTCGTCCCCAAAGTGGCTTCCGGACAACAAAAACGCACTTTGCACAAAACAACTCTAAAAGCATATAAGTCATGGCATTTCGAGATCAAACTGGGAGATTCTTAGGCTAAACATAGGTCTTAAAATGCATGAAATAGAGTCACACCATTAAGCATCGCAAGGATTGGCGTAAGTCGACTGACCGACGCTAAATGGATATAGCATCGGTCTCAACCGACGCTATAAATCCGGTTTGACCTACGCGAAACACCCATTTTTTTGTAGTGCTTATATAATCTAGTCCCAAAATACATGTTAACTGGTTATCAATTAAATAACCCCGTTAACTAGTTATCAACTAAATGATCTCATTAACTAGTTAACTCAATTAGATAATTAGTTAACAACCTGATAACTAGTTAACTCGATTAGATAACTAGTTAACTACTTGACTAGTTATCTAAATCATGATGTTAACTAGTTAATTAGTTAAAAAATATAACTAGTTAGATTACCTAACAACAAAAAATTCAGTTAATTGATCATGGTAATTCGTTAAGTAGATCTATTGGTAACTTATTAACTAGTTAAGTTAACTAGTTATCTGCTTATAACCTGTTAACTATTTATCAGTAAAAAAACCAAGTTAACTAGTTAACTGAGTATCACTGGAGTTTGGTCGGTCGTCAGAAAATTCATTGGAGTCTCGCCGAAAAAATTCACTGGAAATGGTGGTCGGTCGCCGGAAAATTTCTCGGAGACGGTGGTCTGTCGCCGGAAAATATTACACATTTAATTTAAATATGATAATTAAATTATGTGTGCAAAGTCCTAAATATCCCTAACAATTTTAGACTATTAGATTGGTCAAAGGGGACTCCAATTCCAGTGACAAAGGTTGCATTTTGTTGCATCCAATGCAACAATCAATCTCATCTATTGGATCTTAGTTGTTTCATCCTATGGTCTTAATTCTTTGTTTATAATTTCAAGTTATTTTAGTTTGTTGAAGTTTCCTCTCATTTTCTATCACAAAAATGTTTCACGACGAATTTCCCGATAACATAAGTCTCCGTTGTCGAAAATTTTTGCACTCACGTGATCACCGTAATTAGATTTATGTTTCTGAGAAAAAAAAATTTATGACAATTTTTACGACGGCTAGTCGTACAGTTTGTATGCGGCTTATACAATTTGTATTGATGTTTGTACAAGCTGTATATAAACTGTATACACTTTGTTTTACTTGTACACTTTGTATTTATTTTTGTACAGTTTGTACTGGAGCGTATACAAACTGTACACACTATACACGATATTTGTTAATTTTGTACAATCTATACGAGAATTGTATACACTTTGTACGGGAGTTGTACACTCTGTATTTATTTTTGTACAGTAT
Organism: Linum lewisii; assembly: GCA_034768395.1. Classification (NCBI taxonomy): domain Eukaryota; kingdom Viridiplantae; phylum Streptophyta; class Magnoliopsida; order Malpighiales; family Linaceae; genus Linum; species Linum lewisii. The sequence continues at coordinate 33,206,511 of CM068304.1, read as the reverse complement.
GGTAGGATTGTAAACAATTCATACAAACTGTATATATTAATCTATATGAAATTCGTACACTATGTATGAGAATCGTACAACCTGTATATAACGTACACTCTATATGGAGTTCGTACAAACTGTATTGACGAAATAATTAAATGTGCCATCTTTGGCGGAGCTGCTATGTAAAAACGACGCCCCAAAATTTTAAATATCTCTCCGACTAACTTTTTCTTCGATCGAAAAATTAATTGGTAAAAAATATCATATTCATACGAGTTGGAGAAGAATAAAAGAACAAGTGAGAAATAAAAACCGTAAATTAAATAGACGGATAGGATTAATACTTGTTTGGAGACAGCATGTGTGGCACTATCTCAAGAGCCGCGGTATGTCAAAGGGTCAACCTACATTTAATGCAGTCCGACTATTGATCTGAGAGGTGATTCTCTCAGATCAATCTGAGAGCTTGTGGACCGTTCGATCAGTCATTATTGCATCCTACGGTTGAAAATGAAGAGTGGCTGATAAGTGTAAAATGGACAATAGATAAAGGTGATTAGTGAAAAGAATAAAAAGGAAATATATTCACTTTTTCACTTTTTTTGCTACACTTTTTCTGACTTTTTTTGTAGAAAAGTGGTTTCTTCTCCAACACACTTTATTACTTTAATTATTTCCCTAATTTTTAATTAATGTCTATAACTTTTTTTACAATGATCAAAACAATTATTTTCCTTCACAAATGTTGTTTATTTTATTTTTTTTGAACATAATGACATCAATTTTGATATGTTGTATTCAATTTCGGAAGAACAACCGTATGGTTTCAGTGTATAACTGATATGTTTGTTATATCATTGTTATGACATTGTTATGTTCGTAATACGTCATTGTCATGTTGTTGTTATGTCATTGTTGTATCCCATCATATCATTGTAAACACGAACTCTATCAAGACTATAGTTCAGTATGAAGAACATGAAAAAATATATCATGATTTTGTTATGTCAACATTTTGTTTCTTATACTATTGTTAGGTTCTCTTTATGCCATTGTTATGGTTCTATTATGTCGTTATTATTTTTCTTTTATGACACATTATATAAATTTAACATACATATGAGCTAACATAACAATTTGAAGTCTATGAATTTTATGTATAACTTATACAACTATGTAAATGAAGCTTATGGTTTTAATACAATGCATCAATATGTGAAACCTTAAATACATTTTTATGGCATGTTATTTTTATATCACAATTATGTCACTGTTATGTTACTAATATATCATTGACATGTTTTTATTATATCACTGTTATGTCAATATTGTTGTCTTTCCAATATATCATTGTAATTGAGTTGTTACATCAATGTTATGTCCTTGTTATATTCTTAATATAGCAATATCATATTCTTGTTATATTATTGTTATGTCCTTGTTATATTAATCTAAAGAGTCATATAATAGTTTGAAGGAAAATATAGAGACATATATAAACAATGATATATTTGATTCATAATCAATCTTGAAAAAAGTACACAGTAATAATTAAAACATCTTCATATGCATGTGCATCTTTGATGAATTCTTAGTAAATTTTGTCGTCTTTGTATGAATCTTCCTGATTTGTCTTTAAAAATCTTCTTCTTCTTTTGCACCTGTCAAGACATATATAACAAACGTATATTAGTCATATAGTATACATATAACAATTCGACAACACATTATACATAGAATCATCATAACACATAAATAATACTTGCGTATAATATTACATAACACATACGAGAAAAAATATCATATAACTTAATGACATTACATATATCATATATATACGAGAGATAGAAAACATACATGTATCAAACATAAACATAACATGTGTATAAAATGAAGATAAACACACAAAACAATAACATACAACTTATAGATTTGGAGCTTAGAATCATAAAAACCTAATAGATGTAGATTTTTTTTGAAGAAGGACGAATGTTTGAGTCAATCATATATGAGAGACAGAAAACATACATATAACATGCATAACAGAAACGTAACATGTCTATAAAATGAAGATAAACACACAATATAATAACATACAACATATAGATCTGGGGCTTAGAACCACAAAAAACCTAATAGATCTAGATTTAGATTTTTTCAAACTTGATAGATCGAGATTTTTTTTATGGGGGACGAAAGTTTTTGTCAAAGTTGAAGCTTGGACTAAATTTTGTTCTTAGTGAATCAAAGATTAGAACCACGAAAACCTCAAAAGTTGAGCTTAGAATGATGATGGACGAGAATAAGTGATAAAAAGGTTGAGCATGAGCATACCTTTGATGCTTGAGCATGAGCATACCTTTGATGCTGAGCATGAGCATACTTCTTTTGTACTGGAGCTTGAGATTGAGCACACTTTCTTTAATGGATGAGCATAAAAATGGTGATGATGGTGGTGAGATGTGGAGAAAAAGAGAAGAAAGCTTGAGAGAATTAGAGCATCCCCATCAATGGTAAGGAGGGACTTGCAAGTTGAGGTGACATGTGAAATGCAAATTGCATTGATGGGAGAAAATAAATTTTTATGCAAATTTGCATATTATGCAATTGTGTTTGCAAATGAAAGTGGACCCCTTATTTTACTTTTTCATTTCTTTATTTGTTTTTGGTTTCTTTTTATTTTTTGGTTGCGTTATTTTTTGTTAAGAGTATTATAATTATAATTTAAAATGATGTTGGTCCCACATTTGCAATTGCTTTTGAATTGCATGGATGAGAGTTGTATGAAAGTGGGAAGTTTGGTAATTACAAAAGTTGATAGGTGGCAGTAGGGACCACATTTGCAATTGCAAATGGATACCATTGATGTGGATGCTCTTAAGAGAGAAGAATGTGTCTGCAAATGAATTTGAAATTGGAAGAGAGAAGGAAACTTTTGTGTGGGAAAAGTGGTAGTCAATTAAATTAAAAACATTTATTTAATTATCAAAATAATGTTTCCGCCAATACCCCTGGAGTACTCCCAGCCATTGGATTTGAACTCCAACCGAAACACATTTGCAGCCGTCCGATACTCCTCTAAGATAAATAGAGAAGTCCCTCTCAGAGGGATAGCTAAATTGCATTTAATGGTCGAAAAGAGTTTGGAAAGTTCAAAACGCAAATTCTTGGACGCTGACACGGAGCCAGGTCAGACGCCTACGAAACTTGTACAGTACATTATCTGATCAAACGACCACCTACCTACCTACCATTGAATCTTCTTCAGCTTATAAGAATCATCTCCAACAATAATTTACTTTTTGGAATCATTACCCAGTTGTCGAATCATCAGTTTCCGTAACTCATACCCAAAAAAATAAAGTCTCCAACTGCTACAGCCTATTTTTTTTCCTTGCAAGCTTTCTTCCTCTGACCATCTTTTCACTTCATAATTCCTTTTCTTGTGCAGAGAGAACAAACAAGAGATCATTATGGCCAGAGAGCAGAGCTATCAGATTTCTCTTCTGGGTAGTGATGAAGTTTCATCTCCAGGAAAAGGGAATTTGGCTAGAAGAAAAGCTCTCTTCCCGCTTCTTATTTTCGTGGTAATTGGAGGTCAGTTATGGAGTTTTTTTGCCGTCTCCTCTTTTTGCATCAGTTCATTGACGACTTCTGTTTCATATATCCTGGGCTACTTCTTTTAGTACTGAAGTGAGATTTGCATAAAAACACTCCCCTTTTTGTTTTCTACCGTTAGTCCTCTCTGAATTGGATTCAGTGATTTGAATTACAATTTTGCCTGATTATTTTTCTCAATTTCTCACTTTTTCCTTGTAAACCCAGATGATCAATCTTTTAGTCTATTCAATAAATCTAAGAAATAGTTTGTTGTTATGCAGCAGCTTTGGGACTAATCTTTGTGGCGGATATAAGTCCCTTGGCGGTGTTAAGGAAAGCAAGGTGAATGGTAAGAGTGCAGGTGGTAAAAATGCAGAAATTGAATCCGAAGATGGAGTGGTTGCAGCAGATGACTCAAGGTGTTCTCAAATTGGTGCTTCAGTTCTCAGACAAGGAGGCCACGCTGTCGACTCAGCAGTCGCCACATCAGTATGCCTTGGTGTTGTTAATCCCATGGCAAGTGGGATCGGAGGTGGAGGTTTCATGGTAGTCAGGTCTTCATCTTCCAATTCTAAAGTTCAAGCCTTCGACATGAGGGAAACTGCCCTTTCTGCTGCTACTAAGGTCTGTCCCCTCCCTTGTCGCATTTGTGCAGTGGAATGGTGTTAATAGCTGTTTACATTTCTCATGGTTTCGTTTCTTGTGTGATTTGGTTGTTGAATGGATTCAGAATATGTATGCAAATGACATTGAAACCAAGTACTTAGGTCCGCTGTCAATGGGGGTTCCTGGTGAGATCGCAGGGCTTTATGAAGCTTGGTTGCAGTATGGTCGTCTACCATGGAATACCTTATTCCAACCTGCCATTAAACTTGCCAAGGATGGCTTTGTGGTTGCTCCTTACCTGGCTAACTCCATAGCCGAGACCACTAAAATCTTTAACGACCCTGGATTGGTAAAGGTGTTTGCACCCAATGGGAAGCTGTTGAAAGCTGGTGATGTATGCTACAATGTCGCGCTAGCTCAAACCCTGGAGGCCATTGCGGAGCATGGTCCCGAGGTGTTCTACAATGGCAGTGTTGGTGAGAATCTAGTGAAAGATGTGAGAGCAGCAGGAGGGATAATGAAGATGGAAGATTTGAAGAATTACAAGGTTAGAGTCACTGATGCAGTGGCTGTAGATGCAATGGGTTACACCATATATGGAATGCCTTCTCCTTCAAGTGGAACTCTTGGAATGTCTATGGTGAGTTGTGAAATTTACCATATATCATTTTACTGATCTCCTTGAACCAGAATATATGATCTGGGGTTCTGCAAGTAATGTCCTTGAATTTGTTGAATTTCTGCTGCTTTGACTGTCTAGGTGATGAACATCTTCAAAAGCTATGCAAGTCTTAATGCTGCAAAGGGTGAAATTGGTCTGCATCGTCTGATTGAATCATTGAAGCACATGTTTGCCCTCAGGATGAACTTGGGAGATCCTGAATTTGTTGACATTAGTAAAGTTGAAGCTCAGATGCTCTCTCCAGCTTTTGCTGAGAAGATTCAGAAACTGATATTCGATAACACTACTTTCCCCTCAGAATATTACATGCACAAGTACGAACTGAAATGTCTAAACCATTCTTATACCCCGACCACCAAAAAGAAAGTCGCCATATGATTCCCTAACTTATTTTGAATTGCAGGTGGAGTCAGTTAAGAGACCATGGAACCAGCCATTTCTGCATTGTTGATGCAGAACGAAATGCTGTATCAATGACCACAACTGTGAACTATGGCTTCGGAGCTGGATTTCTGTCTCCTTCAACTGGGATTGTGATTAACAATGAAATGGGTGATTTCTCAGCTCCAACAGAGATATCCTCTGATCATCTACCTCCTTCCCCTGCCAATTTCATTGAACCAAATAAACGACCATTATCTTCCATGACACCGATTATCGTTACCAAGGTACATGGAATACTAGACAAAATTCATACTAAACCAAAGATGTGTTCAAAATCCTAATTGTATTGGCTTGTGCTCTTCCAGGGACATCAACTGGCTGGAGTCCTAGGAGGGAGTGGTGGGTTGTACATTATTCCAGCAATAGTACAAGTTTTCCTCAATCACTTTGTTCTTGGGATGGAACCTTTGCAAGCGGTCCTTAGCCCAAGGGTCTATCATGATGTTCGTATCTGCATTTTCACACTTTCATCATTGAAGCAGGGATTTATTTCAGTCATCAGAGTATGATATGTTGTTTTCTTTTTCTTTTCTTTTCTGCAGCTGATACCTAACGTTGTCAAGTATGAGAACTGGACGGTAATATGCGGGAATCACATAGAGCTAGCAGAGGAAAGGAAGGCTTTCCTGAAAGAAAGGGGTCATCAGTTGAGTGCCAATTCAGGAGGAGCTATAGTCCAGCTTGTTGTTCAATCTTTACAGAATCCTGTTGATGCTGGTAGAAAGACTAAAGGAGGAAGCAACACGGTAGTCCGTGGAATGCTAACTGCAGTGAGTGATCTACGCAAGGATGGCAGGCCAGCAGCTGTCTGATTATATTTCAAAGATGTGAATGAACTCATTCTATCTGTAATTACCAATTATCCAGCGAAAGTAATAAGAACTGATGGAAATAGCTTTAGCAGAAATCAACTGTTACAGTAAAGATGACTCACACTCTTGAGGGCATCTGTCTTTATAATTGTATCTCCTCCACCTCTCACAGATCACAATATAAACAGCATATATTGAAATAAAGATAAAGATAAAGATAAGAGAAATTGCAGGGAGTCAGCTAGCTAATCTAGGACATTTTCTCCATCAACTGTATGGGACTGAGGATGTTGGATTTGCTGGTCTCAACAATGCAACCATTCATGACCATCTCTTCCAGCATGAAATGTGCTTTCTCTAAATGGAACATGATGTCCAGCTCACACTGATGCAAAAGAAACAGATAGAAATTAAAGTGACAACAGGGTGGTGGAGGGTTACTTAGGATGATTTGCAGGCAAATTCCAACTTCCAAGGAAGAGTTGCGACAAAAGAAAGTAACTTTGCATTCTCAAGAGAAAAAAGGATTACCACATTGCCAAAATGACGGTCCATGGTTTCAACTAACAGATGTATGAATTCCAAAATTGCAAGCTCATTCTGCAAGCAAGGGAAAAAAATGTCAAATGAGCAGATGTTAGCAACAATTGAATCTCTATAGCTCTGATTCAAAGGAGAATGTTACAGAATGAATCAATCAAGATATCCCCGATAATAAATGTGTTATTCCAGTCCCCCTTTCTTCCTACAAGATCAACTTACCTCGTCATTGCCAACTCCAACTAAGAAAAACAGCGATGCATATCTCCTGTATACGATCTTGTAATTGCGGTGCTCAACGAACGAACACTGTAATCCCCAAAAAAAAAAAAAAATATATATATATATAGAAAAGATGCTCGTCAGATACCTAATCTAAGCTTCAATCAGGTCAGAAAAAAAAATTGGATTTATTTCTGCTTGGTTTGATTTCGAAAAAGGTCAAGCCTCGTAAACAACAGCTACTTTGCAACAGAGATGGATTCAGAAATAACGCAACCTAGGATCCGATTCTAAACAGATACTGGATATTAATCAGATGAAGACAAGAGAAGAGGAATAAGAAGAAGAAATCAGGAAATGACCTGCTGTTCGTTGCGGGCGAGGCACTTGCGGACGATTTCGCCTTCGATGGCACGGCGTTCTTCGAGAGTGAGCCATTCGTAGTATTGAGCAAGACGAGTCTGGCCTTGCTTGTTCACCATCAATATGAAACGGATTCCCATTCTTTCTTACTTTTCTTTGTCCGGAACCATACAGAAAGAAGGAGGCGAGAGAGAGAGAGAGAAGAGGAGGCAGCGATCCCTTGAGTTGGATCAAATTTCTGTATTTGTTAATACACTTTTTTTTGTCATTGTACTAGGCAAAGTTAACAAACATGTCTCTGTATTATATTTTAATCGAATCAAGTTCCTTTACTATGATAATTTTATCAATCAAGCCCTTTCGTTAATTTTTTCGTTCAAACTCTGTTAAGTTTTCTTATTGTACATGCCTAATCATATTTTTGGTCCACGTTTGTCCTGACTGGGTATTCCACTATATCTATAATAATTAAATAAATAATTCAAAAATTAAAAACCTAAAACTGATTTTATTTTTTTCGAGACTCTTTCCTTTATCTTCCTTATATGGTCTCATCTTCTCTGACGAACAAAACACCACCAAATCGAATACTCAGAATTACACCCCGACGGAGCAGGAGCACCGCAAGAAAGTCCTCTATGAGCTCAATTCGCTGATTGTCGGTCCCAATTCTGCCTGACAACGCTCTCGACGAGGAGGTTATGGACATCGAGTGGTTCTTCCTCGTCTCGATTACCCAGTCTTTCATTAACGGAGTCGGGTTTCCGGTTAAGGTGTTCTACAACAGGTCCCCCGCTTGGCTAGTCAGGTCAGATTGGATGGCCGTCGCGACCTGCGAATGGGCCAAGAAAGGGCAGGTTTTCGGACTCAATACTATGGTCAGCATCCCCTCAGAAAACGTCGTCCTCGAGCTCGGCTCCTCCGAGCTCATCCCCCGAAGCTCGGATCTCGTGAACAAGGTTAGGGTTCTCTTCAATTTCAGTAACGTCGATGTCCCCGCTGTCGTCGCCGTCGTCACCGCCGGCAGCTCCTGGCCGCAGTCCAATCCTGGCCAAAGCAAGAACGAGAACGAGAATGACCCTTCCTTACTCTAGATCAACGACCCACCTCAAAACGGATCATACCCAAGCAGGGCCATTCCTGAAATTTCGGAGGCCCTGTTCTAAATTTACTACGTGGCCCTATTAAAAATGATAGTTTAAACTCAATTTGTTGTGTTAACTTAAGTGCCTAACTTGACTTGGTTGGGCGGGTATACCTATTCATTAATAATATATAAAGTACAACTAATCATATTTATATATTAAATAATAAATTTAGAGAAAAATAATGATAATGAAAATAGAAATATCACTTAAAAAATATTAATTAGAATTTAGAACAAAAAACTTTTAGTTTTATTTTGCCAAAAATGAGAATTGAACCCTTGACCACGTAAAACCAAATAGTCAATTAAGCCACTAGACAACCACTACATTTATGTCTACTTTTTGCCGGATTTGTTTATAATATATGTTTTAGGAGTTTCTAGTTAACCCAAAAATTATGAGACCCCAAAATTTTGAGGCTCTGTGCCGTAGGGCATACCAGCACACCCTCAGGTCCGACTCTGTACCCGAGCTCAGGCAGCTTGACGGAGAACCAAAACCAAACGTAGAGCTTCGTCACTCATGAATTGAACTTCGAAAATGAATTTGGGGGAAACAACCACAGCAGTAGGAATCATCAACTGAAGCCAGAATCAGGGGAGATACTGAATTTTGGAGATAATAGCAACAAGAGGAGTAGTTCCTCAAACTTTAATATTGGGTTGGGTGATTGAACCAAGCTAAATCGAAGATGGGGTGCCACTACAAAAAAAAACGCTATTTGGCGTCGGTTGAAACGTAGGAATTTAGCATCGGTCGGTCAACAACCGACGCTAAGAAGTTGACTTCGCGTTTTAGCGTCGGTTCATGACCGACCGACGCTAAAATGGACTAAGAGCCGACGCTATTATCCGGTTTTGGTTCGATTTTTGGTTGACCGGATTGGTAAATTGGCGTCGGTCATCAGAAAGAGAATAGCATCGGTCACTGACCGACGCTAAAACGCGTGTATTTAGCGTCGGTTGACACGCGTTTTAGCGTCAGTCATCGACCGACGCTAAAACAAGTAAGTATTTAAATCCTCATCTTAACCCAAATCTCAAATTCTCACCTCTCTCAATCCTCTCCTCTCTCTCCTAAAACTCCTCCTCCTCCTCCTCCAAATCCTCCTCCTCCAAACCCACCAGCCTCCTCCTCCTCCAAACTCTCCTCCTGCTTCAAACTCTCCAAACTCTCCTCCTCCTCCTCCTCCTCCAAACTCTCCTCCTCCTCCTCTTCAAACTCTCTTCCCCCCCTCTCAGCCGCTACCGTCAACTCTCCTCCCACACCCGCCGACCACCGGCCACATCCCAGCCGCCGTCCGCCTCTCACATCCGCCGTCCGCCGTCCACCGGCCACATCCGCCGTCCACCGGCCACAGCCGCCGTGCACCAGACGACGCAGCCATGAAACGAGATCTGGGAAAAAACTCAGATCTGGAAAAAACCCAGATTAGAAAAAAAAATAAAAATAAAAACGAAAATAATAAATGAAAAATTAAAATGAAAACAAAAAACGAAAAAATTGGGTTGGTCAGCCACCCACTCGGTCAAACCATATTTTAGCGTCGGTCGTGTTTTATTTTAGCGTCGGTTGACCAAACGACCGACGCTAAAGTTTAGCGTCACCGTATCTGGCGTCGGTCTTGCCGACCGACACTATTTATTTTGGTGTCGGTCATGACCGACGCTAAAACGCGTGTATGACCGACGCCAAATAGCATTTTTTTTGTAGTGTGCAGGTGATGAGGACATAGGAGATAGCGAGTTTGTGTTCCGCGGAAAAGACGAGGAAGGAGAAAGAGGGGTATTAAGGAGTTTAAGGAAAAATAATAAAATTTTAATAGTCCTAGTCAGCAGTTATGCAGGCAAAATAGATGATTGTATATGCCCAATCAGCAAACTTAATGGAGTTTGAAGGAAAAAACTAACGGAAGGGCTCGATTGATAAAATCATCATAGTAGAGGGGTTTAATTTGATTGAAATATAGTACAGAGTTATGTTTGTTAACTTTGCATAGTACAGTGGCAAAAAGGTGTATTAACCATAAAATAAATGATTTTTTTTCGAAATAAAATAAATAAATTTTTTAAGATGGGTGTATTTGAAATGTATTTTTCTTAATTGGTGGTTTCCATTAGGCTTGACAAACGAGTGAGTCGGGGACGGGTTTGGCGTATCCAATTTCCGTACGTCCCGTTAATGGGTTTTACTCGTACCCGCCCGCCCTAGCCATTTGGGTAAAAAGTTGAAACCATCCCTGCCCATTGTCAGGTGAGTGGATTTACCCGATTTATCGGGTAACACCCTTGAAAAAAAAATTCTGACCAAAGTGCAGATGTATTGAAACCTCAATTAACAACTATGAATCATTAAAATAGCTAAAGATATTAAAAAAACTACAATTATGAAACCTTAATATTCATAACTAATGCAAAATGCAAGTCTAGAATAACAACCAAAATAAATAATACTATTCCAAAATTCAAATTGTCAGCTAGGAATTTATTGAAACAAAACCATCGTAGCAGCCCCATGATGGCAGCAACACTTTACACTACAACATAACATAGCTACGGAGGCAGATTCATGAAGGCACATAGAATATTTGCCTCTAAATATATACTTTTAAAGAACAAATACTATATGTGCCTCTATAGATGAATATATCTGCCTCTAATTGTATTTCATTTATTTATTTTAATATTAATAAATAATTTTTATAGTTTTAGAGGCAGATAATTTATAATTGCCTCTATAAGTCAATACGATTACATCTTTTAGAGGCAGATAATTTATAATTGCCTCTATAAGTTATATGAAAGCTCTTTTAGAGGCAGATAATTTGTAACTGCCTCTATAAGTTTTTTGTCTTACACAAAAAAACTCTTTTTGAGGCAGATAATTTATAATTGCCTCTATAGGTTGTATGATTAAAATTTTTAGAGGCAGATAATTTATAATTGCCTCTATAGGTTGTATGATTAGCTTAGAGACAAATAATTGATCTATCTTTATATGATGAATGATTAAAATTTGTAAAGGTAGATAACTTGTAAACTTTGTATTATTTTGTATCGATAAATGTTAGATAATATATAATTAATTATATATATAATAAACGCTAACGATTTTCTTTTCTAATAATGAGTAAGAAAAAAATTTCATTTTTTCAATTTTGATTTCTTTTTCTTGGCATAGTTTTCCCATATCATTGAGTTTTATAATTTATATTTAAAAACTGCGTAAGAAGTATTAGTAAGTACTCCTGAGCCAAGTGGTAAGAACTAATAACTTAGCGTATTTCATTGAACCACCCGAGTTCAAATCCCATAGATAGCAAAATAATAGAGAGAAATATATGTAAATAGTGGAAGAGTCCAATAAAGGAAAATGCCCTGGTAGGAGTAAATTCTTTTTAAAAGCATATATATATGCCTCTAAAAAAATATAACAGCAACAAAAATAAGTGTCTCTAAAAGGTGGCTAAGATGACAGATAAGTGTTGTTTAAAGATGCAATTGCCAACAATTATATCTGCCACGAATTCTTCCATTTAGTGGTAGATAATATGTGCCACCGTATTTGCCTCTAAAGACTTTTAGCCGCAGCAGCGTTAGTGACACTTAACTATCTGCCTCTAAAACTCTATAGAGGCAAAAAAATGCTTTTTAGAGGCAAATAGTGTGTGCCTCCGTAGCCAGGTTTTGTTGTAGTGTTAGCAAAATAGCAGCAGCACACCAACAGTAGCACTCCAGTACTCTAGCATACCAGCAAGTAGCACTCCAACACACCAGCAAGTCTAAATTTAGTACAGTTAGCACACCAAATAAGACCAGTACAGTTAGCACAACAGAAGTCTAAATTCAGTATAATCTAAATACCTAATCAAATTAAAACTACAATCCGAACAAGGAAGATCATAGGGGGCTGTTTCATCTGGCCATAAACATGATAATAAGATGAGCGTAACAGTTAGCACATCAATAAGATACTGACAATACTAAAGAACGAGTAAATACCAAATGAATCAGAAACCTTACCATTACCATTACCATCTTGCTATGCTACAATTACATCTTCAACAACCAATGCTGAAAAAACACCCTCCAAATCGGCAAGTTTTGTGTCAGACTCTACAATAACACAGAAGTCGAACAAGTAATCATTAAGCATACAACATATCATTTACAAACAACACGAAATATAGTAAACAAGTGTAACATCCCCAACCAATCAGATAGTTCGAGACTCAAGTTCGGGTGATCAGGACGTCGAAATCGATGTCACTGAGGTCCCATCGATGCAAGTATTGTTTCTACTGAACTAGGGTGCATAATAGGCGTTATGCAATTCTATAATGGCCATTATCTGGGTTGTGTAACAGGCATTATGCAATTCTGTAACGGCCATTGTTGTGGTTGTGTAACGGGCATTATGCAGTGCTGTAACAGCTTTTATTCCGGGTCAGTATAAAACAGAATAGTCATCAAATGATTTGAAAGGAAAAACTCTTTTTTCTCTCTCTGAAAATTCCATTGACGAACCAAGCTTCTGTCATTCTTTGAAGCTTGATTCCGAGAGCTATTAGTGTCTGATTAAGGCGTCGTTTCTTCATGTGGTTTCCTGTAAACGAGGAGAAGATATCAAATTTCTTGGATTTTGCTGTGAGGATGCTGAGTGTTGTCGGTGAGGAAGGGAAAAACTACATTTTTTTGGGAAGGGGATTCGTTCATCCGGGAATCTAGAAGACGATTAGAGCTTCATCTTCTATTCCAGATGAGGGCTCAGCGTTGATAGGTAGTGATTGGTAACGTTAGGAGTTGAAATTGGACATAGATCAAAAGCTACATTTTGCATGAAACCGAAGAGAGTAAAATTGGATAACTGTTATGTGATTGTCAGTTAATTGATTGTAATGCCTTGTTGTGTGCCTTGTGAGATTGTGATGAAATGAATTAATTAATGAATTCAAGTTAGAAATGAGAGTTAGGCTGAATGGGGATTGGTTGTATTTATGCATATATTTGTCATTGTCAGTTGTGGTTGCAGGAGGGTGGTTCTGCCGATGTGGAATTATCCTATGAAGCACGAACAGGAGGGTAACCCTAGACTTGTAACATGGCTACCTCTCTTCCTTGTTATGCAGGTGGGGTGGCCGACAAGCTAGTAGTTTACCCTTTCCATGATTGGGAATGTGTGAATTGATGATGGAAATGAGAATGTGAGAGTGATGGATGATGTTCATATGAACTGCTAGTAGTGGTGTTGTGATTGTGAAATTCTGAGATTGAATTAATTGGTTGTGAAATCTGAATGTGAACTGTAGAGCAGGAAGGAGCCCACACCACCCCACCCAAAATACTGGTTGTGATTGAGTCCAATTCAGTATGGTGAATTCCTTGGTTGGTTGATTTTCTCCTTCGTGAAAGGATCCTTTTTAGGATGCGTCGGAATGTATACTCCTTCGGGGAAGGATCCTATATGGATGTGTCGGAATGATATGGTGGCCGACGATAGTGGTGTGGATAACTCCTTGGCGCCTAATAACTCACCTAGAAACTATATGAGATGTGATTGCCTGTGATTGTGTTCTTGTTGCTCTGTGAATTGTTCGTGCTATGATGATGAACTATGGAATTGAGTTGGTTGTATCGTGTACATGTTTTTGCTTATGAATTATGGAGTTGAGTAGACAAATGCACCAATGCGATCACATAGACTGCTGATGACACTAGATTTATCGTGTTTATCAACCCTAATTAAGTGACATTTCATTGCTTGTAACGCGGTTTTAGGGGTAGTTTCGTGTGTTTTCACTCATTAGCACTATTTCCTACCGATTTGGTTACTTTGGCCCGTTTCGGGTCTATTTGGTGTTTTCTAGTGTCTCGTTGAGTACACAGGCTTTTTCCGTCAAATAGGTAGCTATCGGACGTGTTCGGGAAGTGATGAAACCTTGAGGAATGACCCGGAATCGATTGGAGAACCCAAACCGATCAAAGAACTAAGGAACCCGCCCAACACTTAAGTTCTCAGCGAGAACATTTATAGTTCTCGCCGAGAAGGCATTCAGAAATTAAATGGAGTTATCATCGCCGATTTGAGGAATGATTGTGAAGAAGTTCTCGGCGAGAACTTCCAAGTTCTCGCCGAGAACTTGTGAAGAAACTAATGGGAAATTCTCCTTACCAGTGGAAAATATTTTGTACATGAGTTTTCAGCGCAACTCAAGCAGGAGAGACTTCATACACCATATACCTCATAATACACAATTTTAGAGAGAGAGAGATAGAGTTTAGAGAGCATCTTGAAGTTCTCGGAGAGACCCTGACACCATCTTTTCACCTCGGAGTGCTCGGAACTAGGAGTGAAGATTTCGTGAGATCGAAGCTTTGCCGGAGTCGTCAGAATTAGGTTTTACAGTTCTTCTATGTTCTTCCTTTGTATGATGAACTCCTTGTTGTCTTTGATTCTTTTCTTCTCAACATGAGTAGCTAAACTTGTTAACCTTAGATTAGATGAACCCTAAGTGACTCGAGGATTTAAAGCGGTCACGGATCGGCGGTAATTAGATTTTAATTCAGATAGTTTCTCTTGCATGGTTGATTTGTTCTTCATGTTGTGTTTCTTTTCTAGCTTGATCACCTAGATTAGATTCTTGTTAAAATAAGGATAGTTGGTGAACGTCCGCCTTGTTTTAGAACATCAAATCAATCAATTAACCTATTAAATGGAGTGTGCCTTTCGTAGGAACCATTTAGGGTTAATCCGCTTCTAGAGTAATTCATTAAACTCAATTAATTGCACCAGTTAGTTTTCTGTTGCAAAAGTAAATGCACGGGCGGTTAATTAATCGTGGTAGTTAGATCCGATAGAGCGAACGTTCATGGAACTTAGACCTAAAGGTAAGGAGTTATGGTGGTGCCTGAGAACTAAATGAATTAGAATTGAAAGTCGCTGATTTTGTGATCGCCAATGCCCTGGTAATCTTAGGGGAATTCAAGTGTAAGCTTTGTCTGTCAATTTGTTAGTCAACCTTACTCAATCAATCTGTCTTTTATAATTCCATTTCAATTTCCTCGCTTTATAGATTAGAAGTCGTGGAACCTGTTTAAACTTGAGTAAATTGTCAGATTCTTTGAGTAAACGATTAGAAGAAAACCTTTGGAATTCGATCTATCTTGCTTTTAGCTTGGTAGTATTGATACACTATTTTACACCGTTATCAAATTGGCGTCGTTGCCGGGGACTCTTCTAAATTGTTTTAAAGAAGAGTTGGCATTTATTCTTCTACCTTCCTTCTTATCATTTTTTTTTGAAGTAATCTTATCATTTGTTATTCCCCCATCTTTTTCATGATTTACCTGGATAGTGCTCTTGAGTTTTGAGATGCAGGATAACAGGTTAGATGGCCAATACCAAGGGTGGTATACAAAACAACCACTTATGACAAGTTGGTATGCAGAACCTTCACCATTGTCGTCTTGGCAAGAACCAGAAGCTACATACCACCACCAAGATCACTAAGAGGAATATTTACAGTCCCCCAGTATCAACAATAGAGGTCGTATACAAAATTCCTCTTGGATAAGATCCTTTAATTTCAATGCTACAAGCTCCTGATGTTGTGGACGTCGAGTTCGAGCAATCAAATCAACTAATGGAAGAAGATGCTCAAGAACTGTTGGAAGAAGAACATGATAATCTAGTTCATGAATGTTGTGAGCTAGAGGTATCTGATGAAGAATCCATGGCAATGTTGTTTGATGAAGACATAGAGCTTATTCATCTTGTACATGAAGCTTAAGAGGAGCATGTGGAGAATGAGGATTTATCCTAATTTAAGCTTCCGTCGAGCTCGTCTGTAATTCAAGCAAGAAATGAGCACGTGGAAATTGAGGAGGTCATAGCTTTGGAGACATATGTGCTCAAATATGAGAGCAACCTTGATGACCCTCTGGTGGAGAAGACTGGGTTCATTGATTGTACCATACTATCTCTTTCCTCCTCCAGGAGAAAAATTTGAGAAGAAAAGGTCGGTCAAGCAGAACCATAATTTACTTGGGCATCACCGGCTACATCTTCATCCTTCTAGAGTGTTATTTGGCACTCAACCGCTAGTCTTGAAGAAGTTGATTGATTTCAAGGAGTTTTTGAGTTGGGACACCTCTTGATCGTCATCCATGTATCATCCAGTTCAAGGACGTTGAACAAGAGAGCTTCGTGGGAGGCAAGCCACGGCTGAAGTCTATTTTGAATTTATTGAGTCAGTTTTTCGTAGCTCGAGTCAGGTTCGGGGGAGCCAAAGTGTCAGTTGTGTTATTTTCATCCGTTTTAATTTTCTTCCAGGTGGAGAGTTCTCGCTGAGAACTTTAATGTTCTGGCGGAGAAGGTGATTAATTGCCAGTTTAATTTTCTCTTGTTCCGGTTTTGATTTTATTTTCAATGAAGTTCTCGCAAGAAGGTTGGCCTTTTGAGTCAAAATTTTCTCGTCGAGTTTTCTGTTTTATTTTCAAAGAAGTTCTCGCCGAGAACTTCAATATTCTTGGCAAGAACTTTAGGGTTTGTCAGAAATTTTTTTCAAAAAAAAAAGTCAAATTATTTTCAAAATTCCCGTAGCCTTCTTCGTTTCGACTTTCTTCTGTGTGGATCCGGGACACTTGTCCCAGTTTCCTTTTGATCTTTTTGTTGTTTTTGTTTTGTAGTACTTTTGTAGCTGCTTTACTCTGCTTTGAGTTCTCCACCTCATCCTCGACATCGACCATCACCTCCCAGGTTTTTCGGATAACTCTATTCTCTTTTAGTCCTGTGAGGACACAATATATTCTAAGTGTGGGGTAGGATGCTAGAGAATTATGCATGATCTTTTTTGTTTTTTTTTTGTGATTCCGTGGTGCATTTCAATTCTTCTAGCATAGAATTACTCGGTTCTTGACTTTTGATGTTAAGTTGACTTCAATTTTTCACAATGATGTTTAGACCGCTTAACAACCTATAACCAACTTGCATGCATTGATGCTAAATAACCTGGTCAGAATAGAAATTGTTATCACGCTTGTACTGTCACCTAGAATTGCATGAAAATGTTCGAATCCGGCTAGCAGCCAATTGTGAGCTTTTGATCCATTGCACATAACTTGCAATTTTTATTCTTTTTAGTGGCTTTCTCGTACCTTGAATGAGTTAGAATTTGCGTGAGACCTATTCAAGACCACGCGATAACACGAGTACTAGGAGGATAGAGGCACATAGAATTGCTACTTAAACTAGAAGCTACCCCGACATTAATCTCTCTAGGTGTAAGCCCTTGTGCTTGGCCTGTTCTTTCGGTTTGTTAATACATTAAGCCAATTCCCATGTTCTTGTTCACCCTGTTGATCCCATGTGGTAGTAGTTTGAGATTAGCTAACCGGAAGTCGGTCTGTGGTGACTTGCCTATAGCCAGTAAACCGGTGGTCTTAGCTAGTATGTTCAGACATGTAAACCCCTCTAGCAACTAAAAAAATTTAGCACCAAAAGAAAAAAATAGAAAAACAGAAAAAGTTCATAAAGTTCAAGTTAGTAGTAGTTAGAAAGTTCAAAACGTTCTTCTTTCTACATATGGAACGAAAGCAAATAAATGTAGAAAGAAAAAAAATTCAGAAAAAATTAAATAAGTGTTAAGTTGCTTGAGGGCATCATAGGACGAGCGTACATTATTCCACCCGTATCTGGTTAGACGGTAGGAATCCATAGATCTTGATTCGAGGGAAGTTAGTCGATTACTACACCGCACCAAAGACATCATCATTATACATCCCTTCATCCATTCATCATAAACCCTTGTAGTGTAGGATCGTTATAGTCCCTTGCAAAGTCCTTTTGATTAGTTTCTCGTGTTGTCATAGTGGTGGAGATTGTGGTCGAAATGCAAACTTATGCGCCATAATTCGGTCGAGAAAGTGATTGAGAGCATAAACACGTCCCTAAACACAGAGTGTGAGAGTTCCACTATGTACTAAAGATTGTCTGTGTGAGGAAGTCTGGTTGGTTAGTTTCAATTTGTGCATGATTGGTGATTACTCCTTGTTTGTGTGCAGAGAATTAGTGAGACCGGTTTGTTTGGCTGATGTGTATGCATGTTAGGTTAATTATTCTAAGTTTAATGGTTTAAAATTCATTGTTAGAACTTGAATCTCAATTTAATCCATCTTGTCATTTGTGAACTTGAGTGCGTTCTAATTCAGTTTGCTTGAGAACAAGCAAAATATTAAGTGTGGGGTAGTTTGATGACACTAGATTTATTGTGTTTATCAGCCCTAATTAAGCGACATTTCATTCCTTGTAACGCAGTTTTAGGGTAGTTTCGTGTGTTTTCACTCATTAGCACTATTTCCTACCGATTTGGTTACTTTGGCCCGTTTCGGGTCTATTTGATGTGTTTTCTAGTGTCTCGTTGAGCACATAGGTTTTTGCCGTCAAATAGGTAGCTATCGGACGTGTTTGGGAAGCGATGGAACCTTGAGGAATGACCCGAAATCGATTAGAGAACCCAAACCGATCAAACAACTAAGGAACCCGCCCAGCACTTAAGTTCTCAGAGAGAAGGCATTCAGAAATTAAATGGAATTCTCGTCACCGATTTGAGGAATGATTGTGAAGAAGTTCTCGTCGAGAACTTGTGAATAAACTAATGGAAAATTGTCGTCGCTAGTGGAAAATATTTTGTACATGAGTTTTCGGCGAGAACTTCCTAAGTTCTTGCCAATAACTTACCTCTTTTGCGGGTGCGTTTTGGTAAACCCCTATATAAGTAGCAGCGGCGCAACTAAAGGAGGAGAGACTTCATACACCATATACCTCATAATACACAATTTCAGAGAGAGAGAGATAGAGTTTAGAGAGCATCATGGAGTTCCTGGAGAGATCCTGACACCATCTTTCCACCTCGGAGTGCTCGGAGCTAGGAGTGAAGATTTCGTGAGATCGAAGCTTCGCTGGAGTCGTTAGAATTAGGTTTTACAGTTCTTCTCTGTTCTTCCTTTGTATGATGAACTCCTTTGTTGTCTTTGATTCTTTTGTTCTCAACATGAGTAGCTAAACTTGTTAAGCTTAGATTAGATGAACCCTAAGTGACCTGGTGCCTTAAAGCGGTCACGGATCGACGGTAATTAGATTTTAATGTAGACAATTTCTCTTGCATGGTTGATTTGTTCTTCGTGTTGTGTTTCTTTTCTAGCTTGATCAGCTAGATTAGATTCTTGTTAAAATAAGGATACTTGGCGAACGTCCACCTTGTTTTAGAACATCAAATCAATCAATTAACCTATTCAATGGAGTGTGCCTTTCGTAGGAACCATTTAGGGTTGATCCGCTTCTAGAGTAACTCATTAAACTCAATTAATTGTACCAGTTAGTTTTCCGTTGCAGAAGTGAAGGCACAGACGGTTAATTAATCGTGGTAGTTAGATCCGATAGAGCGAACGTTCACGGAACTTAGACCTAAGGGTAAAGAGTTATGGTGGTGTCTGAGAACTGAATGAATTAGAATTGAAAGTCACCGATTTTGTGATCGCCAATGCCCTGGTAATCTTAGGCGGATTCAAGTCTAAGCTTTGTCTGTCAATTTGTTAGTCAACCTTACTAAATCAATCTGTCTTTTAATTCCATTTCAATTTCCTCACTTAATAGATTAGAAGTCGTGGAACTCACACCACGCACAACTTGTTTAAACCTGAGTAAATTGCTAGCTTCTTTGAGTAAACGATTAGAAGAAAACCTCTGGAATTTGATCTATCTTGCTTTTAGCTTGGTAGTATTTGATACCCTGTTTTACACCGTTATCAACTACTCTAGGTTAATAAACTCTTTAAGGCATAATTTTGGTTCCACTGTCTGTGTTCCGTGTGGAGTTTCGAACCGCTCCTCTTATTTAGTTCGACGCATAGTTAACCCCAGTGGGTTCACTCAGTTTCATTAGTAAACTGATTTTCTCCCTCTTCCCCTTTCAGGTTCTCGTGGCTAATGTATGGGTTGGAGTTCATGAGTTGCTGGTTGCGTTCAAGAAGGTTGTCTTTTTGAGCTATGAGGTGAAGACTATCGATCTACTTGGAGTCGACCATTTCCTTTTTCTTTCATTTCAGTTGACTATTACCGTTTTGGGGATTATTACTCATTTTTTAGGATTGATACTGGATTTATTGTTTATCTGTTTTGTATTCGGATTTCATTTATTGAATGCCTCCTTTTTAGAATTGTTCATTTTAATGCAGGTTTTCTATTTCATTTATTGTACTATACTGTTTGTGATACTCATAACTGGTTCAACCATGGGTGTAACTGGGTTGATTCGGGATGGGTGTTACAAGTCGTATCAGAGCCTCTCCTCATCCTTCTTGAACGATGGTGGGGCAAACCTCAATGAGGACGTTGAGTCCCTGGGGGTGTATGTACACCCTAGACAAATCCCACATAGACAAAGCACGTGAGATATCCATGGGCTATATGGAATGTTTCAACCTTAACTCACATGACGCTTTTGGGTCGTAATGGCGAGGATTTGATCTTGAGAAGAGGAGGTCATGGGTTAGAATCCCACCAACACCTAAAAAACAAATCTGTGAGGGCTTAGTCCTAAAGCGGACAATATCTTCTTAGAAAAATGTTAGGATGTTACAAGTGGTATCAGAGCCTAGTTAGTTTATGATGTATTGGTGAATCATCTTTTCTCCAGGAAGAGTAATTAGCCTCATAAGATGAAAGGATAAAACATCAACTTATGACCAACTTTCCAGGAATTTTCAAACTATTTTAAACTAGGTGGGTGATGACACTCGACTTGACGTGATTATCAGCCTCATTTAAGCGACATTTCCTTGCTTAAGACATGGTTTTTAGGGTAGAATAGCGAATATTCAATCAATTGCTCTATCTCGTGCCATTTGTGTTACTTTGGCCCGTTTCGGGTTTATTTGATGGTTTTCTAGTGTTTCTATGAAAGCACAGGTTTTTGCCGTCAAATAAGTAGCCAAGGACGTGTCTAAGGCGTTGGAACCTCGAGGAATCGCATCGGAATCGATCCAAGGAGTCAATCAAGTCGAACCAAATTCCTGCTCCATTTACAATGAAGTTTTCGCCGAAAATCCCTTGGAATTTTTGGCGAAAACTCAAACACAAATCAGTAGTGCTGACAAGAAGAAGTTTTCGGCGAAAACTCCAAGTTTTCGCCGAGAACCCCGACGTCCAAAAATCACAGGAGAATTCAGTCGGCGATCAGTCATTTTACAAAGGAATTTTCGGCAAAAACTTTAGCACATTTTTGGCGAAAATTCAAGGCAAAATCCGGCGGAATTAGGGTTAAGTATAAATACTTAACCGGCGGCCCAAAAGGGATATACCTCAGAATATCAATCATAATTTTCAGACCTAGGAGTGGGAGAGAGAGTTTAGAGAGTTCAAAGAATCGTGGAGAGATCGTGACGCCATCCCTTCACCTCGGAGACTCGCAGCTTGGATTGAAGATTGCCGGAGATTGAAGCTTCACGGATTCGTCAAATTAGGTTTTACAGTTCTTCTCTGTTCTTCCTACCTGAGATGTATTCCTTGTTTGTTTTCGATTCTCTTGTTCCTAATATGAGTATCTAAACTCGTAGAGCTTAGATTAGATGAACCCTAAGTGACCCAGGGCTTTAAAGCGGTCACGGATCGGCGGTGATTAGATTCAAAGTTCAATCAGTTTCTCTTTGCATGGTTGTTTTGTTCTTGATTGTTGTACTGCGTTTCTTGTCTAGTTGGCGCCTAGATTAGTTTCGTTGTTCTTGTGTTTCTTTTCTGGTTGATCGCCTAGATTAGGGTTTTGCAAGCTAGGGTTAGTCGCCAGACATCTCCCTGCTTTGGCGCATAAACTTGTCTTTCATGATCACCTAGTTTAGATTCTTGTTAAGCTGAGGATAGAAGCGAATGCTCGCCTCTCTTTAAAACATCAATTCAATCAATTAACCTATTCATTGGAGTGTGCCTTTCGTAGGAATCAGTTAGGGTTAATCTGCTTCAAGAGTAACTCATAAATCATTAGTAATTGCACCAGTTAAGTTAAGTCGTTGCGAGAGGCGACCGTACCCGGGCGGCTAGTTAATCTTGGTAGTTAGAGCGGATAGAGCGAACGTTCGCCGGTCTTAAACCTAAGGGTCAGGAGTTATGGTGGTGTATAGAAATTGATTGAATGAGAATTGAAAACCGCTGGTCTTGTGATTGCTGCTGCCTTGGTGATCTAAGGGGGATTCGAAATCTAAGCTTGTCTGTAGTCTGTCTGAACCATCCAATCATTCTGTCTTTCAATTTCATTTTAATTTTCTTGCATCTTAGTCTAGAAGTCGTGGAACTCACACCACGCACAACGTGTTCAAACTTGAATAATTGCCAACATATTTGAGTAGTCGATTAGAAGAAACCCTGTGGAATACGATCTACCCTAGCTTTCTAGCTTGGTAGTATTTGATCACTGTTCTGCAGCTCATCAAATTGGCGCCGTTGCCGGGGACTCTTCTATATTGTTTGAAAGAAGAGTTGGCATTTTATTCTTCTATTTTCCATCTTTCATTTTCCATCACACTTCGATTTTACACCGGTTGTGTTTGTTTTTGTCTCTTGCAGGTTAAGAAAATTCAGAAGCAAATCACTTCCGATCCACCTTCCCCTACCGCAATGGCTGCTCAAAAGAGTCTCGCGGATTACAATAAGCCAAGTGTTACTAGTGTTCGTTCTTCCATCTTTGTGCCGCGCAATGAAGACGGTCCTGACTATGAGATCAAGATCCCCTTCCTGGAAATGATCTCTAGGGATTTACAATTTGAAGGCAGGCCATTAGACAATCCGTGCATGCATCTGGCGGATTTCCTTGATCTCTGCAGCACTTTCAAGAACGGGAATCTCGACAAGAACACTCTTTGCTTGAGAGCTTTCCTGTTCTCTCTGAAAGGTGCAGCTAAGAGGTGGCTCACTAGCAAACCACCTGGCTACTACACTGACTGGGAGACTCTTGCTCAGGAATTCGTAGAGGAATACTTCCCTCCTTCCAGAACAACTGCTTATAGGAAAAACATCTCAAGGTTCAGACAGAGAGAAGGAGTAAGTTTACATGATGCTTGGAACGAATTCCAGGAACTCCTCCACGATTGCCCTCATCATGGCTTCACTCAGAGGCAACTAGCCGAGATCTTTGCTTGGGGTATGAACGAAGAGTCATCTGAATGGGTTAACTCCTTAGCTGATGGAGACTACACCGCACTCACACCAGAAGCTGCTCTTCTTCACTTTGCAAAGTGCGCATCTAAGTCTAGAAGCTGGGAGAGACAGTTTGGAGCAGCTATGAGCCAACCATGCCGTGAAAATCAGATCAAGAGCGAAGTGCAGAAAGAAATGAAGAAGATCTTCGGTACAACAAATAACTGGACTAAAGAGGAAGTGAACTTTATTGATGAAGGATTCACCAACAGTCAACAGGGCTACCCCAAAAACCGTCAGTTCAGACAACCTCATCAACAACAAAGGAGCTTCCAAGAGCATCCACTTTGGATTCAATAGAGAACAACAACCTCAGAGATCTACATCAGGGAACACAAGGGATATCGAGGTGGACAAAAAGTTCGACCTGATCATGGCAAGGCTCGATAACTATGAGGAGAAATTCAAGCTTCAAGCCGACTTAAATCAAGAACATGAAACTCGAGGTCAATGAATGGAGAGCATGTTGAATAACATGTTTAGCCTGGTAACTAGTAGCCCCCTCCTTAATCAATAATCGGTTCGAGACGACTCTACCATTAGGAAGGAGCACGTCAAGGCCATCTCCACAAGAAGCGCCAAGCAATTAGCTGGTCCTACAGCTCCTGACCCGGTCTTGGCTCCTGCTGCTATAGCCATTGACAAGCCAGAGATCGAGAAGGAGGTGACTGCCCCGCCTGCCCTGACAAAGACATCTCCTGCGCCACCCCCTCCATCATATCTGGCTCCGATTCCGTTTCTTAAGGCTGCGCAATCTCAGGAGAAAGATCATGACACCCGGTACAGAAAGTGGCATGGATACTTGAAGAACACGAATATGAATACACCAGTTACTGACGCTATCCAGGTGATACCGGAGGCTGACAAAATCACAAAGGATCCTGCGAAGAACAAGAAGAAGGAAGAGTTGTCTCCCGTCTCCCTTGAGGAAGAATGCTCCGCTATCCAGGGCCAGACGACACCCATACCACCCCCAGCTAAGTGTCGAGATCCCGTTGCTTTTACTTTGCCTTTCACTATTAATGATGTGAAGATTGATCGTAGTGTAATTATCTAGGTGCTTCTATTAATGTTATGCCTACTTGCCTGTTTGAGAAATTGAATCTAGGAGAGTTGAAACCAATTAGCATGCATTTAGTGTTTTCCGACAGATCTGTTAAACTACCTAGGGGAATAATAGAAAATGTGGTTGTCCGATGTGGTCCTTTTACTATTCTGACTGACTTTGTTGTCATGGATACTCGAGAGGAAGATGTCACTCTTCTCCTAGGCCGACCGTTCATGGCAACAGCCGGCATTACCATTAATGTCCCGAATGGCTCGTTGACATTAAGGGTTGGTAAGGATACCATGACATTCCGCCTCAAGGACGGTATGCAAGTCCCAGTCAAAGAAGAGATGCATTGTTTATCTGTTGAAGTTGTGGAGTTGGCTTCGGTCAACTTTAGTTCTAATGAAAAATCTGGAGTTTCTTTAGAAATTTGCTTGCCAGGTGTCGGACAGGTCCCTAATCTGAAGAATGAGCTGCCGGCACAAAAGCCAAGAAAGAAGGAGGATCCGACGGCGTCCCCTCATGAATCGCCAAACATTAAAGATCCTGGCGAGATAAAGAAGGAGAATAAAGAGAAGACAAATGCGGTTTGGAAGCCAATCGCTCAGCCCCCGTCTACCGAGCCACCGGGGAAGAATAATCCTCTGAAGGACGCTTCTTTGAAAGAACTGGTCGGGCCATTCAAAATTTCCGGTCACCTTCCCGACGGACGAACCAAGCTAATTCACGCACACGGGAAGAAGTTCACACTTGCCGGAGGATCCCCAAGGCCATATTTCATGAACTCCGACTCGGGCCTAAGAGAAATCCTGAGTTGGGATGTCTCCTGATCGCCGTCCAGGTATCGTCCGGCTCAAGGACGTTAAGCAAGAGCGCTTCGTGGGAGGCAACCCACGGTTGGAGTCCGTTTTTGAATTTTTGAGTCAGTCTTTTTTTCGTCGTTCGAATCAAGTTCGGGGGAGCCAAAGTGTCATTTTAATTTCCTTTCGTTTTGATTTGTTTTCGGTTGGGTTTTGAAAAAAAAGTGTTTTAAAATGGGTTTTCGGCGAGAATTAAAATTACTCGCCGAAAACACTTTTCAAAAATCAAACAGTGGCTTTTCCATTATTTTTGCCAATTTTTGAAGATGTTTTCGGCAAAAACTTCTAATGTTTTCGTCGAAAACTTGTGTTGTTTTGAAAATTAGTTTTCTTTTTCGGTCCGATTCCAACGCATACTTGATCGTCCAAATCGGAGCTCTGTAGCTCCGGTTATCCCCGAAACAAGTTTTTCACGTTTTTGGCCAACTTCGTCACTTTCCATCCATTTTCTTGAGTCGTGTCTAAAAGGTTAGTTGTTGGGTTTTCAATTTCGAATCTTTTGACATGCTGATTATTGAATTTTGACGAGTTTAAATTTGGTCTACCTTGTTTTGCGTGCCTGCTATTTCGGTGTGATTTTTTCTGAATTGTTTGAGCTTAGATCTTCTAGATTGCTCTAGAAGTGTCGTGCCGTGAATTTGAAAAAAAAAGAAAAAGAAAAAGAGAGTCAAAATATTTTCAAAATTCCCCTAAACCTTCTTTGTTCGACTTTTATTCTGTGTGGATCCGGGACACTTGTCCCGGTATCCTTTTGATCTTTTTGTTGTTTTTGTTTTGTAGGAACTCAAGTAGCTACTCCGCTCCGTTCCGGGCTATCCGTGCTCATCCCCTACACCGACCATCTCATTCCAGGTTCTTCGTATATCTCTACTCAAGTTTAGTCTTGTGAGGACACAGAACGATTTAAGTGTGGGGTAGGATGCTAGAGAACCTTGCATGAACTTGATTGCCCTTAATTGTGTGTTGTGTGTTTCTCGGTGCCTTTCCAGTTTCTCTAGCATTAGAATTGCTCGGTTCTTGATTTTTGATGTTAAGTTATTGTTCAATCTGTCATAATGATGCTTAGACTGCTTAACCTAGAACCTGAAAACCAACATGTATATTTTGATGATAAATTGCCTGGTCAGAACAGATTTTTAAAAATAACACTTGTAGTTTGTAGCCTTGATTGCATGAAAATGACCGAATCCGACTAGCAAACCAAATGTGAGCTTTTGATCCATTGCACGTAACTTGCAATTTCAATTCTTTTTGAGTGGTTTTCTGTTTGCTTGAATGAGTTAGAATTTGCATGAGACCTACTCGAGACCACACGATGACACGAGTTCTAGAATGATAGGGACACCTAGATTCAGCTACTAAGCCAGATAGCCTACCCAACGTTAAATCCATTAGGTTTAAACCCTTGAGCTTGGCCTGTTCTTTCGGTTCCATATACATTACAGCCATTCCCCATTCTTTCATTCCTCGTCGATCCCTTGTGGTTGTAGTTCTAGATTGACCTACCGGAAGTCGGTTTGTGGTAACCTACCTATAGCCATTAAACAGGTGGTCTTAGCTTTTATGTCCAAACGTGTAAACCCCTCTAGCAACTAAAAGAAAGAATCGGCACAAAAGAAAAAAATAGAATAAAGAAGAAAAGAAGCAAATTTCGAAAAAAGTAAGAAAAAGAAGAAAAATCAGAAAAGTCAAAAAGTTTCAAGTTCAATAAACGTTCTTCTCCCTACATATGGAGGAACGAAGTCAAAAGAAAAGAAATGCGTAAAGAAAATAAAGTGCTAGGTTGCTTGAGGGTATCATAGGACGAGCATTCACTATTCCACCCGTGTCTGGTTAAACGGTAGGAAGCCATAGGCTCGAGGGAAGTTAGTCGAAAGCTACACCGCACCAAAGCCATCATCATACATTCCCATCATCCATCTCATCATAAACCCTTGTAGTGTAGAATTCGTTACAGTCCTAGCAGGGAAGTCCTTCTTGACTAGTTACTCGTGTTGTCACAGTGGTGGAGATGCGGTCGAATTGCAAACTTATGACATAATTCAGTAACAGAAAATGATTGAGAGCAGAAACACGTCCTTAGACACAAAGAGTGAGAGTTCCCCCATTTACTATATATTTCCTGTGTGAGGAGTCTGGTCGGTCAGGTCAAATTCGTGTATAATTGGTTGCTACTACTTGTCGTGTGCAGTTTTAAGTGAGACCGGGTTGTTTGGCTGATCAGTATGCATGTTAGGTTTCTTGTTCTAGGAATTATCTGTCTAATAATCCATTGTGTTTGATTGAACTCCAATTTAATAGATCTTGTCATTTGTGAACATGAGCGTTTCTATTCAGTTTTCGGCGAAGAAGTTTTCGCCGAGAACCCCGGCGTCCGAAAATCACAGGAGAATTCAGTCGGTGATCAGAATTTTACAAAGGAATTTTCGGCGAAAACTTTAGCACATTTTCGGCGAAAATTCAAGGCAAAATCCGGCGGAATTAGGGTTAAGTATAAATACTTAACCGGCGGCCCAAAAGGGATATACCTCAGAATATCAATCATAATTTTCAGGCCTAGGAGTGGGAGAGAGAGTTTAGAGAGTTCAAAGAATCATGGAGAGATCGTGACGCCATCCCTTCACCTCGGAGACTCGGAGCTTGGATTGAAGATTACCGGAGATTGAAGCTTCACGGATTCGTCAAATTAGGTTTTACAGTTCTTCTCTATTCTTCCTACCTGAGATGTATTCCTTGTTTGTTTTCGATTCTCTTGTTCCTAATATGAGTAGCTAAACTCGTAGAGCTTAGATTAGATGAACCCTAAGTGACCAGGGCTTTAAAGAGGTCACGGATCGGTGGTGATTAGATTCAAAGTTCAATCAGTTTCTCTTTGCATGGTTGTTTTGTTCTTGATTATTGTACTGCGTTTCTTGTCTAGTTGGCGCCTAGATTAGTTTCGTTGTTCTTGTGTTTCTTTTCTAGTTGATCGCCTAGATTAGGTTTTTGCAAGCTAGGGTTAGTCGCCAGACATCTCCCTGCTTTGGCGCATGATGACACTCGATTAGACGTGATTATCAGCCTCATTTAAGCGACATTTCTTTGCTTAGGACATGGTTTTTAGGGTAGAATAATGAATATTCAATCGATTGCCCTACCTCGTGCCATTTGTGTTACCTTGGCCCGTTTCGGGTCTATTTGATGGTTTTCTAGTGTTTTTATGTTAGCACAGGTTTTTGTCATCGAGTACGGTAGCCAAGGACGTGTCTTAGATGTTGGAACCCCGAAGAATCACACATAAATCAACCGGAGAAATCACTGAAGTCAAAGAAAACGCCTGCCTCATTTACACATGTATTTTCGGCGAAAATACCCTAGGGTTTTCGCCGAAAATGTAAGAAGGAATCCACTTCCCCGAGTATGAAGAAGTTTTCGCCGAAATCACTTTATTATTTTCGGCGAAAATACCAGTTGAAATCAGAAAATCTCGGGTTGATATAAATAGAGAACTCGACGGCTAATATCAGATCACTTTTTACAACTGAACACACACACACAAACGACGAGAGGAAGAGAGAGAGGGCGAGTAGATAGAGTTCGAGGAGCGGGAACGGATCGTGACGCCATCCATCCACCTCGAAGAGCCAGTGCTAGGAGTATCCAATCCAGCAGATTGGAGCTGCGAGGAAACATCGAAATTAGGTTTTACAGTTCTTCTCTATCTCCCTACCTGAGATGTATTTCTTGTCTGTCTTCGATTCTTCTGTATTGAATATGAGTAGATAAACTCGTGTAGCTTAGATTAGATGAACCCTAAGTGACCCAGGGCTTAAAGCGGTCACGGATCGGCGGTGATTAGATTCGAAATTCATTCAGTTTCATCTTTCATGTTTGGTTTGTTCTTCATTTTCTGTGTTTCTTGTCTGGTTTGGCCACCTAGATTAGATTCTTGTTAAGCTAAGGATAGAAGCGAACGCTCGCCTTACTTTAAAACACCAAATCGAATAGTCAGCCTTATAATTGGAGCGTGCCTTTCGTAGGAACCGATTAGGGTTGATCCATTGCTAGAGTAACTCATCAATCACTAGAATTTGCACCAGTTAAGTTAAGTCGTTGCGAGAGGCGACCGTACCCGGGCGGCTAATTAATCGTGGTAGCTAGATCGGATAGAGTGAACGTTCGCCAGTCTTAAACCTAAGGGTCAGGAGTTATGATGGTGTTTATGAAATGAATGAACTAGAATCGAAAATCGCTGGTCTGTGACTGCTGTTGCCTTGGTGATCTAAGGGGGATTCGAAGTCTAAGCTTGTCTGTCATCTTTCTAGTCAATTAATCAATCTTCAATCTTTCTTCGTTTTAATTTTCATTTCTTCTTATTTTTGCATTCTTAGTATAGAAGTCGTGGAACTCACACCACGCACAACTTGTGTTTGAACTTGAATTAAAACTGTCAACACCTTTGAGTAAGGAAGTAGAGGAAACCCCTGGAATACGATCTGCTATAGCTTTTTCTTAGCATTAGTAGTTATTTGTTTGAACCCGAACAACGACTTGAGATTCACCAAATTGGCGCCGTTGCCGGGGAACTTCTTCTATTTCGTTGAAAGAAGAGTTGGCATTTTTAATCTTCTACATTTTCATCTTTCACTTTCCATTACACTTCGATTTTACACCGGTTGTGTTTGTTTTTGTCTCATGCAGATCATAGCAGATACAGAAGCAGATCACCTCCGTTCCATCTTCCTTTACCGCAATGGCTACGTTCAAAAGTGTTGCAGACTATAGTAAGCCGCGCGCATCTACCCTCCGATCACCCATCGCCGTGCTTACTAATGACGATGATCCTGACTATGAGATTCAGATTCCTCTCTTGGAGCTAATCTCTAGGGACATACAATTCGAGGGAAGACCAGATGATAACCCTTACACACACATAACCACCTTTTTGGCTGTCTGCGACACCTCCAAGTCTGGGAATCTCAACAAGAATGTGTTATATCTCCGAGCTTTCCCATTTTCTCTCAGAGGTGCAGCTAAACAATGGCTTAGCAGCAAACCGCCAGGTCATTACACTGAATGGGAGGCATTAGCTCAAGATTTTGTTGAGGAATACTTTCCTCCTGTAAGAACAACTGCTTATAAAGACCGCATTTCCAGATTCACTCAGAGAGAGGATGCGAGCCTGTATGACACTTGGAATGAATTCCAGTCTCTTCTCTTCGACTGCCCTCATCATGGGTATGAACAAAGGCAGCTGGCTGAATTTTTTGCTCGTGGTATGCGCAAAGAATCTGCAAACTGGGTCAACACCCTAGCTGGCGGAGATTGCACCGCTCTCACTCCTCAGGATGCTCTTCTGCATTTTGCTGACTGTGCTTCAAAATCTAGAAACTGGGAGAGGCAAATAGAAAGAACCAAGAGTCAGAGCCAGAGTCAGATAAATGTTGCAGAGCATATCAAGGCAGAAGTTCAAAAGCATCTACAAGCAGCTGGTATTCCCCTCGAATCTCCGTCAACTACCGTCTTTTCAGTTGACTGTGGATGGTGTGGATCATGTGCTCATAACGGCGGAAGTTGCCTCAACTTCGGCACAACCGAAGTCTGGTCTACAGAAGAGATAAACTTCATTGATCAAGGCTTCACCAACAATCAAAAAGGCTACGCCGGTTACAGAAATTACGTGCCACGGAAGTAGAGCAACCGATTAGTAGATCCTTATTATAGACCTCCGGGATTCGTTGGAGGACAACACCAAGCCGTACTATACTAGGGACATGGATTATGAGAGGAAGTTTGATCAGATCATGAGCCGACTTGACGACCATGACATTCAGTTAAAAGCTCAAGCGGCACTTAATCAAGGACAAAGAGCTCAAAGTCAAAGAATAGAGGACGCTGTAAACACCATGGCTAGACTTTTTACTAGCAATCCTCTCCTTAATCCAGAAGCATTTCAAACAGATTCCGATACAAGGACCGAACACGCTCAAGCTATTACCACAAGGAGCGGCAAACAAACAACTGATCCCAAGGCCCCAGAACCTGAAGTAGTACCAGATACTAGTGCCACCATGGACATGCCAGAAATTGAGGATATCACAGAAGAGGAAGAAGAAGCATCTGCTCCTCCTCCTAATCCGCCCAGGACAGCTCCTGAGCCTGTTCTGGCGCCATATGTTCCTCGGATTCCCTTCCCTAAAGCTGCAAGGAGCAAGGCTAAGGATCACGACACTCAGTACAAGAAGTGGTATAATGTGCTTAAGACTGCAGAGATCAAGATACCAGTGACTGAAGCTGTGGAAATCATACCACCACTGGCAAAGTTCTTTAAAGACCTAGTGAAGAAAGTGAAGAGCGGCGAGGTGTACTCTATCACGCTCACTAATGAATGCGCGTCTATTCTAGGTGCGCCATCTCCCATTCGACAGCCGCCACCACCCCCAGCTAAGTGTCCTGATCCCGGTTCTTTTACATTACCGTGCATTATTAATGGCATTAAAATTGATCGCAGTCTGGTTGATTCTGGTGCTTCTATTAATGTTATGCCTATTTATTTATATGAAAAGCTGAATCTAGGGCAATTAAAACCGATTACTCTGCATCTCGTTTTAGCCGATAGGTCTGTCAAACGACCTAGAGGTGTAATAGAAGATGTAACTGTTTGCTGTGGTCCGTTTACTATACTGGCAGATTTTGTTGTTTTAGATACTCGTGAGTTAGACGGAACACTCATCCTAGGTCGACCTTCTTAGCAACTGCTGGTGTGAATATAAATTGCAAACAAGGCTTATTAACTCTAAGCGTAGGTCAAGAGAGTGTTGCATTCTGCATTAAAGATAGCATGAGATATTCAGTTGCTCAAGATGATAAATGTTATGCTGTTGATCCCCTAGAGTTGGCCTCGGCCAACTCCCTTACTAATGCTTTATCTAGTGATCCACTAGAGTTGTGTTTGATTTCAGGGATTGACAATGCGTTAGACGATCCAGAACAGTGCCTATGGCAAGATGAGCTAGACGAACAGAAGGCGACATTCACACCTAATACCGCGCCTACACATATTGAGCCAGCTTCGAGTCGGATTACCACTTCATATGAGAATCCGCCAGACCTTACTTTGAAGGAGCTGCCTGACCACTTAGAATACGCATTTCTGGGAAAGGACTGCCAGTTACCTGTCATCATCAATGCGAATCTATCGCCAGAGCAGAAAGAGCAACTGATCAGACTACTCAAGAAGCACGTCCGAGCTATTGCCTGGCAGTTGGCTGACATCAGGGGCATCTCTGAAACCATCTGCAAACATCGGATAGTTGTTGATGAAGAATTCAAACCAGTGAGACAACCGCAACGCCGACTTAACCCTCTGATGCAGGAAGTTGTAAAGAAAGAAGTGCTCAAGCTTCTAGATGCCGGTATCATCTATCCTATTGCCGACAGTCCTTGGGTCAGCCCGACTCAAGTCGTTCCGAAGAAAGGAGGAATCACAGTCATCCCTAATCCAAAGGGTGAACTCATTCCCACCCGAACAGTTACAAGATGGAGAGTCTGCATCGATTATCGACAACTCAATGATGCCACCAAGAAAGATCACTTTCCACTGCCGTTCATTGATCAAATGCTTGAACGATTGGCTGGTCATGAATACTACTGCTTCTTGGACGGGATGTCCGGTTACTTTCAGATCCCCATCGAGCTTGCTGATCAAGATAAGACGACCTTCACATGCCCGTTTGGTACGTTTGCTTATCGTCGTATTCCTTTTGGTTTGTGTAATGCTCCCGCTACCTTTCAGAGATGCATGCTTGCTATATTCGGGGATCTGGTAGAGAATGTGGTAGAGGTGTTCATGGATGACTTCTCCGTCTATGGGGATTCATTTTCTAAGTGCCTGGCTAATCTGGATAAGGTGCTAGCTCGTTGTGAGGAGACCAATCTAGCTCTTAGTTGGGAGAAGTGTCACTTTATGGTTACAGAAGGTATTGTTCTTGGCCATAGAATATCTAAGATAGGTATAGAAGTTGATCGTGCCAAGCTTGAGACCATTGCCAGCTTACCGCCGCCGACCTCAGTTAAGACAGTGCGAAGTTTCCTTGGTCATGCTGGTTTTTACCGAAGATTCATTAGAGATTTCTCCAAAATCACTCTTCTGATGACGAAGCTGCTTGAGAAAGATGTTCCTTTCGTCTTTGATAGAGCTTGTCTTGAAGCTTTTGAGACCTTGAAGATTCAACTCACCATCGCACCGATTCTTACAGCACCAGATTAGAATCTTCCATTCGAGATCATGTGCGATGCTAGCGAATTCGCCGTTGGCACGATTCTTGGTTAGAGAAAGGAGAAGAGATTTCATCCTATCTACTTTGTGAGCAAGACGCTCAATGATGCTCAGCGAAACTACACTACTACATAGAAAGAGCTTCTGGCTATCGTTTTCTCCTTTGATAAGTTTAGACAGTATCTGGTTCTTTCACATACCATTGTCTACACAGATCATGCTGCTCTGTGCCATTTATTAGCCAAGCAGGACTCGAAGCCACGTCTCATCCGATGGATCCTTCTACTCCAAGAGTTCGACATTGAAATTAAGGATAAGAAGGGAGCAGAGAACGTAGCAGCAGATCATCTTTCTTGCCTCGAGGAATCACAAACAGGTAAGTCTACTACCCCTATCAATGATTCTTTCCCTGACGAGCTATTGCGTGTTGAAACGTATGAACAGATTAACAGCATAGCTATTGAGCCCTGGGCAGTTCCTCACGCTCAAGATCTGAGTAATGCCGCCGATTCAGATGAGCCTTGGTATGCAACTCTAGCTAACTATCTCTCACACGGCATTGTACCCCCTGAACTGGATTTCAATGCACGCAAAAAGCTTTTTAAAGAAGCCAAGTCATACTTCTGGGATGAGCCTTTCTTATACCACATCAGTCTTGACGGGATGATCCGGAGATGTGTCTCTTACACTGAAGCAGCTGACATCATTCGTAAGTGCCATGAAGGACAGTTCGGAGGACATTTTGGAGGAAACCGCACGGCAAGAAAGGTACTCGAAACAGGTTTTTATTGGCCTTCAATTTTTAGTGACTGCGACGTCTTTGCCCGGCGTTGTGATGCGTGCCAGCGATCAGGTAACATCTCAAACCGTAATGAGATGCCCCAAATTGTTTCTTTAACTGTTGAAATTTTTGATGTTTGGGGAATCGATTTTATGGGTCCGTTCACACCCTCCAACGGAAACAAGTATATTCTTGTAGCCGTTGATTACGTTTCTAAGTGGGTTGAGGCTGAAGCTTTACCCACTAATGATTTTAGAGTGGTGGGTCGGTTCCTTACACGTCTTTTCACTCGTTTTGGTTCACCGCGCTTCATCATAAGCGATAGGGGTACCCACTTCCATGGACAATTCGACCGGGTGTGCAAACGTTTCGGCGTCACCCACCAAATGTCCACGGCTTATCATCCTCAAGCGAATGGTCAAGCGGAAGTGACGAATCGTGAGCTCAAGCGGATTCTTGATAGGACAGTTGGCCGGTCTCGCAAGGACTGGTCATCTAAGCTCAATGATGCCTTATGGGCATATCGAACTGCCTACAAGACTCCCATCGGTACCTCACCGTATCAGCTGGTCTATGGCAAGTCATGTCATTTACCAGTTGAGCTTGAGCACAAGGCATTCTGGGCTAACAAAGAGTTGAATATGAGCTATGCAGTAGCAGGTAATAACCGCCATGACCAGATCGCTGAGCTTGAGGAGCACCGTCTCCACGCTTATGAGAGCACAAAGCTATACAAAGAACGCACCAAAAAAAATCATGACTCTCAGTTGAAGACGATCAAGCAGTTCTACCCTGGAGAAGAAGTGCTCTTATATAATTCTCGATTAAAGCTCTTCCTGGGTAAGTTGAAATCTCGATGGTCTGGCCCTTATACCGTGGTCAGACAGACACCCTTAGGCAGCGTCTACATTAAATTGCACGATCAAGAGCCGTTTGTGGTCAACGGGCATAGGCTTAAGAGGTATCTGCAAGGGTTAGCCGTATCCTCCATAGACGTGCACTACCTCATTTTGGAATCCTGACATGAATCCAGGTATCGTCTGGCTCACGGACGTTAAACAAGAGCGCTTCGTGGGAGGCAACCCACGGCTGGAGTCAGTTATTTTCATTTTGAGTCGTTTTGTTTTAAACCCCCCCAAAAAAAAAACACCGCCGTCTTCAAATAAGTTTTCGGCGAAAATGTATCATTATTTTCGCCGAAAACGTTTGTTCAAACCCGACCTGATCCTCCTGTTCAGCATTTTCGGACCGAAAACCACCAAGCCCTTCGCCGAAAATTTTGCCTCCATTTTCACTACAATTTTCGCCGAAAATCTCCCTTCATTTTCGCCGAAAATCCGGTGCTTTCCTTTGACTATATAAGCGCCCCCACCCCTTTTCTTTTCGGCCCTTTCACATCCGAAAACTTCCACTTTCTCCCTCTCCTGTTTTGAGACCACCGCTCGCCGCCGCCAGCCCGCCGACTGCCTCGTCACCGCCGCCCCACTGAACAGTAACTACCACCGCCGACAGTCACCAACCCCGTCCCTAGCCCCTGTTCCAAACCCTAGCACCAGCGTTTTCCAGCTCCGGTTCCGGCCGACCTAGTTTTCAAGTTTTTCCCCGTTTTCGTGGATTTCCAATCGTTTTCTCGAATCATGTCTTCACGGTTAGTTGTTCAGTCTTTGATTTTGCATCTTTTGGCTTTTTGACTTTCGGTTTTCAGCATGGTTGACTATGGTTGACTTTTAGGTTCTCCCTCATTCTTCTTGATTGCTTTGTCGGTATCAATTGGCTAGTTTCTGGTATTGTTTTGTGGCCTTTTCGGAAGTGTGACCTGTTGTCTGTGCGATCGTGTTCTTGACTCATTCCATTATTCATGCTTGCCTAATGAATTGACAGTTATTCAATGATATATCTTGATTCTATGATCTCTCGGTTAATTAGTCTACCCCCACTTGTCACATTAAGTGTGGGGTAAGAGTCTTGTCATCTAATGCTGGTCATCTCTGAGTTGTGTTTTACAGGGCTCCAAAGCATTTTAAGACTACCAGTGCAGATAGAGCGCAGCGATCCTCAGCTCGGCAGAGCAAGACACCATCTTCTCGACGGCCCGCACCAGCTGCACAGAAATCGACGGCTGTGGCCATCATTCCCGAGGATGCGCCTACCCCTGCGACTCCCATTTCCTCTATTCCTACACCTGCCAATGGGGTCGTGCATCCTTTCATCGCCGCCCTGGAGCCGCACCAGCTCGAGGTCTTTCAGAAGATCAAAGACATCCCTCCGGCTAAGGTGGCAGTTCTGTCTCTTGACAGTCTCAAAGCGCACAATCCGGCTTGGCACTCGACAATTGACACCGCTCTTCATAAAGCCGGATTACGAGTGCTGACCACTGAGGGATCCCCGTACCCGCTTGTCGCCCTCCAGGAGTTCTGGAGTTCATTTTGGCTCCTCACCCCGAAGCCCTTTCGTGAGCAGAAATTCGTTTCCTTTCGCCTCGGTGGTGTTCTTCATGAGAAGTCCCTTCGCGAGTTCGGCCGCTTGCTGGATCCGCACGTCAATTTCGATACCGCATTAGCTGGCTTCGAGGACAGATACTCCATCACAAGTGCTCCTTACCCGGATGTGTGGAAATGGGCATGCTGCGAGGATGAAAGCTCACCTATCGTCCACCCCACGGTCGGTGACATCTTTCACCATGTTCTTAAATTCTTGCATTATGTTTGGGTGCAATCTCTGTGTTTTTGCAGCAAGACGAGCCGCCACCACATTTCTCTTGAGGAGCTTGTATTATTCCGTGCTTTAGAGGAGGATGCCAACCTGCACCCCGGCTGGTGGCTTGCAGTTAATCTCAGTTAATCTCGTGTCATTTATGAATTTGAGTGTGGTTCTATCCAGTTTGCTTGAGGACAAGCAAAAGCTTAAGTGTGGGGTATTTGATGATACTCGATTTGACGTGATTATCAGCCTCATTTAAGCGACATTTCTTTGCTTAAGACATGGTTTTTAGGGTAGAATAATGAATATTCAATCGATTGCCCTACCTCGTGCCATTTGTGTTACCTTGGCCCGTTTCGGGTCTATTTGATGGTTTTCTAGTGTTTTTATGTTAGCACAGGTTTTTGCCATCGAGTACGGTAGCCAAGGACGTGTCTTAGATGTTGGAACCCCGCAGAATCACACATAAATCAACCGGAGAAATCACTGAAGTCAAAGAAAACGCCTGCCTCATTTACACATGTATTTTCGGCAAAAATACCCTAGGTTTTTGCCAAAAATGTAAGAAGGAATCCACTGCCCCGAGTATGAAGAAGTTTTCGCCGAAATCACTATTATTTTCGGCGAAAATACCAGTTGAAATCAGAAAATCTCGGGTTGATATAAATAGAGAACTCGGCGGCTAATATCAGATCACTTTTTACAACTGAACACACACACACAAACGACGAGAGGAAGAGAGAGAGGGCGAGTAGATAGAGTTCGAGGAGCGGGAACGGATCGTGATGCCATCCATCCACCTCGGAGAGCCAGTGCTAGGAGTATCCAATCCAGCAGATTGGAGCAACCAGGAAACATCGAAATTAGGTTTTACAGTTCTTCTCTGTCTCCCTACCTGAGATGTATTTCTTGTCTGTCTTCGATTCTTCTGTATTGAATATTAGTAGATAAACTCGTGTAGCTTAGATTAGATGAACCCTAAGTGACCCAGGGCTTAAAGCGGTCACGGATCGGCGGTGATTAGATTCAAAATTCATTCAGTTTCATCTTTCATGTTTGGTTTGTTCTTCGTTTTCTGTGTTTCTTGTCTGGTTTGGCCACCTAGATTAGATTCTTGTTAAGCTAAGGATAGAAGCGAACGCTCGCCTTACTTTAAAACACCAAATCGAACAGTCAGCCTTATAATTGGAGCGTGCCTTTCGTAGGAACCGATTAGGGTTGATCCATTGCTAGAGTAACTCATCAATCACTAGAATTTGCACCAGTTAAGTCGTTGCGAGAGGCGACCGTACCCGGGCGGCTAATTAATCGTGGTAGCTAGATCGGATAGAGCGAACGTTCGCCAGTCTTAAACCTAAGGGTCAGGAGTTATGATGGTGTCTATGAAATGAATGAACTAGAATCGAAAATCGCTGGTCTGTGACTGCTGTTGCCTTGGTGATCTAAGGGGGATTCGAAGTCTAAGCTTGTCTGTCATCTTTCTAGTCAATTAATCAATCTTCAATCTTTCTTCGTTTTAATTTTCATTTCTTCTTATTTTTGCATTCTTAGTATAGAAGTCGTGGAACTCACACCACGCACAACTTGTGTTTGAACTTGAATTAAAACTGTCAACACCTTTGAGTAAGGAAGTAGAGGAAACCCCTGGAATACGATCTGCTATAGCTTTTTCTTAGCATTAGTAGTTATTTGTTTGAACCCGAACAACGACTTGAGGTTCACCACGCATAAACTTGTCTTTCATGATAACCTAGTTTAGATTCTTGTTAAGCTGAGGATAGAAGCGAACGCTCGCCTCTCTTTAAAACATCAATTCAACCAATTAACCTATTCATTGGAGTGTGCCTTTCGTAGGAATCAGTTAGGGTTAATCCGCTTCAAGAGTAACTCATAAATCATTAGTAAATGCACCAGTTAAGTTAAGTCATTGCGAGAGGCGACCGTCCCCGGGCGGCTAGTTAATCTTGGTAGTTAGAGCGGATAGAGCGAATGTTCGCCGGTCTTAAACCTAAGGGTCAAGAGTTATGGTAGTGTATAGAAATTGATTGAATGAGAATTGAAAACCGCTGGTCTTGTGATTGCTGCTGCCTTGGTGATCTAAGGGGGATTCGAAATCTAAGCTTGTCTGTCGTCTGTCTGAACCATCCAATCATTCTATCTTTCAATTTCATTTTAATTTTCTTGCATCTTAGTCTAGAAGTCGTGGAACTCACACCACGCACAACGTGTTCAAACTTGAATAAATTGCCAACATATTTGAGTAGTCGATTAGAAGAAACCATGTGGAATATGATCTACCCTAGCTTTCTAGCTTGGTAGTATTTGATCACTGTTCTGCAGCTCATCGGTGGGAAGTTTTGAAAAGGAAAAGTGATTTGAACTGCAATGTTGTTTTCTGAAATGGTCAAATAAAACGTTTTAATGTCCTCCTGTAGTGAATCAAGCCAATCGATGGAAAGTCACTCTACTGGTAACTTTGGGCATGGAGTAGTAGGCCACCGATTCCAACCGTCTGACCTGAAGAGCTTGAACTTCAGTGAGTTTAGTGGAAAGTAACAGATCATGCTATTGCTGAGCAGTGGATCAAGGAGTGTGGCTTCAAATTTCTAAGATTTGGGTTCGAAGACAAGATGAAGCTGCAAGCCATGACCATTCTTCTTAAGGGTCATGCTCTGGATTGGTGGGAGTTGTTGCCGCAGAGTCAAGCGTACCCGCCTGACATGGAGTTCGAGGAGTTCTTGGGGGAATTCCACAATTAGTTATGTCCGGACATCTGGGGCGAGGAAAAGGCCAAGGAGTTCATGGAAATGGTACATGGTGATAAGTCGGTGCTAGAGTACTACATGGAGTTCACCAACCTCTCAAAGTGGTTTGATGAACAGGCTAATCGGGAGTAGAAGCTGATTCGCTGGTTCAAGAGAGGATTAAGGTGGGAGATTCAAGAAGGCCTCACATCTGGTGACATGGGTAGTTTGGTGACGGTGAAGGCAGCTGCATTGCAGAGGGAGCTACTGGAGTAGGGAAAGAAGGAGGAGCGGAAGAGGAAGGTGATTACCCCGCCTTCTCAGTCTGTTGCGCAAAGCCAGTCGGTTAAGCATGCTTAACCAACTTACTCTGGATTGAGAAGTGTGCAGTCTGCTCCATTGTGAAGTGTTCCAACCTGCTTCAATTGCGAAATTCCTAGTCATAGTAGTGCCACGTGTTGGAGAGTGGGACTTCAGCTAGGTTGCCTATCTGTGGCATCTATAAGAAGCCTCATTTTGGGGAGTGTCACCTGTTGAGGCCTACGCCGGTGACTTGTTACAATTGTGGCCAGCCTGGTCATAGGAGTAACTTCCGCCCAACTAGAATAGAAGCACCAACTCAGTCTGTGGGATCGATGCAAGGACATAGGGCTCTGTCTGGAAGCTATGGAGGTAGAGGAGGAGGCGGTTTTGGGCGTGGAACTACAAGTACTAATAGAGGGACTAGAACTAATGCAACGTCGGTTGGAGCTGGAGGAGATTAATAAAGGTTGTATGTTCTTACAAGAGGTGCAGTAGAGAATGCAAATGACGTGGTGATCGGTATGATCTCCATCTTTGATCTTTCTGTTTACGCCTTGTTTGATTCGAGCTCGTCCCATTCTTTTGTGTCTGAAAAGTGTGTGGGTAGCTTGGGTGTAGTAAATAGTAGTTTGGGAACTAGTTGGGGTGTGTGGACTGTTTTGGGGACTTCTGTTAAGGTTAGTAGAGTGTTAAGAGGCTGTAAGGTGTTGGTAGGAGGAGCGGAGCTACTGGCTGATCTAGTGGTTCTTCCTTTCAATGAATTCTATGTCATTCTTAGCATGAATTGGTTAGCCAAGCATGGTGCATTGCTTGATTACCGAAAGAAGGAGGTTTCACTCTAGGTGGAAGGTGTTGGCCAAGTGGCGTTGATAACGTGCAGAACAGAATATCAAATACTATCCCACTAAAGTATGATAGATCGTATTCCAAGGGTCTCTGGTGAAACGCCCCGCCCGGTCGTTGTTCGGACGTTTCAACCAAATAAAAACTACTAATGCTAAAAAGCGTATAGCAGATCGTATTCCGAGGGCTTTCTATGATTGGTTACTTCAGAACTAGCAAAATACTCAAAGGTGAACACGTTGTGCGTGGTGTGAGTTCCACGACTTCTACTTCTAAGGAATGCAGAAAAATTAAAAAGATTAAACTAAAGCAGACTGAGAATTAGGGTTTGAAAACAAGAATGACAGACGAACTTAGACTTTGAATCCCCCTTCGTTCCCCAGAGCATGGGCAATCAACAGATCAGCGGATTTCGATTCTCATTCAATCAATTACTAATACACCACCATAACTCCTTACCCTTAGGTTTAAGACCGGCGAACGTTCGCTCTATCCGTTCTAACTACCAAGATTAACTAGCCGCCCGAGTACGGTCGCCTCTCGCAACGACTTAATTAATTGGTGTGTTTACTAGTGATTAATGAGTTACTCTTGCAGTGAATTAACCCTAACCGGTTCCTACGAAAGGCACACTCCAATTATAAGGTTAATTGTTCAATTCGATGTTCTAAAGTAAGGCAAACGTTCGCTTCTATCCTTAGCTTAACCAGAATCTAATCTAGGTGATCAATCCAGACAAGAAACATGAACAA
The DNA here is from genome assembly GCA_034768395.1 of Linum lewisii. Taxonomy (NCBI): domain Eukaryota; kingdom Viridiplantae; phylum Streptophyta; class Magnoliopsida; order Malpighiales; family Linaceae; genus Linum; species Linum lewisii. Next base: position 33,164,575 of record CM068304.1, on the reverse strand, counting down.
AGAAGAACAAATCAAACATGAAAAAGAACTGATTGAATTTCGAATCTAATCACCGCCGATCCGTGACCGCTTTAAAGCCATGGGTCACTTAGGGTTCATCTAGTCTAAGCTCTAAAGGGTTTAGCTACTCATGATTATTACAAAAGAAACAAAGACAAGGAAAGAGTTCATCATTCAGAGGAAGAACAGAAAAGAATCTGAAAAACCTAATTTAGACGACTCTGGCAGACTTCGATCTTCGGTAAGTTACACTCCTAGCTCCGGTTCGTCGAGGTGGAAGGGATGGCGTCACGATCTCTATCCGGCTCTTCGAACTCCAGCTCTTTGCTCCAGAACTTCAGAGAATTCTGATCTCGAAAAGTTGTATTATGATTAATTATGATTGTCCTCCCTTTGGCGCCGGGTTAAGTATAAATACTTAACCCTAAATTAGCCGAGTCAGCCTAATATTTTTGCCGAATATTCCTTAAGGATTTTGAGTTCAGGGCTGATTTCTCTGGTCTTGAATTTTGGTCCGAAGAGTTGATTGATTTCGCCGAAGACATGCTTTGACTCGGCACCAGTTGATTTGCACTATTGATTTCGCCGAAGATGCAAGCCTGTTTTCGCCAAAAATGCAAGTGTGAATGGGCAGATTTCGGCTTGAACTTGATCGACTCTTTTGATCGATTCCGGTTTGATTCCTCGAGGTTCCTACGCCTTAGACACGTCCATGGCTACGTCATTTGACGGCAAAAACCTGTGCTAACACAAAAACACTAGAAAACCATCAAATAGACCCGAAACGGGCCAAGGTAACACAAATGGCACGAGATAGGGCAATCGATTGAATATTCGTTATTCTACCCTAAAAACCATGTCTTAAGCAAAGAAATGTCGCTTAAATGAGGCTGATAATCACGTCAAATCGAGTGTCATCAAATACCCCACACTTAAGCTTTTGCTTGTCCTCAAGCAAACTGAATAGAAATGCTCATGTTCATAAATGATAAGATTGATTAAATTGGAGTTCAACCAAACACAATGAATTATTAGACAGATCGATCCTATAACAAGAAACCTAACATGCATACATATCAGCCAAACTACCTGGTCTCACTAATAAACTGCATACGACAAGTAATTAGCAACCAATTATGCACGAATTTGACCTGACCGACCAGACTCCTCACACAGGATGTATATAGTACAATGGGAACTCTCACTCTCTGTGTTTAGGGACGTGTTTCTGCTCTCGATCATTTTCTGTTACCGAATTCTGTCATAGGTTTGCATTTTGACCACATCTCCACCACTGTGACAACACGAGTATCTAGTCAAGAAGGACTTCCCTACTAGGACCGTAATGAATTCTACACTACTCGAGTTTATAATGAGATGGATGATGGGAATGAATGATGATGGCTTTGTGCGGTGTAGCTTTCGACTAACTTCCCTCGAATCTAATCTATGGCTTCCTACCGTCTAACCAAACACGGGTGGAATGATGAACGCTCGTCCTATGATACCCTCAAGCAACCTAGCACTTACTCTTTTTCTTTACACGATTTTTTTTCTCTCTTTTGCTTTCTTTTGAACTTTTCTTTTGACTTCGTTCTTCCATTTGTAGGGAGAAGAACGTTTTATTGAACAATACTTTGAAACTTTTCTTATTTTCTGATTTTTCTGCTTCTCTTTTTTTTTTAGTTGCTAGAGGGGTTTACACGTCTGGACATATTAGCTAAGACCACCTGTTTAATGGCTATAGGCAGGTTACCACAAACCGACTTCTGGTAGGTCAATCTAGAACTACAACCACAGGGGATCAACGGGGAATGAAAGAAATGGGAAATGGCTGTAATGTATTATCGAACCGAAAGAACAGGCCAAGCTCAAGGGTCTAAACCTAGTGGATTTTATCGTTTGGTAGGCTATCTGGCTTAGTAGCTGAATCTAGGTGCCCCTATCCTTCTAGAACTCGTGTCATCGTGTGGTCTCGAGTAGGTCTCATGCAAATTCTAACTCATTCAAGTATACAGAAAACCACTCAGAAAGAATTAAAATTGCAAGTTACGTGCAATGGATCAAAAGCTCACAGTTGGTTTGCTAGTCGGATTCAGTCATTTTCATGCAATCAAGGCTACAAACTACAAGTGTGATTTTTAAAATTCTGTTCTGACCAGGCAATTTAGCATCAAAGCATACAAGTTGGTTCTCAAGTTCTAGGTTAAGCAGTCTAAGCATCATTATGGAAGTTTGAACAACAACTTAACATCAAAAATCAAGAACTGAGCCATTCTAATGCTAGAGAGACTGGAATGGAATCACGAGGCACACATAAAACATAATCAAGGGCAATCAAGTTCATGCAAGGTTCTCTAGCATCCTACCCCACACTTAAATCGGACTGTGTCCTCACAGGACTAATTCTACAGTTTAGAGTGGAATGGAAGAACCTGGAAGAGGACGGTTGATTTAAGAGGGTAAGCACGGATCCTGAGAGTGGAGGGAAGTGTAACAGAACCTGAAGCAAAGGGAGTCCACCGATTGCCTACAAAACAAAAACAATTGAAACATAAAAAGGAAACCGGGACAAGTGTCCCGGATCCACACAGAAAAAAGTTGGACCGAAATCCAAAAATAATAAATAAAAAGAAGACACCGGAAAAGGAATACAACCCGATCACTGCTGGTCCGGTGAACCGAGAGGTGAAAAGTGGAGAAATTCGCCGAGCTGGCGTTGCCACGCCATCTGTGCCTCATATCGCTGGTCGGCGCGGCGCATATGTTGCTGCATAATAGTCCATCGCGCCTCTTGAGTGGCGTTGTCGGTGATGCGCCACTCTTGCAGTCGCTCGTATAACTCACCCACGTCCGCTGGGTGCGGTTGGTGTTGTTGAGTATGCGCCGGATATGGCTCGGGGATGTGCGGCGACGACTGGTGGATGTACCCTGCCTGATGGTGTGGCGAGGGTATATAATCATGAAACTCAGGCGGCAGCTGCGGCTGCTGCTCCTCAGCAACATCTTCTTCCTCTGACTCGACCACAGGCTGGAGTGGAGGATCAGCTGCTACATGGGGACTGAGGTCGAGTTCTATGTCGTACTCAACCGCCAAGTCTCCACCAATAGTCCTAACTTGGTGGCGTGGAATGCGTGGGCCATACTCATGGCTGATGCCGAAGGAGATGATGAGTTGTCCTATGAAGTTGCCCCCCAAGAGTTTGCGAGGTGGCGCCTTCCTCTTGGTCTTCTGGCTGAAGATGCGAGCTAGCACCCAGCCGGGGTGGAGAGGGTAGCTTTCTCGGATGGCTCGGTGAAGCATGAGCTCCTCCTTGAGGATATGGTGGCGATCCTTGTCTCGAACATATAAAAGCGACCTCCGCCAAACCATATGAATAAATTTATAGAGCGGGTGAGAGAGAGACTTAACTGAGTTGCTCGTCCCGAGGCGATCGCCAGGTACGACTGTCATGTGGCTCCAGAGCGCGTGGTACTCCTCGTCATCATCATCCTCGCCCCAGCTCAGGTGATGATCGTGATAGTGCTCGTAGGGGATGCCCAGATGAGCGGCAAACTCATCGTAGGTGAGCTGTCGGTACACCCCACCAAGAAAGAAGGTGACAACCTTCTGGCGCTGCTTCCTCTTGTGCTCCTCCAGGTCAAAGGTCGCCCAGAACTCCTGGAGGGCAATGTCTGGGTAATCAGCAGCTATGGTGGTCAACTCCAGGAGACCAGCCGGTGCTAAGGCGTCATGCACGTTCCGGTAATAATCCTTGTCATGCTCCTGGAGTGACTCCATGGACAGAGGGCGCACGTCAGCTCCACGGATGTGCTGAATCTTCTGGAAGCACTCAAAGTAGTAATCCGGTAGACGGGCGATGGTGGGATGGTATCCAGCCCGGTGAGGGAGTGCAGGTGGTGGACCCAGAATAGCAGGTGTGACGGGTGCGGCAGCTCCTGAGCTCGAGGCGCCATCAAGTCGCGCCTTAGTCCTGCGCTCAAAGGTGTTCCTAAACCAAGAACGAAACCAGATTAGTCAACCAAAACCTTACCCCACACTTAGTAGAAAAACTCGATTTCACAAAGAAATGAGGGAAACTAAGTGGGGTAAGCAAAGCGGAGTAGCCGGCAATCATAGACAGTGAAACACACACCTAGGAACAGCCAGAATCGGATAAGCACAATCAGAGTTCAAAAACCGACATTTAGAAAGTCAACATTTAGGCAAATTGAACCCGAATCATGGCAAGACTATCATAACTTGGAGAATGATGGTAAAATACGATTTCAAATGGCAGCACGATAATATGATCAAGAATGAACACTTATGACAGCCACACGATCAACAACAGTTCAAAGTCAACCCGACATTTATCACAAAAGTCAACATAACAAGAAATTAATCGTATGCATAGCAACACATGACCAACTGATATGAAAATTAAGCACGGGACTCCCTAAGCATCCAAGAACAGTTCTATAAGTTCAGTTAATCCTAGTTCACACGAAACAGTCGGCACGCAAAACGAGGCAAACCGAAAAGTCAACCCTGGCGAAATTCAGCAATCCATATGTCAAAGATTCGTATTGAAAAGCTCTACAACTTACCTTGAAGCCATGGATGCAAAAAGTGAACGAGTTGAGAGGAATCGGTGAAAAACGTTGAAAACTAGGTTTCGGAGAACTGGAGCTGCAAAGCTCCAATTCGAACGTTCTAGGGCTTGAATCGATCGGAAAATGGAGGGGAAGGGAACGGCGGCGGTCGGCGACGGTGGCGGCGGCGGATTACGGCGGTGACGGCGGGTTGAAAGAAGTGGTGGTCGGCGGCGATTTTAAATAGATAGGGGGTGTTTTCGTTGGTTTTGAACGAAAATGAAAGAAGGGAAGGAAGGAGAGAGAGGGAGACCGGATTTTTAAAGTGGGAATTTTCTGATTTTTGAAATTATTTTTGGCGAAAAGAAAAGGGTGTTTTCCCGAAAATTTCAGTTAAAATGGACTGCCGGATTTTTCGAAGGCGGTTTCGCCAAAAATGATAGTACGGTTTCGCCAAAAATTTTAGTTAAAATGTTCGCGAAAAAAAAACTTTTCGAACCGAAAACAATGAACAGGAAGAACGGGTTCGAAATTCAAAAATCAGTTTCGCCGAAAACAGGGGTGGTTTCGCCGAAAATTTTGATCTGTTCGGGTTTTAAATATTTTCGTAAATCGGCTAACTTCAGAAAATCACAGTTAAATCCATAAAAATCGGAACGACCTCAATCAACTTGCGACTGACTCTATGACACACAGACTCTACACGAAAAATAATAAATCAAACAAATGACACTTTTGGCTCTCCCGAACCGACTCTAAAATACCAAGTTCAACAAGAATTAAAACAGACTCCAACCGTGGGTTGCCTCCCACGAAGCGCTCTTTTATTAACGTCCTTGAGCTGGACGATACCTGAACGGTATTAGGAGACATCCCAACTCAGATTCTCCTTCACGCTTGCGTCGGAGTTCATGAAGTATAGCTTCGGGACTTCTCCGATAAGCGTGAATCTCTTCACGTTTGCATGTAGTAGCTTGGTACGTCCGTCGGGAAGATGATCAACGAACTTGAATGGTCCGAACAGCTCTCTAGAGAGATCATCCTTCTTTAGTGTGACGATGGAAGGAATGAGGACTGTCGGTTTCTCTTTTTCTTTCTTCTTCGGCTTGTTATCACCAGGATCGGTGATCGTTAGTACTTCCTTAGGAGACGCTTTCGGCTTCTCCTTCCATACTTGTTCCGGCGCCGGTTTCTCGGAACGAAATGGTGGTGCAGCTGGCTCGGTGGAAGACGGTGGAATTTTTGGTCTCCAGACCATTTGGGTCATCGTCTTCTTGTTCTTTCCTCGAGGTCTGCTCGGTGGTTTAGAAGATGCTTGCAGTTCCTTCTTCTTCTTCTTAAGCGGCTTCTGAACCGAAATTTCTGGCTTCTTCGTAATGACCTGTTTAATATCTGCAGCAACAGCTGATCTAGAGACACTGGGAGAAGCATTAGTAACGGAGTTGACCGGAGTCAACCCCACCGTTTCAACAGCTAGGCAGTGAGATTCTTCATTCCTAGAGTCATATTTCATGCCATCTTTAAGACGGAACGTTTTCGTTTCTTTACAGAATCTTAAAGTTAATGAACCATTTGAAACGTTGATATTCATTCCCGTAGTAGCCATGAAAGGTCGACCTATGAGAATGGTATCATCATCTGTACTAGTATCCATAATCACATAATCAGCTAAGAACGTGAACGGACCACATTTAGTGACAACGTCTTTAATCTCTCCCTTAGGGGTTTTAAGCGATCTATCAGCAAAGACGAGTTGCATACTAGGCGGTTCAAGTTCCCCTAGGTTTAACTTTTCATATAGACTCACAGGCATAACATTAACCGATGCTCCTAGATCAACTAAGCAACGTTCAATTTCAACATCATTAATGACCAAAGGCAAAGTGAATGAACCAGGATCAGATAACTTAGCTGGATATGGAGAAACAGGTTTCTTAACATGAATGTCAGGGTATCCTTTCTTGTTCCCCTTCATGCCAGTCTCGATCCTTGCATTTGGTAGCAAAGCTCTAGGGAAGGGAGGTTTCACGACGTACGGTGCAAGAGGAGGATCCTCCTTAGGCGCCGGTTTCTGTTCTTCTTCTTCCTCTTCTTCCGGAGTTTCAGCGATCCTGCGTAAAACAGAATAAGCATCAGCAATTAAGTTCAGGAGTTTTCAAGCAGTTACCATTTTAGCCTGTTCTTTTCTCGGGTTTGGCTCTGTCTGGCTTGGAAGCTGGCCAAATGGTCGACCAGATGCTAGCATGCTCGAGATGTTGTTCACGACTTGCTCAATTCTTTGTCCAGATGCTATCTGTTCTTGATTGAGAAGAGCTTGAGCCTTGAACTGACTGTCATGATCGTCGAGTCTTGTGATGATCTGGCTGAGCTTCTTATCCAGGTCACTGACATTATTATCTCTTTGGTGCTGCTGACCTGGATAGGTATTGTTAAGATATTGGTTCTGGCGATTGCCAGGAGCAGTTCCATAGTTACCCGGATTGCGATGCGGCGGTTGGTAGACACCTGCCGGCGGATGGTTAGGCTTCTGATCCTGAGCTGGACCAGCCGGACAGTTATTCTGGTTCTGGTTATGATTGGTGCCAGCATTGTAGGGGGGTCTGTCTTGATAGTTCCCTTGTTGTCTGAAGTTACGGTAACCAGCATAACCATTCTGATTATTGACGAAGCCTTGTTGTATGAAATTTACCTCTTCGACAGACCAGACTTCTGCCTTACCAAAATTCTGACAATGGCCTCCATTATGTGAGCAAGCTCCACACCACTCGCAATCAGCAACATAGACAGAAGCTGCCGGTGGCTTGATCGGTGTGGTAGACTTCTTCAAATGCTTCTCTACCTCTGCCTTGATAGTAGCTTCGAGATCTAGCTTGCTCCTTGATCCTTCAAATTGTCGCTCCCAGTTCTTTGACTTGGAGGCACAGTTTGCGAAGTGAAGAAGAGCAGCTTCAGGAGTGAGTGTAGTGCAATCCCCTTCAGCTAGAGAATTGACCCACTTGGCAGATTCTTCTCGAAGTCCACGAGCGAAGATTTCAGCTAACTGCCTCTGCTCGAATCCATGATGAGGGCAGGTGTAGAGAAGTTCTTGGAATCGATTCCAAGTATCATATAAGCTTTCTCCTTCTTTCTGGGAGAATCTGGCGATGCTGTCCTTGATGGCTGTTGTTCTGGCTGGAGGGAAGTATTCTTCAACAAAGTCCTGAGCCAGAGTATCCCAGTTAGTGTAGTAGCCAGGTGGTTTGCCAGTAAGCCACCTCTTAGCAGCGCCTTTTAGAGAGAACGGGAAAGCTCTCAGACAAAGGGTGTTTTTGTCGAGGTTTCCGCTCTTAAAAGTACTGCAGAGATCAAGGAAGTCTGCAAGATGAGTGCACGGATTGTCTAGGGGTTTGCCTTCAAACTGTAAATCCCTAGAGATCATGGTCAAGAATGGAATCTTGATCTCATAGTCAGGATCTCCTTCAATGCGCGGAACGGCAATGGCAGATCGAACGCTAGTCGCGCTTGGCTTGTTATAGTCTGCTAGACTCTTCTGTGCAGGTGGTGGTGGTGGCGGTTGATCGCCGTTTGGTGGTAATCTATCGGTCATGGTAGGAGATGGAGGAGGTGAAAGTGACTCGGTGTATGAAGCGGATGAAGATGACGGCACAGGTGAAGATGGAGACGAGGAACTCTCCTTCGGTTCCTCGATCTTGATCGGAGTGATGAATGGATTGGATCTGCCTTTCTTCAGAATCTGTGATCATAGAGGTGTAGCAGAGCTGCCTGGATTCCCTGCAATCTTAGCCTGTTCGGTTTGAGAGCGAGTCCAAGGACGGTGAGGCATACACCTGTAAACCTACAGATAACAAAGACAAACAAAACCAGTGTAAAATCAAAGTGGGTGGAAAAATGAAAGATGGAAAGTAGAAGAATAAATTGCCAGTTCTTCTTTCGAACAATCAAAAGAAGTCCCCGGCAACGGCGCCAATTTGGTGAACCGCCCCGCCCAGTCGTTGTTCGGACGTTTCAACCAAATAAAAACTACTAATGCTAAAAAGCATATAGCAGATCGTATTCTGAGGGCTTTCTATGATTGGTTACTTCAGAACTAGCAAAATACTCAAAGGTGAACACGTTGTGCGTGGTGTGAGTTCCACGACTTCTACTTCTAAGGAATGCAGAAAAATTAAAAAGATTAAACTAAAGCAGATTGAGAATTAGGGTTTGAAAACAAGAATGACAGACGAACTTAGACTTTGAATCCCCCTTCGTTCCCCAGAGCATGGGCAATCAACAGATCAGTGGATTTCGATTCTCATTCAATCAATTACTAATACACCACCATAACTCCTTACCCTTAGGTTTAAGACCGACGAACGTTCGCTCTATCCGTTCTAACTACCAAGATTAACTAGCCGCCCGGGTACGGTCGCCTCTCGCAACGACTTAATTAATTGGTGTGATTACTAGTGATTAATGAGTTACTCTTGCAGTGAATTAACCCTAACCGGTTCCTACGAAAGGCACACTCCAATTATAAGGTTAATTGTTCAATTCGATGTTCTAAAGTAAGGCGAGCGTTCGCTTCTATCCTTAGCTTAACCAGAATCTAATCTAGGTGATCAATCCAGACAAGAAACATGAACAAAGAAGAACAAATCAAACATGAAAAAGAACTGATTGAATTTCGAATCTAATCACCGCCGATCCGTGACCCTTTAAAGCCCTGGGTCACTTAGGGTTCATCTAGTCTAAGCTCTAAAGGGTTTAGCTACTCATGATTATTACAAAAGAAACAAAGACAAGGAAAGAGTTCATCATTCAGAGGAAGAACAGAAAAGAATATGAAAAACCTAATTTAGACGACTCTGGAAGACTTCGATCTTCGGTAAGTTACACTCCTAGCTCCGGTTCGTCGAGGTGGAAGGGATGGCGTCACGATCTCTATCCGGCTCTTCGAACTCCAGCTCTTCGCTCCAGAACTTCAGAGAATTCTGATCTCGAAAAGTTGTATTATGATTAATTATGATTGTCCTCCCTTTGGGCCGCCGGGTTAAGTATAAATACTTAACCCTAAATTAGCCGAGTCAGCCTAATATTTTCGCCGAATATTCCTTAAGGATTTCAGCGAAAATTCCTTTGAGTTCAGGGCTGATTTCTCTGGTCTTGAATTTCAGTCCGAAGAGTTGATTGATTTCGCCGAAGACATGCTTTGACTCGGCACCAGTTGATTTGCACTATTGATTTCGCCGAAGATGCAAGCCTGTTTTCGCCAAAAATGCAAGTGTGAATGGGCAGATTTCGGCTTGAACTTGATCGACTCTTTTGATCGATTCTCGGTTTGATTCCTCGAGGTTCCTACGCCTTAGACACGTCCATGGCTACGTCATTTGACGGCAAAAACCTGTGCTAACACAAAAACACTAGAAAACCATCAAATAGACCCGAAACGGGCCAAGGTAACACAAATGGCACGAGATAGGGCAATCGATTGAATATTCGTTATTCTACCCTAAAAACCATGTCTTAAGCAAAGAAATGTCGCTTAAATGAGGCTGATAATCACGTCAAATCGAGTGTCATCAGTCTCTTCAAATTGTTTACTCAAAGAAGCTGGCAAAAATTTAGGTTTTAAACACGTAGTGTTGTGTGCGTTCCATGATAAACTATTATGCGAGGAAATTGAAATTGAATTAAAATGAAGATTGATTGATTAAGGTTGTTTACGAAAGATAGACAAAAGGTTAGACTCGAATCCCCCTAAGATTACTAGGACATTGGCGATCACAAAATCAGCGACTTTCAATCCTAATTCATTTAGTTCTTAGACACCGTCATAGCTCCTTATCCTTAGGTCTAAGTCCGTGAACGTTCACTCTATCGGAACTAACTTCCAAGATTAATTAACCATTTGTGCGTTCACTTCTGCAATGGATAACTAACTAGTGCACCTAAATGATTTTAATGAGCTACTCTAGTAACAGATTAATCCTAAACAGTTCCTACGAAAGGCATAATCCATTGAATAGGTTAATTAATTGATTTGATGTTCTAAAACAAAGCGGACGTTTGCCAACTATCCTTATTTGAACAGGAAACTAATCTAGGTGATCAAGCTAGAAAAGAAACACAGATTAAGAACAAACCAATAAGAAACTATCTGAATTAGAATCTAATTACCACCGATCCATGACCACTTTAAATCCCCGGGTCACTTAGGGTTCATCTAATCCAAATTTAACAAGTTTAGCTACTCATGTTCGAAATAAGAGAATCAAAGAAAACAAAAGAATTCATCATACAAAGGAAGAATAGAAGGAATCTGAAAAACCTAATTCTGACGATTCCACGAAGCTTCAATCTTGATAAATCTTCACTCCTAGCTCCGAGCAACTCCGGGATGGAAAGACTTTGTCAGGATCTCTCCAAACTCTCTTCTATGCGTGTAGAAGGTCTGAAATTCCGTACTATCAATTAGGGATCAAGGGCTACTTATATAAGGGATTTTCCACTACTAACCCGGAAAAGGGCCAAGTTCTCGATGAGAATAATGAAGTTCTCACTGAGAACTTATGTGTAAACTTACCACTGGCGACGAGAATTCCCTTGATTTCTTCACAATGTTATTGGCAAGAACATTGAAGTTCTGGCCGAGAACTTCCTTAAAAAATGTTGGGAACATCTGATGATTTTTGGACCACTTTTCTTGAATACATTCTCGGCGAGAATGTGTATGTTCTCACCGAGAAATTGAGTGCCGGGCAGCGTAATTTGTTTCTTCGATCGGTTTGAGTTCTGGATTGATCTCAGGTCATTTCTTGAGGCTCCATTGCTTCGCGAACACGTCCGATGGCTACATATTTGATGACAAAAACCTATGTACTCACAGAGACACTAGAAAACACATCAAATAGACTTGAAACGGGCCAAAGTAACCAATTCGGTAGGAAATAGCGTTAATAAATGAAACATCCACTAAACTACCCCTAAAACATGCTAACAAGCAATGAAATGTCGCTTAATTGGGGTCAATAATCACGATAATTCTAGTGTCATCTAGCATTCAAGGGTGTCTGTAAGAGGGATTCGGCGCCTATGGAGTTAATTTCAGCAATGCATGCTCTCTCTGCAAGACGGTTGTGAGGAAATTCTGGTGCAAGTGTTAGTTTAGCAAAGTGGGGAGTTAGAGAAGGTGTCAGTAGCTCAGGAGTTTGTTGATGTGTTTGAGGAGTTACTTGGAGCACCGATTGAGAGGGAGGTAGAGTTCAACATAGAGTTGGTTCCTGGAACCGCTCCAATCTCCACCCCGCCCTATCGCATGGAACCAGCTGAACTAAAGGAGTTAAAGGAATAGTTGCAAGAACTCTTGGATAAAGGTTTCATCCGCCCAAGTGTTTCACCTTGGGGAGCACCAGTTCTATTTGTGAAGAAGAAGGATGGGTCAATGAGGATGTGTATTGACTACCGGTGGTTGAACAAGGCAACGATCAAGAATCTCTATCCCCTCCCAAGGATAGATGATCTCTTTGGTCAATTGGAAGGGGAAGCAGTTTTCTCGAAGATTGATCTGAGGTCAGGGTACCATCAGTTCAAGGTTGAGGAAGGATTTGTGTCGATGACAGCCTTTAGGACCAGGTATGGACATTATGAGTTTCTTGTGATGCCATTTGGTCTTACCAATGCTTCTGATGCGTTCATGGCCCTCGTGAACAAAGTCTTCCATGATTAATTGGACAAATTTTTGATAGTATTCATCGATGATATCCTCATTTACTCAAAGAATGAGGAGGAGCATGAAGAACACTTGAGGATTGTCTTTCTGAAGTTGAGGAAGCAACAACTATTTGCAAAGTTCTCTAAGTGTGCTTTTTGGTTTGAGGAGGTGTTGTTCTTGGGTCACGTAGTTTCTAAGAGAGGAGTGGAAGTTGACCCAAAGAATATTGAAGCTGTGGTTAACTGGTCTCCACCTAAGGATGTGTAACAATTGATAAGCTTTCTGGGTTTAGCTGGTTGACCCAAAGAAGAAGAGTGAAGTCATGGTTAACTGGTCTCCACCTAAGGATGTGTCATAGTTGATAAGCTTCCTGGGTTTAGCTGGTTACTACAGAAGGTTTGTATAGGGGTTCTCCACCATAGCGACTCCCCTTCATAAGTTGCTAAGGAAGGATTCAAAGTATGTGTGGACCGAAGCTTTTTAGAAAGGCTTTGAGGAGTTGAAAAAGAGGTTGACTTCTGCTATGGTGTTGACTTTGCCAGTTGAAGGTGGAGAGTATGTGGTGTTCAGTGATGCTTCCTTGCAAGGGTTGGGGTGCGTGCTTATGCAAAATGGGATGGTAGTAGCTTATGCTTCTCGTCAGTTAAGGGTGCATGAAGTGAACTACCCAATCCATGATCTGGATTTGGCTGCAGTGGTGTTCGCTTTGGAGTTGTCGAGGTACTATCTTTATGGTGAGACGTTTAAGATAATGACGAACCATGATGACACTCGATTTGACGTGATTATCAGCCTCATTTAAGCGACATTTCTTTGCTTAAGACATTGTTTTTAGGGTAGAATAACGAATATTCAATCGATTGCCCTATCTCGTGCCATTTGTGTTACCTTGGCCCGTTTCGGGTCTATTTGATGGTTTTCTAGTGTTTTTGTGTTAGCACAGGTTTTTACCGTCAAATAGCGTAGCCATGGACGTGTCTAAGGCGTAGGAACCTCGAGGAATCAAACCGGAATCGATCAAAGGAGTCAATCAAGTCAAACTGAAAATCTGCCATTCACACTTACAGTTTCGGCGAAACCAGGCCCCCAGATTCGGCGAAACCAGCAGTTCAAATCAGCCAGTGCCAAGTGAAGAATGCTTTCGGCGAAAATACTCAAATGCTCGGACCGAAAATATTGAACAGCCGGCGGAGCCCTTGAACTTAAAGGAATTTTCACCGAAATTCTTAAGGAATTTTCGGCGAAAATAATACACTGGTCCGACTAATTTAGGGTTAAGTATTTATACTTAACCCGGCGGCCCAAATAACATAGACAATTCATAATTCGAAAAACACAACTTTTCAAGATCAGAATCCTCTGAAGTTCTGGAGCGAAGAGTTGGAGTTCGAAGAGCCGGATAGAGATCGTGACGCCATCCCTTCCTTCTCGGAGAAACCGGAGCTAGGAGTGTAACTTATCGAAGATCGAAGTCTGCCAAAGTCGTCGGAATTAGGTTTTTCAGATTCCCTTCTGTTCTTCCTTGTGATGATGAACTCTTTCTCTGTCTTTTTTTCTTTTGTAATAATCATGAGTAGCTAAACTCGTTAGAGCTTAGACTAGATGAACCCTAAGTGACCCAGGGCTTTAAAGCGGTCACGGATCGGTGGTGATTAGATTCGAAATTCAATCAGTTCTTTTTCATGTTTGATTCGTTCTTCATTGTTCATGTTTCTTGTCTGGATTGATCACCTAGATTAGATTCTGGTTAAGCTAAGGATAGAAGCGAACGCTCGCCTTACTTTAGAACATCGAATTAAACAATTAACCTTATAATTGGAGTGTGCCTTTCGTAGGAACCGGTTAGGGTTAATTCACTGCAAGAGTAACTCATTAATCACTAGTAATCTCACCAATTAATTAAGTCGTTGCGAGAGGCGACCGTACCCGGGCGGCTAGTTAATCTTGGTAGTTAGATCGGATAGAGCGAACGTTCGCCAGTCTTAGACCTAAGGGTAAGGAGTTATGGTGGTGTCTTAGTAATTGATTGAATGAGAATCGAAATCCGCTGATCTGTTGATTGCCAATGCTCTGGAGAATGAAGGGGGATTCAAAGTCTAAGTTCGTCTGTCATTCTTGTTTCCAAACCCTAATTCTCAATCTGCTTTAGTTTAATCTTTTCAATTTTTCTGCATTTCTTAGAAGTAGAAGTCGTGGAACTCACACCACGCACAACGTGTTTTTCCTTGAGTAATTTGTTAGTTCTGAAGTAGCCAATCATTCGAAGGCCCGTGGAATACGATCTATCCTAGCTCTTGAGCTTGATAGTTATTTGATTGAACCTGCTGAGCGCAACGACGGTTCATCAAATTGGCGCCGTTGCCGGGGACTTCTTTTGATTGTTGAAAGAAGAACTGGCAATTTATTCTTCTATTTTCCATCTTTCATTTTTCCACCCACTTCGATTTTACGCCGGTATGTTTGCTTTTGTTGCTTGTAGGTTGTTCTACAGGTTCATTAATCGCTCGATTGCTCATTCTCAGTTTAAGCCGGGTAATTCTGCTTCGCTGAAGAAACCGCGAGCTCAGAAGCAAGTCATAACCACACCGCCTAAACCACCTATCCCTCAAAAGATTGAGGAGTTGAAGGAGAACTCCTCATCTTCATCCGCTTCATCCACTACTTCATATTCACCACCACCTTCTCCTCCCGTACTAGTTGCTCAGCGCACCGTGGCGGATTACTGCAGACCAAGTGCAGCTTACCTCCGAGCTAGCGTTGTCGTGCCGCACAACGATGACGACCCTGATTATGATATCACAACCTTCGTCCTGAACATGGTCACTAAGAATCTTCGATTCGAAGGGAAGCTACAAGAAAACCCCCGCACACATTTGGCGAACTTCCTTGACATGTGCGAGATGTTTAAAAAAGGGAATCTCAACAAGAACAATCTTTGCTTGCGGGCATTCCCATTCTCTCTTAAAGGCAATGCCAAGATATGGCTCAGCTCAAAACCACCTGGCTACTACACTGACTGGGATAGTCTAGCTCAAGACTTCATAGAAGAATACTATCCCCCTTCAAGAACTACATTCTACAAGGATAGTATCGCTAGATTCTCTCAGAAGGAAGGAGTAAGTTTACACGACGCATGGAACGACTTCCAAGCGCTTCTCTCTGAATGCCCTCATCACGGATTCAACCAGGGGCAGCTAGCTGAAATTTTTGCCCAAGGGATGAATGAAGAAACAGCTGAATGGGTCAACATCTTAGCTGATGGCGACTGCACATCACTTGAACCAGAAGCTGCTCTACTTCACTTTGCGGACTGCGCATCTAAGTCCAGAAATAGGGAAAGACAGTTTGGAGCAGCCATGAGTCAACCAAGTTGTGAAGATCAGATTAAGATCGCAGTACCGAAACAAATGGAAGAGATCCTCGGTACAACTAATAACTGGCCTAAAAAGGAAGTCAACTTCATTGATCACAGCTTCACCAGGGATCAAAGAGGCTACTCCGACTACCGTCAGTCCAGAACACCTCCTCAACAACGGGAAGGCTTCTATGAGCGTCCTCCCTACAACTTCCAACTCGACCAGAGCCGAAATCAATACATGGACAATGGTTATCAAGATCCTTCCAGATTCACCAGAGTACAACAGCCTCTGCATTTTAGATCTGAGGACAATTGGGAGAGGAGAATAGCCAGGAAGTTTGATCTAATTACAGCAAGACTTGATGATCACGAGGAAAGATTCAAAGCGCAAGCTCTTCTCAATCAAGAACAGATAGCATCTGGACAGAGAATAGAGGATATGATAAACAAAATTGCTAGTGCGATGGCTCGTCTTCCCATTTTCAATCAGGCTCCGTCTCCAGACAGCTCCACCGTGAAGAACGAGCACGCTAAGGCCGTAACAACCAGGAGCAGTGAGCAGACCAGCCCGTCTAAGAAGGAGGAAATTCCCGTTTCCAATGAGGGAGAGTGCTCGGCTATCGTCGCTCGGCCACCACCCATACCTATTCCAGCTAAGTGCCCCGACCCTGGTCCTTTTACTTTACCTTTGAGCATTAATGACATTGAAATCGAGCGTAGCATAATTGACCTAGGTGCTTCTATAAATGTCATGCCTATGTGTTTATATAAGAAACTGAACCTAGGGGAATTACAACCTGCCAACATGAATTTAGTGTTCGCTGACAAAACTCTAAGAGAACCTAAAGGAATGATCCAGGATGTAATCACTTGCTGTGGCCCGTTCCAGTTTTTCGTTGATTATATAGTTATGGATACTCAAGAGACATATTCTACCCTTCTCTTGGGTCGGTCATTCATGGCGACAGCCGGAATTAATGTCAATGTTCCTAATGGCTCTCTAACAGTAAGGGTGGGGAAGGATACTGCAACATTCCGTCTCAAGGACGGGATGAAATACATTCCTAAGGAAGAATTAAATTGTTTATCTGTAGAGATTGTGGAGTTGGCCTCGGTCAACTTCATTTCTAATGTTTCTTCCAGTGTTTCGAGATCAACTGACACTGCAAGTGCTGGACAGGGTACCGAGAAGAAGCCAGAAGCTTCGGTTCAGAAGCCACTTAAGAAAAGAAGAAGGAACTGCAAGCCTCTTCTAAACCACCGAGCAAACCTCGAGGAAAGAACAAGAAGACAAAGACCCAAATGGTCTGGAGACCAAAAATTCCACTGTCTTCCACCGAGCCGGCGGCACCACCAAATCGTTCCGAGAAACCGGCGCTGGAACAAGTATGGAGGGAGAAGCCGAAAGCGTCTCCTAAGGACGTACTAACGATCACCGATCCTGGTGATAACAAGCCAAAGAAGAAAGAAAAAGAGAAACCGACAGTCCTCATTCCTTCCATCGTCACACTAAAGAAGGATGACCTCTCCAGAGAGCTGTTCGGACCGTTCAAGTTCGTTGATCATCTTCCCGACGGACGTACCAAGCTTTTGCATGCGAACGGGAAGAAATTCACGTTTACCGGAGAAGTCCCGAAGCTGTACTTCATGAACTCCGACGTGAGCGGGAAGGAGAATCTAAGTTGGGATGTCTCCTAATACCGTCCAGGTATCATCCAACTCAAGGACGTTAATAAAAGAGCGCTTCGTGGGAGGCAACCCACGGCTGGAGTCAGTTTTGTTTTGTTTCAACCTTGGTCTTTTAGAGTTGGTTCGGGAGAGCCAAAAGTGTCAGTTTGTTTGATTTATTATTTTTCTTGTAGAGTCTGCATGTCATAGAGTCAGTCGCAAGTTGATTGAGGTCATTCCGATTTTTCTGGATTTAACTGTGATTTTCTGAAGTTGGCCTGATTTACGAAAATATTTTAAACCCGAACAGTTCAAAATTTTCGGCGAAACCACCCTTGTTTTCGGCGAAACTGATTTTCAAATTTTGAACCTGTTCTCCTGTTCCTCATTTTCAGTTTGAAAATTTTCTGATTTCGGCGAAACCATCCCAACTAAAATTTTCGGCGAAACCGAGCTTCCATTTTCGGCGAAACCGCCTGTTCAAATCGGTCAGTCCATTTTAACTAGTAGTTTCGGCGAAACCACCCCCTACTTTCGCCGAAACTGATTTGCAAAATCACTTAATTTATCCATTAAAAATCCGGTCCACTTCCTCTCTCCTTCTCTTATTTTCGCTCAGCCTACCCGAAACCCCCCTCTCCTTTTGAAATCGCCGAACGCCCCACTTTCAACACCCGCCGCCACCGCCGTTTCACTCGCCGCCGCCGTCGTCGACCGCCGCCGCACCTCTCCCCTCCTCATTCCGATCCCAACAAGCCCTAGAACGTTCGATTCGGAGCTTTGCAGCTCCAGTTCTCTGAAACCCAGTTTTCAAAGTTTTTCACCGATTCCTCCCAACCCGTTCACTTTTTGCATTCATGACTTCAAGGTAAGTTGTATGACTTTTCAATACGAATCTTTTGACGCATAGATTGCTGAATTTCGTCAAGGTTGAATTTTGGTTGACTTTTCAGTTTGCCTCATTTTGCGTGCCGACTGTTTCGTGTGAACTAGGATTAATTGAACTTATAGAACTGTTCTAGGATGCTTAGGGAGTTCCGTGCTTAATTTCCATATCAGTTGGTCATATGTTGCTATGCATAAGATTAATTCTTTGTTATGTTGACTTTTGTGAGAAATGTCGGTTTGACTTTTTGAACTCTGATTGCGCTTACCTGATTATAGCTGTTCTTAAGACATGTGTTCTAATGTCTATAATTACCGGTTACTCCGCTTTACTTACCCCACTTAGTTTCCCTCGTTTCTTTGTGAAATTGAGTTTTTCTACTAAGTGTGGGGTAGGATCTTAGTTGACTAATCTGATTTCATTCTGGTTTAGGAACACCTTTGAGCGCAGGACTAAGGCGCGACTCGATGGCGCCTCGAGCTCAGGAGCTGCCGCTCCCGTCACACCCGCCATTCTGGGTCCTCCACCTGCACTCCCTCGCCATGCTGGATACCATCCCACCATCGCCCGTCTACCAGACTTCTACTTTGAGAACTTCCAGAAGATCGAACACATCCGTGGAGCTGACGTGCGTCCTTTATCCATGGAGTCGCTCCAGGAGCATGACGAGGATTCCTACCGGAACAGGCATGATGCCCTAGCACCGGCCGGTCTCCTAGAGCTGACCACCATAGCCGCCGAGTTCCCAGACATTGCTCTCCAGGAGTTCTGGGCGACATTTGACTTGGACGAGCATAAGAGGAGACGGGGCCAGAAGGTGATCACCTTCTTTCTTGGTGGGGTGTACAGGCAGCTCACCTACGATGAGTTTGCCGCTCATCTGGGCATCCCCTACGAGCACTATCACGATCACCACCTCGGCTGGGGCGATGATGATGATGACGACGAGGAGTTACACGCCCTCTGGAGCCACATGACAGGCGTGCCTGGCGATCGCCTCGGGAAGAGCAACTCAGTTAAGTCTCTCTCTCACCCGCTCTATAAGTTTATTCATATGGTTTGGCGGAGGTCACTTTTATATGTCAGAGACAAGGATCGCCACCATATCCTTAAGGAGGAGCTCGTGCTTCACCGAGCCATCCGAGAGAGCTACCCTCTCCACCCCGGCTGAGTGCTAGCTCACATCTTCAGCCAGCGGACCAAGAGGAAGAAGCTACCACGCAAACTCTTGGGAGGCAACTTCATAGGTCAGCTAATCCTCTCCTTCGGCATCAGCCATGAATATGGCCCTAACATTCCACGACACCCAATTATGACCGTTGGAGGAGACTTGGCGGTCGAGTACGACTTAGAACTCGACCTCAGTCCCCATGTAGCAGCAGATCCTCCACTCCAACCTGCGGTCGAGTCGGAGGACGAAGATGATGCTGAGGAGGAGCAGCCGCCGCCGCCGCCTGAGTTTCAAGATTATATACCCTCGCCACACCATCAGGCAGGGTACATCCACCAGTCGCCGCCGCGCATTCCAGATCCATTTCCGGTGCATACTCACCAGCCGTGACATCACCCCGCGGATGTGGGAGAGTTATACGAGCGACTGCAGGAGTGGCGCATCACCGACAACGCAACCCAAGAGGCGCGATGGACTATTATGCAGCAGCATATGCACCGCGCCGACAGGCGATATGAGGCACAGCTGGCGTGGCAACGCCAGCTCGGCGAATTTCTCCACTTTCCACCTCCCAGTTCACCGGACCAGCAGTGATCGGGTTGTATTCCTTTTCTGGTATCTTTTTTCTGTGTGGATCCGGGACACTTGTCCCGGTTTCCTTTTTATGTTTTATTTGTTTTTGTTTTGTAGGCAATTGGGAGATTCCCTTTGCTTCGCTTGGGTAGATTCCCCCGCTCCGAGGACCCGTGCTCATCCCCTACACCAATCATCTCGGTCCAGGTTCTTCCATTCCACTTTGAACTCTAGAATTAGTCCTGTGGGGACACAGTCTGATTTAAGTGTGGGGTAGGATGCTAGAGAACCTTGCATGAACTTGATTGCCCTTGATTGTGTTTTGTGTGCCTCGTGATTCCATTCCAGTCTCTCTAGCATTAGAATGACTCAGTTCTTGATTTTTGATGTTAAGTTGTTGTTCAAACTTTCATAATGATGCTTAGACTGCTTAACCTAGAACTTGAGAACCAACTTGTATGCTTTGATGCTAAATTGCATGGTCAGAACAGAATTTTAAAATCACACTTGTAGTTTGTAGCCTTGATTGCATGAAAATGACCGAATCCGTCTAGCAAACCAACTGTGAGCTTTTGATCCATTGCACGTAACTTGCAATTTAAATTCTTTCTGAGTGGTTTTCTGTTTACTTGAATGAGTTAGAATTTGCATGAGACCTACTCGAGACCACACGATAACACGAGTTCTAGAAGGATAGGGGCACCTAGATTCAGCTACTAAGCCAGATAGCCTACTAAACGATAAATCCACTAGGTCTAGACCCTTGAGCTTGGCCTGTTCTTTCGGTTCGATAATACATTACAGCCATTTCCCATTTCTTTCACTCCCCGTTGATCCCCTGTGGTTGTAGTTCTAGATTGACCTACCGGAAGTCGGTTTGTGGTAACCTGCCTATAGCCATTAAACAGGTGGTCTTAGCTAATATGTCCAGACGTGTAAATCCCTCTAGCAACTAAAAGAAAAATCGGCACAAAAGAAAAGAAAAAAATAAGGTAAGAAAAGAAGCAAGCTTCAGAAAAAAATGAAGAAAGAAGAAAATCAGAAAAAGTTCAAAGTTTAGTTCAAATAAAACGTTCTTCTCCCTACAAATGGAAGAACGAAGTCGTAAGAAAAGTTGAAAAGAAAAATGTGTATGCAAAAGAAAAAGAATAAGTGCTAGGTTGCTTGAGGGTATCATAGGACGAGCGTTCATTATTCCACCAGTGTTTGGTTAGACGGTAGGAAGCCATAGATTAGATTCGAGGGAAGTTAGTCGAAAGCTACACCGCACAAAGCCATCATCATTCATTCCCATCATCCATCTCATTATAAACCCGAGTAGTGTAGATTTCATTACGGTCCTAGCAGGGAAGTCCTTCTTGACTAGATACTCGTGTTGTCACAGTGGTGGAGATGTGGTCGAAATGCAAACCTATGACAGAATTTGGTAACAGAAAATGATCGAGAGCAGAAACACGTCCTTAAACACAGAGAGTGAGAGTTCCCATTGTACTAAATACATCCTGTGTGAGAAGTCTGGTCGGTCAGGTCAAATTCGTGTATGATTGATTGCTAATTACTTGTCGTGTGCAGTTTATTAGTGAGACCAGGTAGTTTGGCTGATCAGTATGCATGTTAGGTTTCTTGTTCTAGGATCGATCTGTCTAATAATTCATTGTGTTTGATTGAGCTCCAATTTAATCGATCTTATCATTTATGAACATGAGCGTTTCTATTCAGTTTGCTTGAGGACAAGCAAAAGCTTAAGTGTGGGGTATTTGATGACACTCGATTTGACGTGATTATCATCCTCATTTAAGCGACATTTCTTTGCTTAAGACATTGTTTTTAGGGTAGAATAACGAATATTCAATCGATTGCCCTATCTCGTGCCATTTGTGTTACCTTGGCCCGTTTCGGGTCTATTTGATGGTTTTCTAGTGTTTTTGTGTTAGCACAGGTTTTTGCCGTCAAATAGCGTAGCCATGGACGTGTCTAAGGCGTAGGAACCTCGAGGAATCAAACCGGAATTGATCAAAGGAGTCAATCAAGTCAAACCGAAAATCTGCCATTCACACTTACAGTTTCGGCGAAACCAGGCCCCCAGATTCGGCGAAACCAGCAGTTCAAATCAGCCAGTGCCAAGTGAAGAATGCTTTCGGCGAAAATACTCAACTGCTCGGACCGAAAATATTGAACAGCCGGCGGAGCCCTTGAACTTAAAGGAATTTTCACCGAAATTCTTAAGGAATTTTCGGCGAAAATAATACACTGGTCCGACTAATGTAGGGTTAAGTATTTATACTTAACCCGGCGGCCCAAATAACATAGACAATTCATAATTCGAAAAACACAACTTTTTGAGATCAGAATCCTCTGAAGTTCTGGAGCGAAGAGTTGGAGTTCGAAGAGCCGAATAGAGATCGTGACGCCATCCCTTCCTTCTCGGAGAACCGGAGCTAGGAGTGTAACTTACCGAAGATCGAAGTCTGCCAGAGTCGTCGGAATTAGGTTTTTCAGATTCCCTTATGTTCTTCCTTGTGATGATGAACTCTTTCTCTGTCTTTGTTTCTTTTGTAATAATCATGAGTAGCTAAACTCGTTAGAGCTTAGACTAGATGAACCCTAAGTGACCCAGGGCTTTAAAGCGGTCACGGATCGCGGTGATTAGATTCGAAATTCAATTAGTTCTTTTTCATGTTTGATTCGTTCTTCATTGTTCATGTTTCTTGTCTGGATTGATCACCTAGATTAGATTCTGGTTAAGCTAATGCTAAGGATAGAAGCGAACGCTCGCCTTACTTTAGAACATCGAATTAAACAATTAACCTTATAATTGGAGTGTGCCTTTCGTAGGAACCGGTTAGGGTTAATTCACTGCAAGAGTAACTCTTTAATCACTAGTAATCTCACCAATTAATTAAGTCGTTGCGAGAGGCGACCGTACCCGGGCGGCTAGTTAATCTTGGTAGTTAGATCAGATAGAGCGAACGTTCGCCAGTCTTAAACCTAAGGGTAAGGAGTTATGGTGGTGTCTTAGTAATTGATTGAATGAGAATCGAAATCCGCTGATCTGTTGATTGCCAATGCTCTGGAGAACGAAGGGGGATTCAAAGTCTAAGTTCGTCTGTCATTCTTGTTTCCAAACCCTAATTCTCAATCTGCTTTAGTTTAATCTTTTTAATTTTTCTGCATTTCTTAGAAGTAGAAGTCGTGGAACTCACACCACGCACAACGTGTTTTTCCTTGAGTAATTTGTTAGTTCTGAAGTAGCCAATCATTCGAAGGCCCGTGGAATACGATCTATCCTAGCTCTTGAGCTTGATAGTTATTTGATTGAACCTGCTCAGCACAACGACGGTTCATCAAACCACAAGAGTCTTAAGCATATCATGTATCAGAAGGAGCTGAACAGTAGACAGAGGCGTTAGGTTGAGCTTCTGAAGGACTACGACTTCACCATTGACTACCATCCCAGTAAGGCCAATGTTGTGGTGGATGCTCTAAGTCGGAAGCAGTTGGTCGATCTTAAAGCTTTGAGGGTTGAGTTGCAGGTAGAAGACGTGGGTGGATTGCTTGTTAAGCTTAGTATTTGTCCCTTGTTGAACGACAGAATTGGAGAGGAGCAGTTCAAGGATGCTAATTTGGTAGCAATCAGGGAAGAAGTTGAGAAGGGCTTGAATAGCGGGTTCGATGTAGTAGACGGTTTGCTGAAGTGTGAAGGTCGTGTGTGTGTGCCGGAAGTGGAAGAGATTGAGGAAGAAGATTCTTGAAGAAGCTCATTCTTCTATGTATGTTATGCATCCTAGGATGACCAATATGTATAACGACTTGAAGACGAGTTTCTGGTGGCCGGGCATGAAGAAGGATTTGGCTTGGTTCATTTCAACTTGCCTGATCTGTCAGAAGACGAAAGCTGAACATAGAGCTCCAGGTGGTTTGTTGCAATCTCTACCCATTCCGGATTGGAAGTTTGCAGATATTACTATGGATTTTGTGCCAGGTTTTTCGCCAACCAGAGAAGGGAAAGATGCAGTTTGAGTTATTATGGATCGCTTGACGAAGGTTGCTCACTTTATACCATCCAGTATAAGCCTAGTGTGGAGGAGTTCGCTAAGCGCTATATCGGTGAAGTGGTAAGGTTGCTTGGAGTTCCTCAATCCATTGTATCCGACCGAGATCCGAGCTTCACAACTCATTTCTAGGAAGGATTGCATACTGCTTTGGGGACAAAGTTGAATTTCTTGACAGCTTATCATCCTCAAACGGATGGTAAATCAGAGAGGACGATCCTCACCTTGGAGGAGTTGTACTATGGAGTTTTAGACCATTTGGACTGAATTGTTTCCATTGGTTGAATTTGCTAACAACAACTC
Organism: Linum lewisii; assembly: GCA_034768395.1. Lineage (NCBI taxonomy): Eukaryota > Viridiplantae > Streptophyta > Magnoliopsida > Malpighiales > Linaceae > Linum > Linum lewisii. The sequence goes on along the minus strand of CM068304.1, from coordinate 33,140,296 downwards.
ATACCATAGTAGTTTGAAGTCTACTCTGTTTGACGCTATGTATGGAAGAAAGTGCAGAACAACGATGTGTTGGGATGAAGAGGGTGTTAGGGTGTTGACGGGTCCTCAGATTGTTCAAGAGACGGTTGATCGAGTAAAGGTGATTAAGGATAAGAGCAGCCCAAGACAGGAAAAATTCTTATGTAGACGGGCGTGCTAGGGAGATGAGCTTTTAAGTCGGTGAGAAGGTGTTCTTGAAAGTGTCACCTTGGAAGGGGAAGATGCGCTTCGGTCGGAAGGAGAAGTTGGTGCCACGTTACATCGGTCTTTATGAGGTTTTGGCTAAGTCCGGTCCTGTTGCCAAGTGAGCTAGAGCGAATACACAATGTATTCCAAGTTAGTATGCTAAAGTGGTATCATGTGGATCCCTCTTATGTGATACATCCAGAACAAGTGGAGATTGAGCAAGATTTGACTTATGAGGAGAAGCTGGTGGCAATTGTGGATATGCAGATTCGAGTTCTCAGGAGTAAGCAGATTTTGCAGCTCAAGGTGGTGTGGAGGAACCACGAGAGTGAATCAACAAATTGGGAGACCGAAAAGAGCACGAGGAAGCGGTACCCAGAGTTAGTGGAAGCTTATGCTTCAGGTAGTTATTTCCTCCTTGCATGTTATTCTTGCTCTCCCTCTTTTTGCTTGTCTGAGTTGTGCTTGTGTTGTGTTCTTGTGGTTTTGGGTTGTGTGTGTGAGTTGGTTAGAAGTGGGTGTTAAGTTAAAAGTGAACGGTGGGAGTGTAGATTGCTAGGATCGTTAGTGTGAAATTTTCAGGTTGAAATGTGGTGTGTGATTGCTGCGTTTTTGCTACAATTGTTTTCTACATTTGAGGGAATTGGTTGAGTTTTGATTTCGGGGACGAAATATCTTGAAGTTGTGAAGAGTTGTAACATCCCGACTAATCAGATAGTTCGAGACTCGAGTTCGAGTTATCATGATGTCAAAATCGATGTCACTGAGGTCCCATCATTGCAACTACTATTTATGCTGAACTGGGATGCATAACGGGCGTTATGCAATTCTGTAACGGTCGTTGTTTGGGTTGTGTAACGAGCGTTATGCAATTTTTTAATGCCCATTGTCGTGGTTGTGTAACGGGTGTTATGCAGTGCCGTAACAGCCATTATGTCGGATCAGTATAAAATAGAATAGTCGCCGAATGATTTGAAAGGAAAAACTCTCTTTTCTCTCTCTGAAAATTCCATTGACGAACCAAACTTCTGTCATTCTTTGAAGCTTGATTCCGGGAACTGTGGGTATCTGATTAAGGCGTCGTTTCTTCGTGTGGTATCCTGGATATGAGGATAAGAGATCGCATTTCTTGGATTCTTCTATGGTGGTGCTGAGTGCTGTCAATGAGGAAGGGAAAAGCTACGTTTTTTAGGAAAGGTGATTCGTTCATCCGGGAATCTAGAAGATGATTAGAGCCTCGTCTTCTATTCCAGGTGAGGGCTTAGCGTATATAGGTAGTGACTAGTACCGTGAGGAGTTGAAATTGGACTTAGGATGTGTTGAGAGAGTTTGGGTTCATCTTCATGAGAACTGGTTGAATTTCCTCATCCAACGAGCTGATAACACTATTGATGAAGTACGCCTCCCCCAAAGTTGGGTTCAACTTAACCATCCTAGATTTCAACTCTTCAAACGTCTCCTGGTACTCAAGGACTACTCCTATTTGTTTTAATTTGTTGAAGGTACCTACAACATTGATATGAAGGGAGTCACCAAATCGTTGTAGAAAGTCATTAGTGAACTCATCCCACAATAAGGCAACCTTGATAGTAGACCACCCTTGATACTGCACATCTTTTCTGTCATCTAAGTACAAGGATGTCAAGGTCTACCTATTGAGTTTAGACGATGTGGTGGTTGTAGCATCCACGCCCAACAACATGTTCGAAGACTTAAGTTCGATTGATCTAAGTCATCAAAATTGATGTCTAATAGGTTGGGTTGGTTACTTAAATGATCACTAAACTTTGACCAAATAACCCGGTGGTCAATGTTCTTCAAAAAATTTCCTAGCACTCACACAACTTTAGCCAATTATCCTAGCAGTCACTGCCGTCTACGGACATCCAATTTTCCATCCATCTGCATACGTGGCGATGCCATCAAGACAGCCACATCATCTAAATTACCACAAACCAAACCCCAAACCCAAACTCAAACCTAAACACCCACCCTAATTACCAAACCAAATCAACCCAAATCAACTCTTTCCTTTTCCCTCCTCCTTCCTCTACCAACCTTCTTCCTCCATTCTTCCAGATCTCAACCCCTCAATCCTCCACTTTGTAGTCTTCATCCAAGCACAGCTTCCCACCAAGAGCATATTCCACGTGATAGCAGTCCAGAGGTGAAGTTAGCCTCCAGCTCCGCCGTCTCCCATTCCGCATCGCCGTCGATGGAATCTTCTTTCATCCGAGTCGGCATCTGTAACAACGAGCCCGAATACTGCGAAGAGGAAATAGAGTGTGGCGTGCAGGCATATTTCGCGGATAGGAGCTACGCAGAGGGTACGTGAAGAGGAAAGATAGGCCTGTGAATTTGAGCTTTCTGGAGCAGTAGGCGGCGGAGATCCGTTGGCCGAACGATGATGGTGAGCTCCGATTAGCGGTCGAAATCTTGACATCAAATTGCCGTCAGGAGAAAGAACGACAGGTTGATGCAACGACAATCGATCGAGAGCTCACCACCACTTTCTATATCGAAGCCTGACCTGCAGTTGTGTTCTCGATTCCGATTTGGAATCCCGATCATCAGTTTCTTGGCCTTGGCGCCTCTAGCTCATCCTGCCATGATTAATGCTGTTTTGCAGGTTGAATTTGGGGGTTAAAGTGCCTATTTCATTCATTAGTTCTTGGATTTGGAGCAGATCATCGGAATATCTGGAGGTTGTGATGGAGGAGAGGAAGAGGAAGAGGAGGAGGGAAGATGAATGAGTTGATTTGGTTTGGTAATTAGGGTGGGTGTTTAGGTTTGGGTTTGGGGTTTGGTTCAGATGATATGGCAATTTGGATGATGTGGTTGTCTTGATGGCATCGCCACGTATGCAGATGGCTGGAGAATTGGATGTCCGTAGACGGTAGTGACTGCTAGGATAATCGGCCAAAGTTGTGTGAGTGCTAGGAATTTTTTTGAAGAACAGTGACCACCAGGTTATTTGGTCAAAGTTTAGTGATCATTTAAGTAACCAACCCCTAATAGGTTCCATTGAATTTTGGGTCGTTCGGGGTTCAATGTGTGTTGAGGTTGCAATCCCAATTTTTGGCAGTGGAAGATACACAGTTGTGTGTTACAGAAGCACAACGTGTTTTACAGACACATGGCGTGTTTTACAAGCACACGACGTGTTTCTTCCCCAGAGTACAAAAACCCATATTTTGACTAGTTATGGCAACTTTGCTCTCCCCCTCTCTTCTAGAAAACTCAATTGACGAACCAAAACCCCACAAACTTCAAACCTTGAGTTGTGTGTTACAGAAGCACAACGTGTTTTACAGACACATGGCGTGTTTTACAAGCACACGACGTGTTTCTTCCCCAGAGTACAAAAACCCATATTTTGACTAGTTATGGCAACTTTGCTCTCCCCCTCTCTTCTAGAAAACTCAATTGACGAACCAAAACCCCACAAACTTCAAACCTTGATTCCGGGAGCTACAAAATTCGGATTAAGTCGCTGTTTCTTCATATGGATTTTCGGTGACAAGGAGAAGTTGGGTTGCTGCTTAGTGTTGCTGGTCAGAAGGGAAGAGCTACATATTTGGAAGGGAAAATCGGATCATATGTGGATTCAGAAGATGATTAGAGCCTCGTCTTCTATTCTAGGTGAGGGATTAGCGTCGATTGTGATGATGTGTTATGTGTGTTGGGATTAATAATGAATAATGATGTTAATGGATTAAGATGGAAATGAGCGATATGATGAAATGGGATTACTGTCACGTTTGTAGGTGTTTCCGTTGTTGTCAGTTGTGGTTGCAGGAGGATGATCCCAATGAAGGATCATCCTATGAAAGATGAACAGGAGGGTAACCCTAGATTTTGTGACATGGTTACCTCTCTCCCTTGTTTATGCATGTGGGCTGGCAGACAAGGCTAGTTGTTTACCCTTGTCGTGATTGTGATTGTGTGAAATATTGATGCAAATGTAGAATTGATGAGATGTTGTGATGATGTTGAAAATGGTGAACTGTGATATGAGCTGAATGATTGTGTGATGATGTGAACCGCTGCAACCGTGGGCAGACGACCCTAACCACCGCAAGTTGGAGATCGTGCAACGAGGTAAAACCTTCGGGAACCGGGGCGGATGAGTACTTTGACCCGTCAGCTATATATCAGCTGGGAACCAAAAGTGTCCGGTCGAAGACGCCACTTCAGAAGATGGATGCTTCTGACGATAACTCGATCCTTAAGCGATGCAACAACGAGCAAAGGCTTGAAGGGAAGAGAACATATGTTCAAACAGGGGTTTATTGATTTCAAAGTTGTAAGTACAAAGTGAGGCCGGCGGCCTCTATTTATAGGGAGGGAACAAGCTCTCCTCCCTAAAGTCTAACTCCTAAATAATAATAAAATAAAGAGTCCTTCTCCTAAAAAGACTCCTAAAACCCTTAAATAATCCTATGAAAAAGGAATAAAACATAAAATAATAGTGGAAGTCTTTAATGTCGAATAAAAGACCGAATTAGGGCAAAAACCCTAATCTGGCGGCGGCGAGCGGCGGTTCTTGGGACGGCTGGCCGTGGGCCGGTTCTTTGGTGGCGGCCCGGCGGCCTTGACTTGCTCGGGCCTCGGCTGGCTTGGGTGGTGGCCCGGCGGGCTTTGCTCGGTCGGGCTTCGGCTGGTCTTGGCCTTGGTCCGAAGCTCTAATATTTCTCCCCGGACCTTCTTGAATCTCCAAAAGGGTGTAGCCTTTCTTCATGAATCGATCAGCATCTTCTTCATGTCCTTCTTTACTCCAGGATTCTATGTAGGCATTAAGTTTCTCTCGGAAGGCCTTGGTCTGACTTCGGGTAAAAAGGAGGCTCAGGTCGGGTCCAGGGTTTGCTGGGCTCATCATCCCCCTCTTCTTGTGGAGGATCGTCCTCGAATCCTGACCTATATATTCATCATCATAATAAGGGGTTAGGTCAGCCACATTGAAGGTTGCACTTACCCCATAAGAGTTTGGCAGGTCAAGGACGTAGGCGTTGTTGTTGATCCTCTGGAGGACTGTGCAAGGTCCATCTCCCCTTGGTAGTAGTTTGGACTTCCTCTGCTCTGGGAACCTGTCCTTTCTGAAGTGTATCCACACTTGATCTCCTGCTTCAAAAATTTTCTCCTTTCTTCCTCGGTTAGCATTGCGGAGGTATTGGGCCGTTCTTCTTTCAATATTGGCCTTGGCCTTCTCATGGAGCTGCTTGACATAGGTTGCCTTCTCTTGACCATCTGCATCTAGAAACTCATGGACAGGTAATGGTGATAAATCCAACGGAGTTAGTGGATTAAAACCATAAACAAGTTCAAATGGGGAGTATTGGGTAGCTGAATGCACAGCTCGATTATATGCAAATTCTACATGTGGTAGACATTCTTCCCAAGTCCGGATGTTACTCTTGATGACTGCCCTCAACATTTGGCCTAGGGATCGGTTTACGACTTCAGTCTGCCCATTAGTTTGTGGGTGGCAGGTGGTGGAGAACATTAGTCGGGTGCCCAGCTTAGCCCATAAAGTCTTCCAGAAGTAGCTGAGGAACTTTGAATCCCGATCGGAGACTATGGTCTTTGGAACTCCATGCATTCTCACTACCTTCCTAAAGAATAGGTCAGCAATTTGAGAGGCATCATCAGTTTTATGCCAAGCAATGAAGTGAGCCATCTTGGAGAACCTGTCAACAACCACAAATATGGAATCTTTTCCCTTTCGGGTTCTAGGTAGCCCTAGGACAAAGTCCATAGACAAGTCTATCCAAGGATGTTCAGGTATGGGCAAGGGGGTGTACAAGCCATGGGGTTTGAGTTTAGACTTAGCTCTTTGGCACTTGGAGCATTGAGATATGATCTTCTCGGCGTCGTGCCTCATCTTGGGCCAGTAGAAGTGTTCTTTGATGGTGGCTACAGTTTTAGCTACACCAAAGTGTCCCATGAGACCTCCACCGTGGGCCTCTAGGGTTAGGACAGTCCTGCAAGAATGGTTAGGAAGACACAATTTTGATCCTTTAAATAAATAACCATCTTGCTGGTAGAACTTACCAAATCCTCCCTGTTGACAAGCTTCAAAGATACTCTTAAAATCAGGGTCAGTGGTATAAAGGTCTTTGATGTGTTCAAAGCCGAGGAACTTAGTAGAGAGGACTGAGATTAGAGTGTACCTTCGGGAAAGGGCATCGGCCACGATGTTGTCCTTACCTTGCTTATATTGAATGATGTAAGGAAAAGATTCGATGAATTCTATCCATCTAGCATGCCGTTTGTTGAGCTTGTGTTGAGCCTTGAGGTACTTGAGGGATTCATGATCCGTGTGGATGATGAACTCCTTAGGCCATAAGTAGTGTTGCCAAGTCTTCAAAGCTCGTACCAGGGCATACAACTCCTTGTCATAGGTCGGATAGTTGAGAGTAGCGCCACTGAGCTTTTCACTGAAGTAGGCAATGGGCCTCTTCTCCTGCATTAAAACAGCTCCTATCCCGACTCCGGATGCATCACACTCTATCTCAAATGGTTTGGTGAAGTCGGGCAACATGAGCAAAGGGGCCTCGGTGAGCCTCCTTTTGAGGGCTTCAAAAGCCTCTTGCTGTAGAGCTCCCCACTGGAAGGAAACATCCTTCTTTAGCACGGCTGTGAGAGGAGCAGCAACGGTACTGAAGTCCCTCACAAATCTTCGATAGAAGCTAGCCAATCCATGGAAGCTCCTAACATCAGAGATGCTCTGAGGAGTGGGCCAGGACTTGATGGCTTCTATCTTGTCTTCATCAACCCTTATACCTGCGGAGCTCACAACAAAGCCAAGGAAAACAAGATGATCTTTGCAAAAGGTGCACTTGCTCATGTTAGCATAGAGGTGTTCCTTTCTTAGGGTTTCTAGGACAGTTTTTAGGTGGTCTAAGTGATCTCCTAGATTTTTGGAATAAATAAGAATATCATCAAAGTAGACCACGACAAATTTCCCTATGTATGCCCTAAGGACTTGGTTCATTAATCTCATGAAGGTACTAGGTGCATTGGTTAAACCAAATGGCATGACCATCCACTCATACAATCCTAGTTTAGTTTTGAAAGCAGTCTTCCACTCATCACCTTCTTTCATTCGGATTTGATGGTAGCCAGATTTAAGATCAATTTTAGAGAAGATGGCAGCACCATGTGGTTCATCTAGCATGTCATCTAGCCTAGGGATAGGATGGCGATACTTAACTGTTATGTTGTTGATGGCACGGCAGTCAACACACATCCTCCATGTGCCTTCCTTTTTAGGAACTAGGATGACTGGGACAGCACAAGGACTCATGCTTTCTCGGACATATCCTTTGTCCATCAATTCCTCCACTTGTGCTTGGATTTCTTTGGTCTCTTCTGGATTGGTACGATAGGCTGGCTTATTTGGTAAGGCAGCTCCAGGTACTAAATCTATCTGGTGCTCGATGCCTCTTAGTCGTGGAAGTCCACTAGGGATTTCTTCGGGAAGACATCTTTGAATTCCTGTAGCAGAGAAGTAACAATACTAGGTAGAGAAGTGTTAGGGTTAGAAATCAAACACTCCTTGTAGCGGATGATCACAAGGGGCTTCCTAGAGACTAGGGATTGCTTGATCTCACTCGGGGTGGCTAACAAGTTTTCTCTCCTATCAATCTCACTCTTTTGAGCTCTGGGACCCTTAGGGTCTGGTATTTCTGTTTTTACACTCAAGGGGTCACTTGTTTGTTCTCTCTTCTCTCGGTTCTTGAGCTCTCTCTTTCTTTTCTTTAAGAGTTCTTCGATCTATCTGGTCTTGGAGAATCTCAGTAGGTGACAATGGCCTCAGAGTGTACTTAGTATCCCCATGAATGAGACTGTACTTGTTAGTTCTTCCGTCATGTGTGGAGTACCTGTCAAATTGCCAAGGTCTTCCTAACAAGATGTGGGCAGCTTCCATAGGAACCACATCACATAAAATATTATCTCTGTACCTTCCAATATAGAAGGGAACTTGAGCTTGTCGGGTAACCCTCAATTCCCCACAGTTACTAAGCCAATGAAGTTTGTAGGGTTTCGGGTGTTTCTGAGTTGGAAGACCAAGTCCCTCGACCAACTCGTGGCTTACAGCATTAGTACAGCTTCCCCCATCAATCACTAAGCTACAAATCTTATTTTGAATCACGCACCTGGTATGAAAGAGGTTATCTCGTTGTTCCCATCCTTCCTCCACGACTTGTTTATTGAGAATTCTTCGGGAAACGGCTGAGAGTCGACGGGCTGACTTTGGGGGCCGGGGTGCACGGGAGTTGTCCTTGGACAGGGGCCTAGGCCTAAGCCGTCCGGGGCTCGGTGTTTGATCGGCGGCTCGGGTCATGGATCGGGTGAGAACTCCGGTCCGGGCAGGCACTCGAGGTGCTCTAGGGTCAGGTGGTGTCGGGTCGGGGTGGATTGGTCAGGACTGGGGTCACGAGGTTCGTCGGGTGCGTTGGGGTTAGGTGGGGTTGGGGTGGAGTCGGTCAGGATGACGTCGGGGCCGGGTGGTCCGTCGGGTGGCATCGAGGTTGGGTGCTCAGACGTCGGGGTTTGGGTGAACGGGGTCGGGGTCGGGTGCTCGGGCGTCGGGTCTGAATGCGTGGGCACCGGGGTTGGTCGGACAGGCCCGGTCGGATCCGAGGCCGAGTGCTGGGGCGCTGGGGCCTGGGGCAGCGCCAAGGCGGGGGCCAAGCGCTGGGGCGCTAAGACCAGGGGCAGCGCCGAGACTGAGGCCGAGCGCTGGGGTGCTATGGCCTGGGGCAGCGCCGGGGCTGAGGCCGAGCGCTGGGGCGCTAGGGCCTGGGCAGCGCCGAGGCTGGGGCCGAGCGCTGGGGCGCTAGGGCCTGGGGCAGCGCCGAGGCTGGGGCCGAGCGCTGGGGCGCTAGGGCCTGGGGCAGCGCCGAGGCTGGGCGCTGGGGCGCCGGGGCCGGACGCCGGGTCGTACGGGCTTCTCTTGCCATCATGGCAGCTTGTATCTGTCGTAGGACTTGGGAAGCTTCTTCCAACGCCGCCTCTATCTTGGCAAGTCTCTGATCTGCCATGGTTAGTTGGAGCAAGTATCTGGCCTCAGAAATCCCTCAAAAATCCTCCCACTCACTCTTGATTTTTCCTCTCGTGTTTTGAAATATAACGGATGCACTCAATAAAAATCGAACATAAATACTTCAGCTTCAAGCAGTTGCAAGTTTCTTCAAAGCTTCGAGGATAGACTTACCAGTATATGGCGCCAGGACTCGAGCTTATAAGGTCTTCCTTGTAGCTAGGGCTTGGGGACTCTCCGTCTTTGTTCTCGAGCTTCCTTCCGTAGTAAGCGATCTCGGTGTTGGGGTCGGGCAACGAAAGCCTATCTTCTATCCCCTCTTCTTAGGATTGTTCTTACTATCTCGGCAAGGGTGGCCTCTATTTAGTTGGGTCTTTATATTTTCTTTTGACCTCTTTTCTTTTCTTTTCTTTTTCTTGATCTCGACTTAGGGTTTTGTCGATGGTATGATGGCCACCGAATTTTCTTTGCCTTACACTTGAAAAGAACTGAATACAGAAATTGAAACAATAGGGATTTTTTTTTGAAACTATTTCTGAGAAAGCAATAAAAGGATATGAATCCAGGTGAACCTGGTGAGTGGGATAGATTGTGGTCCTTGAGCTGAACCGTGCTCTGATACCAACTGATGTGAACCGCTACAACCGTGGGCAGACGACCCTAACCACCGCAAGTTGGAGATCGTGCAACGAGGTAAAACCTTCGGGAACCGGGGCGGATGAGTACTTTGACCCGTCAGCTATATATCAGCTGGGAACCAAAAGTGTCCGGTCGAAGACGCCACTTCAGAAGATGGATGCTTCTGACGATAAGTCGATCCTTAAGCGATGCAACAACGAGCAAAGGCTTGAAGGGAAGAGAACATATGTTCAAACAGGGGTTTATTGATTTCAAAGTTGTAAGTACAAAGTGAGGTCGGCGGCCTCTATTTATAGGGAGGGAACAAGCTCTCCTCCCTAAGTCTAACTCCTAAATAATAATAAAATAAAGAGTCCTTCTCCTAAAAAGACTCCTAAAACCCTTAAATAATCCTACGAAAAAGGAATAAAACATAAAATAATAGTGGAAGTCTTTAATGTCGAATAAAAGACCGAATTAGGGCAAAAACCCTAATCCGGCGGCGGCGAGCGGCGGTTCTTGGGCCGGCTGGCCGTGGGCCGGTTCTTTGGTGGCGGCCCGGCGGCCTTGACTTGCTCGGGCCTCGGCTGGCTTGGGTGGTGGCCCGGCGGGCTTTGCTCGGTCGGGCTTCGGCTGGTCTTGGCCTTGGTCCGAAGCTCTAATATTTCTCCCCGGACCTTCTTGAATCTCCAAAAGGGTGTAGCCTTTCTTCATGAATCGATCAGCATCTTCTTCATGTCCTTCTTTACTCCAGGATTCTATGTAGGCATTAAGTTTCTCTCGGAAGGCCTTGGTCTGACTTCGGGTAAAAAAGAGGCTCAGGTCGGGTCCAGGGTTTGCTGGGCTCATCATGTGAATATGAATATAGAACCAGAAGGAGCCTACACTACCCCACGCGAAATATTGGTTGTTTTAGAGTCCGAATTCACTAGGGTGAATCCCTTGGCTGGATTACCAGGGTTGGTTGAATACTCCTTCGGGGAAGGATCATTTTTAGGATGCGTCTGGTGAATACTCCATCGCGGAAGGATCCTATATGGATTGGGTTATTTCATATCAGATTTAATGTTGAACCTCAGATTGTATTATGGTTTTGGATTTGAATTCTCGGTTGTTGATGGGGTTTTGGAATTTAAATTAATGAAAGCACTTCCGCTTTGTCTTTGGTTTATGTTACCTTATTATAATGACCTAATACCTCCAAATGTCACCAACTTTTTGGTTATTACCAGAATAAACATCAATTTTCATAATGTTTTGGTGCGTCACAACTTGTGCCTCCTATTTTCGAAAATGACACCCCGTTAGTGTCCGTTAGTGTGATTAGACAAAGTAACCTATGAGGCATCTAAAATGAGTATGTGTCATGTGATGTGACAAATAAAGTGCCACATCAATATTTTTTTAATATGTATAAAAGTATAAAAAGAAAAATTAAATAATTTTAAAAAGTGTCTCTCTCATTCTTCTCTTTCACTTTCCCTCCCCAATCAGCTCCAGACTTCATCGGCACCGATGGATGGGAGTTCCTCCACCTCGTCTTCATCGGCATCGCCGTCTCCTGCGGCCTCTTCAACCGTCGTTGAAGATGTTTCGTCAGTGGATAATGGTAGTAAGTTCGACGCGGCTCAGAATTATGTATCAGAAAGATGTTTCGTCGGAGTGAGAACGAAGGTGGATACGTGGACGAGTCAGTATTTGCGCAATGAGGCGGCGGTGATGGTGGCTGACGACGGAGGAGGAGGAGGAGAGAATTGACGACGGGGAGATGAACGACAACTCAATTTTAATTTATTTGAATTTATTTTTGAGTTATTAATTATTATTTTTTTATTTTAGTGAATTAAAAAAAATGCTTAGTTGGATATTTTTTTTATTTTTTTATTTTGGATGTTAGGTACAATCATCTAACATCGTCATGCCACATAAGCAAATCATCATGCCATATCAGCTCCAAAACAGTGAAAACTAATGGCGTGTCATTTTCAAAAATAGGAGGCAAAGGTTATGATGCATTGAAACATTATGAAAAATGATGTTTATTCTAGTAATAACCGAAAAATTGGTGATATTTGAGGGTATTAGGCCTATAATAATTTAAGGTGATTATTACTCGAATTATGATTTTAGTCAAACCATAGCATTAGTTTACCGGCTAACCATGAGTTTGACTATGGTGATTTGGGGCGGGTGTTATGATGGGAAATTAGTCAGGTGCCGACACAATATGGTGCTGAATTGTGCTGAATCAAATCTCAGCCGTCCATGAAATAATCAACGGCTATGATTAAATATATGTAGTGGAAGTGTCAGAAGGGCAAAATAGTAATCTCGTCAATGTGTTAAAGTGATGGAAAAGTAGGAAAGAGAGTACACAATTCTTCTATTCTCTTTCTTGTAATGATAAAAAAATTAACATAACACTTACGTTTTAAATGATTTTTCAGTAATTTTAACATCAAAAATCTTCTAATTAAATTACGAATCTAATGATATCACTCTTGATAGTGTTTATGAAATTAATATCAGTTGTTAGGAATACGTATCAGTTATGTTAGGAATTCGTATCAGTTATGTTAGGAATTCGTATCAGTTATGTTAGGAATTTGTATGATGTTACGAATTTAGTTGATTCAAGTACAAATCATGATTCGTATGGTTTTATAGCATGTTTCGTAACGTTTTGAAACCAATTTTGTATTGGGTTATAGCAAGTTTCGTATGAGTTTGAGTTCATGTTTCGTAACGTTTGAGACATGTTTCGTAACGTTTGAGACATATTTCGTAACGTTTTGAAAACTAATTTTGTATTGGGTTATAGCAAGTTTCGTATGGGTTTGAGTTCATGTTTCGTAACGTTTGAGATATACTTTCGTATTAGTTATGTGGGTATTCTACTTGAAGTTCTAACCCTTGTCCATTTTCTCCCCCTTATTACGTAGTATGGTCCAAATTGATACGAATAAGATCTCAAAGTGTATGTTTTGCGAATTATTAGAGTATATATTACTTAATTTCGTAACACTTGATGTCATGATACACATGTAATACTTCCTCTTCTTTTTCTTCTTCTTCTTTCTTCTCCATCCTTCTTCTTCTTCCTCCTTCTTCTTCGTCTTCTCCTTCCTTCTTCTTCGTCTTTCTCCTTCCTTCTTTTTCGTAGAAATGATTGATTTTGAATTTTGAAAATGGAGGGAGAAACAACATGAAAGTATTACGAAAGTAACATGAAGAACACGAAAGTGTTACGAAATAGCTACGAAAGTAGTTGAGAGAAAAAAAGAGAGAGAAACAAAAAAAGAGAGAATCTAAAATTGTGTATCATGAGAGAAAAAAGGGGAGGGAAATAAAAAAGGAGAGAAAAAGAGAGGGGAAATGAATGATTTTGAATTTTGAAAATGGAGGGAGAAACACATTCTCTTTCTTCTTCTTCTTTCTTCTCCTTCCTTCTTCTTAAAAGAAAAAAGAGAGGGAAATGAATGTAATACTTGGTACTTAATTCGTATGGTTTTATAGCATGTTTCGTAACATTTGAGAATTATTTTCGTATTAGTTATGTGGGCATAAAATAAAATAAAAATAAAAAGGAGGAAGAAAGAGAGAGAAATGAATGTAATACTTGGTACTTAATTCGTAACACTTGGTATTCTTGAGAAAAAGAAAGAATGAAGAGAAAAAGAGAGGGAAATGAATGATTTTGAATTTTGAAAATGGAGGGAGAAACAAATTCTCTTTCTTCTTCTTCTTTCTTCTCCTTCCTTCTTCTTAAAAGAAAAAGGGGAGAAAAAGAGAGGGAAATAAATGTAATACTTGGTACTTAATTCGTAACACTTGGTACTTGTTCGTATGATTTTATAGCATGTTACGTAACATTTGAGAATTACTTTCGTATTAGTTATGTGGGCATAAAATAAAATAAAAATAAAAAGGAGAGAAAAGAGAGGAAAATGAATGTAATACTTGGTACTTAATTCGTAACACTTGGTATTCTTGAGAAAAAAAAGAATGAGAGAAAAAAAGAGGGAAATTAATGATTTTGAATTTTGAAAATGGAGGGAGAAATACATTCTCTTTCTTCTTCTTCTTTCTTCTTAAAAGAAAAAGGAGAGAAAAAGAGAGGGAAATGAATGTAATACTTGGTACTTAATTCGTAACACTTGGTACTTGTTCGTATGGTTTTATAGCATGTTTCGTAACATTTGAGAATTACTTTCGTATTAGTTATGTGGGCATAAAATAAAATAAAAATAAAAAGGAGAGAAAAAGATGGGGAAATGAATGTAATACTTGGTACTCAATTCGTAACACTTGTTTTTCTTGAGAAAAAGAAAAAAAGGAGAGAAAAAGAGAGGAGAAATGAATGATTTTGAATTTTGAAAATGGAGGAAGAAACACATTCTCTTTCTTCTTCTTCTTTCTTCTCCTTCCTTTTTCTTAAAAGAAAAAAAGAGAGAAAAAAAGAGGGAAATGAATGTAATACTTGGTACTTAATTCGTAACACATTCTCTTTCTTCTTCTTCTTTCTTCTCCTTCCCTCTTCTTAAAAGAAAAAATAGAGAAAAAGAGAGGGAAATGAATGTAATACTTGGTACTTAATTCGTAACACTTGATACTTTGTTCGTATGGTTTTATAGCATATTTCGTAACGTTTTGAGAACCAATTTCGTATTGGGTTATAACAAGTTTCGTATGGGTTTGGAATCATGTTTCGTAACATTTGAGAATTACTTTCGTATTAGTTATGTGGGCATAAAATAGAAAAAAAGAAAAAGGAGAGAAAAAGAGAGAGAAATGAATGTAATACTTGGTACTTAATTCGTAAAACTTGTTTTTATTGAGAAAAAAATGAAAAAAAGGAGAGAAAAAGAGAGGGAAATGAATGATTTTGAGTTTTGAAAATGGAGGGAGAAATACATTATCTTTCTTCTTCTTCTTTCTTCTCCTTCCTTGTTCTTCTTCTTCATTCTTCTTCTTCTTTTTCTCCTTCCTTCTTCTTCTTTCTCTATTCCAGATCTAGATTCTTCTTCTTCTTCTTCTTCGTCTTCTCCTTCCTTCTTCTTCTCTTCTTATTTTCTCTATTCCAGATCTAGAATCTTCTTCTTTCCTCTTCTTCTTCATTCTTTTTTCTTGTTTCTACGAAAACATTACGAAAATGAGAGAATGTGAGGGAGAAACAACACGAAAGTAACATGAAGAGCACGAAAGTGTTACGAAACAGTTACAAAAGTATTTGAGAGAGAAAAAGAGAGGGAAATAAAGGATTACGAAAGTAACATGAAGATCACGAAAATGTTACGAAATAGCTGCGAAAGTATTATGAAAATTGATAAAAAATATTACAAAAACTGATATTATAAAACAATAACGAAAGTATTACGGAAATGGTTACAGACATTACGAAACCCAACATATCTCAACCAAATGTTACGGAATCAATTTTTGGCATCCTCAAACAAGAAAAGAACACGAAAAATATGAAAAATACAAAGATTCATACACATTATGAGGGTTGTATGCACTCCCCCGACGTTTTCATGCGTAGATCCAACTCCGACGTGCTATTTTTCGGCACAATGAACACACAAATCTCCTCTTTGTTCATGAAAAATTGAGAGAAAAAATGAGAGAGAAAAAGGAGAGAGAAATTGAGATTTTTGAATTTTGAAAATAGAGAGAGAAATAATGGTGGTTTCTCAATTATATAGTAACTTTTTTGTGTCATATTTTTACTGTTCACGTGTGTCAGAATCGTAATACATGATTTTACCAAAATACCCTGTTCAGCACGGTGCTGAATCAACCCATTCAGCATAATACCATTAGCCGTTATGATGGATATGAAATAGCTTGGCATATTTGCGAAGCCAAGAGGGTTGATTTGTACCACCTCCTAGTAGTGGCGGCGGAGAATACAGGATTTCATTTCCAACTTGACGCCGTAGAAGCTCCTCCATTCCGCGGACAGAGTCAGCCAAGTCATCACTATTTCATTAACGATATGCCTTGTAAACAATAAGTCAAATAACACGTGTGCCTATATAGCAAAATCTGTTTTCGTACCTTAAAAACGGCAAACAAACAATCGGCAATCCTAATTTACGGACACACCGAGATACTCCATCATATAAAGCTTCTTTGTGATTCTCTCTTTTCAATCTCAAGGATCCCATGTCGACGACGAAGCACGCAGTGTGCGTCACCGGCGCCGGAGGTTTCTTAGGTTCTTGGGTTGTTCGCCTCCTCCTCTCCAAGGACTACTCTGTCCAGGGCACTGTCAGAGACCCAAGTAAGTAGCTCAAACCTCAAAATTTATATCTCCGACTCCGATCCATCACTAATCACAGAGGTCCACCGCTTACTTTCTTGCTTTTGGTTATCCAGCTGACGACAAGTATGCTCACTTGAAGCAACTTCCCAAAGCGTCCACAAATCTGAAGCTCGTAAAAGCCGATTTACTTGATTACCCTTCTCTGGTTTCTGCATTTCAAGGCTGCTCCGGAGTTTTTCATGTCGCCAGCCCTGTTCCTGCTTTCTCTGTATCAAACCCACAGGCCAGTTTTATTTCTTTTAATGAATAGTTCTTGCGATATGGAAATTCCAATATTTTAGTTAATATATATAAGCTTACAGGGAAACTGAAAAGAAGAGATTTTTCATTTTTCCTCATACACTCTTTTTGTTCCAGGTTGAATTACTTGAGCCAGCCGTGACAGGCACCCGAAATGTAGTTAAAGCATGCGTTGAAACCCAGGTCAATAGGGCTGTTGTTGTGTCATCTGGTGCTGCTGTTTCCATGAATCCCAACTGGCCAAAGGATAAGCCTATGGATGAATCTTGCTGGTCTGATAAGGAATATTGCAAAACTACTGAGGTCTTGTGTAATATAATACTTGCTCATGTTAATGCCTTTCTTTTGGCTGAATCCAATGTTAGTTTTCACATTACTAAGTCTAATTGCACAAGCAAGGCGTTGTTTTATCTGTCCTTTTACAGAACTGGTATTGCGCCTCCAAGACAGAAGCTGAGAGTCTGGCTTTTGAGTATGGCGAAGCCCATGGACTTGATGTAGTAAGTGTTTGTCCCAATTTGATATTGGGGCCTATTCTGCAGCCTACTGTGAACGCAAGCACCATGGTCCTTACCAAGCTTCTGAAAGGTATATATATATACACACACCTAGTCAGATACATGTCAGCTTGTAGATTCGATACCTTGTTTTGGATTAGGAAGTACCACACTTCACCTACTGATAGCTATAGGCTGTTTCAGTGCTCTTATCATTTATTTATGGATATGCTTCTACTGTAACGTCCAATAACTCCATTTGCTGCTAATGCTCCTCCAGACGGACTGTACTCAGTAGAGAACAAGCATCGGATGATCGTGGATGTGCAAGACGTAGCTGAAGCGTTGGTTTTGGTGTATGAGAAGCCTGAGGCACAAGGGAGATACATATGCACTGCGCATTCGGTGTATCCTCAGCAAATGGTTGAGATATTGAAGGAAAAATATCCCAACTACAATTTCCCTAACAAGTAAGTCATTGATTAGAAAATAGACGGCAATAGATATGAATTCTGGTAGTTGTAACTACTGACACAATTGATTGAAAATTATGATTAGTGAAATAGATTTGTTTAACCTTGTTGTTGGCAGGTTCATCGAGACACATGAGAAGCGGGAAATGAGCTCAGAAAAGTTGCAGAGGCTAGGATGGAGTTACCGTCCATTGGAGCAAACCCTTGTAGAGTCTGTGGAGAGTTATAAAAAGGCTGGCATATTGGACTAGAACAGACCTGTCCAAGAAAGCTCATCTGACATCCATGTAAATGTTTGTTTTGGGTCCATGATAATACACCATACTGTTGAAAGCTCAAACTACTGTAAAGTGTAAACCCAAGGACTTTGGCTACTCGAAAACTGGGGAATCATGTTTGGCCGTTTGTGATTCTGAGCATTGAAGCTACGTTTACAATGCTTTTTATATAATGATGCAAATTGTAACAATATTAGTCTCATTGCTACATCATTAACAGTTCAAATATTGTGTTGAGTCAGATTTCCAGCATGTACGCCTTCACTCAAATCTTCTCTTAGCTGCAATGTAACAATGTTACACTCAGAAGCCATACTGGAAAACATGAAAAGTTAGCAAGCTTTAGTAAGTATGTGAAATAGAACATACTTGCAGATTGGTCGCTGAAGGTTCCAGTAGATCAGTTATCTGCTCATTGTATATCTCCATAAAAGAACACTTGCAATGGAAATTCAGTTTCTAATCTCCCCTACTCTCTTCTTCCTACAAATACTGGAATGTTTAAGAGACTTTTTCCTCCACCCCAACAGGAGAGTAGTGATGTATCCCTCCAAGTAGCTGTTGTAGGTTTGAGTAATGGAAGACACCCAATCCAAAATGATGATTGAATCAAACCAATTAGTAAACAGAATTGGGCCTTCAAACTTGAGTGGGCTCAAGCCTTTCTTCAGAATGAAATGAAAGTTACAGCTTCAGGCAAAATCTGAAGCAGGAATGCTATGTTCAGAGCAACGGCAGCAATGAAGGAGCTTCAACCCCAAAATCGGACAATCGATGGAACAAGAGTAAATAAACACAAACACTAGATTTTTAACGTGGTTCGGCCAATGAAGCCTACTCCACGTCCCAAAGGAGTTTTTCCCTTGAGAGTTTGTTGATTCGATTGAACGAATCGGTGAGAACCTCGAACTTGTGATGTACACCCTTGATTCTCCCCGAAATCAAAACAGCTATATCTAACCCAGTCCCCCACTGATTGATACCAGCTATAACTCTCACAGTTCTTTCTTTGCAACTCAATAATCTCTCCGATGATTGTATTACAAAGTCTCAAAGCACTCTACTATCAATGACCAAGTTTAAATAGCTTCTTCAAGATCCTTTGGTGAGATGTTTGAAATGTAGCCGTTGCTAATTTGCAGTAGCTTGATGGATTGACTTGAATTAAGGTGAATCGGTTTATTCACTTTCTTAATGTTCAGCTCTTCATTCTTCAGGGCCATTTGCTACAGTCTGTCAGTCGTTGTTGCTGGCTTTGATTCAGCGAATTCACTTTCCTTAAAGTGCACCCTTCAATCTTCAAGGATTCAGTCTTGAATGCGGAATCCCGAACCAATCTTCACAGCTTTCGTTTTTCCAACCTGTACACAATAGCAAACAAGATCAAGTGTAGAGAGAACAAAAACCTGATGTGTAAGTATGCAACTAAATGAATTTAAGTTTCCAACATTCTTCCCCTTAGTCTGATAATGACACACTCGGTTGAGCAGCGAAAATCGAAGCAGATTCAAAAGTGCAATTAGCAGTTAAGGAGAAGTCAGCAACCAAAACATACATGAACCATCAGGAAAAAAAGACATTCAGGTTCACCAACGAACCGTAAAAGAAATTGTTCAAACATAAGGTTCACTAACAAACCGAAAATTAGGACAACATCAAAACAACAACAAAAATCCAGGGATCCTTTGACTCCCCCTCCACTGCTGCTTCCTAGACGTTGTAGTCAGGATTCTCTTCAAAGTCAGAAGCAGCACTGTGAGTGCACCATGGCGTTCCGGGAACACCATAATTGACTCCTCCGTCAGTTGAATTGACTCCTCCATAAAGACTTAGCCACCATGAATATAGATGAACTTATTGGATTACTTATTACACATGAAGAAAAAATAAAAAGAGAAGATGAAGTAGAAGAAAGTAAAAAGAAATCTATTGCTTTAAAATCTGAGGTTGAAAGTCTTGATGATGATTTTAATAGCCATGATGATTTTGAATTGGCATTACTTAGTAAGCAAGTCAGTAAACTCTTTAGGATGCGTAGAGAAAAGAGGAGATTTGGGAATCAAAGTAAAAATAATGATTATGACAATGATAAATCTGCTGAGAATAGTAAAGGGTCGCATAGATCCTCAAAATCCAAAAAGGATCAGGGTATAGCAGTAGCAGTAGTATGTCTGGAAACCAACTTTGTTGTTTTAGATGTGGCAAACAGGGTCATGTCAAGGCTGAATGTCCTCAAGCACGAAAGGAAAGGGAAATGCAAGCTACCTGTAGCTATAGTGATGAAGAAAGTGAAAGCAGTGACTGTGAAAGAACACACGAGGGCAAGACATACATGACCATCACTAGTGCAGACACTACAACTATCAAGGAGGATCAGATAATCGTCAGAAACTATTCATCTAATTCAGAATGTGAGTCTAAAGAAGAAAAAAAAGTTTCAGAATATGAGTCTGATGATGAGATTGATAGTACTATTCTGGAAATACAACATGAGTTTGTCAAAGTTAATAAAAACTATTATGAGCTAAATCAGAAATGAATTCTAGTCAGTTAGGATAACGAGATACTTAGAACAGAGTGTGCGGATCTAAGAATAAAAAATGAGAAGCTTCTGAATGATGCCAGAAGCTTAAATGAAGGGAAAGTTATTGAATCTTCAAAAAATAAGAAATCTTGTCATTGATAACTGGAGGTTTCGAGAACGTCTTAAATTCCTGCATAGAAATAATAGGAATATCTCGTTTGTGCCTTATGAAAGATCCAAATATACTTTTAAACCAAGGTATGCTAAATTTCGTCAAACTGGTCACTCTTATAATGCTTTTCTCTACAAACAAAAGGCACCCAAGCAAGTCTGGGTGCCAAAGACCAAATGAAAATTAACCTTGCAGGTATGTTATCAAGCAGACATCTCTACAGAGGAATGAGTACTGGATGTTCTCATCACATGTCTGGTAACAAGTCCTTATTTTCAAAATTAACTACCTGCAATCAAGGTTCAGTGTCTCTTGGTGATAACAATACTTATGACATTATCGGAATTGGATGTATTGGTACCGATGACATAATATTTCTAAATAAGGTGATTTTGGTGAATGGTCTTAGTATAATCTTATTTCTATTAGCCAACTCTGTGGTAAAATTAATCGAGTCATTTTTGAAGGGTGTGTTTGCTACATTGAAAACATTAGTACCAAGAAAGTGCTTTTTACTGGCTACAGAAAGGGGAATATTTACTTGGGGGTCGTTTGGTTGCAGTGATATTGATATTGATAGCTGCATATATCATGATATTCAAGATATCATCATTTTTTCTGTCCTGAATATTATGTTATCTAGGGCAAAAAATGATATCAATATCACTCAACAGATATTCATGAGGGAGTTGAATTTTTCCAGTTGATAATGATATCAAGTTTTTGGACAGTTCTATCCTCAATTAACCTTCCCAATTATAATGTCATCAATTACTCGTTACCCAAATTTATTGTTCTCATTTTATTATTGTTCGTGTTATGTATTTTTATATTATTTTATTAATTTAGATAAATAATTATGATTTGGTGTTTAATTAGTTAATTAATTTTTTAGTTAGAATTAGAATACACATGAAAATTATTTTTAATTTATTATTTTATTTGGCTAGAAGAGGAGATGTGTTAATGGTAATTATAATATCAATTAATTTCTTAATGAATGACGTTTAGTAAAGAATAATTAACCCATGTAATATTTGTAAATATTCACGAATTATAAAAGAGAATTGCAATTTAATTTCTAAACACACATGCTTTTTTTATTAAATGTTAGGACTTAAAACTATTTTATATTTGTTCAACAAATGAGGGTATTTTGCACATTCACCATGCACTCACAATTCACCACTTATTTAAATATCAATAACCCAAATAATGATATCAAACAACCACTTTTTTTATGAATAATTAGTGATTTATATTTCATCAAAAAACGGAAGAGTCCCTACAAAGTTATACTAGCCACTCGAAACAAACTCAAACCAACAAACAAACCACACTCGAAAATTACCCCATTACAGATTTAAACTCTCACGGATTTCCCTCCCATTTTTGTGACAACTAGCAAAGAGCTTCAGCTCTTGCCTAATCCTCTCACAATAACCTACCTCACCCAGCTTTGCATTTGTAAAAACTCTACGACATCTCTCCCTCCAAAGCTCACTAATTATTGCACACCAACCTAGCTGCTTAGCCTGGCTTTTTGAACTGGAATCTCCCCATATAGTTGCCACATAATCCACCATGCTATCCCAAGAGGTTGCCTTCATACCCAGGAATAAGCTCTACAAGCAGGTCTCTGCATATGGACAGTTCACAAACAGGTGATCTCTATCTTCAGCACTCAAATGACACATAGAACAGGCCACGACTGCTCCATGGTTCCATTTTACAACCCTATCCATAGTTGAAATACGACCCTTAAGAATGGTCCAAAGAGTCAAGCTGTTTCTTGGAATCAATAAACCTGTCTAGATCACCGAGCTCCAACTGACTTGGGAGTTTCTACTCCTGATTGATTCCCATACCTAGGAGACTTTGTACCTAGGCATATATTGTCCATCCCACATAACATCTCCTTCATCATCCCAAGTAATATGATTTTTAGCTTCATCCCTTAGCTTCATAACCTCTCCCCAATGCCATGACCCTGTAGGGCTATTATAGCTCCAACGGTCTCTACTCTCAATTCTGTAGGCAAGGACCCAGGGCACCCATAAAGACCCGCTCTGAACCAGAATGTCCCAGAGGTGCCTCAAGACATGAGCAGTGTTCCAACTACCTAATTCCTTGAAACCAAGCCCCCCCCCCCCCCCCCTTCAGAACAAGGGTAAGCCATATGGTACCAAGTAACTTTTACTCTCTGGACTTCTTTCTTACCCCAAAGAAAACGGGCACAAATACCTTCAATCTCCTTCAACACTGCCTTAGGGATGATGAACATGGATAACCAATACTGAAGAATTCCATGAATAACCGAGTTCCCTGCATAATTCAGGCACTTAGCTTTCCAGTCCTTAACTCTACCATTTATCTTATCTATCAGGGTCTTGCAATCTGCTTTTGTGACCTTTCCAGTAGAAATAGGCATCCCCAAATACTTCATAGGCAGATCCCCTCTACGAAAACCAGAAACATCCACTAACTCATCTTTAAGTTCATTTCTTACTCCATCAAAGTAGATGTCAGTTTTATCTGGATTGAACCTCAGCCCTGACAGAGCATGGAACCTATCCAGGATGTCCTTCACTTGGAGGATGGCCTCAGCAGACCCTGTTGTGAAGACCAGCAAATCATCCGCAAAACATATGTGTGTTATGCCTACTTTCTTACATTGAGGGTGGTATTGAAACTTATTGTTCTGGACAGCATCTGTAAACAAGCAGTCAAGGATTTGCATAGCGAGCACAAAGAGGTAAGGGGATATAGGATCACCCTGCCTCAAGCCTCTGCCCCACTGAAATAACCATACAAAGTCCCATTGAGATTAACTGAGAACTTTGAAGAGTGAAAACAAGTCATGATCCATTATATGAATATAGAAGGGAAGTTCATGGCCTGCAAAAACTGATTCACAAACGACTACTCAACCGAGTCAAAAGCTTTCATCAAATCTATTTTGATAGCACACCTTGGGGAAGCCTTTTTTACCTTATACCTTGCAAGTATCTCATGAGTTAGAATGACATTCTCAGAGATCATCCGCCCTTTAACAAAAGTAGTTTGGGATCTACTAACCAGGTCAGCCAGTACGTACTTTACTAAGCCTGTTAGCAAGGACCTTAGAAAGTGCTTTATGTATGATATTACAGCATGAGATAGGTCTGTAATCCTTCATGCTGGTTGCATTAGCATTCTTAGGAATAGGGTTAGAATAGTAGAGTTAATAGAGGGGTGGAGAGAACCTGTAGTGAAAAAGCTTTCCATTGCAGAATAGACATCTTCCCAGCAGTTTTTTAAGAAAGCAACTGTATATCCATAAGGTCCCGGGGCTTTTTCAAAGGCCATACTTAAAATAACAATTCTCATCTCTTCTCTACTTACAGGTGCTTCCAGCATTTATGATTGGCTTAGTGAGAGCTTCTTAGAAACAATATCTCCCAAGTAAGCACAAGTAGCAGCAGAGGTGCCAAGCAGATTTTTATAGAATCTGACAGCAATTCCTGCCATCTCTTCAGTTTTATCAGTAAGTGTTGGGGATTTGATGTGTGAATGAAGGAATGAGCTAAGTGGTGTTGAATAACACATTGTTAATTGATGGGAAAGTTGAGCTAGATATAAGAAATCAAGCCCACTAAGGTTGGTAAAAGGCTTGAGATGGTGATGGGCCCTCGCGCCATCGTCGTCGCCTCGCCTCGTCCTCGGATTCAGATTTGGTCAAATGATTTGATTCAATTCTTTTGCTACCCGGCCGTTTCGGTTGACCGAAAAGTCATCCAGAATCTGTGGTTTAAATCCAAACCAGAATCGGGTTTTAAACTGGTTCAGAGGCGAACCGACATGTCTGTTCAGTTCAAAACCGGTCAACTGCCCAACTACCTCCTGAAGATTTATGTCTTTTTAGAAGACACTCCTTCATTTACTATAAATAGCAAATCAGTCCCTGCACTTTCTCCTACAGATTCTTCCCCTCTCTAAACTTATTCTCTGCACGAAAAAAGTTCTCTACATTCATTGTTTTCAAAGAAATCGAGTCGTGTGATTGCGCCGTTCGTTGAGTTCGCCGATCACCTGCGTTTGCATCACCACTACGCATGTGAGTATCCGTTTTATCCTGGGAGAATTGATTCTGTTAACCTTGGGTAACGTAAAGGGGAATAACAATTCTTAAGGACAAATCGTGAAGTCGATCGACTTGGATTGTCCTTCTATTTACATGCTTGCTTGTTATTATATTTTGCAGTTTACTGTTCTAATAATCTTAAGAATTGTTACTTGGTTTCTGCCATCTACTGTTATTTCTTTATTCTCGTCCGTTCAGTAGCATGCTTTTGTTTGGTTTGCATGCAGTAGCAATTTTCTTTTGCTTTTCTTTGCATGAACTGTTCGGATGCATGTTATTTCATTTGCTTGATTTGTTTCTTGCATGTTTTTGTTCCTGGACGTGACTATTTTGCATGTACAGAGGATTGGCAATTGGCATGATTTGTGTTTTCAGCCTATTTCCAGTTTGGTCACTAGTCTTTATCCTGTGTCCAATTCAGTTTTTGGCGTTTTCTCCCTGCTCTATCTGATGATTTGATGTTCAGTAGTACGTTGCTTATATATATATATACATATATATGGGGCAAGCACTCCGGTACCCACGGGGTACCGGTACCCTAGCACTCTAAATTCACATTTTTAAATACTTAAAATTTAAATAATGAGTTTGTAATAAATCACGAGCAGTAATGAATAATGCTTACCCCCTAAACACTGAATTTTGACCTTTAATACTACTTCATAAACTCAAATCCTAAATCGTATGTAAAAGTACTCTAACTTTTGATCAAAAGTCCAAATTAAAATATCATAAACCCTCAAAATAAACTCGAAACCCCAAACGCCATACTTACCCCTGAACACTAAACTCAGACCCTCAAACTTTAAAATTTAAACATAATTTGGATGAAATTTTAGTGACAGGGTACCGGTACCCAGTGGGTACTGGAGCGTTAACCATTTTTTTGGTTGGCGTGTGCAGCATGCTTTTCTTTTAGGCTTGGTTATCTGTTTCTTTCTTTTTGCTACTAACGATTCTGTTCTTTTTAAGTTAGTAGTTTTAGGTTACAGGTTGTTTGGTCCTTCGGGATCGTTTTACGTTTCCTTTATACGCGGATTAACTTTCTTACGATTTATAAAGTTTCTGCGTAGTACTTAAATTTGTGATACATAATTGTTAGAGACTAAATCTTCGAATTTCTACTCCTACCCGAGATTAGAGTCTTTGTACTCTCTACTCACCCCGAGATTAGAGTCTTTGTGATTCTCTACTCACCGAGATTAGAGTCTTTGTGACTCTCTACTCACTGAGATTAGAGTCTTTGTGACTCTCTACTCAACCTGTGGAGACTAAAATCTTTGATTTTCTACTCCGTCGAGATTACAGCTTTTGTAGTTGTCTACTCGAACCTATTGGTATTTGTTACTAATAGTTGATTATTGTTTTATTTTTCAGTTTTGAACTGAAAGATGAGTAGAATCGAGAATCCATCTGGATCGATGACCCACCAAGGCGGGACCAACCAGGTTCCGTATGCCTCGGCGCCGGCAGAGAAGCCCGGAAAATTTGGGGGTGCCGACTTCAAGCGTTGGCAACAAAAAATGTACTTCTACATTACTACATTGGGTCTACAGAAATACATCAAGGAGTCTGTACCGACTCCTGATGAACAGGTCCTAGAGAAGGACATGTTTCTTGCTATAGAAGCTTGGAAGTATTCTGACTTCTTGTGCAAGAGTTACATACTCAATGGGTTGACGGATACACTATATACAGTGTATACCCCCCTCTCCACTTCTAGAGAGTTGTGGGAGGCATTGAACACGAAGTACAGGGCTGAAGATGCCAACCTAAAGAAGTTTTGTTGCTGCTAAGTTTCTTGACTACAAAATGGTTGACTCCAAACCAGTTGTAGAACAAGTTGATGAGCTTCAAGTCATCATCCATGAACTTCACAATGAGGGAATGGCAATCAATGAGACCTTTCAGGTTTCCGCCTTCATCGAGAAGTTGCCTCCTGGATGACAGTTGTTCAGAAACTACTTGAATCTCAAACGCAAAGAGATGACGCTTGAGGATTTGATTGTCCGCTTGAGAATCGAAGAGGACAATCGGCTTGCGGCAAAGGGTCATAATGTTCAAGGGGCGAACATTGTGGAGTCTTCTTCCAAGAAGAGGAAGAGGAATTCAGGTGGAGCAAGTGGTTCTGGGACGAAGCCCCAGCCCCAGAAGAACACGAAGAAGCAAAAGTTTCTTGGAAATTGCTACAACTGTGGCAAGACAGGACACAGAGCTTCTACTTGTAAGGCCCCTAAGAAGCAGAACAAGGGCAAGGGTCAGGCGAACGTAGTGGAAGACGACGTCGATGACTTTATTGTTGTGTTCTCTGAGTGCAACTTGGTGGGCAATCAAAGGGAGTGGTGGATTGACTCCGGAGCTACACGTCATGTATGTGCTGTGAAAGAGATGCTTTCATCATATGCCTCTTCTGATGCCGGTGAGAAGCTGTACATGGGGAACTCTTCAACCGCTCCGATTGAACATTCCAGGAAGATTTGTCTAAAGATGAATTCGGGCAAGGCTTTCACGCTCACCAGCGTGCTTCATGTACCTGAGATCCGCCTGAAACTTGGTCTCGACATCTCTCTTGGTCAAGCATGGATTCAAGGTTGTCTTTGTTTCTGATAAAGTTGTAATTAGTAAGAACGACATGTTTGTCGGGAAAGGTTATCTATATGATGGCCTTTTAAACTCAATGTAATGACCATCAATAAAAATGATACATCATCTTCTTCTTACTTACTTGAGTCGCCCACTTTGTGGCATGCCCGTTTGGGACACATGAATTACAAATCTTTATGGAAAATGATGAACATGGAGATACTTCCTAAATCTGAGTACATTACGTCCAAATGTCAAGTATGTGTAGAATCAAAGTTCACGAAGCATCCTTATAGTTCCGTTGAAATGAATTTGGAGCTGTTAGACTTAATTCACACGGACATTTGTGACATGAAACCTACACCTTCTCACGGTGGGAAAAAGTATTTCATAACTTTTATCGATGATAGTACTCGATATTGTTATGTGTACTTGCTTAAGAGCAAAGATGAGGTGATTGATGCTTTTAAGAAGTATAAATCAGAAGTTGAGAATCAACTTAACAAAAGATCAAAATGATCCGAAGTGATCGAGGTGGTGAATATGAATTCCCATTTCGAGAATTGTGTCAAGAGAGTGGCATAATTCACCAGATGACGGCTCCTTATACTCCACAACAAAATGGAGTTGCCGAAAGGAAAAATCGAACATTGAAAGAAATGATGAATGCGTTGCTCATAAATTCTGGTCTTCCACAAAATTTGTGGGGGGGGGCTATTTTGACAGCCACCCAGATACTCAATAGAGTGCCTTATAGCACGACACAAACCATTCCATACGAGAAATGGAAAGGGCGGAAACCTAGTTTGAAATATTTCAAAGTGTGGGGGTGTCTAGCTAAAGTGCAAGTTCTTAAACCGAAATAGGTTAGGATAGGACCCAGGACTATTGATTGTATCTTTCTTGGGTATGCTAATACGAGTAAAGCATATTGGTTTATGGTCCACAAGTCGGATGTTCCCGACATCAATTCTAATATGATATTAGAATTAGATAATGCGGAGTTCTTTGAGGACATCTTTCCTTACAAGACTGTAAGTGAAAGTGTTGGTGAGAGCTCCAAGAGACCTCGAGATACGACTATGGATGTTGTACCTGAGGTGGAGGACACAACAATGGATGTTGTACCTCATGTAGACGAACCACGACGGAGTAAAAGTCAAAGGGTCCCTACATCTTTTGGTCCCGATTTTCTGATATTCTTGTTAGAAAATGAGCCTCAAACATATAAGGACGCGATGAGCTCTTCTGAATCTCATTATTGGAAAGAGGCGGTCAATAGTGAAATTGAGTCCATTTTGTATAACCATACGTGGGAGTTGGTAGATCTTCCTCCAGGAAACAAACCCCTTGGTTATAAATGGATATTCAAACGGAAATTGAAAGATCATGGTACTATTGACAAGTATAAAGCGAGACTAGTGGCCAAAGGTTTTAGACAAAAAGAAGGTCTTGACTTTTTTGACACTTATTCACCACACTACAAAAAACCGAGCGTTTAGCGTTGGTCGAAACCGCGCTTTAGCGTCGGTCATCGGCCGACGCTAAATTATTTAGCGTCGGTTAAAAAAACGACGCGAAATGTAGCGACGCTAAATTTTAGCAACGGTTCTTTCGCGACCGTCGCTAAAATAAACCACGACCGACGCTAATAATGGGTTGACCGAATGGGTGGCTGACCAATCCAATTTTTCATTTTTTGTTTTCAATTTTTATATTCGATTTTTATTTTCATATTTTTATTTTCGTTTTTTATTTTCATTTTTTATTTTCGTTTTTCAATTTCAGGTAGATCTAGTTTTTTACATCCTCTACTCCGATCTGGGTTTTTTTCGTCCTCAACTACTAGATCTAGGCATAGATCTAAAGATCTGGGTTAAATTGTAGATCTGAGGAGGAGGAGGAGGAGGAGGAGCCATAGAAGAGGATCTAAGGAGGAGGAGGAGCCTTGAGGAGGATCTGAGGAGGAGGAGCCGTGGTGGAGGAGCTGATGAGGAGGAGAGGGGGGTTTGAGGAGGAGGATGAGCTGAGGAGAAGGATGAGCTGAGGAGAAGGAGGATGAGGGTTTGAGGAGGAAGAGGAGGAGGAGGAGTTAAGGAGGAGGAGGAGGAGGAGGAGGGGGTGGTTGTTGGGATAATTTTAGGAGAGAGAGGAGAGGATTGAGAGAGTTTGAGATTAGGGTTAGGATGCCGGCTGAGAGAGGAACGAGAGTTTAAATAGGTACGCATTTTAGCGTCGGTCGATGACCGACGCTAAATCATGTCGGTAACCGACGCTAAATCATGTCGGCGAGCGACGCTAAATCTGATTTTGGGCAAGGGCTCCATTTCTGACCCAAAACAGGTTTTAGCGTCAGTTATTCATAGAATTTAGCGTCAGTTGGTTGCCGACTGACGCTAAACACCAGTCAAACGCGAGTCAACGTTAACGACCGACGCTACAGTCTTTCGCTGTAAGCGACGCTAAATCCCTCTTTTTTTTAGTGCCAGTCACAAGAATTACATCGATTCGATTGTTAATTGCTTTGGCTGCTGTGTATGGTCTTCAAATCCAGCAAATGGATGTGAAAATCGCCTTTCTTAACGGCGGCCTGGAGGAAGAGATATACATGGAACAACCCGAAGGGTTTGTCGTTCCAGGACAAGAACACAAGGTGTGTCGCTTGGTCAAGTCTTTGTATGGACTTAAACAAGCTCCTAAGCAATGGCACACAAAATTTGACGCAATAATGTTGTCAAATGGATTCAAGAATAATGAGTGCGATAACTGTGTTTACATTAAGGACACTCCTAATCATGAAAGGTGAGTTTTGATGACATCCCAGTATTTTTGGAAAACATGGCTGGGGTACCCATCCGGTCCTGGAGACTTATGCGGTCTCATCTGAAACATTGCCTTCTTGATTTCCTCATCGGTGAACTAACACCCCAAGAAGTCATTGATCTCGTCTGTAATAACGTTTGGAATGCTATTGCTAATTTCTTATCTTCTCCTTGGTCTTCTGGCAGTGAATAAGGTCTCATAGAAACTCTTCACGTGGTTTGTAATGTTCTCTTCTCCTTCAATCTACTATGAGTTTCCGTTCTTGAGTTTAAGGATTCTATTTTTCTGTCTTTTTTGAATCGTGCTCGCGTGCAAAAATTTCGTATGTCTATCTCCCTCCTTTAACCATCTAATTTTGGCTCTTTGTTTCAAAAAGATCTCTTCTTATCTCCACATCTTATTGAGGTCGTCCTCAAGGGATTTTTTAGGATTCTCTCTTTCCCCTTCTTTAATGCCAGCTTTAATTGAGTGCATCTAATTTCCACCGAGCTATTTGGACATGTAACTTTATTCCAA
This sequence comes from Linum lewisii, assembly GCA_034768395.1. Classification (NCBI taxonomy): domain Eukaryota; kingdom Viridiplantae; phylum Streptophyta; class Magnoliopsida; order Malpighiales; family Linaceae; genus Linum; species Linum lewisii. The sequence goes on along the minus strand of CM068304.1, from coordinate 33,109,850 downwards.
TGTTTCAAGGCGTTACTAATGTTGCTAAGCTTGTCATGCGAGCCTCATCCTGTCTTCCAACCCTCTCTGGTGATTTCTTCACACTGAGTGTATTCCGTCCATCTTTGATCGAACCTGAAAGGGGCATTCCTCATATTATAGTTTAAACGGGGAAGATGTTCAGTCTAATGGGGGCGTGGTCGGATCCAATGATTGGTTCATGAAAAATAGTAGCATTTTAAAACTTAATTTGCCATGACAAGGAACACATATCTCTCTGTCTAGCCTTTCACTAATCCTCTCCCGCCCTTGCTTATTATTTTCCCAAGTTAACCAAGAACCCTTAAAACCCAAGTCATAAAGGATATTGTTGAAGATGAACTGTTGGAATGGGTCTGTTGAATCTCTCCTTGAAGGTCGACCCCCTTCCTTTTCTAAACTATTTAGGATAGCATTAAAGTCTACCATTAAAAGCCACGGTTCATCGGTAGAATAATGGAGACAGTTTAAGCTCTACCAGAAGGAACTTCTCTGATAAGGATCATTTGGGGCATGAATGAAAATTGTAAAGAAGGAATCGATGCCGTTGCCCAAGTTAATAAAGAGGTCGGCGTAGTAATCATCAAAGGAAAGTACATTAATACTAATATTTTTCACCCACCACAAATCAAAACCTCTACTCTGACCCTCAGGATCTTTATACCAAGATCTAGGGTATTTAACTAATTTTCTTCTTTTTCTAATTCTGATTTACTATTCTTAGTTTCCAAAATAAAAACTACGGATGGGATGAATCTACTAATAAGGTCCTTTAGGTAATCCGTTGTAGAGGTCGGCCTAATTCCTCTACAGTTCCATACAAGAGTACTCATGGCTCAATGGGTGGCCTTCGGTGAGCCACCGCACCTTCAGTCGTATCCATCTCCTCGTTTCCTTCGTTGCCACTTGTAAGCCCATAATGGTTCCTCCACTCAGTATTGTTCCATGACTCCATAGGCTGGTAGCCTGAACCATTGTGTTGTTGGGCCCTTAAATCCGACCCGTTCAGCTCCTACTCTCTTGCAAGTTGGGCTTCCACCAACTGTTTCGCTTCATCACACACCGTGATCACCACTCCATTAGTTATCCTTTTCTTCTTCGCCTTCTTCCCTTGTGAGCTTCCAACATTAAAGCACGCCCATGGACTCATTGTAGTAAAAAAAGGGTTGGTTGTTGTTGGCTTGAAGGGCCGAGTTCTCTTAATCCGCCCCTCCCTTGCATGTCCTCAAAACCGGTGGGCCCCTCCAAGTCTCACTTCTCCTCAGGCCTGGTGGGCTTTGTTGCATTTGCTGGTACCATGCTTTAGCCCATTCCCTTTGCTCACTCTGAAACCCTGCCGCTAGCTTGAACGCGCCGAAGAGATTGCGGGTCGGCTTCGCCGCCGCTGCTCGCCGATCCCCGCCGCCATGGCCTATCCCGCTCTAGCTATCATGCCCATAGCCTCCTTGACCCACGTCGCCTCGTTCGATTTCCCTACACCTCTCCTCCTTTGATTATTCATTTTAGTTACAGAGCCTTACAACTCAGCCCATCTAGGGTCATTAGCCACTGTGTCGCCGGTTGCTCTACTTTCAGATTCCATCATCGGTTTTCCTTATCCCTTGTGTCTGGCGCCTTTCGAGTTTGTCTCTTCGGTGTTGGAGCGGCCGGTGAGTGGAGCCCCGCTCGCGTATGTTCTCCATATCTTCCTACAACCTGCTCCTACCGAAATTCACAACTTGCTTGGCTATGCCCAATTCTTCAACAGGTATAACAAAAGTTAGTGGGTAGCTTCTCGTATTTGAAACTCACCCATTCGGCGTCATCCTCTTTATCGCACCAGAAACCATACGATAGAAGTTTGGAGATGTCAAACGAGACCATTGCGCGAAGAAACTTTACCCAGATCGACGAACTCAGCCCATTGCCGTTGATCTCAGTGACCCCAGTAAAGCTAGCATCTAGAATCTGTTTGAGGTCGTCAGTTGTTCCGCACCACATTGGCATATGTTATTTTGGCCGATTGATCTTTCAATATGCTAGTTTCAACAACTCTCGTTCTTTACATTTCTTCTTAGCAGCTTGGCCTGTAATAGGTATTTGGTCATGTATTTGAACCCATATCTCAGCCTTCGAGAAGTCAATATTTGAGGGTTTTCCCCTTGAATCCCACTCGTTCAGGACGAGTAAGGTCTTCGAGACCAGATAACTAGGTATTAGCAAAATAACATGTTACTAGTTCAATTAACTAGTTATCAGCAAAAAAAAAAAAAATTGTTAAAAAAATTTAAGTGACCTTTAAGTCATTTGCAAAAGTTTGAGTGCTAGTATAATTTATAAGCCTTTTTGCACCATTAGGCACACACTATTGGTTTATGACAGTTAAGAACTCCGAGCAGTTTGGTTAAGTTGGAAAAAAATCAGGATTGGTTCGGCAAAGAAAAAGAAGAATAATTAATGACTATTAAAATATTTTTAAATAAAATCAAAACTAGATTAATGTTGAAACTTTGATATAGTCTTGGAAAAGGACGCTCATTGGCTTCCAAACTTTTATTTAGGTAAAGAAATAGTGGGAAAGCATAAAAAGAGGGATGAGAATGAGTAAGCGAGATCCCCTTCATCTTCTCCTCACCACATACACATTCCTCTTGTTCAATTTTCCACATATTTATTTGTCTTGGAACAAGAGACTTAATTGTTGTTGTTATTATTATATATGTTTATTATATGGTCAAAATATTAAACACCAGTGAATAAAGAAAAAAGCTAATTGCCCATCCAAAAAGAAGTAAAAAAACTCTTAAGTAATAAGCAGAAGAGCCTAGCGAGTCAATCTATCTAGAAGTAATTAAAAATGTCGTGGCAGACATATGTAGATGAGCACTTGATGTGCGAGATCGAGGGTCAACCAGGGCAACACCTTCATGCTGCCGCTATACTCGGACTTGACGGTAGTGTGTGGGCCCAGAGCTCCGCCTTTCCTCAGGTATGTTCCTGTAGATGTATTAATTATAATATTTTTCATCTTAACTTATACATTTTCATTTGCTATTATGAATGAATATAAACGCAGTTGAAAGGATCAGAGGTAAGTGGTATCATTAAGGATTTTGACGAACCGGGACACCTTGCCCCTACTGGATTGCATATTAATGGTGCCAAGTACATGGTTATCCAGGGCGAGCCGGGAGCTGTCATTCGCGGCAAGAAGGTAATTAATGGATATCAATATATACAATCATATATGTGTGTGTGTGTGTAACGCTCCAGTCACTATCATTTGATAGATAAATATTCTTTTAATATCTTATTTTTTTTCGACGATAAGAATTAATATTATATATATATATATATAATACCTTGTTAGTTAATCCTAGCATCTCATTTTGGAGGTAAAATTTTTGGCAGGGAGCTGGAGGGATCACCATTAAGAAAACAGGACAAGCACTAGTTATTGGGATTTACGAGGAGCCAATAACTCCAGGACAATGCAACATGGTGGTCGAAAGGTTGGGAGATTACCTCGTTGATCAAGGCATGTAGATCAAGACATGTAGATCAATGCTCTTCAATCATGATTCAACCCATACCTATCTCTCTTTATCAAATCAATGCAAATCAATTTATTTTTTAGGGGTTACACCAAAGTAACCTCAACAATTTTTCTTCTTTCATCTTTTCCATGATTCTCTTTTCTTTTTTTTTTTCTTTTTTTTTAATGTTCATAGTTTGCAGCCTCTGTCCATTACTTGGAAAGATGTTGCAGGCCATTAACAACTATATATCACCATTTGTAAGGACAAACATTTGGATCTTGTTTGGTATTCTGAATGGAAGTTGTGGGATGTTAATTTTCTTTTCTTTTAATGTTGGTGTTCATCTGTCTCCCTCGGCTCGCTTTTATTACATTTTCAATTTTTATTTTTTTTGGTATTGTGATGTTTGGGTTTCATCAGTTTATTGAAACCAGTTTCTTTCATTAATTCTATAGTTATATATGGATTATGCTCGGTACCCTGTGAGTGGTGACCAGTATGGAGGGAGAAAGTTGACATAAGGGGGCTTATGTCCACTATACATAAGTAGGGCTATATATGAGTCGAGCCGAGCCGAGCCGAGCATTGGCAAACTCAGGCTTAGCTTGATAAGGAATATAGCTGGCTCAAGCTCGATTCCAGCTCGAGCTCGGCTCGTTAGAAAAAATTAGAGCTCGGGCTTGGCTCGAGCTTGGCTTAGAATGAATGTTAACGAGCCAAATCTCGATAAAAGCTTATCGAGCTTAGCTTGAGCTCAAATTGGGCCATAAATTCTAGGCCATTTCAAGCTCAAGTTAGGGTCAAAGCCCATAATAATTTATTTTAATGATCCATAGACCATTCAAGTCTCTAAATTGAGACTATTCATCTAAATGTCTAGGCCTTGATATTTTATAAATCTTGATGACTTCCTTCCTTCCCCTAAACCACCAATGTGGTATTGCTGAGGGTTACAACAACACCTTTTTAGCTAGAAATTTCTACTCTTTAATCAATGCACTGTGTGCCAAATCCTCTCATGCAATTACGTTGGTGTTAATGCTGGATAATGAAACTAAACCAATTTGATGATAGGTTATTTGTGATGTTTGCTTGCAACATAACCTTTCATGCGATGTGTGCCAATATCAGAGCACTGTGTGCCATCCATTATTGTGGCCATTGTGAACTTTGACAACAACTTAAATAGGTTGCATGCTGCCATCTCTGAGAACATTAGTTATCAGACCTTTATAAACATTACCAAATCTTCCTCTCCCGAACACCCTGTCTTGCCTGAAATTCCAAGTCATTTTCTGCAGTTCCTCGAAGGTGAACGCAAGTATACAACCAAAGGATTGGCTACAAAATGGCGGTGGAATGATTGGTTTCATTGATAATGTGTTATCCCTCGGGAACTTGTGGAGCCTATAGATTCTCACAACCAGCCTTCTCGTAGTGCACATTATAACATCCCTGCCCAACCAAACGATTTGAAATTTTGAGTTTGGATGATTAAGACGTTGGAAACAATGTTATTGAGGCCCCATCGAAGTCCGGGACGTTCATAATTGGGTCGGGTTGAAGTTACATGCGAGTACATGAAAAATTCGTTGAGGTTGACAGACTATGATACACGGCCGTGTGTCTATGATACACGCCGTGTATCATGGTCTGACTATAAAAGACGGGGTTTTGAGGGAAATCTCCAACTTCTCATTCTCTCTTTCCTCCCGAGAACCCCTTTGACGAACCAAAAATCCCCAAACTTCAAACCTTGTTTTCGGGAGCTACAGAGGTCCAATTGGTGATCCGTTTCTTGCTACGCGTTCGTGGCGACGAGAGGAAGAGATCAAATATCTTGATTCTTGAAATTTCGGAGTTAGGCCCTGTCAGTGGAAGAAGAAAGAAGCTACATTTTGGAGCTGTAGAGCTTGGCTGTTCGAGTTTCTAGAAGTTGTTTAGAGCCTCGTCTTCTTGTCAGGTAAAGGTTTTGCGTACGATAGGTAGTGAGGGTCGATGTGAGGAGTTGAAATTCTGACCTAGATGAATTAGGGATTGCATAAAATTGGAAGAGAGTAAAAGATGACAACTATTCTATGATTGATTGTTGATGATTGTAGACTGAGGAATTGAATGTTGAATTGATTGTTGATTGATGATTGTTTAATGTGATGCTTGCTGATGGGATTGGGATAAGCGATTAATATGCATGATTAACGGATCATAATTAGAAGTGAGTTCTAGGAACGATGGGTTTGGGTGATCTTGTGAAGTTATACATATTCCCTATTGTTGTCAGTTGTGGTTGCAGGAGGGTGGTCCTGCCAATGTGGGGTCGCCCTATTTATGATAAACAGGAGGATGGCCTTGCCAATGTGGGGTCGTCCTATGAAGGATGAACAGGAGGGTAACCTTGGACTCACGACATGGCTATCCCTGTACTTGTAGGTGGGGGTGGCCAGTGAGCTAGCTATTTGCCCTTGATTGGATGTATTGTTTAAATTGTGAGTGTGATCGAATGAACTGCCAGGGTGTGATTAGTTTGATTGGGTTTTTGGGTGTTATATGTGTTGGTGATTGAAAATGTGTCATGTGCTTATTGTAATAAGATTGGAATCCTAAATGTGAATTGAGAAATGAGAGAATGAGGATGTTGGAATTGGATGAATTGTGGCTGGAATTCGAGTTAAATGAAATATGTGGAATTAGATGGATTATATAGTTAAATTTAGGAATGCTCGAACTGGGAAGTTGAAATAGTAAATCGATGTTGTTGTGATGGTTGTTGTTATGTGGTGTTGAGTGATTGGTTGAATGAATGATCGACTTGTCGGTATGTATGGTTGACTTGTGTGATCGTATGGTTGGCTTGTGTGATCGTATGGTTGACTAAGTGGCTAGTAATGAGAGTTCTTTTCCTAAGTGTGCATGAGTTATGTGGCTGTGATTGCCTTAGGGTCGATAGGACACTATCAGTAATGTAAGGAGCCGGAACTTGACATAGAATGGAATTAGGTCTTGCATGAACCTATGAGAGTAAAACTGGATAACAGTCTTGCGATTGTTGTATGATGATTGTGCTGATTGATGTGTGATGTGGGGATTGGGACGAAGGATGATGGCTAATGTACTCGAGCTAGAAATGTGAGATAGGATGGGAAGGGATATGATGAATTTCTGTAATTGTATGTATGGTTGCCAAATGTGGGTTGATGTGGAAATGTGACACGAAAATGGGAAATGGAATTGGCACATGGAATTGTGAAATGGATTTGTGGTTGAATAGAATTATTTTGTGGATGTGTGCAATTGTTGTGGTTGTATTAACTGAAATTAAATTGATAGAACCGGAAGGAGCCAACATTACCCCACCCATAATACCATTGAGTTAGAGTCTGATTCACTAGGGTGAATCCCATGACGTGGAGTCATGGTGGTTGAAATCTCCGTTAAGGAAGGATCCCTACGGGATGCGTCATGATAGCTCTGTGGAGGAAGGATCCTTAGGGGATATGTCATGTTATCTCCCTACGGGGGAAGATCCTGCGGGATATGGATGATGTGATGGCCGGGGGGTAGCAGAGGAACAACTCCTTATGGCGCCTAATTAACTCACCTAGCTAAATGAAGTGTGATGTTTTGCGTGTGTATATGTGATGTGCTGGACGTGTTGGTGATCTGATATATGATGTGTTGTGGATTGTGTTGGTTTGATCAGTGAACTGAGTGGTGTTGTTGTGTTGATGCTGTAGGATTGTAGTTGAATGGCTTATGGTTGTGTTGAAGTTATGAATTGTGAATTGATAGTTAGGAGAACTACTCTTGAGTGATAACCTGGATTGCTTAACACAAGGGTGATCATGTCGCAAACCCTCCTGTTCATCGTTCATAGGACGACCCCGCATTAGCAAGGCCATCATCCTGCAACCAACATTCCACAATTCCAATAATATATATATTGCACAAAAAGGAATTAAACTCTCATTTCTAATCATCTAGTCAAACAATTCATCCAACCAATTCAAGACACGCAATAGCGCATCAGTAGTCAATAACCCCAAAACACATAATTAACCATTTTCAGCTCTCCAATTCATGCATCCCTGTTAATCACTAAGTTGGATTGTAATTCCTCACGTCTCTACCTATCGACGCTAAGCCATCACCTTTGCTTATAAGAATACCCTGAACTCTGTCTAGGAAGAACCGTCTCATCGTCTTGATTCCATCTGTTCTGACGATTCATCAATCGGAGCTCAAACGAAGGAGTTATGGTCAAATCTCTGAATTACCAACCATTGATCTGCCAAACAGCCCTTTAGCCAAATTTACAGAAATGACAAACGATCAGTTAACTTTCCAAAAGGTTCAGAATAACCATCAAATTTCCTGAAACTTACATTCTGGCCTCTCTTCTTCTTCGATCAGCCATGGCTGTAGGCGATCACTCCGGCCACCGATTTCGGTAACCGCCATTGTCCCCAACATTGCGGGAGTCGTTGCCGCCTCAAAGCTTGTGCATCGGTGCCATCAATGTCAATGGTCTTAGCCGATAGAAGCCGTTGGTGCCGCAACTTCTTCTTCTTCACTCTCATTCTCGGTCTTTGCTCACCAAACTCCAAAAGCCGCCTCCCTCTCTCGTTTTCTGTGCAACTGATGAGCCCCCTGTCCCTTGGACTCGACCCGAGCCAGCCTTGACCTGGAGCCGGAGCAAGGCCTTCAAGGAATGGCTCAACGTGTACATGAAGGCATGGAGCAAGGAATGACATGAGGAGGATGCAGATAGGCTGACAAGGGAGGATACACTCTCCTAGAAGTCAAAGGAACCTCCCAGGAGCAAGAGCCGGACCGAGACCAAGGAGTAAGGCCACCCCGAGAAATAATGCTGAGACCGGGTGCCGCCACCGGCTCCGGGCCGAGCATAACATCTGTTCAAAGCCCCGAGCTGACTCCACCAGGCCCCATGACCAAACTAATGCTCGCTGACGTCCCTAAGGCGTGCTCTAAAGATGGCCCGAGACAAAAGACAGAAGGCCTGGGCAGAACAGCCGGAGGCCCAAAGCAGGGCCAAGTACGGGCGTCGGGCCTAGTCCGTAGCACTACACCTGACCGATTTGGGCCGAGCCACAAATCAGCTCAGGCCTTTTCCAATTTTCCACGGCCTTGAAAGCCCTAGAGACCTAGGAAGCTCAGCCACCCGTCCCTGAAGGATTTGGAGAAGATGCCGCGAAGATGCCACCTAGTTAGGAAGCTACTCACCTAATCTAGGCCGAATTCAGAAAACACGCTCGGGCGCCGGATTAGGGGTTCTCCGGATTCTACCGGATTAGCCAATTTAGGGGCTTTCTTGCTACTCAAGACTCTTTAATATTTGTTTAAGTTACTTTCCTTTCTAGTGTCGAATATTTAGGAATAATTTAGTCCTTTCAGTGATCTAATTAGGACTCTTGTGTTATTTTAATAGTTTAGGAGTTAGATCTAAGGAGGATTCGTAGAGCCTGTTCACGAATCCCTCTCTATAAATTAAGGCTGCCAGCCACTCTTGTAATCACAACTTTGAATCAAATAAACCCCTTTTTCAGAACTTTGTTTTATTCCCTTCAAGCCTTTGCTCGTTGTTGCATTGTTTAAGGTTCGGCTTATCATCAAGAGCATCCATCTCTTGAAGTGGCGCCATCGACTTGATACTTGTTACATAAAATCCCACAAATTAGAACGACGTGATCCGTCTCGTCTTCCTGATTCTACCAGTCCTGACGTTTCGTCAATCGAAGCTTTAACGAGTGAGTTAAGCTTGAAACTATGAATTGTCAACACACAATCTGCCAAACAGCCCCTTAGTTGAATTTCCACAAGAACCACTGACTATTGGAATTAGCAGAAAGGTTACATAGCTTAATGAAACTGCTGGGATGGCTACTGAACTCTTCAAGGGTAACAATTCAGTTCTTCTTCTTCAACCTCCAGCTCCGGCGATCCATCTTCCATCGGCAAGGTACCGCCACCATCGCCGGCGAGACAAACCCAGATAATGACGAGTCTCCCACTATCTTGGAGCCGCTGTTTCAGGTTGTCTCCGCCCCTTGGAAAGTCGCCACTAGTTCTCGGGATCATGGAACGCTTAATTTTCGGCCACCGCCACCATCCTGAACCTCTGATCTTCTTCCTTCTTTGGTTCTACTCCCTTGATTCCTGATCTCGCCTTCTTGATTTGCGTGTGAGGAACAAACTCCCCCAAAAACCCTACGATGCACGCATTAAACGCAAAGGTCAACTCCCTCTTCCCTTTGTCGCATGGTCTTTAGGCCATCAACTCCTCCCTTCCTTAACTCCCCCGTCGGTGCTCCCTCAATTGAGAGCACATAAAAGTGATAAATTTATAGTAAATGAAGTTCAATTTTGTTACAAGGGATGGGTATTCCTGTTGTAAAATTATCTCTTTATACAGAACTTGGAGGAATTCGTCCTTCTGCAGTAGGGGTGGGCACTCATCCGCCTCGCACCGTACCGCACCGCAATTTTTTTTATCCGCACCGCACCGAACCGCACCGAACCGCATTACAAATAATACGCGGTGCGGTTTTATTTTCATGCTCGTAGTCTGTGGTTCGGTTGAGTCATAACCGCGATTTGACGGTTCAAACCGCAAACCGCAAATCATAATCAAAACCATTGAATCAATGGGCTAAGGGATTTGAGCCCAATTAAGCCCAACTACACAGTCACTGTGTCACGGTGTAGGGTTCCGTTCCGCCGCTTCTCTTCTCTCGAGTCGAGAGTCTCGACTGCAACGGTGGCGACTGAGTATCTCGCCGACTCATTCCTCCTCCGGCTTCCGCTTCTCTCCATCGCCGAACGTTGTCGCCCAACTACACAGTGTAGGGGTTCCGCCGCTTCTCTTCTCTCGAGTCGAGAGTCTCGACTGCAACGACGACTCTGAGTATCTTGCCGACTCATTCCTCCTCCGGCTTCCGCTTCTCATTCCTCATTCCTCCTCCGGCTTCCGCTTCTCTCCATCACCGAACCTCGCCGGAGCCGCCACCCGCCGACCCGGATCCTGATTTCGCGACGGGATTTGATTGCTCGGGAGGTAGACTCTCTTCCCTTCTTTGATTTCCAGTCTCGTAGATATCAATTTGAGTTGTTAAGCTGCTAGCAACAATATCTTGGTTTACAAAATGTTGCTTGTCATAATTATATTATTATGTATTCGTTGAAAGACAAAAAAAAAAAGTAGTTGAGTTGTAGAGGCAGATAAGAGAATCTCAGGAGCACCGCAGGATTGGTGTTAGTCTGAGATGAAAGGTTTTGGCGGAGTGAGTTTGTTATTTGTTACTGTTTAAGTTTTGGTCTGGTTAAGCTAGTGATAAGAGCATTGAGCAGCTTTTTTACCATACTGTCTTGTGTTTTGATGTTGGGATGATCTTCCTTAAGGGTTTTGCTTTGTGCTGTAAGAGCTGACGAAAGGGATGCTCCAGTCCTGTTCATTCTGATCTGGGTTTTCTCTGCTATGTTCAATGTCATTTTCTTAGATTCGTAGTACTGTATGCAGCTTATCAGATCATGTTATGATGTTATGATGATATGAAACTGGTATCAAATGAGAAAGATTGCAGATTGCTATATGGACCGGGACCAATTCTTATAGGTGTTTGATTGCAGATTGCTCAAATGGGTTCTCCATCTAACATTCCTATGTTTGTTACTGCAACGTCAACTCCAACACTGGCCTCTTTGTCAACACAAAAAGTATGTTCCTCATAATCAATCAAATGCTCTGCCGTTGAATTTGGTCTTTTACTCTTTAGTATTTGTGCTCAAGCTTGAGTAATGATTGTGCTTTTTTACTTGCTCAAGCTTGAGTACTGTGTACTGTTTTAGCCCACTTGTCTGGTGGACAATGAGATTTTGCTGGTTTTTGTACCTTCAATGAGATTTTGATTTTGCTGGTGAACAAGTAGTTACTCAGTATTGGCTTGAATTTGGGATTGCAGCTTTATTGATTATAGTTGAGAAATCCAAGTGAAGAGACGTCAGTTCTGAATTCTCAAGTCTAGAGGAGAACTGTTTGTAGCATTGCACAATTGAACTGTCTGGTGTTCCCTTGCCTTGATTCTTTCTATTTACTGCCTCTGTAAATGTAAGCATGGCTATAAGAGAATCTAAGAGTGTTTCTTGCATGAAAAGACAAGTAGTGCCTTCTTTCCCACTCATAGGGTAAAAGTCTTTTTAACTGTTTTGTAATCAATCCCCTGGTAACATAGTGTAAATGATAATCATTGTTTCCAGCACTATGAAAGGAAAGTAATTTGGCCAAATGAGCTATGCTGAAAGTGAAAGGCCATTGATCATCTAATCTGATCATCAAATGAGCTATGCTGAAAGTGAAAATCAGTTATGGTTCCTCTATTAACAATGGTTTTTTGTTTAGATGGCAGAACAAGAAACAATGGTGGAGGAAGAGATGAGAGAGCAAGAAGTTCAAAGTTCCAATATCGAAGAAACAAATGATCAAATGGAGGTAGAAGCAAATCAAGAAGGCTTAGTTTCAAGTCCAACAAGAAGGAAAGGAAAGAGCAAGGGAAATCTTAGATCAGTGGTTTGGAATCACTTTAAGAGGATCCAAATTGAAACTGGAGAATGGAGAGCAAGATGCAACACTTGTGGAAAGTTGTATGTATCCCGTTCACACACAAGTGGTACTTCCTCCCTTCGGGCTCATATTAATCGAGGGTGTTCAGATCCAGGTATTTCTAAAATACTAATAAAACTTCTTGATGCTAAATGTGGAGATAGAAAATGACTTAGCTCAATCAATTTGAGATTTGATCAGACAGCAGTAAGAAGAGCATTGATCTATATGATTATTATTGACGAGCTGCCCTTTAGGTTTGTTGAGCATTTAGGATTTAATTACTTCATGTTGATTGCATGTCCTAGATTTATCATGCCTTCAAGAAGAACTGTGACCAGAGATAGTTGGGACTTTTACCTTAACATGAAAGCAAAGTTGAAAGAAGTTTTCATGGTTTGTGAAGGTAGAATTTGTCTAACTACTGGTACATGGACATCAATCAAGCAAATGAATTACATGTGTTTGACAACTCATTTTATTGATAGAGATTGGAAGTTGAGGAAAAAGATAATTGGGTTTCGACAAGTCTTTAGTCATAAGGGTACAGCTATTGCAGAGGCTATTATGGCTTGTTTGGATGAATGGGGAATTGATAAACTGTTTTCAGTAACGGTGGATAATGCTAGCTCTAATGATACTGCAATCCAACACATAAAAAGCTTGTTTGATAATCGAAATACAAGTGTATGTGATTGTCAGTTCCTCCATGTGAGATGTTTTGCCCACATTATTAATCTTGTAGTCTCTGATGGATTAGGAGAGATATCCACATCTGTGAGGAAAATTAGAGAGGCAGTAAGATATGTGAAGCAGTCACTGGCAAGATTGCAAAAGTTTTATGATTTTGTTGCCGTTGATGATATAGAAAGCAAAGTTTATGTCTTGATGTTCCTACTAGATGGAACTCGACATTCTTGATGCTGCAAGCAGCTGAGAAGTATGAAACTGCATTTGAAATGTATGCACTCTCAGATCGCCAGTTCCGTATTGATCTTATTTCTAAGGTTGACAGTCGTGGTGGTATAACTTCACTTGGTGTGCCTGATGAGGATGATTGGAATGATGCTAGGAGGATCATGGGATTCCTAAAATGTTTTTACGACTTTACATTGAAATTTTCTGGGTCATCCTATGTCACATCTAATTTGTTCTTCCCCGAGGTTGTTATTTTGTACCGTATGTTGAAAATGTGGGAAGGTAGCTCTGACAATCAATTGAGTTCCATGGCAAACAAGATGAGAAGAAAATATGAGAAGTACCGGGGGGATATTGAGAAGATGAACAAATTGTTGTACATAGTTGTCGTGTTAGATCCAAGAAGAAAATTGGATTTTGTTGCTTTCACTCTCTCACGCGTTTATCCTGAAGAAAATAAGGGCACATTGTTGGCAGATTTAGTGAAGAAAGCTACATATGATCTTTATGATCATTATGTGAAGACAAGTTCAGTTACTCCTTCTACCTCTTCATTTCCAACCATCATAGTGGAAAATAGTTTAAGGAAAATTGACCCAGTTAAGGAGTACAAACAGTACAAGGAAGAAGTTGATGGTGTCATATACAAAACAGAGCTGGATAAGTATTTGCGCGAGGAACCTGATGATACGCCAGATCTCAAGTTCAATGTGTTGGATTGGTGGAAATTAAATTCTCACCGTTATCCAATCCTTTCTCAGATGGCTAGAGATATGTTGGCTGTCCCTATTTCGACAGTATCATCAGAGTCTGCCTTTAGCACCGGAGGGAGAGTGCTTGATGCATTTAGGAGCTCGTTGACTCCTAGGATTGTGGAGGCCTTAATTTGCACTCAAGATTGGCTTCGTGCAGACTCTCGTGCTCCTTTAATTGAAGAAGATCAGTTGGATATCGACAAAATTGATGAAGGTAAGCGTTAGTTGCTGCACATACTTTTATAACTAATTGTTCCAATTATTCTTACTTGAGAGTACTAATTGTTCTTTTTATTTCTTGTGAACTTCAGAATTGAGCAAGGTGTTGAGAACAATTGGGATTAGTGATATCTCACTTCCTCATGATCATTCTACTCCTAGTTCTTGTGTAGGAGCAAATGGTGAGACTTCCACACTTGTGCCGGAGTCCACTTAGGTAAAAAATCGCTATCTCTCGTCTCGGATTAATGAACCTGCTCTGCTGTTTGCTGGGGGATATTTGAGCCTTGTCTGCTGTTTGCTGTTTGTTGTTAAATTGTTAAATAGTTTGAATTCTTTATAACTAGTTGTGGTCTGCTCTATCCAATCTTCTCTTTACTGATCTGATTACAGGAAACCAATGGTGTCCCATATGCTATTATCGTTAGCAAACTATTTTAATGTTCTTCGTTTATCTGATGCTGTGAAACTACTGAGTACCCATATGGTTTGATTGTGAAAAATCTTTCAGCTGTTCTTCTCAGCTCGATCTATCTTTCACCTCAGTTCTATTTGTTGATCTCTGTCTGCTTGTTGTTCATCTAATACTGTGAAACTAACGATTGAGAAGAATATCTCAATTGTTCTTCTGAAGTGTTGATGCTTGTTTGAGTCAGTCTCTGATGCTATGAAACTACTGAGAACCAATTGTGAACAATCTTTCAGCTGTTCTTTTCAGCTTGAATTTTCTTTCACTTCATTTTTGTTTGCTGATCACTGGTTGCTTGTTGTTTATCTGATGCTGTGAAACTAATGATAACCCATATGGTTTGATTGTGAAGAAGCTTGCTACTGTTTTCTGATCTACAGATTATTTGGTTCAGTAAGCTTACTGATGATATGAATATTTGGGATCTGATTTGGTTGTCAGGCTGTGGCAGAGGAAGAAGGCTGAACTCTGCCAGTAATATGTATGGTTCGGGGATTGTTATGGTTTCGTATCAGGCATCTTATCGACTTTTTATTCATTTCTTATCAATTGTTGAAACTAGAGATTATGGGATTTGGGACTAACATTAAGGATTTGTGGATTTAAGGATGTAAGGATTTGTATTAACTATGTTTTTATTTTTGTTTTTGCGGTTTGTGATTTAAACCACACCGAAACCGCAAATATTGCGGTGCGGTTTAAACCGAATCAAAATGAATGCGGTGCGGTTTGAACCGCAATGTATACGGTGCGGTTTTCTGCGGATTCTCATCAATGCGGTGCGGTTCGGTTCAAACCGCACCGTTGCCCACCCCTATTCTGCAGTAAGCTTCTTCCCCTATTATTTGGAATTTACAGGTCGGTTCGGCTACTACTTGGTTTCATATGGCCTGCATTCTGTGTTCTGAAGTGAAAGAATGTGATTTTCATGGTTTCATTTGGTGATACTTGCATCTATGATGGTTTCTTTGGTTGAACCATTGTGTACTTAAGTGAAAGAATGAGACTTTCTTGATTTTAATTGGGGTTACTTGTATGGTTGTTTCTGCTTTCAAGAAGTATAATTTATGAAATGGTCAAAGATTCATAGTGTTTACATTCATATTATATTTGATATGGTATTGCTAATTCTTCTAACGAACTTAGGGGTCGTTTTTCGCGCAGGTTTTTGACCCGGAATTCAGCCGAATTCCAACCGGCACCAAAATCCATGTTTTCCGTTGATATGGGATTCAACAAACCTGGAGACTTTCAAAGTTGGGCCGACATTAAAAACCCATCCGGCTGGGTTTTTAAAACCCTTAGAAACTGGACGGCGATGGCTGGATTCTCTTATTTCCTCCTAATTAGACCCATATGCCCCCTTCTAAAGCTCTTATGTTCGTCTCTGTTCGTCGTACCTACAGTTTCTCCAGATCAGCAAGTGAGTTGGCAGTGAACTCATCAGCAAGGAAATCGTCTAGAATAATCGGCTTCATCATGTAGGTAAAAAGTTCCCTCCCACTCCATTCTACCGGGCGCCGGCTATCAACTATTCTGCGAATCAAAATTCTTTGGCTGTGTAAGCGTTTGGGCCATTATTGTAGTGGATTTCTGTTTATTGAGACAACCCCTTGCAGCTACAATTTCATGAATAAGCAGCTGTATTTCATATTTAAGCGTTGCACTGTTGAATTCTATTTCTTGAATAAGCAGTTGTATTTCACGTTTAAGCTGTATTTCTATTTCTTGAATTCTATTTCATGTTTAATCAAGATGCACCTTTGAATAAGCAGCTATATAGTTGAGCCAATCCTTTAGCTTTCCAGATCCATTCGTCACCTAAAGATGAAATGCTTAGGCGCACTTAACTGTTAGTAAGAAACAACTAATTTTGCAGAAGGAATGAGACACTTTCTTTCATCGTTAATTTTAGGAGCACTTCATTTATAATTTCATGAATAAACAACTACTTTTTCAGAAACGTACACAAGCTTTCCTTCTCAATTTAATTGTTAGTAAGAAATCCTTTTGTTGGGATTGATAGCAAGGGTACTCCGGTCATGACATGTGGTCCTTTGTTTGAAATCCATGTGATCATGGTACAGTGGAAAATAAGGAATTAAAAACCGGAAGGAATTAGGACCTTCCCCAGCAATCAAATCCCTTCCGAATTTTAATTCCACTGCAATTCATTTTCGCGCGGAAAATAACTCCTTAGTCTACGATAAGCAAACCAAATCTTCACGCATAGTGCCATGCCAGTGAAAGGAAGTATTAGTATAGTCACCTATGCAGCTGCTATATTATGGATTCAACCGAAGTAGTAGAGAAAGGGGTTGCATATCTCATTGTACCACCACAAGCAATCATCAAATAACATACTTCATGCCACATGCATCAAGCTGTTACACCAAACATCTTCACAAACATTTATAATTTGTTCCCAATAGAAATATCATCGAACTTGCATTTTTAGCCACAACAAACATTTACTTCATATTTCCATTTCAAATGCATCTTTACATACAAATAATAATACTTACAATTATATTAGTTTCCTTATTCCCTCTCCAACCATTCTAAAAAACAAGACACAATATATAATACACAAACAACTCATACAATACAAACAACCACTCAATAACTAACTCAATAACACATTTACATAACTCCAATCCGCCCAAGGGCGGGTAAAAAACCTAGTAATGAAGTATAAAAGAACATAAGGACTGGAGATACTTCCCAGATTATATGATGGATTATATACTTGTTAAAACAAGTGTAAAAATTTATTAGGTGCATTAACTCTTATTCTGTCTGAGCATTAGTTTTGCCATCTTCTTTCATAGCTAACCATTTATCTTACTAGATTCTTTGATAGACAACTCATGTATGTTGCTGCTGATCGTAAAGACTCAAATCCGCATGGGTGTCCTTGTATCGTTGGCTCATGTATGTGCTGCATTTGATTGGTGGAAACCTGCAATCACCGCGATTGAATTTATAGCATTATAAGATTAATGAATCGATCTTGGAGAAGGATCAAGCTTCCAATTTCAGTTTGGAAAGGATACTGTCTAGCATGCTCCATGAAAAACTAGAGCTCATGTTTAGAAATGCAAATTCATGTCATCAACTTACTTTGGCGGATTATCGTCTGATTTGCATGTTGGCAAGCATTCAACAACACAATCGTGACTTGGTTCCACAAAGTATGCGATCTGCAAATCATGGTGACAAAATCTTTTTGAGGTTTTCATGATTTTCAGCAACCGGATTGGAGAAGCAGCATGCTCAACATGCACATGTTCAAGTAATAAGCGAGCGCCAGCACCAGCGCCCGAGCGCTCAGCACCGGCGCCCCAGCGCCCCAGCGCCCAGCCCCGGTGCCCCAGCGCCCAGCACCGGCGCCCCAGCGACTAGCCCCGGTGCCCCAGCGCCCATCCCCGACGCCCGACCAGCCCCCGGCGCCCGACCAGCCACCGGCACCCGACCGGCGCCCAACGCCCGAGCAGCCCCCGATGCCCGACCAGCCCCCGGCGCCTGACCAGCGCCCGACACACGACCAGCGCCCGGCACACGACCAGCGCCCAGCGCCCGACCAGCCCCCGGTGCCCGACCGACACCTAGCGCCCAGCGCCAGACCAGCAACCGGTCCTAGCCCCGACGAAGGCACCGGCACCAGCCCCACGACCAGAGCCGACCCCAACACAGAGCACCAAGCCCAGAGCCCTAGTACCAGCCCCGGTACGGCCAGAAGACCTCAGGCCCGAGCCCCGAGCACCCGTACTAGCCCCGGTACAGCCCGAAACCCCACGAAGGCTCGATAAAGCACCAGGTCAAGTCCTATACTCCCCTGTGATTATTTTTATTATTTCTAAAGGATTATCAGGCAAGGATTCGAGGACGAATCCTCTTCAAGAAGAGGGGGATGATGTGATCCTGGCCACCAAGCCCCGCTTGGACACGACTGATGCCGATCCGGCCCCAGCACTGATGCCTGTCCGAGAGTACACCGGCCCTAGGCCTACACCAGCACCACCCCCGGAGCCTAGAAGAGCCCAAGTCCCGGAGCCAGAAGATGCACCTGGGAGGTTGCTGATCCTCAGCCAGGCCCCAAGGCCAGCTCCTACGCCAGCCAGAGTCAGGCTAATGACCCGCCAGGAGCTGATGCTGACACCGAGCCCCGACCCGGACCCCAGACCGAGCCTAGCACCAAGGCTAGGCTCAAGATCGACTCCAACGAGCCCTAGAGCCCAATTGGACCTTAAAGAGACTGAGGAAGCATCCTTGAAGACCTGGAAAAGACAGAAGTCAAAAGGCCCGGACAGAATTGAAGAAGGTCGAGAGCTGAGCCCGACACCCGAGCCGAACCCGTGCCCGGATGCCACAGAGAAGCACTTTTGTGCCAACCAACAGCAGCCCTGGATAGCTTGAAGTCTCAGGAGCACCCTCTTAAAAACGGTGATCAATTTGGAGGAGTATCGAAGGAGATAGGGCTAGAACAAGTCCTAGTGATGCTTGGCCTAAGCATCAAGGAGTGGAGCTCGGATGCTGATCCGAGGAAGGCCAATCAAGGAGCTGTGATCAGGCCGCCACCTGAGCCTGATCCACGAGGAGAGGATCAAGGAGAATCCAACCTTGGAGGAGAGCCAAGAGTTCAGCCCACGACTAAGAAGCTACGGGCCAGAACTAAAGTGAACAAGGGCCAAACCCGGATTTCTGGACAAATTCCTAGTCCGACAAGGATTGAATAATATAGGCTACTTGGAGACAGAATTTGAACTGATGTCCAACATGAAAGTTGTATCCCATGGAGTCTACTACGGATCTGCAAAAGATCATAATTTTAGGAATTTGTTTGGTATTTATTCGGCCCATAATTCCAGAACCCGTTTAGGCTGTTTTTGGGGAAACTTGGCTCCCAAGTTAGGAGTTCTTCTCTAAATAGGATTCTTATTCCTTGTGGGATTGGAGTCCGAATTTACCTTATTTTTAGTCTAGATTAGGATTAGTTTAAGTACTTTTTTAGTAGTTTAATTATGACTCTTTTTATTTCTTTATTATTTTATAGTTAGTTTCTAAGGAGGAATAGGAGAGCTTGTTCCCTACTCCTCCCCTATATAAAGAGGCCTTCGCCTCTCTTGTAACACACACCTTTGAATTGAATAAACACTTAAACTTCGGTTTTTCTCTTAGCATGAAATTGCTAATCTCTTCTCGACTTTCATGGAATTGACTGTCGTTTAGACCGGCTTATCGTCTAGGGTATCCTCCCCTTGAAGTGGCGTCATCGACTTATACTTCTGGTTCCTAGCTGTTATATAGCTAGCGGGTCAAAGTCCTTCCATCCCGGTTCCGATGATTTTCTACCTCGTTGCACGATCATCAACTTGCGGTGGTTAGGGTCGTCTGCCCACGGTTGCGACGGTTCACATCATTCCCCCAATCCTTATTTAATTTTGGGTTTATGCCGAGGCCTCATAATAGGAATATGATATATCATATTTGTAATTATTTATTTCTTTTTATTGGTGATTTGTAATTATATTGCCTCTTGTATATAAGGCTTATTCACTAATGAGAAATACAAGTTTTCTGAAAATTACAATTTTTTGTAGAAAGATAAAACAAAACTCAGTTCAAAATCATTGAACAAGGTTTAAAGCCCCCTAAACAAATCGCAGTGGGCCCAACAAAGCACTCCTCTGTTAGTAGTATCAATCGTATGGATGCCCAACGTCAAATCATGTCCCTTGTTGGTGAGGTAATCGACAAGGAAGTTAGCCTCCCTAAAAACGTGAATGAACTTGACAGTCCAATCTCTTCGAAGCATGCTCTTAATCCTACCCACTGCAACAACATGTTAATGATTGAGGGGCCAATCCTCCGAGAGCAGGTGGAATCAATTTGAATTTCCACATTTGCAACACCTGTAGCCTAAGCCCTTTCTAAACCCGTAGCCACACATGTGATTTCCGCTCGCGTGATGGAGCATTTACCAATTTTAATTGAGAAAGCATCCACCAACTTTCCATTCTCATCCCTTAAACAGTCTCCTGCTAAGGCCTCTCTTGTAGCATTAATCACTGAAACTCTCTGGCGACCCACCCATCTCCATTTTTTCTTCCAAATCAAATTGATTCCTTCCTCCATAAGACCCTTCGTCAACGAGTACCCTGATTTGACAGGATAAGTATTGGTTGGTTCAAGGCCACAAACTGCGATATCTTCCTTCCAGTTCACTACAAGGAGGGGACATATTGACCATAGTATGGAGGATAGAGTTTGGTAGTAAAGGAGACAGCTTATCTAGATCCCACCCTTCAATAGCTTTGTAGAATTCAACAACTACACAATTAGCCAGGCTCTCTGGGGCTGAACAGTGTCACCTATACCAGTTTTGTCATCCAACCATCTTTCGCTCCAAAGTTAGTGCTCTTTCCATTCTAGATACCCCTAAATAGACCACCCGTAAAGGTAGTTCATGTCTCATTAATACCTTTCTAGCACGAGGACCACCGTTTAGTATTGCGTTGAAAAATTGAGAGGAAATGAAGGAAACCCACTTAGTTAATTTTTCTACTGGGAGGGACATTAAAGAGAAGAGATCACCTCTAGGTTTGATAGAGTCTGAAAAAGAAGAAGAAGAAGAAGAAGAAGAAGATTTCCGAGTGGATTGACGTAGAACTCTGATCTCGTAGGAAGAAGCGGGAGAGACGGAGAACAAAAGAGAGAATGAAAGAGTAGAAATTGGGGATGGTTGTGTTTTCAGAAATGATGGTGGCACAGGTCAGCTTGGTTCTAAATTTTTGGACTGTTTTAATTTATAATAGTTAGACAGGCGGAGACGTGAAGTTTATCCTCAAATGTTGGGAAGCGTACAACTTCTATTCTCATAAAACTGAGGACTTTTTTTTTCCAATTTAGGGTATTATAAAGATTTGAACGTCACGTCACGTCTCTTACTCTTATTCCTAAGATTTCAAATCCCTCTCAGGTTCGTGACTTTCGCCCCATTTCTTGCTGCAACCTTTTTTTACAAATGTGTTGCTAAGACTTTGGCTTCGAGCATGCAACTTGTTCTTCCAGATATCATTAGCCCTTCTCAATCCGGTTTCATTAAGGATAGAAAGATTGTTGATAATGTCCTTTTAGCACAAGAACTTGTTCAAACTTATAGTCATCAAGGAGTTTCTCCACGTTGTACTTAATGATCTCATGAAGGCTTTTGATTTGGTTCATTGGGGATATCTTTTTAACATGTTTGTTGCTATGGGGTTCCCAGTTCGTTTTATTGGTTGGTTGAAGTCCTGTGTTTTCTCAGCCTCTTATAGTATATCCTTAAATGGTGGGATTCATGGTTTCTTTCACGCTAAGAAAGGGGTTAGGCAAGGGGATCCACTCTCCCCCTACTTATTTGTTATTACTATTGAGGGGTTGTCCCAGATGCTTGATTTTGCTGGTGTTTTGCGTGTTCTGCCTTATCATCCTCAGTGTTTAAAAGTCCACCTTACTCACCTTGCATTTGCTGATGATATGATGATCTTTTCTAATGGGAGATATTAAGGTCTTGAAGTGGTCTGTGGCATTTTAAATAAGTTTGCTACTTGGTCAGGCCTTCGTGTAAATCCGGATAAGTGTGATATTTTTAGTGCTGGAATCCTTGATTGCACTTTGGCTAGTATGAGGACTTTATCTGGATTTCGGATTGGCTCTCTTCTTGACAAATATCTCAGATTTCCCCTCATTGCTAACAAGCTTAGAATCCAGGACTGTGATTTGCTTATTGACAAGATTACTAAGCGAATCCGAGGTTGGAGTGCGAAAACCCTCTCTTTTGCTGGCAGATTGCAGTTGGTAAAATCTGTTCTTCAGAGTCTTGCTCAATACTGGATGAGTGTCTTCCTTCTTCCTTTGGGGGTCATTAAAAAGGTAAAGCAGCTCTGTTGCTCTTATTTGTGGGGTGGGGACGATCACTCTAGGCAGAAGGCAAAGATTTCGTGGGTGGATATCTCTTTTCCTAAAAATGAGGGAGGTTTAGGCCTTCGTAATCTCAAGGTTTGGAATCAAGCACTTGTTTTCAGGCTTCTTTGGGACATCTTTGCTTCTCAGGGTTCCATTTGGGTAGCATGGCTACGGCATTACAGAATCAAAGGGAGGGACCTTGCCACTCTGCCTACGAGTGCTGGTTCTTGGGTGTGGAGGCGGCTTTTGAAGCATAGAACTGCCTTCCTATCTCATTTCTCCTATTCTGATTCTGCCTTATGCTGGGATAATATTCCATATGATAAGCTCCCCTTATCTGTTATATGGAATTCTATTCGTGATATACGACCAGTGGTTCCTTGGTTCACCTTGATTTGGGATTTGGTTGTATACCTCGCAATAGTTTCTTCTCCTGGTTAGTAATTCATGGTCGTCTCACAACGAAGGATAGACTGATAAAATGGGGGATTCCGACCCTTCCCGACTGTGTGCTCTGCGGGACAGGAGCTGCTAAATCGCATAATCATCTTTTCTTCTTGTGCAGTTTCTCATACAAGGTTTGCTCAGAGGTCTTTGGTCGGCTCTTTGCAATTTCTTTAGGTGACATGGCTGTCTTATTTAACTATTTCTGCCTTATTGCTAATTCTAATTCTCCAAGGGGTGTGGTTTGTCGAGCAGTTTGGAGTTTAGTCATTGCTCATATTTGGCGTGAGCGTTGTGGACGTATTCATGGAGATGCGCCTAGAGTTGTTTCGGATCTTATTCGGGATATTCTGCGGGAGATTGCTTTTTTCTCCCTTGGTAGCTCAGCATTCTCTTTTTTTGTCAGTGCTAGTGGTTTTTCTCTACAGTTTTGATAGAGTTTGACCTATTTGGTTCTTTATTTTGATTGTGTACATAACTTTGGTTTTTGACTTTTGGCCAGCCCTACTTTTGGAATGAAAGCAACCTTGATAACACTCGATTTGACGTGATTATCAGCCTCATTTAAGCGACATTTCCTTGCTTAAGACATGGTTTTTAGGGTAGAATAACGAATATTCAATCAATTGCCCTATCTCGTGCCATTTGTGTTACCTTGGCCCGTTTCGGGTCTATTTGATGGTTTTCTAGTGTTTCTATGTTAGCACAGGTTTTTGCCGTCAAATAAGTAGCCAAGGACGTGCTAAGGCGTTGGAACCTCGAGGTATCGCACCGGAATTGATCCAAGGAGCCAACCAAATCAAACCAAATCCTGCCCCGGTTTACAAAGGAATTTTTGGCGAAAACACCTAGGGTTTTCGGCGAAAATACATGAACAAATCCACTGGAGCTCAACCAAAGAAGTTTTCGGCGAAAATATGAAGTTTTCGCCGAAAACCATCGGTCCGAAAAACACAGGAGAATTCAGCCGGCGGACAACCTATTTTGTAAAGGAATTTTTGGGGAAAATTCCTTCATATTTTTGCCGAAAATCTCAGTTAAAATCCGGCGGTATTAGGGTTAAGTATAAATACTTAACCGGCGGCCCAAATCAAAATATACTTTTCATAATCATAATTTCCACTAATACCAAATACTTCAAGGATTCTCAAGAGTTCTAAAGGAGAGTTTAGAGTTTGAGGAGCCGGAAAGAGATCGTGACACCATCCCTTCCATCTCGAGGACTCGGAGCTAGGATTGCAGTCTACCGGAAGATCGAAGTTCTGCCGAAGTCGTCTTAATTAGGTTTTTCAGATACCTTTCTGTTCTTCCTCTTGATGATGAACTCTTTCTTTATCTTTGATTCTTTTGTGATGAACATGAGTAGCTAAACTCTTAGAGCTTAGACTAGATGAACCCTAAGTGACCGAGGGCTTTAAAGCGGTCACGGATCGGTGGTGATTAGATTCAAAGTTCAATCAGTTTCTCTTTCATGTTTGATTTGTTCTTCATTGTTTATGTTTTTTGTCTGGATTGATCACCTAGATTAGATTCTTGTTAAGCTAAGGATAGAAGCGAACGCTCGCCTTACTTTAAAACATCAAATCGAACAATTAACCTTATAATTGGAGTGTGCCTTTCGTAGGAACCGATTAGGATTAATCCACTGCAAGAGTAACTCATAAATCGTTAGTAATTCCACCAGTTAAGTTAAGTCGTTGCGAGAGGCGACCGTACCCAGGTGGCTAATTAATCTTAGTAGCTAGAATGGATAGAGCGAACGTTCGCTGGTCTTAAACCTAAGGGTTAGGAGTTATGGTGGTGTCTTAGAATTGATTGAACGAGAATTGAAATCTGCTGATCTGTTGATTGCCTATGCTCTGGTGAACGAAGGGGGGTTCGAAGTTTAAGTTCGTCTGTCATCTCTGTTTTCAACCCTAATTTCCAATCTGTTTTTAGTTTCAATTTTTAATTTCTCTGCATTTCTTAGAATTAGAAGTCGTGGAACTCACACCACGCACGAAGTGTTTAATCTGAGTAATTTGCTAGCTTATTTGAGTAGTCGATCATTAGAAGGCCCGTGGAATACGATCTACCTTAGCTTTTCCTAGCTTAGTAGTATTTGATTGAACCCGCACAACGACCGAGGCTCGTCAAATTGGCGCCGTTGCCGGGGACTTCTTTTGATTGGTTGAAAGAAGAACTGGCAATTTATTCTTCTACTTTCCATCTTTCACTTTTCCACCCACTTCGATTTTACACTGGTTTTTGTTTATTTTTGTTATTTGTAGGTTGTTCACAGGTGTATGCATCGCCACCCTTGGACTTGCTCCCAAACCGACAAGGCTAAGAGTATAGAGAGACCAAGCAGTTCTGCTCCACCTCGACAATCACAGATTCCAAGGAGAAGCAGAACCAATGCACCTCCATCCGTCACTCCGATTAAGATCGAGGAACTGAAGGAGAGCTCCTCATCTTCACCTTTACCGTCATCTTCATCTGTTTCATACACCGAGTCACTTTCACCTCCTCCATCTCCTACCATGACTGATCAGTTACCACCAGCACCACCACCAGGTGGAAATCCACCACCGCCACCTGCACAGAAGAGTCTAGCTGACTACAACAAGCCGAGCGCGACTAGCGTTCGATCTGCCATTGCCGTGCCACGCGTTGAAGGAGATCCTGACTATGAGATCAAGATTCCATTCTTGACTATGATCTCTAGGGATCTACAGCTTGAAGGCAGGCCACTAGACAATTCGTGCACACATCTGGCAGATTTCCTTGATCTCTGCAGCATTTTCAAGAACGGAAACCTCGAGAAGAACACTCTTTGCTTGAGAGCTTTCCCGTTCTCTCTGAAAGGTGCAGCCAAGAGGTGGCTTACTGGCAAACCACCCGGATATTACACTGATTGGGATACTCTGGCTCAGGACTTCGTTGAAGAATACTTCCCTCCTGCCAGAACGACAGCCATCAAAGACAGCATCGCCAGATTCTCCCAGAAAGAAGGAGAAAGCTTGTACGATACTTGGAATCGATTCCAAGAACTTCTCTACAACTGTTCTCATCACGGATTCGAGCAGAGGCAGTTAGCCAAAATCTTTGCTCGAGGTCTTCGAGAAGAATCTGCCAAGTGGGTCAATTCTCTAGCTGAAGGGGATTGCACTACGCTCACACCTGAAGCTGCTCTTCTTCATTTTGCAAACTGTGCTTCCAAGTCACAGAACTGGGAGCGACAATTAGAAGGATCAAGGAGCAAGCTCGATCTCGAAGCTACTATCAAGGCAGAAGTAGAGAAGCATCTAAAGAAGTCTTCTACACCAATCAAACTGCCGGCAACTTCTGTCTATGTTGCTGATTGCGAATGGTGTGGAGCTTGTGCGCATAATGGAGGCCGTTGCCAGAATTTTGGTAAGACGGAAGTCTGGTCCACCGAAGAGGTAAATTTCGTTCAACAAGGCTTCGTTAACAATCAAAATGGTTATGCTGGCTACCGCAACTTCAGGCAGCAAGGGAACTATCAAGACAGACCTCCCTACAATAATGGCGCCAACCATAACCAGAACCAGAATAACCGCCCAGCTGGTCCAGCTCAGGATCAGAAGCCTAACCATCCACCGGGAGGTGTCTATCAGCCGCCACACCATAATCCGGGTAACTATGGAACTGCTCCTGGCAATCGCCAGAATCAATATTTGAATAATACCTATCCAGGTCAGCAATACCAGAAGGAAAACAACGTCAGTGACCTGGACAAGAAGCTTAGTCAGATCATCACCAGACTCGACGATCATGACAGTCAGTTCAAAGCTCAAGCTCTTCTCAATCAAGAACAGATAGCAGCCGGTCAAAGAATTGAGCAGGCCGTGAACAACATATCGAGCATGCTGGCATCTGGTCGACCATTTGGCCAACTTCTGAGCCAGACAGAGGCGAATCCGAGAAAGGAACAAGCTAAGATGGTATCTATTAAAAAGTTTACAAGCTTATCTGCTGACGCTTCTTCTGTTTTACGCAGGATCACTGACACTCCAGAGAAGAAGGAAGCACTGAAAGTGGCGCCTAAGGAGGATGATCCTCCTCTTGCACCGTACTATGTGAAGCCTTCATTTTCGAGAGCATTGCTGCCAAATGCAAGGATCGAGACCGGCATGAAGGGGAATAAAGAAGGATATCCTGATGCTCGTAGCACGAAACCCTCCTCTCCATATCCAGCTAAGTGTTCTGATCCTGGTTCTTTCACTCTACCTCTTGTCATTAATGATGTTGAGATAGAACGTTGTTTGGTTGATCTTGGCGCGTCTGTTAATGTTATGCCTATGAGTCTGTATGAAAAATTGAACCTAGGAGAACTTGAACCGCCTAGCATGCAACTTGTCTTTGCTGATAGATCACTTAAAACCCTAGGGAAAGATAAAAGACGTTGTTACTAAATGTGGTCCTTTCACATTCTTAGCTGACTTTGTTATCATTGATACTAGTAAAGATGATTCTACCATTCTCATAGGACGACCTTTCATGGCTACTACTGGAATGCAAATTAACGTTCCGAATGGTTCTTTAACTTTGAGGGTTGGTAAAGAAATGATAACATTCCGCCTTAAAGATGGAATGAAATATAATCCTAAGAGTGAAGAATTTCATTGTCTAGCTGTTGAAACTGTGGAGTTGACTCCGGTCAACTCCGTCACTGACGTCTCTTCTAGTATCCCTAGATCAATTGCTACTGCAGGTGCTGGACAGATCACCAAGCAGAAACCAAAATGTGTTCCTCAGAAGCCGCCAAAGAAGAAGGAAGTGCAAGCCTTTTCTAAGCCACCGAGCAAAGAACCTGGTAGATCCCGGGGAAGAACAAAGAGAAGACGAAGACTCAAATGGTCTGGAGACCAGTTATGCCGCCACCTTCTACCGAGCCAGCTACACCACCAATTCGTTCCGAGATACCGGCGCCGGAACAAGTATTCAAGGAGGAGCCTAAAGCATCTCCTAAGGAAATACCTACGATCACCGATCCTGGTGATACAAAGCCGGAGGTCAAAGAGAAGACGAAGCCAATCATTCTCATTCCCTCTACCATCTTCCTCGTAGAAGATGATCCCTTGACAGAGCTCTTTGGTCCGTTCAAGATCACTGAGCGCCTTCCCGACGGACGTACCAAGCTTACACACGCTAACGGAAAAAAATTCACGCTCACCGGAGATACCCCGAAGCTCTACTTCATGAACTCCGATGCTAGCGTTAAGGAGAACCTGAGTTGGGATGTCTCCTAATACCGTCCAGGTATCGTCCAGCTCAAGGACGTTAATCTAGAGCGCTTCGTGGGAGGCAACCCACGGCTGGAGTCAGTTTTTCATTTGTGTCAACCTTAGTGTTTTAGAGTCGGTTCGGGGGAGCCAAAAGTGTCAGTTTGTTTGATGTCATATTTTTCGTGTGTATTCTGTGTGTCGTAGTGTCAGTTGCAAGTCGTTTGAGGTTTTTCTGATTTTTGTGGATTTAACTGTGATTTTATGAAGTTTGTCGGGATTGCGAAAATATTTTCAATCGTGTAGTTCAAAATTTTCGGCAAAAATATACCTTGTTTTCGGCAAAAATTCCCTTTGAAATCCCACTGTGTTTCCAGATGATTTTTGTTAACATTTTCGGCGAAAACTATTTAAACTTTTCGGCGAAAATCCTTTTGAAACACCGGCAGTACTTTTTAACTAACATTTTCGGCGAAAACTTGCACCTATTTTCGCCGAAAAGTTGTGTGAAAATCAACCAATTTTTTGTTTTAAAATCCGGTCACTTCTTCCCTCTCTCCTAACTTCATTTTCGGAGAAAAAAATTGCAAAACCCTCCCCCAGTTTATAACAAAACCGCCGCCGCCACCATTTCACCGCCGTCGCCCGTTGCCGACCGCCGCCGCCGCCGCCGCACGTCTCCCTTCCATGTACGATCAACCCGAGCCCTAGAACAGTCGAATCGGAGCTCTAGAGCTCCCGTTCAGCCAAACCCTAAAATTTTCAGTTTTTCTCCGATTTCTCTTTCTCCGTTCGTTTTCAGCACCCATGGCTTCAAGGTAAGTTGTATAACTTTTCATTACGAATCTTTTGACATATTGAATGCTGAATTTCGTCGGGGTTGACTTTCGGTTGACTTTTTGGTTTTACCTCAATTTGCGTGCCGACTGATTTCGTGTGAACTAGGTTAGCTGAACTCGTTGGACTGATCTAGCATGATTAGGGAGTATTGTACTTAATTTTTATATCGTTTGATCATGTTTTGCTTTGCATAAGACCTATTCTTTGTGGTGTTGACTTTTGAGAAATGTCAGTTTGACCATGAGCTGTTTATGATCAGTTGGCTGCCTTATGTGCTCATTTACGTTCTTACTATTGTGCTTGCCATCTGAGATCATATTATGCCGTCATTTCCCACTTTGTGATAGTCTTGCCATGATTAGGGTTCAATGTTCAATTATGTTGACTTTTTTGAATGTCGTTTTGACTTCTGAACTCTGATTGTGATAATTCCATTCTAACTGTGTCCTACGCGTGTATTTTAATTGTTTGGGATTCCGGTTAATCTGCTTTGCTTACCCCCACTCGGTTTTCCTCATTTCTTTGTGAAATTGAGTTTTTTCGACTAAGTGTGGGGTATGGTTTTAGTTTGACTAATCTGGTTTGTTATTTTGCTTAGGAACGTAACTCATGAGCGCAGGACCAAGCAGAGACTTGACACCACCTCTAGCTCCCGAGCTCCCGCTCCCGACACCCCTGCCATCCATGGACCTCCCCCAGCTTTCCCTGGCCGTGTTGGGTACCACCACACCGTTGCTCGCCTGCCCCCGTACTACTTTGAGTGCTACCAGAAGCTCGAGCATATCCCTGGAGCCGTTGTTCGCCCCCTTTCCATGGAGTCGCTCTTCGATCATGATGAGGACTGGCACCGGAACGTGCTCGATGCACTGACGCATGCTGGCTTACTGGAGCTGACCACACTAGCCGCCGACTTCCCAGAAGTCGCTCTACAGGAGTTTTGGGCAACGTTCGATCTAGACGAGCACAAGAGGAGGCAGGGCAAGAAGGTCGTTTCCTTCTATCTGGGCGGGGTGCACAGGACACTCACCTATGATGAGTTTGCAACTCATCTAGGCATCCCCCACGAGCACTACAATGGTCATTACCTCGGCTGGGAGAACGACGATGACGACGGAGAGGAGTACCATGCACTCTGGAGCCACATGACTGGAGTGCCCGACGATCGTCTCACGAAGCATAATTCAGTTAAGTCTCTCTCTCACCCTCTCTATAAATTCATTCACATGATTTGACGTTGTTCTCTTTTGTATGCTCCAGAGAAGGACCGCCACCACATCAGCCGAGAGGAGCTTCTTCTTCATCGTGCCATCCGGGAGAGCTACCCTCTTCATCCCGGGTGGGTGCTTGCCCGACTACTCCGCAAGTAGACTCAGAGGTCAAAGCCACCTCGCTCACTCCTGGGAGGCAACTTTGTAGGCCGACTCATCATCTCCTTCGACCTCAGCCACGAATATGGCCCGAACATCCCACGCTGCAGAGTATGCACCGTTGGAGGCGATTTGGCGGTCGAGTACAACCTCGAGCTGGACCTCAGCCCCCAGGTAGCAGCTAATCCTCCTCCCCAGGACGAGGATGAGTCGGAGGAAGAAGATGATTCTGAGGAGTCTCAGCCTCAGTACGAGCCAGAATTTCATGATCATACACCCTCGCCACACCTTCAGGCAGGGTATGCACACTAGTCACCGCCGCTCATTCCAGATCCATATCAGGTGCCTCACCCGAAGCACCACCCACACTCCGGGATGTTGGAGAGCTGTATGAGCAACTGCAGGAGTTGCGCATCACCGACAACGACACTCAAGAGGTGAGATGGACTATTATGCAGCAACATATGCACCGCTCCAACGAGCGGTATGAGGCACAGCTGGCGTTGCAACGTCAGCTCGGCGACTTCCTCCACTTTCCACCTCCTGACGCGCCTGACGAGCAGTGATCGGGTTGTATCCTCTTTCTTGTCCCTTCTTTTTATTTATTCTTTTCGGATTTCGATCCAACTTTTTTCTGTGTGGATCCGGGACACTTGTCCCGGTTTCCTTTTTATGTTTCATTTATTTTTGCTTTGTAGGCAGTAGGGAGATTCCCTTTGCTTCGCTTTGGTAGATTCCCTCCGCTCCGAGGATCCGTGCTCATCCCCTACGCCAACCATCTCGGTCCAGGTTCTTCTACTTCACTTTGAACTCTAGATTTAGTCCTGTGAGGACACAGTACGATTTAAGTGTGGGGTAGGATGCTAGAGAACCTTGCATGAACTTGATTGCCCTTGATTGTGTTTTTGTGTGCCTCGTGATTCCTCTCCAATCTCTCTAGCATTATAATGGCTCAGTTCTTGATCTTTGATGTTAAGTTGCTGTTCAAACTTTCATAATGATGCTTAGACTGCTTAACCTAGAACTTGAGAACCAACGTGTCTACTTTGATGCTAAATTGCCTGGTCAGAACAGTATTTTTAAAATCACACTTGTAGTTTGTAGCTTTGATTGCATGAAAATGACCGAATCCGACTAGCAAACCAACTGTGAGCTTTTGATCCATTGCACGTAACTTGCAATTTCAATTCTTTCTGAGTGATTTTCTGTTTGCTTGAATGAGTTAGAATTTGCATGAGACTTACTCGAGACCACACGATGACACGAGTTCTAGAATGATAGGGGCACCTAGATTCAGCTACTAAGCCAGATAGCCTACCCAACGATAAAATCCATTAGGTTTAAACCCTTGAGCTTGGCCTGTTCTTTCGGTTCGATAATACATTACAACCATTTCCCATTCTTTCATTCCTTGTTGATCCCCTGTGGTTGTAGTTCTAGATTGACCTACCGGAAGTCGGTTTGTGGTAACCTGCCTATAGCCATTAAACAGGTGGTCTTAGCTATTATGTCCAAACGTGTAAACCCCTCTAGCAACTAAAAGAAAAAAATCGGCACAAAAGAGAAAAATTGAAAAAAAAGAGAAAGAAGAAAAATAAAAAATAAAAATAAAAATTTTAAGTTCAATAAACGTTCTTCTCTCTACATATGGAAGAACGAATTCAAAAGAAAAGTCAGAAAAAAATGTGTTAAAAGAAAATAAAAAGTGCTAGGTTGCTTGAGGGTATCTTAGGACGAGCGTTCACTATTCCACCCGTGTCTGGGTAGATGGTAGGAAGCCACAGATTTGATTCGAGGGAAGTTAGTCGAAAGCTACACCGCACCAAAGCCATCATCATACTTTCCCATCATCCATCTCATCATAAACCCTTGTAGTGTAGAATTCGTTACAGTCCTAGCAGGGAAGTCCTTCTTGACTGGTTACTCGTGTTGTCACAGTGGTGGAGATGTGATCGAAATGCAAACTTATGACAGAATTCAGTAACAGAAAATGATTGACAGCAGAAACACGTCCTTAAACACGGAGAGTGAGAGTTCCCAATTTACTAAATATTTCCTGTGTGAGGAGTCTGGTCGGTCAGGTCAAATTCGTGCATAATTGGTTACGATTACTTGTCGTGTGCAGTTTATTAGTGAGATCAGGTGGTTTGGTTAATCTGTATGCATGTTAGGTTTCTTGTTCTAGGATCTATCTGTCTAATAATTCGTTGTGTTTGATTGAGCTCCAATTTAATCGATCTTATCATTTGTGAACATGAGCGTTTCTATTCAGTTTGCTTGAGGACAAGCAAAAGCTTAAGTGTGGGGTATTTTGATGACACTCGATTTGACGTGATTATCAGCCTCATTTAAGCGACATTTCCTTGCTTAAGACATGGTTTTTAGGGTAGAATAACGAATATTCAATCAATTGCCCTATCTCGTGCCATTTGTGTTACCTTGGCCCGTTTCGGGTCTATTTGATGGTTTTCTAGTGTTTCTATGTTAGCACAGGTTTTTGCCGTCAAATAAGTAGCCAAGGACGTGTCTAAGGCGTTGGAACCTCGAGGAATCGCACCGGAAGCGATCCAAGGAGCCAACCAAATCAAACCAAATCCTGCCCCGGTTTACAAAGGAATTTTCGGCGAAAACACCTAGGGTTTTCGGCGAAAATACATAAACAAATCCACTATAGCTCAACCAAAGAAGTTTTTGGCGAAAATATGAAGTTTTCGCCGAAAACCATCGGTCCGAAAAACACAGGAGAATTCAGCCGGCGGACAACCTATTTTGTAAAGGAATTTTTGGGGAAAATTCCTTCATATTTTTGCCGAAAATCTCAGTTAAAATCCGGCGGTATTAGGGTTAAGTATAAATACTTAACCGGCGACCCAAATCAAAATATAGTTTTCATAATCATAATTTCCGACTAATACCAAATACTTCAAGGATTCTCAAGAGTTCTGAAGGAGAGTTTAGAGTTCGAGGAGCCGAAAAGAGATCGTGACACCATCCCTTCCATCTCGAGGACTCGGAGCTAGGATTGCAGTCTACCGGAAGATCGAAGTTCTGCCGGAGTCGTCTTAATTAGGTTTTTCAGATACCTTTCTGTTCTTCCTTTGGATGATGAACTCTTTCTTTATCTTTGATTCTTTTGTGATGAACATGAGAAGCTAAACTCTTAGAGCTTAGACTAGTTGAACCCTAAGTGACCCAGAGCTTTAAAGCGGTCACGAATCAGCGGTGATTAGATTCAAAGTTCAATCAGTTTCTCTTTCATGTTTGATTTGTTCTTCATTCTTTATGTTTCTTGTCTGGATTGATCACCTAGATTAGATTCTTGTTAAGCTAAGGATAGAAGCGAACGCTCGCCTTACTTTAAAACATCAAATCGAACAATTAACCTTATAATTGGAGTGTGCCTTTCGTAGGAACCGATTAGGATTAATCCACTGCAAGAGTAACTCATAAATCGTTAGTAATTTCACCAGTTAAGTTAAGTCGTTGCGAGAGGTGACCGTACCCGGGCGGCTAATTAATCTTGGTAGCTAAAACGGATAGAGCGAACGTTCGCCGGTCTTAAACCTAAGGGTTAGGAGTTATGGTGGTGTCTTAGAATTGATTGAATGAGAATTGAAATCCGCTGATTTGTTGATTGCTTATGCTCTGGTGAACGAATGGGATTTGAAGTCTAAGTTCGTCTGTCATCTCTGTTTTCAACCCTAATTTCCAATCTGTTTTTAGTTTCAATTTTTAATTTCTCTGCATTTCTTAGAATTAGAAGTCGTGGAACTCACACCACGCACGAAGTGTTTAATCTGAGTAATTTGCTAGCTTATTTGAGTAGTCGATCATTAGAAGGCCCGTGGAATACGATCTACCCTAGCTTTTCCTAGCTTAGTAGTATTTGATTGAACCCGCACAACGACCGAGGCTCATCAAACCTATTCATGAAAAAAAAAAAAATCAGGGTGATTTTTGTTGATTAAGAAAGATATGTCATCGATATTATTGATAATATGAAATTGATGAAAAACTATATGAAGTTGGTTATATGAACATCACAAAAGAATGTGAGTAGAGAAAGTAGGAAGAAGCACAAGAGAGAAAGAGAGGAGAGAGGAGAATTGCTTCTTCTTATTCATCTCAATTGATACAATGATGTGCTCTATTTATAGGCACATAATACATAACTCATGTAGGCTAATATAATTACACATGAATGGAGAGAATAATGAGTCATGAAATACATTGATTCTTATCAATATCTAATGCCATGAAGACACCCATTAGTGTCCTTATATCAGGACACCTCCTAGAACTGTAGGATTAAGGAACAAAACCAACAGACTAGAATAAATGTTGACAAAATAGTCATTTTGGAACCAATATATACAGTAAACAAATTAGGATTTCACCTCAAACCCATCTCACACCTTATTTTATAAAAACCATCGCCATTCCCTTTCTTGTCGCCAGAAACGCTAATCAATGTCGCGCCAACCAGTCCCCGTGTTCTTACCAACTAACCATCACCCATCTCCAAGCGGTCGTCGCACCCATCTCCAAATGATCGGGCGCCCATCTCTAAACGGCCGCACGACCATCTCCAAACAACTGTCGCACGCCCCTCCCCAATCAGCCATTGCACACCTCTCACCAACTGATGCACCCATCACCTCGTGGACACGTCCGGAGAAGTCGTGGACACGAAGCCTAGAGAAAAGCTTCAAGACCAAGGTCACCGTGTACGTGGATGCTTGGAGCCTGACCGAGCACGAGGAGTGAAGTGATGCGGCTCATGAGGACCGACACGGCCCTAATGCCATGGGCACAAAATCCCCATCAACACCAAGCACCTAGAAGCAAGGCCAAACCACTAGAAGAGGAAGGGAGGTTTGAAAGAAAAGGCTACACTTTACGAGAGGAGAAGGCACCACATCTTTTGAACCTATGTCCTCCTCTTCTTCGGCCGCCTCTTCTATATCATCAATGATGACTTCTCCTTCTCTGACCACCATTGCTCGTTGGTTTGGGCAGTCTTTGGAACGTGGCCTCTTCCTTGGCATTTAAAACACACGATGACACTAGGGTGTGGATTAGAATTTGGAATAATGGGAGTAGTGTTAGGGTTAACCTGGGGTGTTGCCCCTTTAGAATTAGGGTTTGGTCGGGCGGCGCCACTCCTATCAGCATTCAGTTTCCACTGAGCGTTTCCAGCATTCGAATTTCCTCTCCATGGATTGGATGGTGGTGGTGTGGTTCTCCTTCCGTAGCCATTCTTCAGTTCCCTCTCTATGCGGATGGCTAAGGCCACTAGGTCAATGTAGTTGATCATGTTGACTTGGTGAAGTATGTCTTTTTCTCCTTTAAGTCTAGCTTGGTTACCAATATCTCGATCTCTTTGTTGTACTCCTCCACCGTCATGTTACCTTGCTTCAAGAATTGAAGCTTTGTGTGTAGGTCACTAGTGTAGGAAGCCGGTACAAATCTTTTCCTCATTTTTCTCTTCAAAACCCTCCATGTCTCGATGCGATCCGCCTCATCTCTCTGAACCTACCGCCTGAGTTGACTCCACCAAGGGTAGCATAGTCAGTAAACTCTATAGTAGCAACGGTTACCTTCTTCCTTTCGGAATAGTTATGGCAATCTAGGAAGTCTTCCATGCTCCTCTCCCAGTCGATGTAGTCATCAGCATTGGCCTTGCCAACAAGTTTAGGCACAGTCATCTTCAAGCTACTCACATCATCATCAGGCTCCTGATTATTTCTTCTTGGTCGCTTGTCATCTTTCGGAACTCCACCTCCTCTTGGTTGTTGCTCCATGAAGTTGGTGATGGTTCGAGTGAGGGCTGCTATTTGAGCCTCCATAGTCGTCATCCTCTCATCTGCCATGGTTACTAGAATAGAACAAAGGCCTCCCAAAATCTCTCAACTACAAATATAAACTAAACTCACACACTCTGATTTTACCACTCATATTTAACTTTAAGTATGCACTCAAGTAGGGTTTATAAAAATCAGAACAAAGTCAAGCTCAAGTTCAAACAGTTGGGAGTTTCTTCAAAACTACCAAGTTCTAATTTATAAAGTCATATAACACAAACAAGAGAAAACCTAGGATTATATCTCTAGCCACAAGTACTATCCTTTCTACGACTTGTCTAACAAGCAATTGGCAATCAGTAGTCTTAGGGTCGGTTCAAAGACTTGGAAAAAATCAAAGCAACGAAAGCTATCTACTAGAAAACATTTTCCCCTCTTCTTAAGATCAACCTATAATGAAATCTTTGGCAAGGTGGCCTTGATTTGAGTTTGGTCGAGTTTTTCTGTTTTTGACCTCTTTATATATATTTTTTTTTTTGTTTTGTGTTTGTTGTGTGTTTTTTTGTTTTGTTTAGGACTCTTTTGTATTTTCTTCTGATGATGGTCACCATCTCTTTTCTATTTTTTGTTGGCCATCGGGGCCTGGCTGGGTGTCAGCATCAACCCAGAGGTGTCTTCTAGCCCCGATACTTCAGAGATATTTGGTGCTTGGTGTAGTGCCAGCATTAGTGTCTGGATCGCTGCTCAGCTGGGCTCGGGGCCGGTGCAGTCTTGGCCCGGCATCAGTGCTCGGGGCCGGATCGGCATCAGCACCAGGGCTTGATGCTGAGGCTATGGTGCCTTCTCCTCCCGTAAAGTGTAACCTTTTCCTTCGAACCTCCCTTCCTCTTCTAGTGGCTTGGCCTTACTTCTAGGTGCTTGGTGTTGATGGGGATTTTGTGCCCATGGCATTAGGGCCGTGTCAGTCCTCATGAGCCGCATCACTTCACTCCTCGTGCTCGGTTAGGCTCCAAGCATCCACGTACGCGGTGACCTTGGCCTTGAAGCTGTTCTCTAGGCTTCGAGTCCACGACTTCTCCGGACGTGTCCACTAGGTGATGGGTGCATCAGTTAGAGAGAGGTGTGCAATGGCTGATTTGGGAGGGGCGTGCGATGGTTGTTTGGAGATGGTCGTGCATCCGTTTGGAGATGGGTGCGGCGACCGCTTGGAGATGGGGGACGGTCAGATGGTAAGAACACGATGACCGGTTGGTGCGACATTGATTAGGGTTTCTGGCGACAAGAAAGGGAATGACAGTGGTTTTTATAAAATAAGGTGTGAGATGGGTTTGTGGTGAAATCCTAATTTGTTTACTGTATATATTGGTTCCAAAATGACTATTTTGTCAACATTTATTCTGGTCTGTTGGTTCTATTCCTTAATCCTACAGTTCTAGGAGGTGTCCTGATATAAGGACACTAAGGGGTGTCCTCATGGCATTAGATATTGATAAGAATCAATGTATTTCATGACTCATTATTCTCTCCATTCATGTGTAATTATATTAGCCTACATGAAATATGTATTATGTGCCTATAAATAGAGCACATCATTTTATCAATTGAGATGAATAAGAAGAAGCAATTCTCCTTTCTTTCTCACTTGTGCTTCTTCCTACTTTCTCTACTCACATTCTTTTGTGATGTTCATATAACCAACTTCATATAGTTTTTTTTTATGAATTTGTGGTTTCATTCCATAAAAAACTATGAAGTACAAACTCCTATCTATGACTCTATACAATCAAAGGAAACTAGAATCCTAGAATCCCCAAAATCTTCTTATACTCCGCGTGTCTACTAACTTTCAGAGAAATTATCTCTCTAATATATTTCACTATACCACCTACATCTTTTCTATCATTCGTAAAAACCCTATTACAACGCTCCTTCCAAACACAACTCAACACTAGCTTCCACGCAAGAACTTGACTCTTCTTCTTCAACGAGCTTCCCGCCAGCTCCCTTAAAGCATACTGGAAATGAGCATCACAGGTGCATTTCGGGAATTTTGGAATAAAACTGTTCAACACAGCAGCAGTGAAACTACATTCTCCAAATAGATGCTCTCTACTGTCCATACCATCTGCACACAAAAGACAACTCACGTCCACTGGCAAGCCCCAAGTAACCATTTGTATCCTTATTGCCAACCTGTTCTTTTTTTTTTGTAGGAAGGCGGCGCTTAGCGCCTAATCATTTATTAAAATCGACCTTGGTTCAGAAATGCCATACAATCATATCGCAGAAAATAACCAAGACTAACGTCATTACTCAAAATCGAGTGACTCCCAATGGGGTAGTCATAACCCAGGCTAGCTAAAAAATCAGCTGCGTGGTTTCCTTCTCTGTAAGTGTGCTGAATCTGAATCGTCCAATCTCTATTGCGAAGCTCCCTGAACTGGATGACTTCCATTCCATGTTGATGAGCAGTATCTGTGGAATTGAACAGAAGTGCTATAGCGACTTTAGAGTCGAGTCGGAGAATTACTTTCCGGAATCCCGCGTCCCAAGCTCGAGTGAGTCCCTCGACAGCGCCTCTGAGTTCGGCTCTGGTGACGGAACAAAACCCCAGATTCATAGTGAAGGGCAGAAAGCACCGACCGAGCTCATCCCGAATAAGTCCGCCCGCTGTTGCCCCTTGGCGATTCGAA
This sequence comes from Linum lewisii, assembly GCA_034768395.1. Lineage (NCBI taxonomy): Eukaryota > Viridiplantae > Streptophyta > Magnoliopsida > Malpighiales > Linaceae > Linum > Linum lewisii. The sequence goes on along the minus strand of CM068304.1, from coordinate 33,071,013 downwards.
TCAACTGAGCCGTCGGTGTTGAGAACGACCCAACCAGGAGGACCCGGGTCCCAAGCAATCTCAGTAGGCCTTCTCACACGCTTAGTCCCAGTAAAAGCTCATTCTCTGCCTTCTTCATCCACTGAGCTTCGAACCCAAAAGTTCACTTGACAAGCCACAGCATGAGGCTAAGATGGGACTCCGTCAAAGATGCGTCTGTTGCGTTCTTTCCATATCAACCAGCAGATGACTCCAAAAATCCAACCCTCTTCGGACTTTAAATGGAAGAAGATCCACTCCCTCAAACTCAAATTCCAATTATCTCCTGAGGTATCAAACTGATGGAATTGATTCCAGACATCTCTCGCCGCCTTGCAGTCCCTAAGCACATGAACCACCGTTTCCGAAACTGTCGGGCAGATGGAGCAGGTGTCATCATCCGTGAGTTAACGTGGCTTCCGGCCTACATTTGTGAGAATCTTCTCATACAAAACGAGCCAGAGAAACAACCTAATCCGGTTAGGGCCCTTCCACTTCCAAACCGAGAGCCAAGGGTCAACGAGTCTTGTTTCTCCAAGATTGCACACGATACGATAGGCGGATTTAATAAAAAACTGACCGTTTTTCTCTCCACCCCAGACCCATTCATCTTCACCTCGCTCTTCCTGCGACGGAGTCATGCCCATGACAAGGTTGACTGTCTGAGCTGACAAGAGTTGGATCAATCGGTCATAGTCCCAGGTTCCATCTGCAGTGGTGAAGCTTGCCACGCATTCGTCGATATCGAATGCAGCTCAGCATCTTCAACAAGGTCGATCAGTCCTCCCCCAAATCAACCCATCTAGCTGTCCAAAAAGCTGTGTCCATTCCATTTCTAATGGCTGACCGGGCACCTCGGAGCATTGTGCTCCAATCCCCTGTTAGACCCCGCCACAAAGGTGACCGGATAGATTTGTTCTTCTGTGTGAAGCCCGCATCTGTCTCTTTAAAGTATTTCGATTGCAGGACTTTGACCCACAACTTATCAGGTTCTTGGAGGAACTTAAATGCAAGCTTAGTCATGTAAGCTTTGTTGAGGTTCCGAGCTAGCTTAAGGCCCAGTCCCCCCTCTTCTTTAGGCGTGCAAATCTGATGACACTCGATTTGACGTGATTATCAGCCTCATTTAAGCGACATTTCTTTGCTTAAGACATGGTTTTTAGGGTAGAATAACGAATATTCAATCGATTGCCCTATCTCGTGCCATTCGTGTTACCTTGGCCCGTTTCGGGTCTATTTGATGGTTTTCTAGTGTTTTCATGTTAGCACAGGTTTTTGCCGTCAAATAGAGTAGCCATGGACGTGTCTAAGGCGTTGGAACACCGAGAAACTGAACCAGAATCGATCAAAGGGGCCAGTCAAAGTCAAACAAAATCCTGCCCGAGTACAAAGATATTTTCGCCGAAAATATCTTATTGATTTCGGCGAAAATAACATCACACATCAACTTGCGCCAAGTGAAGAATGACTTCGGCGAAAACATTGTGTTCTTCGGACCGAAAAGAAAAGGCAGAGAAAGCACTCCCATTCACAAAGGAATTTTCGCCAAAAATTCCTTAAGAATTTCGGCGAAAATAATAAGAGGAATTCGGCTGATTAGGGTTAAGTATAAATACTTAACCCGACGGCCCAAAAAAAGATATACATCATAATTAATCATAATACAACTTTTCGAGATCAGAATTTAGAGAATCCTCTCAAGTTCTGGAGTGAAGAGTTCGAGTTCGAGGAGCCGGATAGAGATCGTGACGCCATCCCTTCCATCTCGGAGAACCGGAGCTAGGAGTGTTATCTACCGAAGATCGAAGTCTGTCAGAGTCGTCTGAATTAGGTTTTTCAGATTCTTTTCTGTTCTTCCTCTGAATGATGAACTCTTTCTTTGTCTTTGTTTCTTTTGTAATAATCATGAGTAGCTAAACTCGTTAGAGCTTAGACTAGATGAACCCTAAGTGACCCAGGGCTTTTAAGCGGTCACGGATCGGCGGTGATTAGATTCGAAATTCAATCAGTTTCTCATTCATGTTTGATTTGTTCTTCATTGTTCATGTTTCTTGTCTGGATTGATCACCTAGATTAGATTCTTGTTAAAGCTAAGGATAGAAGCGAACGCTCGCCTTACTTTAGAACATCAAATTGAACAATTAACCTTATAATTGGAGCGTGCCTTTCGTAGGAACCGGTTAGGGTTAATTCACTGCAAGAGTAACTCATAAATCATTAGTAATTACACCAATTAATTAAGTCGTTGCGAGAGGCGACCGTACCCGGGCGGCTAGTTAATCTTGGTAGTTAGAACGGATAGAGCGAACGTTCGCCGGTCTTAAACCTAAGGGTAATGAGTTATGGTGGTGTTTTAGTAATTGATTGAATGAGAATCAAAATCCGCTGATCTGTTGATTGCCAATGCTCTGGGGAACGAAGGGGGATTCAAAGTCTAAGTTCGTCTGTCATTCTTGTTTTCAAACCCTAATTCCTAATCTACTTTAGTTTATTTTTTTTTTATTTTTCTGCATTTCTTAGAAGTAGAAGTCGTGGAACTCACACCACGCACAACGTGTTTGCATTTGAGTATTTTGCTAGTTCTGAAGTAACCAATCATAGAAAGCCCTTGGAATACGATCTGCTATAGCTTTTTCTTAGCATTAGTAGTTTATTTGGTTGAACCCTCAACGACAGGTTCACCAAATTGGCGCCGTTGTCGGGGACTTTCTTTTGATTGTTCGAAAGAAGAACTGGCAATTTATTCTTCTATTTTCCATCTTTCATTTTTCCACCCACTTCGATTTTACACTGGTTTTGTTTGTCTTTGTTATCTGTAGGTTTACAAGTGTATGCCTCACCGTCCTTGGACTCGCTCTCAAACTGAACAGGCTAAGAGTGTAGGGAGACCAGGCAGTTCTGCTACACCTCTACGATCACAGATTCTGAAGAAAGGCAGATCCAATCCATTCATCACTCCGATCAAGATCGACGAACCGAATGAGAGTTCCTCGTCTCCATCTTCACCTGTACCGTCATCTTCATCCGCTTCATACACCGAGTCACTTTCACCTCCTCCATCTCCTACCATGGACGATAGATTACCACCAAATGGTGACCAACCGCCGCCGCCCCCACCTGCACAGAAGAGTCTAGCAGACTATAACAAGCCGTTCCACGCATAGAAGGAGATCCTGACTATGAGATCAAGATTCCATTCTTGACTATGATCTCTAGGGATTTACAGTTTGAAGGCAGGCCCCTAGACAATCCGTGCACTCATCTTGCAGACTTCCGTGATCTCTGCAGTACTTTTAAGAGCGGGAACCTCGACAAGAACACTCTTTGTCTGAGAGCTTTTCCGTTCTCTCTGAAAGGCCCTGCTAAGAGGTGGCTTACTGGAAAACCACCTGGCTACTACACTAACTAGGATACTCTGGCTCAAGACTTCGTTGAAGAATACTTCCCTCCGGCCAGAACAACCGCCATCAAGGATAGCATTGCCAGATTCTCCCAGAAAGAAGGAGAAAGCTTATATGATACTTGGAATCATTTCCAAGAACTTCTCTACACCTGCCCTCATCACGGATTCGAGCAGAGGCAGTTAGCTGAAATCTTCTCTCGAGGACTTCGAGAAGAATCCGCCAAGTGGGTCAATTCTCTAGCTGAAGGGGATTGCACTACACTCACTCCTGAAGCTGCTCTTCTTCACTTCGCAAACTGTGCCTCCAAGTCAAGAAACTGGGAGCGACAATCTGAAGGATCGAGGAGCAAGCTAGATCTTGAAGCAGCTATCAAGGCAGAGGTAGAGAAGCATTTGAAGAAGTCTACCACACCGATCAAGCCGCCAACAGCTTCTGTCTATGTTGCTGATTGCGAGTGGTGTGGAGCTTGCGCACATAACGGAGGCCGTTGTCAGAATTTTGGTAAGGCAGAAGTCTGGTCTGCCGAAGAGGTAAATTTCATACAACAAGGCTTCGTTAATAATCAGAATGGTTATGCTGGTTATCAGACAGCAAGGGAACTATCAGGACAGACCTCCCTACAATGCTGGCGCCAATCATAACCTGAACCAGAATAACCGCCCGGCTGGTCCAGCTTAGGATCAGAAGCCTAACCATCCGCCGGCAGGTGTCTACCAGTCGCCGCATCGCAACCCGAGTAATTATGGAACTGCTCCTAGCAATCGCCAGAATCAATATCTTAACAATACCTATCCAGGGCAGCATCATCAAAGAGAGAACAATGTCAGTGATCTGGATAAGAAGCTCAGCCAGATCATCACAAGACTCGATGATCATGACAGTCAGTTCAAGGCTCAAACTCTTCTCAATCAAGAACAGATAGCATCTGGACAAAGAATTGAGCAAGCCGTGAACAACATCTCGAGCATGCTAGCATCTGGTCGACCATTTGGCCAGCTTCCAAGCCAGACAGAGCTAAACCCGAGAAAAGAACAGGCTAAAATGGTAACTGCTCAAAAACTTCCAAACTTAATTGCTGATGCTTGTTCTGTCTTACGCAGGATCGCTGAGACTCCAGAAGAAGAAGAAGAACAGGAACCGGCGCCTAAGGAGGATGATCCTCCTCTTGCACCGTACGTCGTGAAGCCTCCTTTTCCTAGAGCATTGCTGCCAAATGCAAGGATCGAGACTGACATGAAGGGGAACAAGGAAGGTATCCTGATATTCGTATTAAGAAACCTGTCTCCCCATATCCAGCTAAGTTATCTGATCCTGGTTCTTTTACTTTGCCTCTGGTCATTAATGATGTTGAGATTGAACGTTGCCTAGTTGACCTAGGAGCATCTGTTAATGTTTTGCCTGTGAGTCTATATGAAAAGTTAAACCTAGGAGAACTTGAACCGCCTAGTATGCAACTTGTCTTTGCTGATAGATCACTTAAAACCCCTAAGGGAGAGATTAAAGACGTTGTCACTAAATGTGGTCTGTTCACGTTCTTAGCTGACTATGTGATTATGGATACTAGTACAGATGATTCTACCATACTCATAGGTCGACCTTTCATGGCTATTACTGGAATGAATATTAACGTTCCAAATGGTTCTTTGACTTTAAGAGTTGGTAAAGAAACGAAAACTTTCCGTCTTAAAGATGACATGAAATACGACTTTAGGAATGAAGAATCTCACTGCCTAGCTATTGAAACTGTGGGGTTGACTCCGGTCAACTCCGTTACTAATGCTTCTTCCAGTGTCTCTAGATCAGTTGTTGCTGCAGGTATTTACTAGGTTATTGAGAAGAAGCCAGAAATTGCGGTTCAGAAGCCGCTTAAGAAGAAGAAGAAGGAACTGCAAGCCTCTTCTAAACCACCGAGCAGACGTCGAGGAAAGCACAAGAAGACGAAGACCCAAATGGTCTGGAGACCAAAAATTCCTCCGTCTTCCATCGAGGCAGCTGCACCACCATTTCGTTCCGAGCAACCGGTGCCGGAACAAGCATGGAAGGAGAAGCCGAAAGCATCTCCTAAGGAAGTACTAACGATCACCTATCCTGGTGATACCAAGCCGAAGATTGAAGGTAAGAAGAAGCCGACAGTCCTCATTCCTTCCATCGTCACACTCAAGAAGGATGACCTCTCTAGAGAGCTGTTCAGACCGTTCAAGTTCGTTATCATCTTCCCGACGGACGTACCAAGCTTTTGCATGCGAACGGGAAGAAATTCACGCTTACCGGAGAAGCCCCGAAGCTGTACTTCATGAACTCCGACGCGAGCGTTAAGGAGAATCTAAGTTGGGATGTCTCCTAATACCGTCCAGGTATCGTCCAGCTCAAGGACGTTAATAAAAGAGCGCTTCGTGGGAGGCAACCCACGGCTGGAGTCTGTTTTAATTTTTGTTGAACTTGGTATTTTAGAGTCAGTTCGGGAGAGCCAAAAGTGTCAGTTTGTTTGATTTATTATTTTTCGTGCAGAGTCTGTGTGTCATAGAGTCAGTTGCAAGTTGATTGAGGTCGTTCCGATTTTTGTGGATTTAACTGTGATTTTCTGAAGTTAGCCGGATTTGCGAAAATATTTTAAACCCGAACAGTTCAAAATTTTTGGCGAAACCACCCTTGTTTTCGGCGAAACCGATTTTTGATTTTTGAACCCGGTCTCCCTGTTCATTGTTTTCGGTTCGAAAAGTTTTCTGTTTTCGGCGAAAATATTTTTGAAAACCAACAGCCATTTGAACTGATATTTTCGGTGAAACCACATGCTTATTTTCGGCGAAACCGCTCTTGAAAATCCGGCAGTGTATTTAAACTGATATTTTCGGCGAAACCACCCTCTTCTTTTCGCCGAAAATAATTTCGAAAATCAGAAAATTCCCACTTAAAAAACCGGTTCCATCCCCTTCTCTCATCCACTCCCCATTTTCGTTCATACCACCGAAAACCAAAAAAAAAACCCTCTCCCTTTTGTTTCACAATCGCCGACCGCCCCCCATTTTCAAACCGCCGTTGCCGCCGTTTCCCGCTGCCACCGCCGTCGCCGACCGTCGCCGCTCCCTTCCCCTCCCCATTCCGATCGATTCAAGCCCTAGAAAGTCTGAATCGGAGCTTTGCAGCTCCAGTTCACCGAAACCCTAGTTTTCAATGTTTTTCGCCGATTCCTCTCAACCCGTTCATTTTTAGCAGTCATGGCTTCAAGGTAAGTTGTAGATATTTTCAATACAAATCTTTTGACATATGGATTGCTGAATTTCGTCGGGGTTGACTTTCGGTTCACTTTTCGGTTTGCCTCGTTTTGCGTGCCGAATGTTTCGTGTGAACTAGGATTAACTGAACTTATAGAACTGTTCTAGCATGCTTAGGGAGTTTCGTGTTTAATTTCCACATCATTTGATCATGTGTTGCTATAAATAAGATTGATTCCTTGTTATGTTGACTTGTGAGAAATGTCGGTTTGACCATAAACTGTATTTGATCGTTTGGCTGTCATAAGTATTCATTCTCGTTCAGATTATCGTGCTTGCCATTTGAGATCATATTTTACCGTAATTCTCCAAGTTATGATAGTCTTGCCATGATTAGGGTTCAATATGCTTACATGTTGACTTTCTAAATGTCGGTTTGACTTTTTGAACTCTGATTGTGCTTATCCGATTCTGGCTGTTCCTAAGTATGTATTTTACTGTCTATAATTACCGGTTACTCCGCTTTGCTTACCCCACTTAGTTTCCCTCATTTCTTTGTGAAATTGAGTTTTTCTACTAAGTGTGGGGTAAGGTTTTGGTTGACTAATCTGTTTTCATTCTGGTTTTAGGAACACCACTTATGAGCGCAGGACTAAGGTGCGACTTGATGGCACCTCGAGCTCAGGAGCTGCCGCTCCCGCCACACCTGCTGTTCTGGGTCCACCACCCGCACTCCCTCGCCGGGCTGGATACCATCGCACTATCGCCCGTCTACCTGACTTCTACTTCGAGTGCTTCCAGAAGCTCGAGCACGTCCGGGGAGCTAACGTGCGTCCTCTCTCCATGGATTCCCTGCACGATCACGATGAGGACTACCTCCGGAACGTGCATGACGCCTTAGCACCGGCTGGTCTCCTCGAGCTGACCACCATCGTCGCCGAGTTCCCAGACATTGCCCTCTAGGAGTTCTGGGCAACCTTTGATCTGGATGAGCACAAGAGGAAGCAACGCCAGAAGGTTGTCACCTTCTACCTTGGTGGGGTGTACAGGCAGCTCACCTACGATGAGTTTGCCGCTCATCTCGGCATCCCCTACGAGCATTATCACGACCATCACCTGGGCTGGGGCGAGGATGATGACGACGAGGAGTACCACGCGCTCTAGAGCCACATGACAGGCGTACCTGGCGATCGCCTCGGGGTGAGCAACTCAGTTAAGTCTCTCTCTCACCCGCTCTATAAATTTATTCATATGGTTTGGCGGAGGTCGCTTTTATATGTTCGAGACAAGGATCGCCACCATATCCTCAAGGAGGAGCTCATGCTTCTCCGAGCCATCCGAGAGAGCTACCCTCTACACCCCGGCTGGGTGCTTGCTCGCATCTTCCGCCAGAAGACCAAGAGGAGGACGCCACCCCGCAAACTCTTGGGGGGTAACTTCATAGGTCAGCTCATCATCTCCTTCGGCATCAGCCATGAGTATGGCCCGCACATTCCACGACACCCAGTTAGGACCGTTGGAGGAGACTTGGCGGTTGAGTACGACTTAGAACTCGACCTCGGTCCCTATGTAGCAGCAGATCCTCCACTCCAGCCTGTGGTCGAGTCGGAGGAAGAAGATGATGCTGAGGAGCAGCAGCCCCAGCCGCCACTAGAATTCCAAGATTATATACCCTCGCCACATCATCAGGCAGGGTATGCTCACCAGTCGCTGCCGCACATTCCCGATACATACCAGGTGCCTCCCCAGCAGCCCCGACATCACCCCGCGGATGTTGGAGAGTTGTACGAGCGACTTCAGGAGTGGCGCATCACCGACAACGCCACTCAAGAGGCGCGGTGGACTATTATGCAGCAACATATGCGTCGCACCGACCGGCGATATGAGGCACAGATGGCGTGGCAACGCTAGCTCGGCGAATTTCTCCACTTTCCACCTCCCGGTTCACCGGACCAGCAGTGATCGGGTTGTATTCCTTTTCTGGTGTCTTCTTTTTATTTATTCTTTTCGGATTTCGGTCCAACTTTTTTCTGTGTGGATCCGGGACACTTGTCCCGGTTTCCTTTTTATGTTTCATTTGTTTTTGTTTTGTAGGCAGTAGGGAGATTCCCTTTGCTTCGCTTGGGTAGATTCCCTCCGCTCCGAAGATCCGTGCTCATCCACTACGCCAATCATCTCGATCCAGGTTCTTCTACTTCACTCTGTACTCTAGTCCCTTCACTGTGAGGACACAGTCTGATTTAAGTGTGGGGTAGGATGCTAGAGAACCTTGCATGAACTTGATTGCCCTTGATTGTGTTTTATGTGTACCTCGTGATTCCATTCCAGTCTCTCTAGCATTAGAATGGCTCAATTCTTGATTTTTGATGTTAAGTTGGTGAGCCGCCCGGTCGTTGTTATGCGGACGGGTTCAGCCAAATAAAAACTACTAATGCTAAGAAAAAGTGTATAGCAGATCGTATTCCGAGGGTCTCAATGATTGGTTACTTCAGAACTAGCAAAATACTCGAAGGAAAACACGTTGTGCATGGTGTGAGTTCCACGACTTCTATTTCTAAGAAATGCAGAAAAATTAAAACAAATTAAACTAAAGCAGATTGGGAATTAGGGTTTGAAAACAAGAATGACAGACGAACTTAGACTTTGAATCCCCCTTCGTTCCCCAGAGCATTGGCAATCAACAGATCAGCGGATTTCGATTCTCATTCAATCAATTACTAAGACACCACCATAACTCCTTACCCTTAGGTTTAAGACCGGCGAACGTTCGCTCTATCCGTTCTAACTACCAAGATTAACTAGCCGCCCGGGTACGGTCGCCTCTCGCAACGACTTAATTAATTGGTGTAATTACTAGTGATTAATGAGTTACTCTTGCAGTGAATTAACCCTAACCGGTTCCTACTAAAGGCACACTCCAATTATAAGGTTAATTGTTCAATTCGATGTTCTAAAGTAAGGCGAGCGTTCGCTTCTATCCTTAGCTTTAACAAGAATCTAATCTAGGTGATCAATCCAGACAAGAAACATGAACAATGAAGAACAAATCAAACATGAATGAGAAACTGATTGAATTTTGAATCTAATTACCGCCGATCCGTGACCGCTTTAAAGCCCTGGGTCACTTAGGGTTCATCTAGTCTAAGCTCTAACGAGTTTAGCTACTCATGATCATTATAGAAGAAACAAAGACAAGGAAAGAGTTCATCATTCAGAGTAAGAACAGAAAAGAATCTGAAAAACCTAATTTAGACGACTCTGGCAGACTTCGATCTTCGGTAAGTTACACTCCTAGCTCCGGTTCTCCGAGATGGAAGGGATGGCGTCATGATCTCTATCCGGCTCTTCGAACTCCAGCTCTTCGCTCCAGAACTTCAGAGAATTCTGATCTCGAAAAGTTGTGTTTTGTAAATTATGATTGTATCGAATGCTTCTCCTCCTGTTTGGGCCGCCGGGTTAAGTATTTATACTTAACCCTAACTGATCTGGATTGGCCTGATATTTTCGCCGAAAACATAGGGATATTTTCGGCGAAAATCCTTGTGTAAATGGTCGTGATCTCTCTGCCTTGAATTTTCGGTCCGAAGAGTTAATCGATTTCGCGGAAAATATTCTTTGACTCGGCATCAGCTGGTTTGTACTATTATTTTCGCCGAAGACATAAGCTCATTTTCGCCGAAGATGCAAGTGTGAATGGGTAGACTTTTCGGTTTGACTTGATCGGCTCCTTGGATCGATTCCGGTTTGATTCCTCGAGGTTCCAACGCCTTAGACACGTCCATGGCTACTTTAATTGACGGCAAAAACCTGTGCTAACACAAGAAACACTAGAAAACCATCAAATAGACCCGAAACGGGCCAATGTAACACAAATGGCACGAGATAGGGCAATCGATTGAATATTCGTTATTCTACCCTAAAAACCATGACTTAAGCAAAGAAATGTCGCTTAAATGAGGCTGATAATCACGTCAAATCGAGTGTCATCAAATACCCCACACTTAAGCTTTTGCTTGTCCTCAAGCAAACTGAATAGAAACGCTCATGTTCATAAATGATAAGATCAATTAAATTGGAGCTCAATCAAACACGATGAATTATTAGACAGATCGATCCTAGAACAAGAAACCTAACATGCATACAGATCAGCCAAATTACCTGGTCTCACTAATAAACTGCACACGACAAGCAATTAGCAACCAATTATGCACGAATTTGACCTGACCGACCAGACTCCTCACACAGGATATATATAGTACAATGGGAACTCTCACTCTCTGTGTTTAAGGACGTGTTTATGCTCTCGATCATTTTCTGTTACCGAATTCTGTCATAAGTTTGCATTTCGTCCACATCTCCACCACTGTGAAACACGAGTATCTAGTCAAGAAGGACTTCCCTGCTAGGACCGTAATGAAATCTACACTACTCGGGTTTATAATGAGATGGATGATGGGAATGAATGATGATGGCTTTGTGCGGTGTAGCTTTCGACTAACTTCCCTCGAATCTAATCTATGGCTTCCTACCATCTAACCAAGCACGGGTGGAATAATGAACGCTCGTCCTATGATACCCTCAAGCAACCTAGCACTTATTCTTTTTCTTTACACAATTTTTTTTTCTTTTCTTTTGAACTTTTCTTTTGACTTCGTTCTTCCATTTGTAGGAAGAAGAACGTTTTATTGAACAACATTTTGAAACTTTTCTTATTTTTCTGATTTTTCTGCTTCTTCATTTTTTTTGAAGCTTGCTTCTTTTCTTACTTTACTTTTTTTTCTTTTGTGCCGATTTTTCTTTTAGTTGCTAGAGGGCTTTACACGTCTGGACATATTAGCTAAGACCACCTGTTTAATGGCTATAGGCAGGTTACCACAAACCGACTTCCGGTAGGTCAATCTAGAACTACAACCACAGGGGATCAACGGGGAATGAAAGAAATGGGAAATGGCTGTAATGTATTATCGAACCGAAAGAACAGGCCAAGCTCAAGGGTCTAAACCTAGTGGATTTATCGTTTGGTAGGCTATCTGGCTTAGTAGCTGAATCTAGGTGCCCCTATCCTTCTAGAACTCGTGTCATCGTGTGGTCTCGAGTAGGTCTCATGCAATTCTAACTCATTCAAGTAAACAGAAAACCACTCAGAAAGAATTAAAATTGCAAGTTACGTGCAATGGATCAAAAGCTCACAGTTGGTTTGCTAGTCGGATTCGGTCATTTTCATGCAATCAAGGCTACAAACTACAAGTGTGATTTTAAAAATTCTGTTCTGACCAGGCAATTTAGCATCAAAGCATACAAGTTGGTTCTCAAGTTCTAGGTTAAGCTGTCTAAGCATCATTATGAAGGGTTGAACAACAACTTAACATCAAAAATCAAGAACTGAGCCATTCTAATGCTAGAGAGACTGGAATGGAATCACGAGGCACACATAAAACACAATCAAGGGCAATCAAGTTCATGCAAGGTTCTCTAGCATCCTACCCCACACTTAAATCGGACTGTGTCCTCACAGGACTAATTCTAGAGTTCAGAGTAGAATGGAAGAACCTGGATGAGGACGGTTGATTTCAGAGGGTGAGCACGGATCCTCGGAGCGGAGGGAAGTGTAACAGAACCTAAAGCAAAGGGAGTCTACCGATTGCCTGCAAAACAAAAACAAATGAAACATAAAAAGGAAACCGGGACAAGTGTCCCGGATCCACACAGAAAAAAGTTGGACCGAAATCCGAAAAGAATAAATAAAAAGAAGACACCAGAAAAGGAATACAACCCGATCACTGCTGGTCCGGTGAACCGGGAGGTGGAAAGTGGAGAAATTCACCGAGCTGGTGTTGCCACGCCATCTGTGCCTCATATCGCCGGTCGGCGCGGCGCATATGCTGCTGCATAATAGTCCATCACGCCTCCTGGGTGGCGTTGTCGGTGATGCGCCACTCCTGCAGTCGCTCGTATAACTCTCCAACATCCGCGGGGTGGTGTTGCGGCTGTTGGGGAGGCGCCTGGTATGGATCGGGAATGCGCGGCGGCGACTGGTGGATGTACCCTGCCTGATGGTGTGGCGAAGGTATATAATCATGGAATTCTGGTGGCGGCTGCGGCTGCTGCTCCTCAGCATCATCTTCTGCCTCCGACTCGACCACAGGCTGGAGTGGAGGATCAGCTGCTACATGGGGACTGAGGTCGAATTCTAAGTCGTACTCAACCGCTAAGTCTCCTCCAACGGTCCTAATTGGATGTCGTGGAATGTGCGGGCCATACTCATGGCTGATGCCGAAGGAGAAGATGAGTTGTCCTATGAAGTTGCCTCCCAAGAGTTTGCGGGGTGGCGTCTTCCTCTTGGTCTTCTGGCGGAAGATGCGAGCAAGTACCCAACCGGGGTGGAGAGGGTAGCTCTCTCGGATGGCTCGGAGAAGCATGAGCTCCTCCTTGAGTATATGGTGGCGATCCTTGTCTCGAACATATAAAAGTGACCTCCGCCAAACCATATGAATAAATTTATAGAGCGGGTGAGAGAGAGACTTAACTGAGTTGCTCACCCCGAGGCAATCGCCTGGTACGCCTGTCATGTGGCTCCAGAGCGCGTTGTACTCCTCGTCGTCATCATCTTCTCCCCAACCTAGGTGATGATCGTGATAGTGCTCATAGGGGATGCCCAGATGAGCAGCAAACTCATCGTAGGTGAGCTGTCGGTACACCTCACCAAGATAGAAGGTGATCACCTTCTGGCGTTGCTTCCTCTTGTGCTCGTCCAGATCAAAGGTTGCCCAGAACTCCTGGAGGGCAATGTCTGGGAACTCGGCGGCGATGGTGGTCAGCTCGAGGAGACCAGCCGGTGCTAAGGCGTCATGCACGTTCCGGTGGTAGTCCTCGTCATGCTCCTGGAGTGACTCCATGGAAAGGGGGCGTACGTCAGCTCCCCGGACGTGCTCGAGCTTCTGGAAGCACTCAAAATAGAAGTCTGGTAGACGAGTTATGGTGCGATGTATCCAGCCTGGCGGGGTAGTGCGGGTGGTGGACCCAGAACAGCAGGTGTGACGGGAGCGGCAGCTCCTGAGCTCGAGGCGCCATCAAGTCGCGCCTTAGTCCTGCGCTCATAAGTGGGGTCCCTAAAACCAGAATGAAACCAGATTAGTCAACCAAAACCTTACCCCACACTTAGTAGAAAAACTCGATTTCACAAAGAAATGAGGGAAACTAAGTGGGGTAAGCAAAGCGGAGTAACCGGTAATCATAGACAGTAAAATACATACTTAGGAACAGCCAGAATCGGATAAGCACAATCAGAGTTCAAAAAGTCAAACCGACATTTTGAAAGTCAACATTTGAGCATATTGAACCCTAATCATGGCAAGACTATCATATCTTGGAGAATGACGGTAAAATATGATCTCAAATGGCAAGCACGATAATATGAACGAGAATGAACACATCAAACAGCCAAATGATCACAACAATTCAAAGTCAAACCGACATTTCTCACAAAAGTCAACATTACAAAGAATTAATCGTATGCATAGCAACATATGATCAAATGATATGGAAATTAAGCACGGAACTCCCTAAGCATCCTAGAACAGTTCTATAAGTTCAGTTAATCCTAGTTCACACGAAACAGTCGGCACGCAAAACGAGGCAAACCGAAAAGTCACCCCGACGAAATTCAGCAATCGATATGTCAAAAGATTCGTATCGAAAAGTTATACAACTTACCTTGAAGTCATGATTGCTAAAAATGAACGAGTTGAGAGGAATCGGTGAAAAACTTGAAAACTAGGGTTTCGGAGAACTGGAGCTGCAAAGCTCCGATTCGGACGTTCTAGGGCTCGTTGGGATCGGAAAGAAGGGGGGAAGGGAACGACGGCGGTCGGCGACGGCGGCGGGTTACGGCGGCGGCGACGGCGAGTTTTTAAAATGGGGGCGGTCGGCGATTTGAAAAGGAATAGGGGAGGTTTTTTTTTTCGGGTGCTTTGGTTCGAAAATGAGTGAAGGAGAGAGAGGAACGAAAACCGGATTTTAAAGGAATAGTTGGGTGATTTTCAAAATTATTTTCGGCAAAAATAAAAGGGTGTTTTTGCCTAAAATTTCAGTTAAAATGGACTGCCGGATTTTTGAAGGCGGTTTCGCCGAAAATAACAGTACGATTTCGCCGAAAATTTCAGTTCAAATGGCTTCGCCGAAAACAAAAACTTTTCGAACCGGAAACAATGACCAGGGAGATTGAGTTCGAAAATTTGAAAACGGTTTCGCCGAAAATAAGGACGGTTTCGCCGAAAATTTTGAACTGTTCGGGTTTAAAATATTTTCGTAAATCCGGCCAACTTCAGAAAATCACAGTTAAATCCACAAAAATCGGAACGACCTCAATCAACTTGCGACTGATTCTATGACACACAGACTCTACACGAAAAATAATAACTCAAACAAACTGACACTTTTGGCTCCCCCGAACCGACTCTAAAATATCAAGTTCAACAAAAAATTAAAACAGACTCCAGCCGTGGGTTGCCTCCCACGAAGCGCTCTTTTATTAACGTCCTTGAGCTGGACGATACCTGGACGGTATTAGGAGACATCCCAACTTAGATTCTCCTTCACGCTCGCGTCGGAGTTCATGAAGTACAGCTTCGGGACTTCTCTGGAAAGCGTGAATCTCTTCCCGTTTTCATGTAAGAGCTTTGTACGTCCATCGGGAAGGTGATCAACGAACTTGAACAGTCCGAACAGCTCTCTGGAGAGATCATCCTTCTTGAGTGTGACGATGGAAGGAATGAGGACTATCGGCTTCTCCTTTTCCTTAATCTTCGGCTTGGTAGGATCGGTGATCGTTAGTACTTCCTTAGGAGATGCTTTCGGTTTCTCCCTCCATACTTGTTCCGGCGCCGGTTTCTCGGAACTAGTAGATGGTGCAGCTGGCTTTGGTGGAAGACGGCGAATTTTTGGTCTCCAGACCATTTCGGTCTTCGTCTTCTTGTTCTTTCCTCGAGGTCTGCTCGGTGGTTTAGAAGAGGCTTGCAGTTCCTTCTTCTTCTTCTTAAGCGGCTTCTGAACCGAAATTTCTGGCTTCTTCTCGGTACCCTGTCCAGCACCTACAGTGTCAATTGATCTCGAAACACTGGAAGAAATATTAGAAATGAAATTGACCGAGGCCAACTCCACAATCTCTACAGATAAGCAATTTAATTCTCCCTTAGGAATGTATTTCATTCCGTCCTTGAGACGGAATGTTGCAGTATCCTTCCCAACCCTTACAGTTAGAGAGCCATTGGGAACATTGACATTAATCCCGACAGTCGCCATGAATGGCCGACCCAAGAGAAGGGTAGAATATGTCTCTTGAGTATCCATAACTATATAATCAATGAAAAACCGGAACGGGCCACAGCAAGTGATTACATACTGGATCATTCCTCTAGGTTCTCTTAGAGTTTTGTCAGCGAACATTAAATTCATGTTGGCAGGTTATAATTCCCCTAGGTTCAGTTTCTTATATAGACACATAGGCATGACATTTATAGAAGCACCTAGGTCAATTATGCTACGCTCGATTTCAATGTCATTAATGCTCAAAGGTAAAGTAAAAGGACCAGGGTCGGGGCACTTAGCTGGAATAGGTATGGGTGGTTGTCGAGGGATGATAGCCGAGCACTCTCCCTCATTGGAAACGGGAATTTCTTCCTTCTCAGACGGGCTGGTCTGCTCACTGCTCCTGGTTGTTACGGCCTTAGCGTGCTCGTTCTTCACAGTGGAGCTGTCTGGAGACGGAGCCTGATTGAAGATGGGAAGACGAGCCATCGCACTAGCAATTTTATTTATCATATCCTCTATTCTCTGTCCTTGTGCGATCTGCCCTTCGTTAAGAGCGTCTTGCGCTTTGAACCTTTCCTCGTGATCATCAAGTCTTGTTGTAATTAGATCAAACTTCCTAGCTATTCTCCTCTCCAAATTGTCCTCATATATAAGATTCGGAGGCTGCTGTACTCTGCTGTTCTCTGGTGAATCTGGAAGGATCTTGATAATCATTGTCCATGTATTGATTTTGGCTCTGGTCGAGTTGGAGGTTGTAGGGAGGACGCTCATAGAAGCCTTCCCGTCGTTGAGGAGGTGTTCTGAACTGACGGTAGTCGGAGTAGCCTCTGTGATCCCTGGTGAAGCTGTGATAAATAAAGTTGACTTCCTTGTTAGGCCAGTTATTAGTTGTACCGAGGATCTCTTCCATTTGTTTCTGTACCGCGATCTTAATCTGATCTTCACTGCTTGGTTGACTCTTGGCTGCTCCAAACTGTCTTTCCCTATTTCTGGACTTAGATGCGCAATCCGCAAAGTGAAGTAGAGCAGCTTCTGGTTCAAGTGCTGTGCAGTTGCCTTTAGCTAAAATGTTGACCCATTCAGCTGTTTCTTCATTCATACCTTTGGCAAAGATTTCGGCTAGCTGACTCTGGTTGAATCCATGATGAGGGCATTCAGATAGAAGCTCTTGGAAGTCGTTCCAAGCATTGTATAAGCTTACTCCTTCCTTCTGAGAGAAACTAGCGATGCTATCCTTGTAGAATGTCGTTCTTGAAGGGGGATAGTATTCTTCTATGAAGTCTTGAGCTAGATGATCCCAGTCAGTGTAGTAGCCAGGTGGTTTCGAGCTGAGCCATACCTTGGCGTTGCCTTTAAGAGAGAATGGGAATGCTCGCAAGCAAAGATTGTTCTTACTGAGATTCCCGCTCTTAAACGTCTCGCACATGTCAAGGAAGTTAGCCAAATGTGTGCGGGATTTTCTTGCGGCCTTCCTTCGAATCGAAGATTCTTAGTGACCATGTTCAGGATGAAGCTTGTGATATTATAATCAGCGTCGTCATCGTTGTGCGGCACAACGACGCTAGCTCGGAGGTTAGCTGCAATCGTCTACAATAATCTGCCATGGTGCGCTGAGCGACTAGTACGGGAGGAGAAGGTGGTGGTGAATCTGAAGGAGTGGATGAAGCGAATGAAGATGAGGAGTTCTCCTTCAACTCCTCGATCTTTTCAGGGATAGGTGGTGTGGGCGGAGTGGTTATGACTTGCTTCTGAGCTCGCGGTTTCTTTGACGGAGTAGAATTACCCGGCTTAAACTGAGAGTGAGCGATCGAGCGGTTCATAAACTGTAGAACAACCTACAAGCAACAAAAGCAAACATACCGGCGTAAAATCGAAGTGGGTGGAAAATTGAAAGATGGAAAGTAGAAGAATAAATTGCCAGTTCTTCTTTCGAACAATCAAAAGAAGTCCCCGGCAACGGCGCCAATTTGGTGAGCCGCCCGGTCGTTGTTATGCGGACGGGTTCAGCCAAATAAAAACTACTAATGCTAAGAAAAAGTGTATAGCAGATCGTATTCCGAGGGTCTCTATGATTGGTTACTTCAGAACTAGCAAAATACTCGAAGGAAAACACGTTGTGGTGGTATGAGTTCCACGACTTCTATTTCTAAGAAATGCAGAAAAATTAAAACAAATTAAACTAAAGCAGATTGGGAATTAGGGTTTGAAAACAAGAATGACAGACGAACTTAGACTTCGAATCCCCCTTCGTTCCCCAGAGCATTGGCAATCAACAGATCAGCGGATTTCGATTCTCATTCAATCAACTACTAAGACACCACCATAACTCCTTACCCTTAGGTTTAAGACCGGCGAACGTTCGCTCTATCCGTTCTAACTACCAAGATTAACTAGCCGCCCGGGTACGGTCGCCTCTCGCAACGACTTAATTAATTGGTGTGATTACTAGTGATTAATGAGTTACTCTTACAGTGAATTAACCCTAACCGGTTCCTACGAAAGGCACACTCCAACTATAAGGTTAATTGTTCAATTCGATGTTCTAAAGTAAGGCGAGCGTTCGCTTCTATCCTTAGCTTTAACAAGAATCTAATCTAGGTGATCAATCCAGACAAGAAACATGAACAATGAAGAACAAATCAAACATGAATGAGAAACTGATTGAATTTCGAATCTAATCACCGCCGATTCGTGACCGCTTTAAAGCCCTGGGTCACTTAGGGTTCATCTAGTCTAAGCTCTAACGAGTTTAGCTACTCATGATCATTACAGAAGAAACAAAGACAAGGAAAGAGTTCATCATTCAGAGTAAGAACAGAAAAGAATCTGAAAAACCTAATTTAGACGACTCTGGCAGACTTCGATCTTCGGTAAGTTACACTCCTAGCTCCGGTTCTCCGAGATGGAAGGGATGGCGTCACGATCTCTATCCGGCTCTTCGAACTCCAGCTCTTCGCTCCAGAACTTCAGAGAATTCTGATCTCGAAAAGTTGTGTTTTGTAAATTATGATTGTATCGAATGCTTCTCCTCCTGTTTGGGCCGCCGGGTTAAGTATTTATACTTAACCCTAACTGATCCGGATTGGCCTGATATTTTCGCCGAAAACATAGGGATATTTTCGGCGAAAATCCTTGTGTAAATGGTCGTGATCTCTCTGCCTTGTATTTTCGGTCCGAAGAATTAATCGATTTAGCCGAAAATATTCTTTGACTCGGCATCAGCTGGTTTGTACTATTATTTTCGCCGAAGACATAAGCTCATTTTCGCCGAAGATGCAAGTGTGAATGGGTAGACTTTTCGGTTTGACTTGATCGGCTCCTTGGATCGATTCCGGTTTGATTCCTCGAGGTTCCAACACCTTAGACACGTCCATGGCTACTTTAATTGACGGCAAAAACCTGTGCTAACACAAGAAACACTAGAAAACCATCAAATAACCCGAAACGGGCCAATGTAACACAAATGGCACGAGATAGGGCAATCGATTGAATATTCGTTATTCTACCCTAAAAACCATGTCTTAAGCAAAGAAATGTCGCTTAAATGAGGCTGATAATCACGTCAAATCGAGTGTCATCATAAGTTGTTGTTCAAACTTTCATAATGATGCTTAGACTGCTTAACCTAGAACTTGAGAACCAACTTGTATGCTTTGATGCTAAATTGCCTGGTCAGAACAGAATTTTTAAAATCACACTTGTAGTTTGTAGCCTTGATTGCATGAAAATGACCGAATCCGACTAGCAAACCAACTGTGAGCTTTTGATCCATTGCACGTAACTTGCAATTTTAATTCTTTCTGAAAGGTTTCCTGTTTACTTGAATGAGTTAGAATTTGCATGAGACCTACTCGAGACCACACGATGACACGAGTTCTAGAAGGATAGGGGCACCTAGATTCAGCTACTAAGCCAGATAGCCTACCAAACGATAAAATCCACTAGGTTTAGACCCTTGAGCTTGGCCTGTTCTTTCGGTTCGATAATGCATTACAGCCATTTCCCATTTCTTTCATTCCCCGTTGATCCCCTGTGGTTGTAGTTCTAGATTGACCTACCGGAAGTCGGTTTGTGGCAACCTGCCTATAGCCATTAAACAGGTGGTCTTAGCTAATATGTCCAGACGTGTAAAGCCCTCTAGCAACTAAAAGTAAAATCGGCACAAAAGAAGAAAAAAAGTAAAGAAAGAAAAAGAGAAAAAATTTCGAAAAAAAAATGAAGAAAAGAAAATCAGAAAAATTTCAAAGTGTAGTTCAATAAAACGTTGTTCTCCCTACAAATGGAAGAATGAAGTCAAAAAGAAAAGTTCAAAAGAAAGAAAAGAAAAAAATCGTGTAAAGAAAAAGAATAAGTGCTAGGTTGCTTGAGGGTATCATAGGACGAGCGTTCATCATTCCACCCGTGTTTGGTTAGACGGTAGGAAGCCATAGATTAGATTCGAGGGAAGTTAGTCGAAAGCTACACCGCACAAAGCCATCATCATTCATTCCCATCATCCATCTCATTATAAACCCGAGTAGTGTAGATTTCATTACCGTCCTAGCAGGGAAGTCCTTCTTGACTAGATACTCGTGTTGTCACAGTGGTGGAGATGTGGTCGAAATGCAAACCTATGACAGAATTCGGTAACAAGAAAATGATCGAGAGCAGAAACACGTCCTTAAACACAGAGAGTGAGAGTTCCCATTGTACTATATATATCCTGTGTGAGGAGTCTGGTCGGTCAGGTCAAATTAGTGCATAATTAGTTGCTAATTACTTGTCGTGCGCAGTTTATTAGTGAGACCAGGTAGTTTCGCTGATCTGTATGCATGTTAGGTTTCTTGTTCTAGGATCGATCTGTCTAATAATTCATTGTGTTTGATTGAGCTCCAATTTAATCGATCTTATCATTTATGAACATGAGCGTTTCTATTCAGTTTGCTTGAGGACAAGCAAAAGCTTAAGTGTGCGGTATTTGGTGACACTCGATTTGACGTGATTATCAGCCTCATTTAAGCGACATTTCTTTGCTTAAGACATGGTTTTTTAGGGTAGAATAACGAATATTCAATCGATTGCCCTATCTCGTGCCATTCGTGTTACCTTGGCCCGTTTCGGGTCTATTTGATGGTTTTCTAGTGTTTTCATGTTAGCACAGGTTTTTGCCGTCAAATAGAGTAGCCATGGACGTGTCTAAGGCTTGGAACATCGAGAAACTAAATCGGAATCGATCAAAGGGGCCAGTCAAAGTCAAACAAAATCCTGCCCGAGTACAAAGATATTTTCGCCGAAAATATCTTATTGATTTCGGCGAAAATAACATCACACATCGTGCGCCAAGTGAAGAATGACTTCGGCGAAAACATTGTGTTCTTCGGACCGAAAAGAAAAGGCAGAGAAAGTACTCCCATTCACAAAGGAATTTTCGCCAAAAATTCCTTAAGAATTTCGGCGAAAATAATAAGAGGAATCCGGCTGATTAGGGTTAAGTATAAATACTTAACCCGGCGGCCCAAAAAAAGATATACATCATAATTAATCATAATACAACTTTTCGAGATCAGAATTCAGAGAATCCTCTCAAGTTCTGGAGCGAAGAGTTTGAGTTCGAGGAGCCGGATAGAGATCGTGACGCCATCCCTTCCATCTCAGAGAACCGGAGCTAGGAGTGTTATCTACCGAAGATCGAAGTCTGTCAGAGTCGTCTGAATTAGGTTTTTCAGATTCTTTTCTGTTCTTCCTTTGAATGATGAACTCTTTCTTTGTCTTTGTTTCTTTTGTAATAATCATGAGTAGCTAAACTCGTTAGAGCTTAGACTAGATGAACCCTAAGTGACCCAGGGCTTTTAAGCGGTCACGGATCGGCGGTGATTAGATTCAAAATTCAATCAGTTTCTCATTCATGTTTGATTTGTTCTTCATTGTTCATGTTTCTTGTCTGGATTGATCACCTAGATTAGATTCTTGTTAAAGCTAAGGATAGAAGCGAACGCTCGCCTTACTTTAGAACATCAAATTGAACAATTAACCTTATAATTGGAGCGTGCCTTTCGTAGGAACCGGTTAGGGTTAATTCACTGCAAGAGTAACTCATAAATCATTAGTAATTACACCAATTAATTAAGTCGTTGCGAGAGGCGACCGTACCCGGGCGGCTAGTTAATCTTGGTAGTTAGAACGGATAGAGCGAACGTTCGCCGGTCTTAAACCTAAGGGTAAGGAGTTATGGTGGTGTTTTAGTAATTGATTGAATGAGAATCGAAATCCGCTGATCTGTTGATTGCCAATGCTCTGGGGAACGAAGGGGGATTCAAAGTCTAAGTTCGTCTGTCATTCTTGTTTTCAAACCCTAATTCCTAATCTGCTTTAGTTTAATTTTTTTAATTTTTCTGCATTTCTTAGAAGTAGAAGTCGTGGAACTCACACCACGCACAACGTGTTTGCATTTGAGTATTTTGCTAGTTCTGAAGTAACCAATCATAGAAAGCCCTTGGAATACGATCTGCTATAGCTTTTTCTTAGCATTAGTAGTTTATTTGGTTGAACCCTCAACGACAGGTTCACCAAAATCGTATCCCAAGCAACAAGGTGAACCTTGCGGGCTTCATCCGACCCAAACAAAGTTACGAACTCTTATGTCGATCTCCTCACAGGTGGTAATCGGGAGTACTGACGTTTGCATCACATATGCAGGTATAGTAGATAGCACCGCTTGGGCAAGAGTGACTCTGCCTGCAAGAGAAAGAGTTTTGGCCTTCCATCCTGTCAGTTTTTGCTCAATCTTGTCAATAATACCTTGGTAAGTATAGGTGGTTGTACGCTCGTGAAGCACCGACATCCCCAAATATTTGCCAAGGTCTCGGGTTAAGGGGAATTTGAGAATCGCTGAGATAGCTGCCACCTGTTGCCTGCTAGTATTTTTCGAGTAAAAACACACCAACTTCTCCTTGTTCACAGTTTGACCTGAGGCATCACAAAATTGATCAAGACAGTTAAGGATCACCTTGGCTTGGTCGGCCGAAGCCTCTCCCATGAGAATTAGATCATCTGCGTAAAATAAATGAGAAAGAGCTGGTCCACCGGGACTCAGCACAATCAGTTTCCACTATCCCAAATTCACTGCAGCATCAATTAAATGGCTTAAACGTTCCATGCAGAGAGTAAAAAGAAAGGGAGAGAGAGGACATCCCTGGCGAATCCCTCTTTTAGGTATAAATTGTTTCGTAAGTCCGCCATTCCAAAGGACTTGGAACTTAGCCGTTCTCACACAGGCCATGATAAGCTCAACCGTGTTGCTGCTAATCCCCGTCGCTCATAAGGTTTCCTCGAGGAAAGACCATCTGACTCGGTCATAAGCTTTGGAAAGGTCGATTTTCAGAATCATACGCTATTTCCGACTTATCATTTTCTCCATTGAATGGACTACCTCCTGCAGAATAATGATGTTCTCCGATATTTGGCGGCCAGGTACAAAGCTTGCCTGAGAACTCTGTATCAACTTAGAAAGCAAGGGGCAGTAATCTCATCGCGATACACTTCGTAAGGATTTTGTAAATCACATTGCATAAGCTTATCGGCCGAAGTTGATTAAAGTTTTCAGGGTACCTGACTATAGGGATTAAGACGATGACCGTATCATTGAGTGCAGCCACTTCTCTACTGTCACGGAAGCATCACCGAACCTGACTAGTAATCTACGCACCAACTATTCACCACTGTCGTTGAAAGGAGGCAGGTTGATAGCCGTCAATTCTGGGGGCCTTAAGGCTTTTCATACTCTTGACCACTCGACTGATTTCTTCCTCATTTGGTAAGCCATCCAGATCAGCCGCTTCGTCTCCTGTAATAGCATCAAAAGCCACTGGGATAAAGGAGTGTGGTCCCACCTCTTCGGTGAAGAGGTTGGAGAAAAAAGCTGTGGCCATGAGTTGGAGTGAGTCCTGACAGTCCACCCAATTTCTCGCATCATCCCGAAGAGTGAAGATTTAGTTGCAAGCTCGGCGGTGAAGCGTGACCTGGTGGAAGTAGCGGGTGTTGCGATCGCCATCGGTTAACCAATCGACCCTAGACTTCTGTGCCCAAAGAACCACCTCTTCCCATAAAACATGCTCCAGCTCCTTTCGAGCTCTATCTTCCGCCACTCGAGTTGCCTCCGACTGGCTGTTTTGAGAAAGATCTTCAAAATCGACAAGATGGCGGAGGAGGGATTCCTTGCGCTGAAAATGTTGCCATAAATCTCTTTGTTCCATTTCTTGAGCCGGAAAGAGAGCTCACTGAGATTACATTGAGCTGGCCTCTCAGATTTCCAGACCGACTTGAGAAGGCGGGGAAAATCCGTGTGAAGGATCCAAGGAACAATAAATCTGAAAGGTCTTCTTAAGTTTGGAGTGCTTTCATTTCCGAAAAAGCAAGCCAAGATCGGTCTATGGTCTGACCGGATGCGGGGGAGGTGTCTGACCAGAGCTTCCGGGAACAGCGATCTGCAACTTAACGAAGCCAAACCACGGTCGAGCCTTTCCCGAAGAGACCCACGGAACCAAGTGAAACTGGGTCCCACGAACCCCAGATCATGAAATCCACAAGTATCGATACAATCTCTAAAAGAGATTGCTCGGTTTGGATTGAAGGGAGCTCCACCCCTCTTGTCGTCTGCACAAGTGAGACTGTTGAAATCACCAAACAAACCCTAAGGACGAGTCTCTGTGCTAGCTCTGTCTTTAAGCTCATGCCATAGAAGAGCACGACCGCCGGATTAGGTCTGGCGTAGATCGCTGAAACCAAGTTCTTTGGCATTCCTGGGAGAAGAAGCTCAAGGTGAAGAGCTTGGTCCGATCTACCAACCTCATGGATAGAAGCTGAAGAAGAATTCCATAATGCCCAAATTCCGCCTGAGAATCCCTGAGCTTCAATCAAGAGTCGACTGTCAAAATCAAGTCTGTCAATAACATTTTTGGTTGCGTCTCCGCTAATCCTGGGTTCGAAGATGAACACCACTTGTGGTTTATATTTGGAAATAAAAATTTAAGTGTCGGACTGAAATTTTCGTGTCCGGCACCTCTGCAATTTCATGCCAGAATATTCATTTAGATAGGAAATAGAGGAAGAGGAAGGACTCAATTCTGATCGGGCGGCTTCCCGGTCTTCGTACCGACGGTCGATCTCCCTGCTGCTGTGGTTCTCTTGGACACAAAGTTTCTGATGGTTTTGCTATCTCCACTCATGACTGCTTTTGTTTTAACATCAGTCCTGTTATCAGAAGCTTGCCCCCTCTTGTCATTCTTTTTCCCCATTTTCACAGCCTTTTGTTTGACAGATTTCCCCGACGCCTCTTGGAAGATTGGGTTGGTGTAAGTGATTGGAACAGAGATCAGCTCTTCGTTGTTACTAGCCTTATTTGTCGAGATACCGCTTGTCACAATAAAGGGGGTGGCATCCGACTTGTTGGTCAGGTCAACAAGCGGATTGCGGCTTGGTTGTCCCTTCGCTGACTCACTCTTAGCGTTCACAGAGACGCTCTGTTCATGGCCAACATTTTTGAGAATCTGCGACAGCTGAGCGGCATGATTTGCAATAATAAGTGGATGTTCTGAACCTCGAGAGTTTTCTCAATGATGGCTTGAACCTCTGTCGCTACAAAACCCTCATGTTGGAGAATCCGAAAGCGAGAGCCGATGGTTGATTCTGAACCTGGGAATTTGACCCCCTCCTTGTCTTGCCTTTGGATTTTCGTGTTACAGTCATACATTCCCCTGTCGCCTTCTCCACTTCTTTGGTGGCAGGGGTACTCTCCACCTCCTTCTCAGTCTCTTCATGAGGGGAGCTTAGAGGAACGCACACATCAAGTTTGTGCCCGTAGACCCCGCAAGAGAAACAGATAGTCTCTAAGCTCTCATACTTGACAAAAAAAGTTTTGTCCTCGAGCTGGTATTTGCTGAGTAGTAGTTTTGACAAGTCAACTTCGACACACACCCTCGCGTAACGAGCACGTGCACCTACCGTCGTGGCCAGGTCAAGCCTCACGGTCTTCCCAATACAGTTTCCAATTCGGGTGACGGCCAAGCTATTGAAATAATGAATAGGGAGCTTCGGTAAATGAACCCATGTGAGGAGGGGTCTTGATTAGTTCCTCGTCGTTAAAACTTGGTGACCATCGAGCTACTGAGAAGTAGTAATCGTAGATTTTCCAGGGTCCATCGAAAGTCACACATTGATAGTCTGAGGGATCAGAGAAGCGAACAAGGAAGAAGGAGTTTGCAACGTCGGAGACGTTGATCGACCCAGTTCGTGCCCAAAGCAATTCCAGCCTGCGCTTTACCATGCGAAAGGAAAACGTTTTCTCCATCACTTTGACCACAAGCGCTTTGGACCAGGGCTTATAGAAGCTTCGGATTTCCTCGTTCGAGAACTGAACTTTAGGGCAGCGGGGGTCGGCCACGCCTTCTTCCTGCATGGATGAAGGTGGAATAGGGAAGTCTGTAGCATCGTCTTCTGTTATCCAGTTTCAGGCTCCTCCACTTGTGACATGGCTATAAGACCTGCCAACCGGTGTGTCAAAGGGTGGTGTTTTGGTCGAGACCTTCGCGTGTCCAGCAGGTGAAGCCGATTGCGGCGGGATATCTGATTCATGGCAGATGGGGTTGGGAAGAGTTTCACGAGGTCGTTTGCGGGGTTGGGAATTAGTTGTCGATTGTCAAAGACTGACGGGGACACAGCACCAGGCACCGGCTGCAAAGGATCTGGATCCGGAGGCCGGAGATGGTCGGCCGAAGATGCACTCTCGTCGCAAGGGTTTTTCGTTGGAGAGAGCATTAGGGTTTTTTTTGCCAACCTGTTCTTGATAATGAGCCAGAGTTGGAAATTATGCTTAGGGAAACTAATTCCCTTCCACACCATATGATACCACTCAACCTCCGGCAGCTTAACTCTTATAGAATTCCACACATTTTTTAGCTTGAACTGCTGCATACTACAACCATCCCACATTAACTCTCCATCACTGTGCAAGGAGCAGGATCTTGCAGCAATAGGTCTAAGCTTCATTACCCGCCTCAGCACCCAAGAACTACTCTGCATATTAACCGACCAGATATCCTTGTTCTTGATCTTATACTTATAAACCCATGCTACCCAAAGCGAACCACTCTTAAGAACAAACTCCACAGGTGACGAAGAACATTTGCCACATTCCACTCATACAGATTCCTCAACCCTAAACCACCTTCATTTTTGGGGAAAGCCATTTTGATCCAACTGATCTTTGCATGTTCACCCTCCTCTTTCCCCCCACAAGAACCTGTTACAAATAAGCTCTATATCTCTCAAAAGGTTCTTTGGCAAAAGAAACATTGTCATCCAATATTGCAAGATTCCCCAATAACAGAGTCAATTAACTGCAATTTCCCTGCATAAGAGAGATATTTAGCCTTCCAATCTGATATCCGACCAGTAATTCTCCCTAATAGTAACCTGCATTCCGCTTTCTACCACTTCCCAGCACTTAGCACCACTCCAAGATATCTAAACGACAACTTCCCCCTCTTAAAGCCACATTTCAGGATTTCATCAGCTTCTACATCCTCAACCCCAGCAAGATAAATCTCACTTTTATCTGGATTAAACTTCAATCCCGACATAGCCTCAAACTGCTTAAGAATGTCAACCACACCTTTTACTGCAACTGCTGAACCTTTAGTAAGGACTATAAGATCATCCGCAAACGAAAAGTGAGTGACATTTACCGCTTTACACTGAGGATGAATCAAAAACTTCCTATCTTTCACTGCTTTATACATCAACCCCGAAAGCACCTCCATAGAAAGAACAAATAGGTAAGGTGACAAAGGATCACCCTGTCTAAATCCACGACCAGCTGGAAAATAACCACTCAAAGAACCATTCACACAAATCGAAAACATAGTAGTTTCCAAACAGACTTTAATCCAATAGACAAAGCTCAAAGGGAAATTCATAATCTTCAACACCTCAATGATAAAATCCCATTCAACCGAATCAAACGCCTTCATCAAGTCAATTTTTATAGCACATCTAGGGGAAATATTCTGTCTACTATACGTCCTCAAAAGTTCATGGGCCAACAACACATTGTCACTAATCAAACGCCCCTTTATGAATGCAGATTGAACCTTATCTATAACATCCGGCAAAACATCCCTCAATCTCATAGCAATCACTTTGGAAATGATTTTGTAAATTACGTTGCAGCAAGATATCGGACGAAAGTCCTTAGCATAGGCAACATTCACTTTCTTAGGAATCATTGCTAAATAAACACTATAAGAAAATAAGGAATCTTACCACTTGAGAAGAAGCTAAGAACCGCATCCGTAACATCCTGCCCAACTAAACTCCAACACCTCTTATAGAAAGCAACACTGAATCCATCAGGTCCAGGACTTTTCTCATTCGGCATAGAGTCTAGAGCAGCTTTAACCTCATTAACTGTAACTGGCCTTTCCAACATTTCAGCCTGATCATCACTTACTCTCGTTCTCACCACTGACTCTAGACCATCCAGACAACAGCTAGTTTTCTCCCCCAGGAGCTTCTTATAGAAACTCACCACAACTTCAGCAATATCATCATGATTGTCCACCTTATCCCCTTTCTCATTATAAATCAGTTGAATAGTGTTACAAGCTTGTCTAGCCTTAATACATTTGAAGAAAAATGGAGTATTGTTATCCCCATTTTCCACCCAAAGTGTACGAGCCTTAAGTCTCATAATTTCTTCCTCATTTCTCCTCAACTCATCAAGCTCCACCTTACTTACATATCCGTGAGCAAGAAACTAACTTCAGTAGCTTCACTCTTCACTCTGTTTTGAATATCATAGTAAAACTCAGACTTTAGCAGCTTGAGCTCCCTTTTCTGCGTCCTAAGCTTACCATACAGCCTATAAAAGGGCTTATCATTTGATCTTACCAGCCAAATCCTCTTAACTATTTCATCAAACTCTGGATGCCTAGCCCAACTACTGAAAAACTTGAAAGGTTTTGGTCTTGAGGCCACCACCCCTTCTATGTTAACCATAAGAGCACAATGATCAGATTCACTGCTAGTAGTAACCTCCACCTTACTAGCTGGGAAAGAGCTTTGTCATGCCAAATTTACCAATACTCTATCTAGCCTTCTTGTTATTGGCTCATCAACCCTGTTATTTGTCCATGTAAACCATGGCCCTAAGGCAGAATGCTCAAACACCTCTACCTTCTTGATGTGATTATATTTAGTGCATTTTAAGTCCATGATTAGCCTAGTGATCTCACGTGTTTGATCTCATTTT
Organism: Linum lewisii; assembly: GCA_034768395.1. Taxonomy (NCBI): domain Eukaryota; kingdom Viridiplantae; phylum Streptophyta; class Magnoliopsida; order Malpighiales; family Linaceae; genus Linum; species Linum lewisii. The sequence goes on along the minus strand of CM068304.1, from coordinate 33,041,785 downwards.
GCTATGATTTATACGCTTTTATGAATGTTTTGATGCAAAGTGCCCTTTTGTTGCCCGGTTGCCACTTTGAGGCCAATTCCATGTCTATTGGAGCTGTTTTCTTTGTATTTCAGGTCTTGGAGTTGAAGTACTGGTGACAAAGAGCACGTGGGATCAAACGGGAGGTCAATCGGAGCTAGGACGGAGGAGATATGGACGTTGCAAAATCGAAGAAAATACGACTTTCAGCTGAAGACATTTTCGGCGAAAATATCGTAGGATTTTTGCCGAAGAAGAAGTTTTCGGCGAGATTTTCAAGTCCTCGAATCGAAAACTCTAAGCAGACAAAAGACCTTTGATCACTGAAGATATTTTTGGCGAAAACATTCAAAGTTTTCGCCGAAAACTTTATAAGAAATGCACAGCCGGTCGTGAGTTTTCAAGGAGATTTTCGGCGAAAATATTACAATGTTTTCGCCGAAAATTCAAGGCTATTCCGGCGTGCTATATAAAGGTGAAAGGGGCGAGAATTTAAGGGGGATTCATTCTAATTTACAACATTATCGCCGACTCCTCTCTCTCTCAACTCATCATCATCATCGCCAATCACCATCCTCTCCCTCAAACACACACCAACCTCCCTCAATTGTTGATCAACTTGAAGATCTAAGTGAGCCTTCCACCCTTGGATTGGAGCTTGAAGAGCCAAGTGGGAAGATCCTCCATGGAAGCAAGGATGGTCTCCTCTACTCAATTTCAGGTTTCTTCCATGGTTAAGCTAGGCTAAGCTTAGGTTTAGTTTAGTGAGGGATGGATCAAGCTAGGATAGGTGATTGATTGTATGGATTGAGTTTCTCATAGCCATTTGTGTAAGATGATGATCTAGACCTGTGCTTTGTAGCCATTAGAGTTTGATTTACTCTTTTGGTATTGTTTATGTCTTTCAATACATGAGAATGATTGATTGATGTTGATCTAAGGTTGTAGGATTGTAATAGGATGATTTGAGAGATTGGATTATACAACTGCAACCATTTTGAGCTTGTTTTCCTTGTTGTCATTTTATCAAACACTTGGTGTGCATTTAGTTTTCTCTCATTTTAAGGTTGAAAGACCCTTTTGATTGCTAGACTAGTGTTATATGATTGACATGAGAGTGTCTTGCATCATTTACCTTGTGTTGGATGATTGTTGGCATAGAATTCAAGTTCCAAGCATTTCATCGAGCTAGTTTAAAGCATTCCATTCCCTTTGTTCACATAGCGAGAGCATGGTGCATTTGGTCTAGGAATAGAGAGTCAATTGTGCGAGAGTTCGTTGATTCTACTTGAGTGATTTGCATGGTCATTAATTACACATCGTTGCTTGAGATTCAATCCAGCTTTCATGAACCTTGAGCTTGAAGAAATCCCTAGCTAGACTAAACTCCTTTCTCTCTTGTTTGATCCTCAATTCCTCTTGTTAGTTTTTCCTTGTTTGTTAATGCTTTTGACTTGTTTTCTTTCAAAACCAAAACTCAATTTTAAATGTTTAGACCGTTCATGAACTTTGTGAGTATTAGCCTATGAGAGGACCTCGTGGAATACGACCTTGATAAAACTCCTTATCAAGTTTTTGGCGCCGTTGTCGGGGAACTCTCATTCCTAAGAAAGCAATTATTAGTGAACCGATCTTTACACTTGATGACACTCGATTTGACGTGATTATCAGCCTCATTTAAGCGACATTTCCTTGCTTGAAACGTGGTTTTAGGGGTAAAATAGCGAATATTCACTCAACTACCCTATTTCCTACCGATTTGGTTACTTTGGCCCTTTTTGGGTCTATGTGATGGTTTGTCTAGTGTTTTTGTGAAAGCACAGGTTTTTGCCATCATTTATGTAGTCACGGACGTGTCAAGACCTCAAGGAGTGAACCGGAATCGAACCAGAAATCGAACCAGAGTCAGAACCAAAGATCCAACTGCCCAGCACAATGTTTTCGCCGAAAAGACTATGAGGATTTCGGCGAAAATTCCTTCAGAAACTCACAGGCAACGTCAGCCGATTTACACTGAAGTTTTCGGCGAAAACTTCCTTAAGTTTTCGCCGAAAATCATAGAAGAAATCAAACAGGGGATTTTAACTAAAGTCTTCGGCGAAAATTAATTGATATTTTCGCCGAAAATATCTTCCAAATCCGGCGCTGTATTGGAAACCCTAAGCGTACCTATTTAAAGAGAAGCAGTCGGCGGCCCAAAGGGAGAGGGGAATCATTATTCATATTTTCACACATCAGACTTTTGAGAGTCAGCCGACTCTAGGGTCGATAGATAGAGTTTAGAGAGTTCGAAGATTCGTGGAGAGATCGTGACGCCATCCTTCCACCTCGGAGAGCTCGGAGCTTAAAGTTGAAGATCCAGGAGATTGAAGCTTCGCGAGAGACGTCAGAATTAGGTTTTTCAGTTCATATCTGTTCTTCCTCTGTATGATGATCTTCTTTGTTGCCTTTGATTCTTCTGTTATCGTTATGAGTAGCTAAACTTGTAGAGCTCAGATTAGATGAACCCTAAGTGACCCAGGGCTTTAAAGCGGTCACGGATTGGCGGTAATTAGATTCGAAGTTCAATCAGTTTCTCTTTGCATGTTGTTTTGTTCTTGATTGTTTATGTTTCTTCTCTGGTTGATCGCCTAGATTAGGTTTTTGCAAGCTAGGGTTAGTCGCCAAACATCTTCCTGCTTTGGCGCATAAACTTGTCTTACATGATCACCTAGTTTAGATTCTTGTTAAGCTGAGGATAGAAGCGAACGCTCGCCTCTCTTTAAAACACCAATTCAATCAATTAACCTTATAATTGGAGCATGCCTTTCGTAGAACCGGTTAGGGTTCATCCACTGCAAGAGTAACTCATTAATCATTAGTAATTGCACCAGTTAATTAAGTCGTTGCGAGAGGCGACCGTACCCGGGCGGCTAGTTAATCTTGGTAGTTAGAACGGATAGAGCGAACGTTCGCCGGTCTTAAACCTAAGGGTAAGGAGTTATGGTGGTGTATAGAAACCGATTGAATTAGAATTGAAAACCGCTGATCTTGTGATTGTCGTTGCTCTGGTGATCTAAGGGGGATTCAAAATCTAAGTTCGTCTATCTTCCTGATAGTCAACTGTTTTAATCTTTCTGTCTTTTATTTTCCTTTGTTTATTAGATTAGAAGTCGTGGAACTCACACCACGCACAAAGTGTTAAAACCTGAGTAATTTTCCAGCTTCTTTGAGTAGTCGATTAGTAGAAACCCTGTGGAATACGATCTACCCTAGCTTCACAGCTTGGTAGTATTTGATACCGCTAAAACTGCAGCATCAAATTGGCGCCGTTGCCGGGGACTCTTCTAATTGTTTGAAAGAAGAGTTGGCAAATTATTCTTCTACCTTTCCGCCTTACCATTTAATTTTCCTCCATATTTCCATGATTTACCTGGGTAGTGCTTTTGAGTTTTAATTATGCAGGATTATAGGTGGGATGACCAGTACCAAGGGTGGTACATCAATGAAGCACCATATATTGAAGACTCCCAAGAGATGGATTTACACACTTATGAGCATCAACAATGGATGGCAAGCACCCAAGCCGCGATCGACAACCTCCAATCAACGGATGATGTTGTTGATGAATTGAACGCCGCGCTCAAGCGACTACTGCAATTGAAGGGAGAAGATACTCATGAGCATGTCGAAGAAGAGCCAGAAGCTATACACCACCAACAAAATCACCAAGATGTGTATATACCGGCTCATCAGCATCGACAACAGACGGCAAGAGTAAAATCCATCTTGGATGATCTCATTTCGAAGCTACAAGCTCATAACGTGGTGGATGTCGAGATCGTGCAACCAAATCCACTAATGGAAGAAGATGCTCAAGAACTGTACGAGGATGAACATGACAATCTCACCCATAACTATTGCGAGCTAGAAGCGTCTGATGAAGAATCCTTGGCGGTGGCGGTTGATGAAGACATAGAGCCAATCCATCTTGAAGTTGAAGCTGAAGAGAAGCACGAAGAAATCGAGGAGATATCCTCAATTGAGCTTCCGCCAAGCCAACCTATAGATCAAGCCAGAGACGAGCACGTGGGAATCAAAGACGTCAAGGATTTGGAAGTACACACACTCGATCCCGAGAGACCTCTTGACGAGCATCAGGTGGAGAAGATGGAGCTCATTAACCATGCCACGCCGTACTACCTCTTTCCTCCTCCAGAAGGAGAATTCAAGAAGAACTGGTCATCCAACCAGAATCGCAATCTATTGGAGCACTACCGGTTACATCACCCGTCTGGAGTGCTACATGGCACTCAACCGCACACCTTGAAGTAGACGATTGACTTCAAGGAACTCCTAAGTTGGGGTCCCTAACAGGTACCGTCCGGCTCAAGGACGTTAAAAGAGAGCGCTTCGTGGGAGGCAACCCACAGTTGGAGTCCGTTTTTGAATTATTGAGTCAGTCTTTTTCGTCGTTCGAGTCGGTTTCGGGGAGCCAAAGTGTCTGTTTTCTTTTATTTTCGTCTGTTTTAATTTTTTTTGTGTCAGGTCAAATTTTCGCCGAAAATTCCTCAGATTTTTCGGCGAAAACCTTAGTCTGTTTGAGTCTGTTCTGTTTTTGAATTAGTTTTCGCCAAAAACTTCTAAATGTTTTCGGCGAAAATGCTTAGTTAAGTTGTTTGTCTTTGTTTTCAAAGTAGTTTTCGCCGAAAACTTCACCAGTTTTTCGGTGAAAACTTTAGTTGGGTCAGAAAATTTTCGAAAACCTTTAAAAAAAAAAGAGTCAAAATATTTTCAAAATTCCCCTAACCGTTTTTGTTCGACTTTTATTATGTGTGGATCCGGGGCACTTGTCCCGGTATCCTTTTGATCTTTTTGTTGTTTATGTTTTTGTAGGAACTTGAGTAGCTACTCCGCTCTACTCCGGACTCTCCGTGCTCATCCCTACACCGACAATCACCTTCCAGGTTCTTCGTATCTCTCTACTCTAGTTTAGTCCTGTGAGGACACAGAACCGTTTAAGTGTGGGGTAGGATTCTAGGATTATGCATGATCTTGCTTAATTTTCTGTGATTCTATGGTTCATTTTTGAAAATTCTCTAGCATAGAATTGCTCAATTCTTGACTTTTGATGTTAAATTGCCTTCAATTTTGAACAATGACGTCTAGACTGTTCCACTTAGAACCTGTAACCAACGTGTCGAAACTGATATTAAATGAGTCTAGGTCAGAACAGATCACAAATCACTTCGGTAGTTGAAATTTGAATTAATTGAATTAATTGGTTTGTTAATAACAAAGCTCGATAACACTGTTCTAAGATGATAAATGCTAGCTTCTTCCATGTTTTTCACTCCATATTTGATCACCTGTGATTGTGGCTTGAGATTAGACGGAAATCCAATTCGAAATCTTGTGTAAAAAGTTATAACTAGCTAGGATTAAGTGGCTAAATGGTTAAATCAAGTAATTGAGTTAATCAAATTAATGTTAAGTTCTTTAAAGTGCTAAAAATAAAGCTAGGCAAGCCCGACACCTAAGTGAAGTGTTCGGGTTGAGCACTAGCATAAGCACAAATACTGTGAGCTAGGCAGGTCCAACACCTAAGTGAAGTGTTTGGTATCGAGCACTAGTATGCAGTAAATCAATTGAAGGAAGAAGTTGAACTTGAAATAAATCATTGTTTAAATCGGTCCTAGCTAGAACATGTAACGTACAGATCTAGAAACGGATGAAGTCGAGTCGATAGCCACGTCACTTTTCCTACCTCCACATCCACATCATGGTTAGAGCTTAAAGTCTTTTTTATTAGAATTGGTGTTATCGTAGTCGGTTAATCATAATTAATTGTTTTGTCAAGAAACGAGCTTTATTGAAACTACTACTTGAAGTGTGCAGAAAACAGTGAGATCGAAAACTTGTTTGATTGATGTTCTTGCATGTGTAGGTCACTTTTTCTACGTGGAACAGTCTAAACCAAATTGTTAGAATTGAATCTCGGTTTAATCTCGTGTCATTTGTGAATTTGAGTGTGTTCTAGTTCAGTTTGCTTGAGGACAAGCAAAAGCTTAAGTGTGGGGTATTGATGACACTCGATTTGACGTGATTATCAGCCTCATTTAAGCGACATTTCCTTGCTTGAAACGTGGTTTTAGGGGTAAAATAGCGAATATTCACTCAACTACCCTATTTCCTACCGATTTGGTTACTTTGGCCCTTTTGGGTCTATTTGATGGTTTTCTAGTGTTTTTGTGAAAGCACAGGTTTTTGCCATCATTTATGTAGCCACGGACGTGTCAAGACCTCAAGCAGTGAACCAGAATTGAACCAGAAATCGAACTAGAGTCAGAACCGAAGATCCAACTGCCCAGCACAATGTTTTTGCCGAAAAGACTATGAGGATTTCGGCGAAAATTCCTTCAGAAACTCACAGGCAACGTCAACCGATTTACACTGAAGTTTTCGGCGAAAACTTCCTTAAGTTTTCGCCGAAAATCATAGAAGAAATCAAACAGGGGATTTTAACTAAAGTCTTCGGCGAAAATTATTTGATATTTTTGCCGAAAATATCTTCCAAATCCGGCGCTGTATTGGAAACCCTAAGCATACCTATTTAAAGAGAAGCAGCCGGCGGCCCAAAGGGAGAGGGGAATCATTATTCATATTTCACACATCAGACTTTTGAGAGTCAGCCGACTCTAGGGTCGATAGATAGAGTTTAGAGAGTTCGAAGATCCGTGGAGAGATCGTGACGCCATCCTTCCACCTCGGAGAGCTCGGAGCTTAAAGTTGAAGATCCAGGAGATTGAAGCTTCGCGGGAGTCGTCAGAATTAGGTTTTTCAGTTCTTGTATGTTCTTCCTCTGTATGATGGTCTTCTTTGTTGCCTTTGATTCTTCTGTTATCGTTATGAGTAGCTGAACTTGTAGAGCTTAGATTAGATGAACCCTAAGTGACCCAGGGCTTTAAAGCGGTCACGGATTGGCGGTAATTAGATTCGAAGTTCAATCAGTTTCTCTTCGCATGGTTGTTTTGTTCTTGATTGTTTATGTTTCTTCTCTGGTTGATCGCCTAGATTAGGTTTTTGCAAGCTAGGGTTAGTCGCCAGACATCTTCCTGCTTTGGCTCATAAACTTGTCTTACTTGATCACCTAGTTTAGATTCTTGTTAAGCTGAGGATAGAAGCGAACGCTCGCCTCTCTTTAAAACACCAATTCAACCAATTAACCTTATGATTGGAGCGTGCCTTTCGTAGGAACCGGTTAGGGTTAATCCACTGCAAGAGTAACTCATTAATCATTAGTAATTGCACCAGTTAATTAAGTCGTTGCGAGAGGCGACCGTACCCGGGTGCTAGTTAATCTTGGTAGTTAGAACGGATAGACCGAACGTTCGCCGGTCTTAAACCAAAGGGTAAGGAGTTATGGTGGTGTATAGAAACCGATTGAATTAGAATTGAAAACCGCTGATCTTGTGATTGTCGTTGCTCTGGTGATCTAAGGGGGATTCAAAATCTAAGTTCGTCTATCTTCCTGTTAGTCAACCGTTTTAATCTTTCTGTCTTTTATTTTCCTTTGTTTATTAGATTAGAAGTCGTGGAACTCACACAAAGTGGTGAAAAGTGTTAAAACCTTAGTAATTTGCCAGCTTCTTTGAGTAGTCGATTAGTAGAAACCCTGTGGAATACGATCTACCCTAGCTTCACAGCTTGGTAGTATTTGATACCGCTAAACTGCAGCATCAACACTTCCTTCCATTTTCCTTTTAGCTTCCTTGTTACTCTTCGTTCACCTTGTTATCCCGCATCGTTATATTACTCGGGTGTGTTTGTTGTGCTTGTTTGCAGGAGAATTGGGTTAGTGCATGAGGCGTTTAGCTCGTCTTCAAGCACGACTCAAAGGATTAGAACAAGTGCTCGAACCACGGACTACTTCCCCACCTCCTACAGTTGAAGAACAAGAAGTTGACCGCATCTCACATCACACTATGTCTCATCAAGAGGACGAGGATGACCAATCGGTACATTCGCATCACACTAATGAAGATGATCAATCACAAAGAGGTGCGAGCGCACACTAGCTGATTATGCTCGCCCAACCCTTGAAGGGGCAGCCTCGAGTATCGTGCGAAGACTGGTAAATGCAAGAAACTTCGAGTTGAAGCCTAATATGATTCAGATGGTACAGAACGAAGTGGTGTTCAACGGTATAGACGGAGAGTGCCCGTCTAGACACTTGAAGGACTTTCTAGAGATATGCGATACGATGAAGAACGATCAAGTTCACCCGGATTGTGTGCGGCTCCGACTCTTTCCCTTCTCACTCAAAGGTCGAGCCAAGTCTTGGTTGGAGAACCAACCTAGTAGAACATTCACTACATGGGAGGGACTAGCCGAAGCCTTCCTCGAGGAATTCTTTCCCCCCTATATGACGGATGCAATCCGGGATCGAATCAATGATGTGAATTTTATTAGTACATTTTAAGCTTATGAATGACCTATGAAATACCCGTGTTTATTCGTGAAATGACATGACTTATATGCTTTTATTGAAATTTTGTGCAAAGTGTCATTTTGTTGTCCGGTTGCTACTTTGGAGCCAAATTCGTGGGCTATTGGAGTTGCCTCTGTGCATTTTCAGGTTATGGCATCAAAGTACGGATGACAAGGAGCGCATAGGAGCAAATGGGAGGTCATTTGGAGTCCGGACGAGGGAGATGTGAGCATTACTAGATCGAGCTTTCTGCAGAGTGCAGGGGTGCATGCCGTGCATGATGCACGCCGTGCACCGTGCACGGTTTGGTGCACGGGCTGTCCAGGAGGCTCCGAAGAAGATTCAGCTCCAAGGTGCACGCCGTGCAGCCTTGCACGCCGTGCACCCTGCACGCCGTGCATAGGTGCACGCCGTGCACTGTCCCCTGCACTATATATATTCTTGTTTTTGGCCATTTTGAGAATTTGGATCACATCTCTTGAACCCCAAACACATATCCACGAACCCTCAAACCCTAGAACACGTTTTGGGAGCAATTTGAAGCCATTGGAGCTAGGATTGAAGCCAACAAACCTTGGGAGAAGTGCTTACAAGTGGAGAAGTGAAGATCATCTCAAGGATTCATCCATGGTGTTCTTGGTGACCATTCTTCCTTCTTTTCTCTTTACTCCTTTGGCCATGTGTGGCTGATTTTCCTGGGTTCATCTTGGATGGGTAGATTAGTTGTGCTATGATAGAGAGATGATTGTATAGAACTTGCCATGATTGATCTTGGTTGTATGAGGATGATTCCTAGACTTGTTCTTAATGCCATTTTATGCCATGTTTGCTTAATTTGGTCCATTCATTGTGATTTGATGCATGAGAGTGCTTGGATTGCATAGATTGTAGGTCTAGGGATTGAAGTGAGTGTGTTCTAAGAGATTAGATCATCTTATTTCAACCATTTTCACTTGATTTCTCTCTTGGGCATTTTATCGAACACTTGGTGTGCATGTGGATTTTCATTCAATTGAGTGTGAAAATGCTTTTTGGTGAATCTCTTAGTGTTAGGGCATTGATATGAGAGTGTTGTGCCTAGCCTTGTGGTCATAGAGTCTTAAGAGAGGGTCTTGTGTCTTGGCATTTCATCAAACACTTAGAATGCATCCTTTTTTTCACTTAGCTTGAGAGCGAGAGCCTAAGTTGAGTGGTATTAGGATAGGGATTAGATGCTACGAGAGTGCATTGAGTCTACAGAAGTGAAATGCATGGTCATCCGAATGCAAACTCGATCTTGATTAGCTTGTTTGTTCAATTAGACATCTTGAGCATGATGAAACTACCTACCAAGAGAACCCCTTTGTCTTTGATTTGCACCACTTTATTTCTCTTTCTTTATTTAGTTTCCTTTAAGTTTTTAATTCCTATTTCAAACCAAAACTCCTTTCAAATGAATAGACCGTCTACGAGGAATGTGAGTAGAGGCCATTGAGAGAACCCCGTGGAATACGACCTTGGTAAACCCGCTTTTATCAAGTTTTTGGCGCCGTTGCCGGGGACCTTTCTCATTCCTTTGAAAGCACTTAGTAGTGGACCGATCTATTCACTTCCTTCCAATTTAGTTTTTGCTTCCTTGTTGCTCTTTGTTTACTTTATTATCCCGCATCATTGTATTACTCGGGTGTGTTTGTTGTGCTTGTTTGCAGGAGATTTTGGGTTAGTGCATGAGGCGTTCAGCTCGTCTTCAAGCACGAATCCAAGGACTAGAACAAGTGCTCAAGTCACCTACCACTTCCACACCTCCTATAGTTGAAGAAGAAGAAGTTGATCGCATCTCACACTACACTATGTCTCAACACGGGGATGACGATGACCAATCGGTACATTCACACCACACTAATGATGATGATCACTCACAAAGGGGTGCAAGACGTACCTTGGCGGATTATGCTCGTCCTACTCTTGAAGGGGCAGCCTCTAGCATTGTTCGAAGACCCGTCAATGCTAGGAACTTTGAGCTCAAGCCTAATATGATCCAAATGGTTCAAAATGGAGTGGTGTTCAATGGCATTGATGGTGAATGTCCATCTAGGCATCTCAAGGACTTCTTGGAGATTTGTGACACGGTTAAGAATGATCAAGTTCACCCGGATTGCATACGACTCCGACTCTTCCCCTTCTCACTCAAAGGTCGATCCAAGTCTTGGTTGGAGAACCAACCTAGTAGAACATTCACTACATGGGAGGGCCTAGCCGAAGCTTTCCTTGAAGAATTCTTTCCTCCCTATATGACGGATGCAATCCGAGACCGCATCAACCACTTCATACAACACAAGGGAGAGCTCTTCCATGAGACTTGGAATAGGTTCCAAGCCATTCTTCGGTCTTGTCCTCATCACAACTTCGCCGAATGGAGCTTGGCGGACATCTTTGCTAGGTCCCTTGATTTTGAGAATACAAGGATGATCAACCAAGCCGCCGGAGGTGACTTAAGGATGCTCACTCCCGAAGATGCTCTAGAACTCTTCGCGGAGATGGCCAACAAGACAAGGAGTTGGTCTCGACAACAACCTCCTAAGTCTAAGTATGGAAGTGACACGCACTATGACTCTCGGTCCGTAAGTGTTGATGCACCAAAGGAGTCATCCACCTATGGGAAAAACATAAGTTACCGGAACATCGAGATGAAGATGATCCAATGATCGCTCTCCTTATGTCTAAGATCGACGCCATGGCTTCACAAGTAAGCAACCTAAGCATGCCTAAGCATCCCTCCAAGGTTCAATCATCTCATGTGGGTAATCCACCGGTTGCTTCGGTATTTTGTTGTGAGGGTTGTGGGGGTCAAGGCCACGATGTTAGTGCTTGTCCTTCCACCACTCCTGAACTTGGCCAAGGCGACCTTGAGGAGGTAAGCTTCGCACAAGGTCAAGGTTTCCATGGTAATTTCAGCCCCCAAGGTAACTATCAAGGTAACTATAACCGACCTTGGTACAACAAGTCTAACCAAGGTTACCAAGGCCAAGGGAGTCAAGGTAGTGGTTATAACAAGGGCTACAACCAAGGAAATCAAGGAGGTTATCAAGGTTATAGGGGTTATCAAGGCAACCAATGGTCTCAAGGAAGTAACCTAAACCAAAGTAGCCAAGGGACTCAAGGAGGACCCCAAGGTCAAGGGCACCACGGGGGAAATCAATGGAATCAAAGTGGACATCCAAGTCAAGGTTTCCAAGGTCCTTCCCCACCGGGAATGTACAACCATAGAGGTGAAGGACCACCCGGGTTCAACAAGCCTCCTCAAAATAAGGAGGGTGGTTCTTCGATCTCTCAAGAAGACACCAATGCGGCAATGATCCAACTCATCAAGAATCAACAAGCTTCAATTGCCAATTTGGAGAACCAATTAGGACATATTTCTAAGGCACTCTCGGAGAGACCAAAGGGTAGCCTACCCTCCAACACCGAAGTCAACCCCAAGGCTCCCGAGGAGCTTATGATGGTAACTTTGAGGAGTGGTAAGCAAGTCCAAGACCCAACGCCTAAAGCGGTAAGAACTCAAGATGATGACTATGTTTTGGTTGAAGACGTTGTTTCCGATGATGACACGGATAAGATTGAAGTTAAAGATAGAAGAGCCAAGGCTAAAGAAGCTTCTAAGAAGAGCAATACGGTTGGTTCTCAAGAGGCTACGACGAGTGCCACTCCGGTCTCTCCTCCCGCACCGGTTGTGCCTCCGTACAAGCCTAAACCACCTTATCCTTCTCGCTTGAAGGCGGATTCCATGGAAAAAGATTTCAAGAGGTTTGTTGAGATTCTTGACAAGGTGCAATTCACAATGCCTTTTGGAGAAGCAATCACCAAGATGCCTCAATATGCGAAGTTCATGAAAGAGATCTTCACCAACAAACGCAAGCTTAAGGATGTAACTTCGGCAAAGCTCAACGAACAATGCTCCACCATTCTCTCTAAGCAACCACCGGAGAAGCTTAAGGATCCAGGTAGCTTTACTATTCCTTGCACTATTGGTGAGCATGCAATAAGTAGAGGCTTAGCCGATTTGGGTGCTAGTATCAATGTTATGCCATATTGCATGTTTAAGAAGCTGGGCCTAGGAAAACTAAAACCAACCCTCATGAATGTTCAATTAGCGGATAAGTCCATGAAATCCCCTCGTGGTATTGTTGAAGATGTGTTGGTTAAGGTCGGTGCTTTTGAATTCCTTGTGGATTTTGTTATTCTAGATGCTATGGGTGGTACCGATGTGCCTTTGATTCTAGGACGACCTTTCTTAGCAACGTCTCGTGCTTTGATTGATGTCTACGGTGGTAAACTTACACTTAGGGTCGATAATGAATGCATGATCTTTGACCGTTCAAATGGCATGGAGTTTACTTTGTCTTATGCTAGTCACCATGATCCTAAGAATCCGCATGAGCTTACTTCGGCTACTAATAGCACTAACCTTGTCCGTCATAGTCTTGCGGAGTTGTTTGCTCTTAGTGATGTGCAGGAGAAAAAGGATGAAGTAAAGAAGACTCCACCTAAGGCTAAGAAGAAAGGTGTGGAGAAGCCACCCGAGAAGGGCAAGGAAGCCGCACCGATGGGTGAGACTAGCAAGACTAAGAAGCCACCCGATGAGAGAATTCACTCCAAGTGGTTTGGCCCCTTCTCCATTGCTCACACTTCATCATCCGGGAAATCCGAGCTCACACCTCCCGAAGTCGGTAAGGTTCAATTCAAGTTTCGTGTGCCATGCCAAGGTAATGACTTCGATTTCAAAGAGGTAATGAGTTGGGATGGTTTTACTTAGCTGGTCTGTGTGCTTCGTCGAGCTTAAGACGTTAACCAAGCGCTTATTGGGAGGCACCCCATGTTATCCTTAATCTTTTGTTTTTAATTGTTCTTTGAGGTTTTTGTGTTGTTTTAGCTTTTTGAATAAGGTTTGGCAAGCATTTTGGATCACTCTTCACCAAGGATCATCATGGAACTTTTTCACCTCTATTACGTCCTATGCTCCTCTCTACCAATGCGGTAACTTCGTTCCACCTTACCCTCTCTCTCTTGATCATTGAGGACAATGCTCATGTTAGTCATAGGGGAGTTTGAGGTTTGGTGTGATTATTTGTCGGTAGAAGTCTTAAGCTATGTTTTGATGTGTTGCATGATCTTAATTGAATGTCGAATTCCTCTATTGTAGAATCGTTCGGTTCTTGACTTTTGGGTTTAATTGACTTCAAGTTTTCACAATGACGTTTAGACTGTCCTACTTAGAACCCGTAACCAGCATGTTAGCACTAATATCAAATGAGTCTGGGCCAGAACTGAGATTTTATCACTCTTGTATGTTGGTTGATTGGTTTGATACGTGTTTTTATACCGCTCAATAACACCGGTCTAAGTTGATGAAGGCAATCAGAATTTTCACCCCTTTTCCATGTCTTTCTTTACCCTTTTTTGATCCTTCGTGATTGTGGCTTGAGATTAGACGGAATCCAATTCGAAATCTTGTGTGGAAGTTGTAAGGGGCTAAGGATCAAGTGGCTAAATTGTGAAGAAAAAAAAATGCTCAAAAGAAAAGCTAGGCAAGCTCGGCACCTAAGTGAAGTGTCGGGTTGAGCACTAAGCAAAAGGGCAAAGGTTGTGAGCTAGGCAGGTTCAACACCTAAGTGAAGTGTTGAATCGAGCACTAGTATGCAGTAAGAAAAAAAAAAGAGTTCTCAAATGTAGCCCTTGATCCTAGCCAGAGTTTTGTAAAGTGCGGATCTAGAAGCGGATGAAGTCGAGTCGATAGCCACATCATAATCACTCACCACTTACGATCCATATCCCGATTTCAAGTCCTTTTGATTAGAGTTGGTGTTGTCGTGGTCGGTTTTGCTGTGTCCCAATCAGCCACTACTTGAAGTGTGCAGAAATTAGTGAGGTTTAGACTTGTTTGGTTGATGTTCTTGCATGTGTAGGTTTAGTTTGTTCGTGGAACAGTTTAAGCTAAATTGTGATTGCTTGAATCTCAATGGACCGAACTTGTCATTTGTGAACTTGGATGTTTTCTAATTCATTTGCTTGAGGACAAGCAAAGCTTAGTCGTAGGGGAATTTGATGTGACTTTTATTAGTACATTTTAAGCTTATGAATGACCTATGAAATACCCATGTTTATTCGTGAAATGACATGACTTATATGCTTTTATTGAAATTTTGTGCAAAGTGTCATTTTGTTGTCCGGTTGCTACTTTGGAGCCAAATTCGTGGGCTATTGGAGTTGCCTCTGTGCATTTTCAGGTTATGGCATCAAAGTACGGATGACAAGGAGCGCATAGGAGCAAACGGGAGGTCATTTGGAGTCCGGACGAGGGAGATGTGAGCATTACAAGATGGAGCTTTCTGCAGAGTGCAGGGGTGCACGCCGTGCAGATGTGCACGCCGTGCATGATGCACGCCGTGCACCGTGCACGGTTTGGTGCACGGGCTGTCCAGGAGGCTCCGAAGAAGATTCAGCTCCAAGGTGCACGCCGTGCAGCCTTGCACGCCGTGCACCCTGCACGCCGTGCATAGGTGCACGCCGTGCACTGTCCCCTGCACTATATATATTCTTGTTTTTGGCCATTTTGAGAATTTGGATCACATCTCTTGAACCCCAAACACATATCCACGAACCCTCAAACCCTAGAACACGTTTTGGGAGCAATTTGAAGCCATTGGAGCTAGGATTGAAGCCAACAAACCTTGGGAGAAGTGCTTACAAGTGGAGAAGTGAAGATCATCTCAAGGATTCATCCATGGTGTTCTTGGTGACCATTCTTCCTTCTTTTCTCTTTACTCCTTTGGCCATGTGTGGCTGATTTTCCAGGGTTCATCTTGGATGGGTAGATTAGTTGTGCTATGATAGAGAGATGATTGTATAGAACTTGCCATGATTGATCTTGGTTGTATGAGGATGATTCCTAGACTTGTTCTTAATGCCATTTTATGCCATGTTTGCTTAATTTGGTCCATTCATTGTGATTTGATGCATGAGAGTGCTTGGATTGCATAGATTGTAGGTCTAGGGATTGAAGTGAGTGTGTTCTAAGAGATTAGATCATCTTATTTCAAC
Organism: Linum lewisii; assembly: GCA_034768395.1. Lineage (NCBI taxonomy): Eukaryota > Viridiplantae > Streptophyta > Magnoliopsida > Malpighiales > Linaceae > Linum > Linum lewisii. The sequence goes on along the minus strand of CM068304.1, from coordinate 33,026,220 downwards.
CATTTTCACTTGATTTCTCTCTTGGGCATTTTATCGAACACTTGGTGTGCATGTGGATTTTCATTCAATTGAGTGTGAAAATGCTTTTTGGTGAATCTCTTAGTGTTAGGGCATTGATATGAGAGTGTTGTGCCTAGCCTTGTGGTCATAGAGTCTTAAGAGAGGGTCTTGTGTCTTGGCATTTCATCAAACACTTAGAATGCATCCTTTTTTTCACTTAGCTTGAGAGCGAGAGCCTAGGTTGAGTGGTATTAGGATAGGGATTAGATGCTACGAGAGTGCATTGAGTCTATAGAAGTGAAATGCATGGTCATCCGAATGCAAACTCGATCTTGATTAGCTTGTTTGTTCAATTAGACATCTTGAGCATGATGAAACTACCTACCAAGAGAACCCCTTTGTCTTTGATTTGCACAACTTTATTTCTCTTTCTTTATTTAGTTTCCTTTAAGTTTTTAATTCCTATTTCAAACCAAAACTCCTTTCAAATGAATAGACCGTCTACGAGGAATGTGAGTAGAGGCCATTGAGAGAACCCCGTGGAATACGACCTTGGTAAACCCGCTTTTATCAATCAACCACTTCACACAACACAAGGGAGAGCTCTTCCATGAGACTTGGAATAGGTTCCAAGCCCTTCTTCGGTCTTGTCCTCATCGCAACTTCGCCGAATGGAGCTTGGCGGATATCTTTGCTAGGTCCCTTGATTTTGAGAATACAAGGATGATCCACCAAGCCGTCGGAGGTGACCTAAGGATGCTTACTCCCGAAGATGCTCTCGAACTCTTTGCGGAGATGGCCAACAAGACAAGGAGTTGGTCTCGACAACAACCTCCGAGGTCTAATTATGGAAGTGACACTCACTATGACTCTAGAGCTATAAGTGTTGATGCACCAAAGGATTCGTCTACCTATGGGAAGAAGCCTAAGTTACCGGGACATCGAGATGAGGATGACCCTATGTTTGAGCTTCTCATGTCTAAGATAGATGCTATGGCATCTCAGGTAAGTAACTTGAGTATGCCTAAGCATCCCTCCAAGGTTCCATCATCTCAAGTGGGTAATCCCCCAGTTGCTTCAATATACTGTTGTGAATGTTGTGGGGGTCAGGGTCACGACTTCAGTGCTTGCCCTTCCGCCACTCCTGAGCTTGGTCAAGGCGACCACAATGAGGAGGTAAGCTTCGCTCAAGGTCAAGGATTCCATGGTAATTTCAGCCCCCAAGGTAACTATCAAGGTAACTATAATCGACCGTGGAACCAAGGTGGTGGGTACAACAAGTCAAATCAAGGATACCAAGGCCAAGGGAATCAAGGTAGTGGTTACAACAAGGGTTACAACCAAGGAAATCAAGAAGGATTCCAAGGTTTTAGAGGGTATCAAGGCAACCAATGGTCTCAAGGAAGTAACCTCAACCAAGGTAGTCAATGGACTCAAGGAGGTCCCCAAGGTCAAGGGAACCAAGGGGGAAATCAATGGAATCAAAGTGGACATCCAAATCAAGGTCCCCAAGGACCTACTCCACCGGGAATGTACAATCATAGAGGTGATGGACCACCCGGATTCAACAAGCCACCTCACAACAAAGAGGGCGTTTCTCCAATATCTCAAGAGGATACCAACGCGGCAATGATTCAACTTATAAAAAATCAACAAGCTTCGATTGCAAATTTGGAGAATCAAATGGGACACATTGCTAAGACACTTTCGGAGCGACCCTCGGGTACTTTGCCTTCCAATACCGAAGTCAACCCCAAAGGTCCGGAGCATTGCAAGGTAGTGACATTGAGAAGTGGAAAACCTTTGCAAGATGCAACCCCTTCCCCAATTGACTCTCAAAAGGTACAAGATCCTAATCTAATGGTTGATGAAGATGATATCAAGGATCCTTCGGATGAAGTTGAGGTTGAAGTCGAACCTCCTACGGGTAATGTAAGTACTAAGGTTGGCAAGGAACCTAGTAAGGCTACATCGAGTACACCACCGGTCTCTCCTCCCGCACCGGTTGTACCTCCATACAAGCCTAAGTTTCCATACCCCTCTCGAGTGAGTAAGGATGGCCTTGAGAAGGTTTTTAAGAAGTTTGTGGAGCGGCTTAGTCAAATGCAGTTCTCTCTTCCGTTTCCCGAAGCTATGACTATGATGCCTCAATATGCTAAGTTCATGAAGGAACTCTACACCAACAAGAGGAAGCTACCGGAGACACCTCTAGTCCACCTCAATGAGGAATGCTCCGCCGTTCTCTTCAGGAGTCCACCGGAAAAGCTTAAGGATCCAGGTACTTTTACTATCCCTTGTGCTATAGGCAATACCTCTTTGGCTAATGGTCTTGCGGATCTAGGTGCTAGTATTAATGTCATGCCTTATTGCATATTCGAGAAACTAGGGTTGTCTAATCTTCGCCCTACTCGTATGTACATTCAACTTGCGGACAAGCTGACCAAGATGTCCTAGGGGGATTGTTGATGATGTGCTAGTTAAAGTAGGTCCTTTTGTGTTCCTAGTTGATTTTGCGGTCATTGATACCGATGATGTTGATGTCTCATTGATATTTGGTAGACCATTTCTTGCTACTTCTCGTGCTTTAATTGATGTGCATAATGGGAAATTGACATTGAGAGTAGGACAAGAGAGTGTCACGTTTTGCATAGCCGATGGCATGAAGTTTGCTCACGCACAAGATGATTTAGAGTACTCGTGTGATACTATTGCTTCGGCTAGTGTGTGTAGTATTTCTAACTTCGTGTGTCGAGATTCTTTGGATGTTTGCCTTAGAATGAATGTGCAGGAACATTTAGACATCCCAGAATTAAAAGCTCAGGTGGCTTATCTTGATGAAGGGAGAGACAAGTTGGAGAGTGAGACAGTTTTTGTTGCTCTTCCAAAGGTGGAAAGGGTGAAGACCTCCTATGAAGAACCACCTACTCTTGAGCTCAAGCCTCTTCCCACACATTTGGAGTATGCTTTTCTCATGCCAAATTCTAAGCTACCGGTCATCATAAATTCCAAGCTTCTACCCGAGCAAAAGGACCGTCTAGTGGGGCTCCTCAAGAAGTACATGAGAGCTATTGCGTGGAGCATCTCGGATATTCGAGGTATAAGTCCCACATTTTTCTCACATCGGATCCTCATGGAGGAAGATTTCAAGCCGGTTGTGCAACCTCAAAGAAGATTGAATCCTAACATGAAAGAGGTTGTGAAGAAAGAGGTTATTAAGCTTATGGATGCGGGGATTATCTTCCCTATCTCAGATAGTCCTTGGGTTAGCCCCGTGCAAGTTTTTCCCAAGAAAGGAGGGATCACGGTGGTAGCTAATGACAAGGATGAGCTTATCCGACAAGGACGATCACCGGATGGCGTGTTTGCATAGATTATCGTCGACTCAATGAGGCCACTAGGAAGGATCACTTTCCCCTACCTTTTATGGATCAAATGCTCGAGCGTCTCTCCAGTCACGAGTACTATTACTTCTTGGATGGCATGTCCGGATACTTCCAAATACCGATTGCTCCGGAGGACATTGAGAAGACCACATTCACATGCCCTTTTGGTACGTTTGCTTATCGCCGAATTCCATTTGGATTGTGCAATGCTCCCGCTACCTTCCAACGATGTATGCTTGCTATCTTTGATGATTTTGTGGAATACATCATGGAATATTCATGGATGATTTCTCAATCTTTGGGGATTCATTTGATCTTTGTTTGAGGAACCTTGAGAAGGTGTTGCACCGTTGTGAAGAGACCAATCTCACACTAAGTTGGGAGAAGTGCCATTTCATGGTCAATGAGGGGATTGTTCTTGGTCACAAGATCTCTAGGAGAGGCCTTGAAGTTGATAAAGTGAAGCTAGAGACCATCTCTCAACTCCCTCCACCTTCTTCCGTGAAGGCCGTGAGAAGTTTCTGGGGCATGCCGGTTTCTATAGGCGTTTCATTAAGGATTTTTCCAAGATTACTACCCCTATGACTCGGCTTCTCGAGAAGGATGTGGAATTTCATTTTGATGAAGAATGTTTGAAAGCCTTTGAACTCCTAAAGGGTAAACTCACAAATGCTCCTATACTCATTGCTCCGGATTGGTCAAAGTCATTTGAGTTGATGTGCGATGCTAGTGATTACGCTATTGGAGCGGTTCTAGGCCAACGAATTGACAAGAGATTCCATCGATATACTATGCAAGTAAGACTCTCAATGAAGCTCAAAGGAACTATACAACCACGGAGAAGGAGCTCTTGGCCATAGTGTTTGCCTTTGATAAGTTTAGGTCCTACTTGGTGCTTTCTCATACTATTGTCTTCACGGACCACCAAGCTTTGAGGTACCTCCTATCCAAGACCGATGCTAAGCCAAGATTGATTCGTTGGGTTCTTTTGTTGCAAGAGTTTGACATTGAAATTCGGGATAAGAAGGGATCTGATAAAATCGGGTTTTACCAAGGTCGTATTCCACGGGGTTCTCTCAATGGCCTCTACTCAATTCCTCGTAGACGGTCTATTCATTTGAAAGGAGTTTTGGTTTGAAAAAGGAATTAAAAACTTAAAGGAAACTAAATAAAGAAAGAGAAATAAAGTGGTGCAAATCAAAGGCAAAGGGGCTCTCTTGGTGGGTAGTTTCATCATGCTCAAGATGACTAATTGAATCAAACAAGTCAATCAAGATCGAGTTTGCATTCGGATGACCATGCATTTCACTTTTATAGACTCGATGCACTCTCGTAGCACCTAATCCCTATCCCAATACCACTCAACTTAGGCTCTCGCTCTCAAGCTAAGTGAAAAAAAGATGCATTCTAAGTGTTTGATGAAATGCCAAGACACAAGACCCTCTCTTAAGACTCTATGACCACAAGGCTAGGCACAACACTCTCATATCAATGCCCTAACACTAAGAGATTCACCAAAAGGCCTTTTCAAACTCAATTGAATGAAAATCCACATGCACACCAAGTGTTCGATAAAATGCCCAAGAGAGAAATCAAGAGAAAATGGTTGAAATAAGATGATCTAATCTCTTAGAACACACTCACTTCAATCCCTAGACCTACAATCTATGCAATCCAAGCACTCTCATGCATCAAATCACAATGAATGGACCAAATCAAGCAAACATGGCATAAAATGGCATTAAGAACAAGTCTAGGAATCATCCTCATACAACCAAGATCAATCATGGCAAGTTCTATACAATCATTCCTCTATCATAGCACAACTAATCTACCCATCCAAGATGAACCCTAGAAACTCAGCCACACATGGCCAAGGGAGTAAAGAGAAAAGAAGGAAGAATGGTCACCAAGAACACCATGGATGAATCCTTGAGATGATCTTCACTTCTCCACTTGTAAGCACTTCTCCCAAGGTTTGTTGGCTTCAATCCTAGCTCCAATGGCTTCAAATTGCTCCAAAAACGTGTTCTAGGGTTTGAGGGTTCGTGGAAATGTGTTTGGGGTTCAAGAGATATCAAAGAATTCCTCAAAATGGCCAAAAACAAGAATATATATAGTGCAGGGGACAGTGCACGGCGTGCACCTATGCACGGCGTGCAGGGTGCACGGCGTGCAAGGCTGCACGGCGTGCACCTTGGAGCTGAATCTTCCTCGGAGCCTCCTGGACAGCCCGTGCACCAAACCGTGCACGGTGCACGGCGTGCATCATACACGGCGTGCACATCTGCACGGCGTGCACCCCTGCACTCTGCAGAAAGCTCGATCTTGTAATGCTCATATCTCCCTCGTCCGGACTCCAAATGACCTCCCGTTTGATCCTACGTGCTCCTTGTCACCAGTACTACAATGCCAAGACCTGAAAATACAAAGAAAACACCTCCAATAGACATGGAATTGGCCTCAAAGTGGCAACCGGGCAACAGAATAGCACTTAGCACAAAACTCCGATAAAAACACATTAAGCACAGCATTTAAGAATCAAACACGGGCATTTCAAAGGTCATTCAAAAGCTTAAAATGCACTAATTAAAGTCACATCAAATTCCCCTATGACTAAGCTTTGCTTTTCCTCAAGCAAATGAATTAGAAAACATCCAAGTTCACAAATGACAAGTTCGGCCCATTGAGATTCAAGCAATCACAATTTAGCTTAAACTGTTCCACGAACAAACTAAGCCTACACATGCAAGAACATCAACCAAACAAGTCTAAACCTCACTAATTTCTGCACACTTCAAGTAGTGGTTGATTGGGACACAGCAAAACCGACCACGACAACACCAACTCTAATCAAAAGGACTTGAAATCGGAACAAGGATCGTGGGTCGTGAATGTGGCTATCGACTCGACTTCATCCGCTTCTAGATCCGCACTTTACAACTCTGGCTAGGATCAAGGGCTACATTTGAGAACTCTTTTTCTTTCTTTTCTTTTCTCTTTTTTTTTTCTTACTGCATACTAGTGCTCGATTCAACACTTCACTTAGGTGTTGAACCTGCCTAGCTCACAGCCTTTGCCCTTTATGCTTAGTGCTCAACCCGACACTTCACTTAGGTGTCGAGCTTGCCTAGCTTTTCTTTTGAGCATTTTTTTTTTTTCACAATTTAGCCACTTGATCCTTAGCCCCTTAACAACTTCCGTACAAGATTTCGAATTGGATTCCGTCTAGTCTCAAGCCACAATCACGAAAGATCAAAAAGAGAATGAAAAACATGGATGAGGGGAAGAAATTCTGATTGCCTTCATCATCCTAGACCGGTGTTATCGAGTGGTATAAAAACACGTATCAAACCAGTCAACCAACATACAAGAGTGATAAAATCTCAGTTCTGGCCCAGACTCATTTGATATTAGTGCTAACATGCTGGTTACAGGTTCTAAGTAGGACAGTCTAAACGTCATTGTGAAAACTTGAAGTCAATTAAACCCAAAAGTCAAGAACCGAACGATTCTACAATAGAGGAATTCGACATTCAATTAAGATCATGCAACACATCAAAACATAGCTTAAGACTTCTACCGACAAATAATCACACCAAACCTCAAACTCCCCTACGACTAACATGAGCATTGTCCTCAATGATCAAGAGAGAGGGGGTAAGGTGGAACGAAGTTACCGCATTGGTAGAGAGGAGCATAGGACGTAATAGAGGTGAAAAAGTTCCATGATGATCCTTGGTGAAGAGTGATCCAAAATGCTTGCCAAACCTTATTCAAAAAGCTAAAACAACACAAAAACTAAAAAGAGCAAACAAGAGCAATAAAAGTAAAGATAACATGGGGTGCCTCCCAAGAAGCGCTTGTTTAACGTCTTAAGCTCGACGAAGCACACGGACCAGCTAGTAAAACCATCCCAACTCATTACCTCTTTGAAATCGAAGTCATTACCTTGGCATGGCACACGGAACTTGAATTGAACCTTACCGACTTCAGGAGGCGTGAGCTCGGATTTCCCGGATGATGAAGTGTGAGCAATGGAGAAGGGGCCAAACCACTTGGAGTGAATTCTCTCATCGGGTGTCTTCTTAGTCTTGCTAGTCTCACCCATCGGTGCGGCTTCCTTGCCCTTCTCGGGTGGCTTCTCCACACCTTTCTTCTTAGCCTTAGGTGGAGTCTTCTTTACTTCATCCTTTTTCTCCTGCACATCACTAAGAGCAAACAACTCCGCAAGACTATGACGGACAAGGTTAGTGCTATTAGTAGCCGAAGTAAGCTCATGCGGATTCTTAGGATCATGGTGACTAGCATAAGACAAAGTAAACTCCATGCCATTTGAACGGTCAAAGATCATGCATTCATTATCGACCCTAAGTGTAAGTTTACCACCGTAGACATCAATCAAAGCACGAGAGGTTGCTAAGAAAGGTCGTCCTAGAATCAAAGGCACATCGGTACCACCCATAGCATCTAGAATAACAAAATCCACAAGGAATTCAAAAGCACCAACCTTAACCAACACATCTTCGACAATACCACGAGGAGATGTCACAGATTTATCCGCTAATTGAACATTCATTTGAGTTGGTTTTAGTTTCCCTAGGCCTAACTTCTTAAACATGCAATATGGCATGACATTGATACTAGCACCCAAATCGGCTAAGCCTCTACTTATTGCATGTTCACCAATAGTGCAAGGAATAGTAAAGCTACCTGGATCCTTAAGCTTTTCCGGTGGCCTCTTAGAGAGAATGGCGGAGCATTGTTCGTTGAGCTTTGCCGAAGTTACATCCTTAAGCTTGCGTTTGTTGGTGAAGATCTCTTTCATGAACTTCGCATATTGAGGCATCTTGGTGATTGCTTCTCCAAAAGGCATTGTGAATTGCACCTTGTCAAGAATCTCAACAAACCTCTTGAAATCTTTTTCCATGGAATCCGCCTTCAAGCGAGAAGGATAAGGTGGTTTAGGCTTGTACGGAGGCACAACCGGTGCGGGAGGAGAGACCGGAGTGGCACTCATCGTAGCCTCTTGAGAACCAACCGTAATGGTCATCTTAGAAGCTTCTTTAGCCTTGGCTCTTCTATCTTTAACTTCAATCTTATCCGTGTCATCATCGGAGTCAACATCTTCAACTATAACCAAATCATCATCTTGAGCACTTACCACCTTAGGTATGGCATCTTGTACTTGCTTACCACTCCTCAAAGTTACCATCATAAGCTCCTCGGGACCCTTGGGATTGACCTCGGTGTTGGCAGGTAAACTACCTTTAGGTCGCTCCGAGAGTGCCTTAGAAATATGTCCTAATTGGTTCTCCAAATTGGCAATTGAAGCTTGTTGATTCTTGATGAGTTGGATCATTGCCGCATTGGTGTCTTCTTGAGAGATCGAAGAACCACCCTCCTTATTTTGAGGAGGCTTGTTGAACCCGGGTGGTCCTTCACCTCTATGGTTGTACATTCCCGGTGGGGAAGGACCTTGAGAACCTTGACTTGGATGTCCACTTTGATTCCATTGATTTCCCCCTTGGTGCCCTTGACCTTGGGGTCCTCCGTGAGTCCCTTGGCTACCTTGGTTTAGGTTACTTCCTTGAGACCATTGGTTGCCTTGATAACCCCTATAACCTTGATAACCTCCTTGATTTCCTTGGTTGTAGCCCTTGCTATAACCACTACCTTGACTCCCTTGGCCTTGGTAACCTTGGTTAGACTTGTTGTACCAAGGTCGGTTATAGTTACCTTGATAGTTACCTTGGGGGCTGAAATTACCATGGAAACCTTGACCTTGTGCGAAGCTTACCTCCTCAAGGTCGCCTTGGCCAAGTTCAGGAGTGCGGAAGGACAAGCACTAACATCGTGGCCTTGACCTCCACAACCTTCACAACAAAATACCGAAGCAACCGGTGGATTACCCACTTTAGATGGCTTAGGCATACTAAGATTGCTTACTTGTGAAGCCATGGCGTCGATCTTAGACATAAGGAGAGCGATCATTGGATCATCTTCATCTCGGTGCCCCGGTAACTTAGGCTTCTTCCCATAGCTAGACGACTCCTTTGGTGCATCAACACTTACGGACCGAGAGTCATAGTGAGTGTCGCTTCCATACTTAGACTTAGGAGGTTGTTGTCGAGACCAACTCCTTGTCTTGTTGGCCATTTCCGCGAAGAGTTCTAGAGCATCTTCGGGAGTGAGCGACCTTAAGTCACCTCCGGCGGCTTGGTTGATCATCCTTGTATTCTCAAAATCAAGGGACCTAGCAAAGATGTCCGCCAAGCTCCATTCGGCGAAGTTGTGATGAGGACAAGACCGAAGAATGGCTTGGAACCTATTCCAAGTCTCATGGAAGAGCTCTCCCTTGTGTTGTATGAAGTGGTTGATGCGGTCTCGGATTGCATCCGTCATATAGGGAGGAAAGAATTCTTCAAGGAAAGCTTAGGTTAGGCCCTCCCATGTAGTGAATGTTCTACTAGGTTGGTTCTCCAACCAAGACTTGGCTCGACCTTTGAGTGAGAAGGGGAAGAGTCGGAGTCGTATGCAATCCGGGTGAACTTGATCATTCTTAACCGTGTCACATATCTCCAAGAAGTCCTTGAGATGCCTAGATGGACATTCACCATCAATGCCATTGAACACCACTCCATTTTGAACCATTTGGATCATATTAGGCTTGAGCTCAAAGTTCCTAGCATTGACGGGTCTTCGAACAATGCTAGAGGCTGCCCCTTCAAGAGTAGGACGAGCATAATCCGCCAAGGTACGTCTTGCACCCCTTTGTGAGTGATCATCATCATTGGTATGGTGAGAATGCTCCGAACGGTTGTCTTCATCTTCATGGTGAGACATGTTGTTGCGTGTGGCGCTATGAACCAAATGAGAGGGAGAGAAGGTTGGTGGCTCAATTACTTGCGCAAGACCTTGAAGTCGTGCTTGAAGACGAGTGAGTCGCCTCATGCACTAGTACAAGATACCTACAAACAAGCACAACAAATACACCCAAGTAATACGACAATGCGGAATAACAAAACCAAACAACAAGTAAAAGGAAGCAAAAACTAAATTGGAAGGAAGTGAATAGATCGGTCTACTACTAAGTGCTTTCAAAGGATTGAGAAAGTCCCCGGCAACGGCGCCAAAAACTTGATAAAATCGGGTTTTACCAAGGTCGTATTCCACGGGGTTCTCTCAATGGCCTCTACTCACATTCCTCGTAGACGGTCTATTCATTTGAAAGGAGTTTTGGTTTGAAAAAGGAATTAAAAACTTAAAGGAAACTAAATAAAGAAAGAGAAATAAAGTGGTGCAAATCAAAGGCAAAGGGGCTCTCTTGGTGGGTAGTTTCATCATGCTCAAGATGACTAATTGAATCAAACAAGTCAATCAAGATCGAGTTTGCATTCGGATGACCATGCATTTCACTTTTATAGACTCGATGCACTCTCGTAGCACCTAATCCCTATCCCAATACCACTCAACTTAGGCTCTCGCTCTCAAGCTAAGTGAAAAAAAGATGCATTCTAAGTGTTTGATGAAATGCCAAGACACAAGACCTCTCTTAAGACTCTATGACCACAAGGCTAGGCACAACACTCTCATATCAATGCCCTAACACTAAGAGATTCACCAAAAGGCCTTTTCAAACTCAATTGAATGAAAATCCACATGCACACCAAGTGTTCGATAAAATGCCCAAGAGAGAAATCAAGAGAAAATGGTTGAAATAAGATGATCTAATCTCTTAGAACACACTCACTTCAATCCCTAGACCTACAATCTATGCAATCCAAGCACTCTCATGCATCAAATCACAATGAATGGACCAAATCAAGCAAACATGGCATAAAATGGCATTAAGAACAAGTCTAGGAATCATCCTCATACAACCAAGATCAATCATGGCAAGTTCTATACAATCATTCCTCTATCATAGCACAACTAATCTACCCATCCAAGATGAACCCTAGAAACTCAGCCACACATGGCCAAGGGAGTAAAGAGAAAAGAAGGAAGAATGGTCACCAAGAACACCATGGATGAATCCTTGAGATGATCTTCACTTCTCCACTTGTAAGCACTTCTCCAAGGTTTGTTGGCTTCAATCCTAGCTCCAATGGCTTCAAATTGCTCCAAAAACGTGTTCTAGGGTTTGAGGGTTCGTGGAAATGTGTTTGGGGTTCAAGAGATATCAAAGAATTCCTCAAAATGGCCAAAAACAAGAATATATATAGTGCAGGGGACAGTGCACGGCGTGCACCTATGCACGGCGTGCAGGGTGCACGGCGTGCAAGGCTGCACGGCGTGCACCTTGGAGCTGAATCTTCTTCGGAGCCTCCTGGACAGCCCGTGCACCAAACCGTGCACGGCGCACGGCGTGCACATCTGCACGGCGTGCACCCCTGCACTCTGCAGAAAGCTCGATCTTGTAATGCTCATATCTCCCTCGTCCGGACTCCAAATGACCTCCCGTTTGATCCTACGTGCTCCTTGTCACCAGTACTACAATTCCAAGACCTGAAAATACAAAGAAAACACCTCCAATAGACATGGAATTGGCCTCAAAGTGGCAACCGGGCAACAGAATAGCACTTAGCACAAAACTCTGATAAAAACACATTAAGCACAGCATTTAAGAATCAAACACGGGCATTTCAAAGGTCATTAAAAAGCTTAAAATGCACTAATTAAAGTCACATCAGGATCTGAGAATGTAGCCGCCGATCACTTGTCTCGTTTGAAAGAAGCTGAATTGGTACACAATGGTAATGAAGAAATCAACGACAACTTTCCCGATGAGCTATTATTCGCTTTAGCGATAATGGAGTTCGAGGAACCTTGGTTTGCGGATTTAGCTAACTATCTTGCTAGTGGATATGTGAAGGAGGGCCTCTCCACTCAAGACAAAAGGAAGTTCTTTGCGGATTTGAAGCATTACTTTTGGGACGATCCTTTTGTGTTTCGAGTTGGCTCCGATGGGATGATTAGAAGATGTGTTAACCATGGTGAAGCGAAGGACATCATGCTTCATTGCCACTCCGGTCCTACGGGAGGACATCATGGAGCAAATCGCACGGCTCGCAAGGTACTTGAGTCCGGATTCTTTTGGCCTTCGATCTTTCGAGATTGTCAAGACTTTGTCAAGTCTTGCGATGCATGCCAACGCTCAGGTAACATCTCTTCCGTAATGAAATGCCTCAACATGTCTCGTTAGTGGTCGAAATATTTGATATATGGGGTATTGATTTTATGGGACCGTTTCCTACTTCGCATGGTAACAAATATATCTTGGTTGCGGTTGATTATGTGTCTAAATGGGCGGAGGCACAAGCTTTGCCTACCAATGATGCCCGAGTTGTAGGGAAGTTTCTTGTTAAGTTGTTCACCCGTTTTGGTGCTCCTCGTGCTATTATTAGTGATCGAGGTACTCATTTTCATGGACAATTCGATAGGGTGTGCCGACGGTTCGGTGTCACTCATCGGATGTCTACCTCGTATCACTTTCAAACTAGTGGCCAGGCCGAGGTAACTAATAGGGAACTTAAGAGAATTTTGGAGAAAACGGTCGACCAATCATGAAAAGATTGGTCGACAAAGCTTGATGATGCTCTTTGGGCCTACCGCACGGCTTATAAGACCCCTATAGGCACTACTCCCTATAGGATGGTCTATGGCAAAGCTTGCCATTTGCCGGTAGAGCTTGAGCACCGATCTCTTTGGGCGTTGAAATTTCTAAACCTTGATATGAGTCTCGCAAGAGAAGAGCGTAAGTTTCAGGTCCATGAGCTCGAAGAGTATCGCCATCATGCTTATGAGAGTGCCAAGCTATACAAGGAGAGAACGAAGCTTATTCATGACTCCCGCTTGAAGTCGGGCAAGGATTTCAGAGTTGGTGACCAAGTCCTCCTATACAACTCTCGGCTCAAGCTCTTTCCCGGGAAATTGAGATCTCGTTGGTCCGGACCTTTCACGGTAACTCAAGTATTTCCTTATGGCACCATCGAGGTAATCTCTCCCTCTCAGACCGAGCCTTTTAAGGTGAATGGCCATCGACTTAAGCATTATGTGATTAATGATACTATTGGTGTGGTTGAGGTTTTGTCCTTGGTTATGCCTTGAGTGCTCTTGGTTTCGTCTAGCTAGAGACGTTAAAGAAGCGCTTCATGGGAGGCAACCCATGTTATCCTTACTTTTTCGCTTTTGTGTTTTTGTGTTATTTTAGTTCTTTGAGTTAGCTGTTGGCAAGCACTTAGGCGGATCACTCTTCACAATGCGTGCTATGGGACTCTTCCACTCCTTTGTTCCTCAGCTTTTCTCTACCAATGCGGTAACTTTGTTCCACCCTACCCTCTCTCTCTTGATCATTGAGGACAATGCTCATGTTAGTCGTAGGGGAGTTTGAGGTTTGGTGTGATTATTTCTTGGTAGAAGTCTAATGTTTTTCTTGGTTGATTTGCATGATCTTAATTGAATGTCGATTCTCTCTACTTTAGAATCATTCGGTTCTTGACTTTTGGTGTTTAATTGACTTCAATCTTTCACGATGATGTTTAGACTGTTCCACTTAGAACCTATAACCAGCATGTCTAACGCTAATATCAAATGAGTCTAGGCCAGAACAGAGATTTTATCACTCTTGTATGTTGGTTGATTGGTTTGATACGTGTTTTTATACCACTCGATAACACCGGTCTAGGATGATGAAGGCAATCAGATTTTCTTTCCCTTTTCCATGATTTTCTTCAACTTTTTGTTCCCTCGTGATTGTGGCTTGAGATTAGACGGAATCCAATTCGAAATCTTGTGTGGAAGTTGTAAGGGGTTAAGGATCAAGTGGCTAATGTCAAAAGAAAAGGTTCAAAAGAAAAGAAAAGAAAAGCTAAGCTAGGCAAGCTCGGCACCTAAGTGAAGTGTCGGGTTGAGCACTAGCAAAGGCAAAAGCTGTGAGCTAGGCAGGTTCAACACCTAAGTGAAGTGTTGGATCGAGCACTAGTATGCAGTAAGAAAAAAGAAAAAAGAAAAAAAATGAAGAAGAAAAGACAAAGAAAAGGAAAAAAAAAAAAGAGTTCTCAAATGTAGCCCTTGATCCTAGCCCGAGTTTGTAAAGTGTGGATCTAGAAGCGGATGAAGTCGAGTCGATAGCCACGTCATGATCACTCACCACTTTCAATCCATTTCCCGAGTTCAAGTCCTTTTGATTAGAGTTGGTGTTGTCGTGGTCGGTTTTGCTGTGTCCCAATCAACCACTACTTGAAGTGTGCAGAAAATAGTGAGGTCTAGACTTGTTTGGTTGACGTTCTTGCATGTGTAGGTTTAGTTTGTTCGTGGAACAGTTTAGCCGAATTGTTATTGCTTGAATCTCAATGGGGCCGATCTTGTCATTTGTGAACTTGGATGTTTTCTAATTCATTTGCTTGAGGACAAGCAAAGCTTAGTCGTAGGGGAATTTGATGTGATTATATTTAATGCATTTTAAGTCCATGATTAGCCTAGTGATCTCCCGTGTTTGATCTCATTTTGCTATGATTTATACGCTTTTATGAATGTTTTATGCAAAGTGCCCTTTTGTTGCCTGGTTGCCACTTTGAGGCCAATTCCATGTCTATTGGATCTGTTTTCTTTGTATTTTCAGGTCTTGGCGTTGAAGTACTGGTGACAAGGAGCACGTGGGATCAAACGGGAGGTCAATCAGAGCTAGGACGGAGGAGATATGGACGTTGCAAAATCGAAGAAAATACGACTTTCAGCTGAAGACATTTTCGGTGAAAATATCGTAGGATTTTCGCCGAAGAAGAAGTTTTCGGCGAGATTTTCAAGTCCTCGAATCGAAAACTCTAAGCAGACAAAAGACCTTTGATCACTGAAGATATTTTCGGCGAAAACATTCAAAGTTTTCGCCAAAAACTTTAGAAGAAATGCACAGCCGATCGTGAGTTTTCAAGGAGATTTTCGGCGAAAATATTACAATGTTTTCGCCGAAAATTCAAGGCTATTCCGGCGTGCTATATAAAGGTGAAAGGGGCGAGAATTTAAGGGGGATTCATTCTAATTTACAACATTATCGCCGACTCCTCTCTCTCTCAACTCATCATCATCATCGCTAATCACCATCCTCTCCCTCAAACACACACCAACCTCCCTCAATTGTTGATCAACTTGAAGATCTAAGTGAGCCTTCCACCCTTGGATTGGAGCTTGAAGAGCCAAGTGGGAAGATCCTCCATGGAAGCAAGGATGGTCTCCTCTACTCAATTTCAGGTTTCTACCATGGTTAAGCTAGGCTAAGCTTAGGTTTAGTTTAGTGAGGGATGGATCAAGCTAGGATAGGTGATTGATTGTATGGATTGAGTTTCTCATAGCCATTTGTGTAAGATGATGATCCTAGACCTTGTGCTTTGTAGCCATTAGAGTTTGATTTACTCTTTTGGTATTGTTTATGTCTTTCAATACATGAGAATGATTGATTGATGTTGATCTAAGGTTGTAGGATTGTAATAGGATGATTTGAGAGATTGGATTATACAATTGCAACCATTTTGAGCTTGTTTTCCTTGTTGTCATTTTATCAAACACTTGGTGTGCATTTAGTTTTCTCTCATTTGAAGGTTGAAAGACCCTTTTGATTGCTAGACTAGTGTTATATGATTGACATGAGAGTGTCTTGCATCATTTACCTTGTGTTGGATGATTGTTGGCATAGAATTCAAGTTCCAAGCATTTCATTGAGCTAGTTTAAAGCATTCCATTCCCTTTGTTCACATAGCGAGAGCATGGTGCATTTGGTCTAGGAATAGAGAGTCAATTGTGCGAGAGTTCGTTGATTCTACTTGAGTGATTTGCATGGTCATTAATTACACATCGTTGCTTGAGATTCAATCCAGCTTTCATGAACCTTGAGCTTGAAGAAATCCCTAGCTAGACTAAACTCCTTTCTCTCTTGTTTGATCCTCAATTCCTCTTGTTAGTTTTTCCTTGTTTGTTAATGCTTTTGACTTGTTTTCTTTCAAAACCAAAACTCAATTTTAAATGTTTAGACCGTTCATGAACTTTGTGAGTATTAGCCTATGAGAGGACCTCGTGGAATACGACCTTGATAAAACTCCTTATCACTTCTCAATGAACTCTTTAAAGTCATCCATCCCTGCAAAGCTCGAAACTTGATTTGAGGCCTCTTGGACAGAAAGAAAATTATTGAAGTCTCCTCCTACTAGCCAAGGTATACCTCTCTCCATAAGAGCCGCAATATCATCAAACAACACCCTTCTTTCTGAACAATTGTTTGTTGCATACACAACTGTTAAGTAAAAATGCTCAACCAAATCCACCAACACATGAATAAATTGACTTGTCTTCTTCAAAACAGTCACCGGAATACCAACCTTCCATAGCAACCAAATCTTACCGAGCTCATCATAACAAAAATCCTCATTCCAACCAGGGAAACGAGAGCTAAAAAGACTAGGGGCATTTAGCAGTCTCACCCTTGGTTCCAGAATAGCAACTAAATCTAAATTAAACTTATAGATAAAACTCTGCAACTCTTTATACTTATCATACTTATTAAAGCCTCTTATATTCCAAAGCCAAGCTCTCATTCTGTAATTTTCGACATCTGCCTTGTGACCACACCAGGATCACCCACTTCACACTGATCCATAGATGTCGCAGCCTTCTTCTTACGATTCCTTCGTTTAGATTTCTTAGACTGGACAACCTGAAAATTCTCCTCCGAGGAACTAACATCCTTCTGCATCTCCTTCATTACTGGACTTCGAGGCTCAGAACCACTACCTCCATTTTCAGAAATACGCAAAGTCTTCTCTACCAACCTGACAGCATAGAGAACACCAGAGCTTTGCTGGCAAGCTAATCCTTTCACTACTGAGGAACCTAGTGTCGACACATCCTTTTCAGGAGCTACCTCCTTGCTTTTCAGCAATTTAGTATCAGTACCTGAAGAAGAACTAGCCTCCACATGTTTGGTAGCTGTAGAATTCTGACCAGCAGGCGTCGACTCAGTCCCCTCAGGTGACCCCTCTTTAGTTTGCACCAATTCAGGGACATTGCCTGAAGCAGAACTAGTCTCTGCATGCTTAGCTCTTGTCCCCATATTCTACTATACAACATTCATATTTGGCTTCCCATAAGTACGGACTACCGGATACACAATATCAATGTTAATTTCTCCATCGTCCCCCATGAGGAAAGTTAATCTCTCTGGTTTAGCACTACGCTGTCCAAATAACACACATACCTTAATATCAATTCCATCCCGAACAAACTTACTTGCTGGTTTCCCAATCTGACTGGCAATCCACCCAATCCCTTCCTGCGAGATGAGTTGAGGTGGGACATTCTTGAACGTTATCCAGATAGGCTTCTCTTCCGGCGAAATCACCACCGGTTCAATCCCTTTATACCATTGCCTCAGGAGCAAAGCCGAATGATGAATATGCCACTTCATATTTCATCACTTTCATATTATCAATAATATTGATGACATATCTTTCTTAATCAGCAAAAATCACCCTGATTTAAAAATTATTTATTAGAACATGAGAATCAAATCTTTATAATACCCTAAATTGGAAAAAAAGTCATCAGTTTTATGAGAATAGAAATTGTACGCTTCCCAACGTCTGAGGATAAACTTCACGTCTCCGCCTGTCTAACTATTATAAATTAAAACAGTCCAAAAATTTAGAACCAAGCTGACATGTGCCACCATCATTTCAGAAAACACAACCATCCCCAATTTCTACTCTTACATTCTCTCTTTTGTTCTCCGTCTCTCCCGCTTCTTCCTACGAGATCAGAGTTCTACGTCAATCCACTCGGAATTCTTCTTCTTCTTCTTCAGACTCTATCAAACCTAGAGGTGATCTCTTCTCTTTAATATCCCTCCCAGTATAAAAATTAACTAAGTGGGTTTTCTTCATTTCCTCTCAATTTTTCCACGCAATACTAAATGGTGGCCCTCGTGCTAGAAAGGTATTGAGGAGACATGGACTACCTTTACGGGTGGTCTATTTTGGGGTATCTAGAATGGAAAGAGCACTAACTTTGGAGAGAAAGATGGTTGGATGACGAAACTGTTATAGGTGACATTGTTCAGCCCCTAGAGAGCCTGGCTAATTGTGTAGTTACTGAATTCTACAAAGCTATTGAAGGGTGGGATCTAGATAAGCTGTCGTCTTTACTACCAAACTCTATGCTCCATACTATGGTCGGTATGTCCCCTCCTTGTAGTGAACTGGAGGATGATATCCCAGTTTGAGGCCTTGAACCAACCAATACTTATCATGTCAAATCAGGGTACTCGTTGACGAAGGGTCTTATGGAGGAAGGAAGCAATTTGATTTGGAGGAAAAATGGAGATGGGGGGGGGGGGGGGGTCCCAGAGAGTTTCATTTCCTCTAGGTGGCTTATAAGTACAACCCCATTTGCATTACGAATCAAAGAACGCTTAAATGTTCGTTGGCAAAACAAACTTGGATTAGGCTGATGTCGATTACTGGTTCGGATCATTTATTTTCAATGGATTTCGAAAACTGGTGGAAGATGAACTTGGGCAACAAAGACACTGCGCTGTAGTTTGGAATCGTCTGCTGGTTTCTTTGGAAAAGCATAAATGAAAGAGTCGTTGAAGACTCTAGGCCTTCAGCGATGAACATTGTTGAAAGATGCCGTTTCTGGGTTCAGTTGTCCAGCTCGACATATACGAAGATTGATGAGCTGCGAAGTAGCATGATTTGGAGAAAAACAACTACTGATATTGATTGGAGAGCAGCCCCTTGGCCTATGTTCACGCTTAATACGGATGGTTCAGTGATTAACGCTACAGGAGAGGCCTCAGCAAGAGACTGTTTAAGGGATGGGAGTGGAAAGTTGGTGGATGCTTTCTCAATTAACATTGGTAAATGCTCCATCACGCGAGCAGAAATCACATGTGTGGCTACGGGTTTAGAAAGGTCTTGGGCTACAGGTGTTAGAAATGTGGAAATTCAAACTGATTCCACTTGCGTCATCAAGCTGCTCTCGGAGGATTGGCCCTCAATCATCAACATGCTGCTGCAGTGGGTAGGATTAAGAGCATGCTTCGAAGAGATTGGACTGTCAAGTTCATCACGTTTTTAGGGAGGCTAACTTCCTTGTCGATTACCTCACCAACAAGGGACATGATTTGACGATGGGCATCCATACAATTGATACTACTGACAGAGGAGTGCTTTGTTGGGCCCACTACGAGTTGTTTAGGGGGCTCCAAACCTTGGTCAGTGATTTTGAACTGAGTTTTGTTTTATATTTCTACAAGAAATTGTAATTTTCAGAAAACTTGTATTTCTCATTAGTGAATAAGCCTTATATACAAGAGGCAATATAATTGCAAATCACCAATAAAAATAAATAAATAATTATAAATATGATATATCATATTCCTAGTATGAGGCCTCGGCATAAACCCGAAATCAAATAAGGATTAGGGGAATGAGGGGTTGGCGGAATGGGGGAATGAGGGATTTCTTATACTCTGATCATTGTTTGGTAGACTTAGAACTTGTATTGATATATTATTATTAAAAATAATTGAATAAATGATGGGTCTGCAATGATAAATCTACCCTTATTTTTAATGACACGTTATCACTATCTCACCCCCTAGTGTTCTGTGTTCTCTCCACCATTACTTTCTCTGCTTTTGTCTGTTCATGAGTTTGATAGATTGGGGTTGGCTTCGCTGCTGTGAATTCTCAGAGTTTGGTTCGCCATTGGAGCATTCCTTGTACAATGGCTTCCCACACAACTTCTTGTTCATGGTGAATACTGAAGGATCATTGAAACAAGCACCTTGGAATACTGCTTGATAGTGATTGCCATCCAAAAGAAGAGACAAAGAAGAAGAGCATTTGTCAAATCTCCCTGGAATTTCTCCTGTCAAACCATTTCTGCCCTAAATCGAGCTAGTTCAGGTGAGATAATCTTCACCATGAGCAACATCCCAGTCAACGAGAACATTAATCAAGTTGTTGAAAGATTTCTTTATCAAAATCAGGTACCACAACCCGAATGTCATTGTTAGTAGAAAACAGAGCAATCAGGAGCTTAGTGTTGGGAGAGAAGAAGTAGATTCATTTCTGTAACAACCCAGATCACATTTTCCACCATTACTAAGGATTCTTCCTTGAAACGAGCAAACAAACAGAGGGGACAAAGATGGTGATCATGAAAATGGTGTAAAGTTTGAAAATAGAGTGAAGAAGAATGGAGTTATGAAGAGAGAGAAAGAGAGATGAAGAGACTGTTGGGTTTTGAAGGAGGGAGAAGATTGGTCATAAGAAAAGCTATGAAAACTGATTGCAGGGTAGAAGGTACAAATTGAAAAGAAGAAGAAAAGTTATGGAGTTGAAATCTGAAAGAAGAAGAAAGAAATGAAAGTTGCAGAGGACGGATGAAAAAAATGAAGGAGAAGAATGTTCTTGAAGCTCATTGATTGATGAAAGAGAGAAATTAATGGGAGGGTACTAAAGAAAATAAGAAAGAAAGAAGTAAGTGGGCCCAGTTAAAATTGGTGTTTCTTGAAATTTTTGGGAAATTAGTCAGAGGCTGAATCAAATTGAGGTTGATTCCATGTCGAACGATATCTCAGTAGTCCATGTTAGTAGACCCAAGATCAACGGCTATAATTAATATACGTAGTGGGAGTGTTAGAAAGATAAAATAGTAATCTCGTAAATGTGTTATTGTGGTGGGAAAAGTGACAGAAAATTTGGAAATAAATTGTTCTATTTTTTTATTCTCTTTCTTCTAATGATAAAAAATTAACATAACTCTTACGATTTGAATGATTTTTTAGTAATTTTAACACCACAAGTCTTCTAATTAAATTACGAATCTAATGATATCAATCTTGATAGTGTTTAAGAAATTAATGATTTGTAGATTTCGTATCAGTTATGTTAGGAATTTGTATTAGTTATGTAGGAATTCATATGATGTTACGAATTTAGTTGATTCAAGTTATAAATCATGATTTTTATGGTCTTATAGCATGTTTCGGAACGTTTGAGAACCAATTTCGTATTAGTTTATTGGGTTCGTAATACTTGGTTACTTAATTCGTAACACTTGATTACAATACGAAAATATATGGAAAATATTACGTAAATAGATGGAAAACATTATGAAAATATATGGAAAACACGAAACACACGAAAAATGATGAGTGTGTTTTGGGTAGACAGCAGGATGCGGAAAGAATACTCAGTGTTTGGGGACTCGATCAGCTTCGATACGAAATACCGAACAAACAAAGAATACATGCCCCTAAGTACTTATTTACATATTCGTAATACATATAAACTTAATTCGTAATAATTGGTTACTTAATTCGTAACGCTTGGTTACATTACGAAATTATATGAAAAATATTGTGAATTCGTAGTTGTTTCGTATCCGTTTTCGTAATGTTTTTAATCTATTTTCGTATTGTTTTTCAACTTTATTCGTATTATTGTCCATCAGTAAAGAAAAGTCCAAACTAGATCTTGGGGTATAGTGTCATCGTCTTAGTTGTATCATTTGGAGGGACATCTCGTACGGTTTTAAAGCATGATTTGTATGGTTTTATAGCATGTTTCGTAACATTTGAGAACCAATTTCGTATTAGTTTATTCGGTTCGTAATACTTGGTTACTTAATTCGTAACACTTGATTACATTACGAAAATATATGGAAAATATTACGTAAATAGATGGAAAACATTATGAAAATATATGAAAAACACGAAACACACGAAAAATGATGAGTGTGTTTTGGGTAGACAGCAGGATGCGGAAAGAATAGACAGTGTTTGGGGACTCAATCAGCTTCGATACAACATACCGAACAAACAAAGAATACAGGCCCCTAAGTACTTATTTACGTATTCGTAATACTTATAAACTTAATTCGTAACACTTGATTACTTAATTCGTAATACTAGGTGATGTGACTAGTTTCCATGCATTTTTAGGCCTGTGTTTAGTCTAAGAGTCTCCGTTTTGATCTCGAAATGTCATGACTTATATGCTTTTATTGAAGTTTTGTGCAAAGTGTATTTTTGTTGTCCGGTTTTCTCTTTGGAGCCAAATTCGTGGTCTATTGGATGTTTCTTCGTGCATTTTCAGGTTATGGCTTCGAAGTGCGGATGACAAGGAGCACGTAGGACCAAACGGGAGGTCAATCGGAGCTAGGACGGATGAATTAAGGCCGAGGCAAAATCGAGAAAAGTGCACAACTTTCTACTGAAGTTTACGGCGAGAACCTCATAGTTCTCGCCGAGAAGTTGTCGCCAATAGTTACAGAAGGCTGATGCTGGGTTTTCAAAGAAGTTTTCGGCGAAAACTTTCAGAGTTTTCGCTGAAAATACATGAAGAAAGCAAAGAGCTGCCAGAGGTTTTTCAAAGAATTTTTCGGTGAAAACTTATGAAGTTTTCGCCGAAAACTTTAAGCGAAATCAGCAGACTATTTAAAGAGGAGGCGGCCGAAATTAAAGGGGGGATGACAATTCACACAACACTCGATACTTCTCTCTCAATTCCCATTTGCCATTTTTCTCCTCTCCTATCATCAACCATAATCATCTCCCACCTCAACCTAAGATCTAAGTGAAGATCATCTAGAAAGAAGGAGCCATACCTTGGATTGAAGCTTGAAGAGCCAAGTTGCAAGATCCTCCATGGAAATAAGGATGATCTCCTCTCCTCAATTTCAGGTTTCTTCCATGGTTATGCTAGGCTAAACCTAGGTTTAGTTTAGTGGGGGATGGCTCAAGCTAGGATAGGTGATTGATTGTATGGATTGAGTTTCTCATAGCCATTTGTGTAAGATGATGATCCTAGACCTTGTGCTTGTTGTCCATGAGAGTTTGACTTGTTCTTTTGGTACATTGTTTATGTCTTTCAATACATGAGAATGATTGATTGATGTTGATCTAAGGTGTTTGGATTGTAATTGAATGATTTGAGAGATTGGATTATGCAATTGCAACCATTTTGAGCTTGTTTTCCTTGGTGACATTTTGTCGAACACTTGGTGTGCATTTAGTTTTCAGTCATTTGAAGGTTGAAAGGCCCTTTGATTGCTAGACTAGTGTTCTATGATTGACATGAGAGTGTCTTGCATCATTTACCTTGTGTTAGACGAATGTTAGCATAGAGATCAAGTGTTGAGCATTTCATTGAGCTAGCTAAAGCACTCCATTCCCTTTGTTCACATAGCGAAAGCATGGTGCATTTGGTCTAGGAGTAGAGAGTCAATTGTGTGAGAGTTCGTTGATTCTACTTGAGTGAATTGCATGGTCATCCGTTTATACATCGTTGCTTGAGATTCAATCCAGCTTTCATGATCCTTGAGCTTGAAGAAACCCCTTGCTAAGCTAGCCTACTTCTCTCTTGTTTGACCCTCTTCTTACCTTGTTAGTTATTGCTTTACTTGCTTGTTTAGTTTTTAATTCTGAACCTTTGTCACCAAAACCAAATCTCAATTTAAATGTTTAGACCGTTCATGAACCGTGTGAGTATTAGCTTATGAGAGGACCTCGTGGAATACGACCTTGATTGCTGTGAGTTGAAATTCACACGTCAAGTTTTTGGCGCCGTTGCCGGGGACTCTCTCATTCCTAAGAAAGCAATCATTAGTGGACTGTTCTTTACACTTCATTCCGTTTTACTTTACAAAAATATATGAAAACACGAAACACAAGAAAAATGATGAGTGTGTTTTGGGTAGATAGCAGGATGCAGAAAGAATACTCATTGTTTGAGGACTCGATCAGCTTCGATACGACATACCTAACAAACAAAGAATACAGGCCCCTAAGTACTTATTTACGTATTCGTAATACTTATAAACTTAATTCGTAACACTTGATTACTTAATTCGTAATACTTGGTTACTTAATTCGTAACACTTGGTTACAATACGAAAATATATGAAACATATTGTGAATTCGTAGTTGTTTCGTATCCGTTTTTGTATTCCATCTATTTTCGCATTGTTTTCCAACTGTATTTGTATTGTTTTCCATCAGTAAAGAAAAGTCCAAACTAGATCTTGGGGTATAGTGCCATCGTCTTAGTTGTATCATTTGGAAGGACATCTCGTATGGTTTTAAAACATGATTTGTATGGTTTTATAGCATGTTTCGTAACGTTTGAGAACCAATTTTGTATTAGTTTATTGGGTTCGTAATACTTGGTTACTTAATTCGTAACACTTGATTACATTACGAAAATATATGGAAAATATTACGTAAATAGATGGAAAATATTACGAAAATATATGAAAAACACGAAACACACGAAAAATGATGAGTGTGTTTTGGGTAGACAGCAGGATGCGGAAAGAATACTCAGTGTTTGGGGACTCGATCAGCTTCGATACGAAATACCGAACAAACAAAGAATACATGCCCCTAAGTACTTATTTACGTATTCGTAATACTTATAAACTTAATTTGTAATACTTGATTACTTAATTCGTAATACTTAGTTACTTAATTCGTAACACTTGGTTACAATACGAAAATATATGAAAAATATTGTGAATTCGTAGTTGTTTCGTATCCGTTTTCGTAATATTTTCCATCTACTTTCGTATTGTTTTCCAACTGTATTCGTATTGTTTTCCATGAGTAAAGAAAAGTCCAAACTAGATCTTGGGGTATAGTGCCATCGTCTTAGTTGTATCATTTGGAGGGATATCTCGTATGGTTTTAAAGCATGATTTGTATGGTTTTATAGCATGTTTCGTAACATTTGAGAACCAATTTCGTATTAGTTAATTGGGAGGATCGTAATTGTTGGTCATATAGGTTCGTATCACATGGGAATGTCATGATAAACAATAATTTATACGCGATATCTCGTATGTTTTGATTTAATTTTATTCAAGCTATTAAAACAATAAGTATATAAATTTATTAATTCATAAATCAATCTTTGGCACTCTCCAACAAGAAAAGAATATGAAGAACACGAAAACCAGTAAACCAACGCTCGTCGTCTTTTTATTTAGGTACCTCTGCAACAAGAAATAACATGAAATTCATTAGTTACAAACGCAAAAGTCAGTAAATACAAACCAAGGACAAAAAAACATGAACAATACGAATGAACAAGTTTTTTCGAATTCGTAACATCTTATCTCGTGTACTTAATTCGTAACACTTGATTACTTAATTCGTAACACTTGGTTACATTACGGAAATATATGAAAATATTGTGAATTCATAGTTGTTTCGTATCCGTTTTCGTAATGTTTTCCATCTATTTTCGCATTGTTTTCCAACTGTATTCGTATTGTTTTCCATTAGTAAAGAAAAGTCCAAACTAGATCTTGGGGTATAGTGTCATCGTCTTATAGTTGTATCATTTGGAGGGACATCTCGTATGGTTTTAAAGCATGGTTTGAATGGTTTTATAGCATGTTTCGTAACGTTTGAGAACCACTTTCGTATTAGTTTATTGGGAGGATCATAATTGTTGGTCATGTAGGTTCGTATCACATGTGGATGTCATGATAAACAATACTTTATACGCGATATCTCGTACGTTTTGATTTAATTTTACTCAAGCTATCAAAATAATAAGTACATAAATTTATTAATTTATAAATCAATCTTTGGCACCTCCAACAAGAAAAGAAGATGAAGAACACGAAAACCAGTAAACCAACGCTCGTCTTCTTTTTATTTAGGTACCTCTGCAATAAGAAATAACATGAAATTCATTAGTTACAAACGCAAAAGTCAGTAAATGCAAACCAAGGACAAAAAAACATGAACAATACGAATGAAAAAGTTTTTTCGAATTCGTAACATCTTATCACGTGTACTTAATTCGTAACACTCAATTACTTAATTCGTAACACTTGATTACTTAATTCGTAATACTTGGTTACTTAGTTCGTAACACTTGATTATATTACGAAAATATATGAAAAATATTACAAAATAGATGAAAAATATTACGAAAATAGATGAAAAACATTACGAAAATAGATGGAAAATATTACGAAAATATATAGATGGAAAACACGTAACACACGGAAACCTAGAAAATGCAAACAAAACACACGAAATCAATATTTTGCACCAACCAACAAGAAAAGAACATGAAGAACACGAAAACCCAGAAATTTTAACTCAAAAATATGAACTAACAAAGAATACATGCCCCTAGGTACTGATTTACGTATTCGTAATACTTGTAAACTTAATTCGTAACACGTGACTAAAAAATTTAATCGAACATGAGTAAGTGAGTACTTGAAAGTGCTGCAGGCATGTCAGAGACTAAAGGCAACACCAAACAATGAACCAGCATGGGTATGAACTCCATAGTATTAATCTCCCCCATTAGAAAAAAGATGAAAAGAATTAGTACTGCAAACCAAAGGGCCCCATCCACCCACCCACGCAAAGCATAAAAGACGACGAAACATCTTTGATATATTATTAGTATTATTATTAGCATTTAGCAGCACTAGAGAAAACAAGGGTCAAGAAAATAAAAAGGAAAAAGTGGTTAGATTAAAAAAATAGCTAATTATTGTCAATATATGACTAGTAATAACAAAAACATACACGTGGAAGATTAATATTCACAATTCTTACACCTGGAAGCCAACTTAAGATGTGGATGGATGCATGTAATTCATTTTATTTAAGGACCTAGAATTACTTCATAAGATTGGAAGAGAGGGAGTTGTGAGAGAGTAAGAAGGAGAGGCAGCTGGAAGGTATGCAATGCAAGAAGGTAATTGAAAGAAGACTGCTGCTTGCTTGCTTGCACAATGAATCCTCTTAAGGTGTTAGTTTAGCCTAATTTGTTCTTTGTACGTTTGTTTTTACCAACCTTAATTCTTCTTCTGTTATCGAGCTTGATGCAAAGAAATGGCATATATGATGCTGTAACAGAAGATTCTTCTGCTTTCTACAAGGTACGTGACTGATTCAATCTTTGATTTGCATTCTTACCTTGTCTTTTTTCTTAGCCTCTGGTTCGTTTTTCTAATGAACAATTGGATTTCCGAATGAATTTTGTGGGAGAGCTTACCAAACTTGTTCCCTCAGGCATGGACCTAATTGTGAAAAAAGAGCTGATTGAATTCGTTTGGGTAGGGTTTTATATTCAGAAACAGAGAGTCGGTCACTTTTTGGAAGAATCCCCTGTATGTATCTTGGGCCATAGGATTAATCAGACGGCAAACAAACGACCCCTAAATCATTTGAGTTCCTCTAGATTCGCGCATTTCTCCTGAACGCAACAGAATAGCAAATGGAAAAGATTCAGCAGCAGAAGCAGCGCCAAGGACTTGGCGGCGCTCAACAAAATATGGTCTCTGTACTGAATTGCATCGATCTGTCAAGCCCGGACATCCTGAATTCCGTTTCTTTACTCAAACAGGTTCCGCTAAAACAAATAAATCCTATGTTAACTGGTTTCCTTCTTTTTTTTTTTCCCGTTATTGCTTCAATTTTTAGGTGCTGGGACCTTATGCCCCTTTCTTATTTATTCCTTAATGGGATAGGCGTGCTTGGACTCTGGTTTTTTCTACGTGGTGAATCATGGGATAAGCCGAGAATTCATGGTGGAGGTGTTCTCTCAGAGCAGGAAGTTCTTCGAATTGCCAGCAAACGAGAAGATGAAGGTTTTGAGGAACAAGAAGCATCGGGGTTACACTCCGGAGCTGGACGAGCTTTTGGATCCTCAGAATCAAGTTCATGGTTGGCTGACTATTGTTTTTCTCTTTGATTATTGTTCTAGTTTTGTATATATTTTCAAAATTCTGTTTGGATTATGTGATTTAGTGATCTAATAAATGATTTATCTTTTCTGGTTATTTGTTAATAGGCGACTATAAGGAGGGCTATTACATTGGATTAGAGGTTCCTGAAGATGATCCTGAAGCTGATAAACCATTTTATGGGCCAAACGTTTGGCCATCGTCAGACCTTTTACCGGGTTGGAGGGAAACCATGGAAAAGTTTCATCAGCAAGCTCTGTAATTTGTGATTTCCTTTCCTGGATAATTTTGTTCTTGGGAAATATTGAGTATTCTTATATGATATGACACCTCCCTTGTTATTTTTGTGCTTTCCTTCTGAATATAGAGATGTGGCAAGAGCGGTTGCAAGAAATATAGCTCTTGCGCTTGATCTAGAAGCTGATTTCTTTGATAAACCGGAGATGCTTGGCCAGCCCATTGCGGTAATGCGGCTGCTGCACTATGGTGGTAATGGGAAACCTGATCAGTTATGATACATGTTGTTTGAGTTGATCCCTCCATTAAATAAGCCTCTCATATTTTGAATTTTTCAATCCTTTTTGTTCCCTTTCAATGATTCTTGTTTATAATTTAGCCATTCTATGATGTCCAGGTCAGGTTTCTGATCCATCAAAGGGATTATTTGGAGCTGGAGCCCATTCTGACTATGGTTTGATTACCCTCCTTGCCACTGATGACATCTATGGACTCCAAGTATGGAAATACTAGTAAATTTGATATATTTACCAAGTCATTTGGGCTGCTTTTGAGGTTGCATCTGTTATGGTAGATATGCAAGGACAAGGATGCTCAACCTCAAGTGTGGGAATATGTAGCTCCAATGCAAGGGTGAGCCTGCGCATTGAAGTTCTTTATGCTTTCTATTTTGAACTATTGTACTGATATGGGTTGCTCATGGATTCATTTATGGAACTTACTTTGTCTCTTCATGTTTCATGCGTTGTTGAAGATGCTGATGTAGTTTCTCATCTTGTTCAACAGAGCTTTCGTAGTAAATCTTGGTGACATGTTGGAACGCTGGAGCAACTGTATTTTCAAGTAAATGATCTTAACTCAAGTTTCACAGCATTTTACACATTGTATTTGCATTCCCAGTGATTGCTAGCTAGATAGAAATCGATTTGTCAATCTTGGAGGTACCTACAAAAAAAATGCATAAAATTCCTTATTTTCATTCTCCTGCACTGCTGTGGTAAATTTCTGACATCATTCTGAACTTTTAGTTGTATGTATCCATGTCTTATTCCATTTGCTTTCTACAGGTCCACATTACATAGAGTGATAGGAAGCGGACAAGATAGATATTCCGTAAGCCCCCTATATTACTTGAACATGTGCATGTTGAGCATGCTGCTTCTCTAGTCCGGTTGCTGAAAAAGATTTTGTCACCATGGTTTGCAGATCGCATACTTTGTGGAACCAAGTCACGATTGTGTTGTTGAATGCTTGCCAACATGCAAATCAGAGGATAATCCTCCAAAGTAAGTTGATTACATGAATTTGCATTTCTAAAGATGAGCTCATGCTAGACAGTATCCTTTCCAAAACTGAAATTGGAAGCTTAACCCTTGTCCAAGATCGATCCATTAATCTTATAATGCTGTAAATTCAATCGCAGGTTTCCACCAATCAAATGCAGCACATACATGAGCCAACGATACAAGGACACCCATGCGGATTTGAGTGTTTACGATCAGCAGCAACAACAACAACAAGATACCTGAGTTGTCTATCAAAGAATCTAGAATATCTTCTCCTGCTGTTTGTAGTTAAGATAAAGAGTTAGCTATGGCAGAAGACGGCAAAGCCAATGCTCAGACAGCATAAACCTGATAAATTTGTACACCTGTTTTAACAAGTATATAATACATCATCTGGGAAGTATCTCCAACCCTTGTGCTCTTTTATACTTCATTATTGATGTAATGTATATTTACAAGTGTTGGTTATCTGAAGAAAACAAATTAAAAACACTTTTACTTGTCTGTCTTACTTGGAGTTGGTTATGGTTTTTTGGATTGGTTTGGTGGTGTTAACTGCATGTATTCAACATCTTCGTCCATTCCAGTTTTGGCGAAAGAAAATAAAATCAACACTTGAATAATGAAGTGAAATTATACTATTTTAAATCAATATTGGCATCTTATCACGTGGCCTCAAGATATCTATTCTTATATTTCATGCCAAGACTGATCTGGATGCCTACATCAATAGGGATAGATTAATGGAGTTCGTGTTCGTGTGTCGCCAATACTTGAACTAGAAAAAGGTAACACTACCCATTGTAAAATTTATTGACTTTGCTAATGGATGGTGGAGCTAGACGTCCAAGATGAGGGAGGCCCCATGGGTATGTGGTTGGAGCTAAAGATGATCATGAGGAGGAAAGTGGCGAAGCCAGGATCCTAGTAGACCCTGGGCCCGAAACATAAAATATATCGGCCGAATATATTTTTGTACTAAAAAATACATATATTTTAGCTATTTGGGTCCAGGGGACCCTGGGCCCGGGCCAGGGATAAACTCCCCCTGGCTTCGCCACTGGAGGAGGAAGTTCATGTCGGCCACCTACACCCGAGATATACACACTCAACTAAAAAAAGGAGGCATGCCCGTAGAGGACTTCAAAAAAGATATTGTGGTGCTGATTTCTAGGCTCGACCTAGAGGAGTCAAGGGAATCTAAGATGGCCCAGTTGACCAAGGATCTTAACCGAGAGGTAGCTTACCAAGTCAACATCCAAAACTACATTGATTATGAGGACTTGGTTAGGATAGCCATTCAGTAGAAAAGGAGCTTTGATCCGACTATGGTAAGAGGACCAAAACGACACCAAACCCTAGCTAAGGAAAGGCCACGCCACGCCACGTAGGGAAGATGTAACACCCATCTCCGGTTTCCATGGTCGAATCCGTGAGTGAACCAAAAATGGGTAGCTATCCCGAGAAATTTCCCAGTGTTTTATATGGAATATTTTTGTGTACGCAATCTCATCAGTACTTGCGATTGGACCCTAAGAGGATTTCCCGATAAATTTCATATCCTGACTACACTGTATACTCTCTCGAAGGAGAAAGTTGTCAGATAATTTTATTGATCACGTAACGGATAGGAATTGAGATAGTAAAGATAGAGTTTACTATCTCATCAAGAAAAATATTCCGTAATTTTACTAAATCAGAGACTCTACCAGGGAATCGATTAATTTTACTATATATCCTGTTAGTGCCCACCAACCCTTCTCATTTCCTCTCGCTGGGGCCTAGGGTTTCATAGACCGGCGGCACAGTTTGAAGCGACGAAACGAGCTTGCAAAATGGAAGACATTACGCTAGCCAATGACCCGCGAACCACGTCGGAGTTGGTGACTTCACTGAGGAAGCACTTCCAGGAGGTCTCCAAATTCGAAAACGTGGCGGATATTCTAGCGTCAAGAGAAGAGAAGCTGAAGCGGGAGATAGAAAAGATGCGGAGGGAGAAGGATTCTCTGGAGGAGATAATCAGAATTCTGGAATTTGAGAGGCTGGAGAAGATACGTTTGGAGGATGAACTCAGAAGAACCAATCAGGAGTGGTTGGAGTTGAAGCAACTGGTTTCTGAGCTCGAGCGTGAAAATGCAGGTTACGATATGAAGTTCAAGGAAACTCAAGTGCGAATCAATCGAATTCTTCAGCACGTAGATGGTGGCGTGGAAAGATTTGGGAGAAGGGAAACAGAACTTGTGGGTTGGGAAACAGAAGGAAGCGTTGATTCTTCAGGTACTTCTGATTTTACCTGTTTGTTTTTAGTTGTTCATTGTTTGACTTCATTGGGAACTTGTGTAATTGATTGGTGTTCTGCTAGTGGTAGAAGGGGAGGTGGTGGATGAAGAAGCTTCTGGAATCCGAATTGGATCGGAAGGAAATGCCAGTGATGAATCTGATCGTGGTGGCTGCAAAGTGGATAGACTTGAAGCTGAAAGTGAAGGTGAGGACTAAGCTTTTATTCAGTTCAGTCTATTGATTGTGAAACATTTTAAACTTTGTTGCTGGTTCTTGTTATTTTCTTTCTTCAAAGAAACTGCTAGGTATATTCACTTGTAGTTTAGTCTGTATCCTAGGCATCCACCAGTTACCTCTATGAGTTTCCTGACTGACTGAGAGCATATTGTATTGTTCCTAAAAGTTTGCTATGTGGTGTTGTCATAGCCATGAAAGGAAGGTTTAGGCATTACTGAATACACACCCGTACCTGTTTTCATTCTCTGTTGGATTTGAAAGGAAATCTATCTCGTATGAAAAACCACCCTAGTATAAAGAATGTTTAGGATGAAGGATAAACGGAAAGAGTCTGCAAACAGGGAGGGACACAAAATCTGTTCTTTCTTACAGTTTTCCTGAAACTTTCTATTCTTAACCCTTCCCACAAAATCTGTGGAAGTCTAAATGTAAACCATTCTTCTTTACTATCTGAAGAGAACATTGCATAAGGAGGTTTTTCGGTCTTACTAGTTCCTCTGATTTTGCTTCATGCCATTTCTGTTCATAAAATATCAGACTCGGACTTTAGCATGTAATTTATCTGGCATTGTCTGAGAACCTTTCTCTGGTATATTGCTGCTACTATGACCAGGCATCAATGGTGTGGTAGCTAACTAATGACATAATTGTAGTTAAGAGTTGTTCAATTGGATGTTTACTTTTCTGCTATGAAGTTGCCATACTTGAATACTTTGATATACTGGTGGTATATATTGCAGTAGTTAGAATTTGAAACCCCGCTTCTCTCACTGCAGGAACTAGTACTCCAACATCAGGCAAAGTTCTCGACAATGATGACAAACCCACTCTTCCTAATGTAGCTCCAAAGGAGGAAACCACCCATGCACATTCCAAACCTGGTTCTTCAGGTAAGGATGAGACTTGTGTGCTCAAGAGGAAATGGTCCTCTGACTCTGGCGCAAACTATAACGCATGCTCTGATGAAAAGAAGATCACACGACATCAAGACTCGACTGGTGGTGGTGAAACGACTTCAGAACAGGGAAAGTTGGGTTCAGCACCCGTTTTGAGCCAGGCCAAGGAGAGTATGGATTTGGCTTGCCAGCTTGCCGCCCACACCATCTCAAGCTCCAACTCTGATAAGTAATAGAGAGGCAATGGGTGTGGAACAGTTGACTTTTGGGGAGGGATACCATTTTTGCTGTGTTGTAAAAGTTGAGGGAATATGAATCTGTAGGTAAGTAAGTAAGTAACAGTTCCTGAAGATTAAGCAGGTATTTTGTATAGGTCAGAACTCAGAATGTTGGTTGGGGGGTCAGGTCAGTTAGATTAATAGTAGGTAAGTGTTTGGAATTTGAGATCGAAAAATACTTTTGCGCGAATTCAAGATCGAAAACTGGAAGTAATCATGTGGCTGAATATATAATATATGCATAAATACAAACCAAATATAATTAATTAGTATCAATGCTATAGAGACTAGAATAGATGATGGTATCAACCAACTTCTTGTTCTTGTTGAGGGGCTTTAGTTTATGGAACAATGTGTTTTGGTTCATAATCTTTTTTCTTTTTCTTTTTCTTTTTACTAGTGGATTACGAATTTGGATCAACTTGGAGAATCGATAGCTATTTCAGGATTGAGTGAATGAAAGGTTCTTTTTTTTATGAGTTTGTGCATGGAGTTGGACTATAGTTTAGTTTGATTGATTTCAAATGACACTCAAACTTGGTGTTCTTTGTCATACAAAAAATAGTTTATGGAACTTCTCAACTCGATTTCTCTTTTTTGCACGGATAGAATTGTCATTAGGTTTGTCCAATTTACAACATATTTTGGTTAATCAATAACCATATAATTTTAGGGGAGGATATTCAATCACTACCGATGATTAAAACTAATTAACCCACTATTTTAGTCTATCAATGAGTTAAAGCTAAACCAACTTGATTAGATAATAATTAATTGGTTTAATTTTTGTTTAACTAGTCGAAAATTGTACTTGGAATCCTTATTTGATCACAAGGGTCGTCTGTCCACGGTTGCAGCGGTTCACATCAAGTTTGTAGACTAATTTGGAGAGTAATTATTGGCGTGAGAGATGCAGATGATTTTATGCGAGCAAGTCTCTCCCATTTGAAGTTTTGATCCATAATATCAAGTAAGAGATTCTTGGCCTTAGTTTTTCTGGGGTTTCGCTTTATTATTTATCACATGAAATGTTAATTCTCTTCTCCCTTTGATAGGGCGGGTGACATCCCTTGTTTCTGTTACTTGTCTTTTGTAAGACTCTCTGGTTACTTTGTCATTGTCGGTGGTTTAACCATTTTGATGGAATGAATTTGGTATTCATGAAAAACAATCAACGACATAAATGGATAGA
Source organism: Linum lewisii (assembly GCA_034768395.1). Lineage (NCBI taxonomy): Eukaryota > Viridiplantae > Streptophyta > Magnoliopsida > Malpighiales > Linaceae > Linum > Linum lewisii. The sequence goes on along the minus strand of CM068304.1, from coordinate 32,991,648 downwards.
AAATTGGGATTGGGGAACACTTCATCTTCTCATTTTAGATTCTCAACCCCAACATAACATAACCCTTCTTCTCTTCAAATAACCCTAATCCTCCTGTGCATCTTTACCTCACTCTGGTTTTCTTCTTATACCGAGCATGAAGTGTCTCCTCTGCAAATAACCCAAAACCTCCTCTACAAATTTACTTCTGTTTAATTTTCTTCTTTTTTTTATGAATTGAGCTGATTTTATTCATCAAAAGAGTGGAATAGCCTTACAAAAGTGTTCAAAATACTAAGAACAAAATAAACCTATATAGAATTCTACTAAATAACACTAGCTATAATAGCTTCATGCTGTCTCCCAGAGGCATAAGAACGAATTTCACCCCTAATTGACTCCACAAGTGCATCTTCAACCTTTCTTGCCCTCCAAAAACTCTAGTGCACCTTTCCAACCAGATATGACAAATTAGGAGTCTCCATAGCAGCATTTTAGCTTGGCCCTGAAGTCCATTCCCTTTCCATCTGCAAACAGATTCAATCACAGTATCTCAGGGTTGCCCCTGCAATGTCTGGCAGAACTCTGTCAATAATCTGTGCAGTATAGGAAAATTCAACAACAAATGCGGTCTAGTCTCCACTCCTGTCATAACACAAGAATCATCAATAGTAACATCCCACTTCTTAACTTTATCTTTTGTGTATATTCTGTCCTGAATAACCAGCCAAGCAATTACTGAACGTCTGAGAATATAGTACCCAGACCAGACAACATCGTACCACTGAACCTTTTGACCTGCTGTTCTAATAGTTTTCTAGACCAAACTGACTTTGTATTTCTGCATATACTTCCCATTCCAAAACATCTCACCCTCAATGTCTCTTGTGATATGCTGCCTTATGGAGGCTCTCATCTAATTTAATTTTCTTCTTTTACCAAGCAAGGGGCGAGGAGTTTTTCAAGATAACTTCAAATGTTGAATTAAAAAACAAGTCAATCATCTTATAATGGTGGAAGAATAAAAAGTTCATTTGATTATGAGAGATATGTTTATTGTAAGTGCGGGCTTGTTTGTTAGTCGGAGCATACTATAGGGGCCTCGCTCAAATGAAATATAGTATGGGGGTCAAATGTTAACTTGTAACAGTAAAGGGGCTAATTCCAAGATTTGACGATGTTCAGTTGGCCTAGCGGCCATTTTGCATTAGATTCCTTAATTCAATTTTTTTTCTTAACCTGCTTCGAGAACAACCGCTTTCTCCTGCCTTGGATGTCCCTAATTTCGGCGTCTGCCATCCTGACTTAGATTTCGTCTTCCTCTGCCGTCCGATGTCATCGCCAACAGAGTAAGCTGCTGATATCCTCTTCCTCTGCTGCATTCATTCGTTTTGGTAGCATCTGTTTGTTTCGCAATTCGGAGAAATTCTTAGTATACCTACATGCCCTAATTCCACAAGTGAATATCTCGTGATATTATTTATATATGCTGGAAGATCATATCAGTAGACCTAGTTTGTTGAAGAAGATCAGTTTCAGGCCTCAAGGATTTCACTACTGTGTTTGATTACCGATTATTTTTTCTCGTTTAGGTACTACCGTTCCCTTCCACCTGTTACTAAGGCTTATGGAACCTTATGCCTGGCGCTCACTGCACTCTGTAGCCTCCAGCTGGTTCAACCTAGGGATGTCGCGTTGCTATATTACGATGTGTTCTCACGATTTCAGGTCAAGTGTTTCATCTTTCTAATTCAAGTTTAAGCTGGTCAAATGATTCAGTTCATAATTTTGGTAATTATCCTTTCATCCAGGTGTGGAGGCTTATTACCAGTTTTCTCTTTCTTGGAAAGTTCTCCATCAATTTTGGTATTCGTCTCTTGATGATGTGAGTATCTGTTCTGAACAACCTCTCCACTTTTATCGTTTTTTTTTTTCAAGTTTCCAAATCGCTGAAATCCATGGAGCGTAAGCAGTGTTTTTTTATGTGGCATTCATGTGGTTTCTTTCTTTAAAAATAGGCTGAAATCCATGGAGCGTAAGCAGTGTTTTTTGATGTGGCATTCATGTGGTTTCTTTCTTTAAAACTAGGTTGAATGTTAGGTACTTGTAGAAAAATATATTGCTTATGATGTGTACAAAAAATCTTACAGAGCAAGGTATGGTGTTCAACTGGAGCAGGCAACGTTTGATAGACGCACTGCAGATTTCTTGTGGATGATAATCTTTGGAGCTTTCACGCTTCTGGTATGTAATTTACCTTTTAATATTATTCAGTTTTGAGGAGATGTCTGGGAGATTGAAGGTTGAATGATACGAACTTGTTACTTACAGATTCTGTCTGCTATCCCTTTCCTCTGGAACCCTTTCTTGGGTATATCACTTGTGTTCATGCTGCTTTACGTTTGGAGTAGAGAATTTCCAAATGCTCAAATCAACATATACGGCCTTGTGGCCATTAAGGTAACCCGATTTAAAATTTCATGCTGTGCAGGCTTAGACTTTTCTCTTCATGCATCTTTGCTGCTGATGCTTTTATTCCTTTTATAAAGTTTACTTCTTCTTTGTTTGTCTCTTAGGCTTTCTACCTACCTTGGACGATGCTTGCTATGGATGTTATTTTCGGGTCGCCAATTATGCCCGATCTTTTGGGAATTATTGCAGGACATCTCTACTACTTCTTGACAGTGTTGCATCCACTTTCCACTGGGAGAAACTATTTGAAGACCCCGATATGGGTGTATCCTTGCACTGGTTGCTTTATTTTACACGTGAAATCACAATATACTACTTTAATTTAAACCATCTCAGATACTCATTTTTGTTTTCTACCATTCATTCACATTGAAACATACCCTCAATAACTTTTCCTGAGCTGTTAATAGACAGAAACTGGTGAGAAGATACAGAATTGGAGCTCGACCACTAGTGAACAACCATGCACAGCAGCAGCGTCAGCAGGAGCCTGGTACAGGAACAGCCTTCAGAGGAAGATCTTATCGACTAAGTGATTAGTCAGTTTAGCAGACATTTTTCACATTGGTATGTTCACCAGTTCAGAATATTTAATACATCTAACCAAAGAGTTTTGTTGTTGGGTTCTTTGCCGTTAACTGAATCAATCTGATTCTGCTACCATGTGCTCAATGTATAACTGGAACCTGGGAGGTTTCCATCTATTGCCTGTTGTTTCTCGATGATAAATTTCAGTTATCGTTAGAGCAGTGGGAAAGTAAGACATGGTTACTTGAGTTCAACATTTGTATAGGTTTCTTTGCAAGTATGTCGGCATTCAACTGTGGAACGAAGTTCATGTCGATGAATTTAGGTTCACAATATCTGAATCTTTAAGAGCTACCAAATGCTCTCTTAGATGATTTGATGATCGCTGATTTCCTGGCCTCGGGTGTGCTCCTGCTAGTTCTTCATAGCTTGGCTGTTCGGAAGTGGGTTTTAGAACCTCCTCTTTCCTTGGTGACGCCAACATGGTCTCTACCATCCAAGCCATCGCCTCGAACACCACCCCATCAACACCATACACAATGCGGATCAAGGATGCTTGTTGATCCAGCCTTGCTCACTGTACTTGGCCGAGCTGACCCGACATCATCAATATTAAGGGTCGAGCCCTCTTCACCGTTGTCCGCATCCTCAACACCCAAGACACGGCCGCAATCGGCCCCTATCGCCCGATCGATCGTCTAAACCTTAATCTTGGTCGGCCTCCTACTTTTTTGTCCATCAAGAATTCAAGCCATTGAGCCCTTCCACTCCAATCTGGACATTGGGTCACCTCTACCACACTCTTAAGAAGATCTCCAAGGCCCAAGCCACCTATTCCATGAAGGCCCAACTTGGAGCTCAAGATCGGTGATCATTGCAGAAAGTGTGACCAAAGATGCTTGGCTTTTGGCCATGATCGTATTTCCCGAGGGTCTTCTAAAATCGGCTTACTCAGTTATGGGAGAGGTGTTCAAATTGATGGAACAGACAAAACACACACACACTTCACAATCTAAATCTCAAAACAAGTTCGACTCAAGCTATAAACGACTAACTCAAGCACGGGCTCAAAGAGCATGTAAGTAGGGGTTGATAACTAATCGTTTTAAGCGCGCAAAGACAGAACACAAGATGGGTGGAATGAGAGAGAAATAAGGGTCAAGCAAGTTTCCCTTTTCAGATTCATGAATCATGAATACACAACTTTGGACTAAAATAGTTCTAACAAGCTAGACGAAATCTTTCAACATAACATCGACACGAATCCTAAGCTCATTGGATAGAGTAAAAAAAAATTCAACATTAACCACTAACAAAAGGGCATCGGTCACCATTTACATTGAAAGTAGAATGCGCACAAGATGTTCGATGAAATGATATTGGGTCTTTAAACCTAAAACGTCATAGCTAGTATGATCGGATCTATTCATAAATTTGAAGCGTAACACATTACTTGCTCAGTACTGAGTCAAGGCATTACTATACAGTCAAACAACAAACCTAATCATGCATCATTGTCAAAGAAGCAAGAAATAGGATATGAAGAACACATATAGATCTGAATAACATTTGAACTTGAATTAAACCGAAATAAATCAAAAGTAAAAGAAGTGTAATCAATCATCAATCCCCCTAAGGTTCCACTCACCGAACCCTAGGGGGTTTACTTACATCAGTACATATTGAAGATCTGAGAAATACGACCTAGAGAGAAAGAGATGAAAAGCTCCACTGATTTCTTCGTGTCCGGATGAATCTTGATCTTCTCCTGCTGATTCTGGGATGTGGGAGATGAAAGATGATGATAGAAAGATGATTTTTGGACTCCGAGAGGGTTTTCCAGGTGCTGGAGGTCAAGGGTGTTCGTAAAAAAAGAGTTCGGAACGAAGTCTAGCCGTCGTCTGACATTAGGTTTTTAAAAACCTTATTTACAGAATCTTCCTAGACCCGCGGCATGTAAACGGTGTCTAACTGGCATGCGCACAGTTTAAACACTAGTTGAACGTTCGCTGACGGGACGCTAGGTGTGGTCCTTACTTTAGCGCTCGTTGTTTTTACGCCAGAACTTCAAAACTTGATATCTTGAGCGTCTGGACTCCGATTTGAGCACTGTTTGAACCTGTGGCTTCGTATCGACATTATATAAATAGTGGTATGACCTGAAAACTCATAAAAAACACCTTGAAAAACGTGAAAATGGACCACAATGATCCTAAGAGGTTATTTGAGACGAAAATTCATAAAGTTGATCAAAACCACTAAAAGAACAACATTAAAGGTTAAATGCCACATGAATACGTAACAAAATATGGGAAAAAGCGTAACATATTTATGTCAATCAATCGGCCAGCCCATGGTCAGTCACGGGCGCCTAAAATCCTAATTAGGGTTTCTCGGTCACCGCATCCCTTCCACCTTCATTGAATCCTTTTCCTTGAAGGATTCTTGTATTCTATGTATTCCTAGTCCTATGCATAAATGACTTCTTATTTTTATTAGTTAGAGTTTTATCAGAATTTAGGGCTTTATGGTTGCCACCCTCGTCTATATAGCAGGTATTTCTTCTTGAGCATTGGCTCAATTGAAAATTTTGTTTAAGCAAATTAGTTGCGTTTTTTTATTCTCTTCTTGCTTTGGCAAGTTGTTGTTAGGATAAAGAGACCGGGTTTATCGAGGTTAAGTTATCAACCTTAAGTCTACGACACCATTCAAGTTATACCTAGGGTTCATAGCTCTTTAGCTATAGGGTCCGAGTCTTATTTCATCCAGTCTCTTGGGTTTATTTTTTATTCTTTGACACTAAATAAAACGTGTTGGTTCTTGGCTCCCTCATAGTCATTCTCCTTATCTATCATACTTTGAGTTGGTTTCTTCAAAAAAAATCCTTAATTGTTTGTGTTTGGTCGAAAATAGAAACCCTTCAAAAATTGGTTGTCTTTCTAGTATCTTGTTAATTGTGATAATAATCTGTTTGCTCTTTGGTGGTAAAAGCTAGGTGGCAACTTATCAACTTAAAAGATGACTCTTAAAAAGAGTGTTGGTCTCAAACAAAGCAATGCCATCGTCACCAAAATTAGTTTTTTTCTTCAACCGAGTAGCAGTAAGGGAAATACCACTCAAAGTTTCTTCTCATTCAGTTCACCTTCTACTCCATTCTAATTCTAAGTCTAACATCAATTTGGTATCCTTATTTGTGATCATTCTAACGCTTTTTGTTTGGTGTCATAGGTTTCGAAAGCATAGCAAAGAATAGGACCATTCTGTAATTCGTAGAGTTGGATATGTTTGTCTAAGTTTGATTCATTCGAGCTTAGAAGAAATGCCCCACTACTTGAACGAGTCAATCGTAATCTTTGAGCATTCATCTAATTTAAACTAAAATTTGTGTGATACACGAGTTGTAAAACCAAGAGTGTTGAGATTAGTCTTAACATTCTCGCCCAATTGGATGTTCTAAGACTTGAGTTTGGTTGATCTAAGTCATAAATTAATGTTTAAAAGGTCCCATCAAAGCTTAGGTCGTTCGGGGTTCAAGGTGAGTTGAGGTTGTTATCCCAATTTTTGGCAGTGGAAGACACACGACCATGTGTTACAAAAACACAGTGTGTTTTACAGACACACGACATGTTTCTTCCTCAGAGTGCAAAAACATGGATTTTGGCAACTTTGACGAACCAAAACCCCCCAAACTTCAAACCTTGATTCGGGGAGCTACATGAGTCGGATTAAGTCGTCATTCCTTCCTATAGATTCCTGGGGACGAGCAGAATATATCATTATTCTTTGATTGGGTTGTTTTGCTGATGAGTGTTGCTGGTCATAAGGGAAGAGCTACGAATTTGGAAGGGAAAATTGTGTCATCTGTGGATCGAGAAGATGATTAGAACCCCGTCTTCTATTCCATGTGAGGGCTTAGCGTCTATAGGACAAGATGAGTAATGTGAGGACTTGCAATTCGATTTGGATGAAATTAGCGATTTTGCATAAAACTGAAGAGAGAAAAATTGGGGGAAACTATTATGTGATTGTTGATTGATTTGTGATGTTGTGTTGTTATGTGTTTTGGACTGATAATGAGAAATGATGGTTAATGGATCATAGTTATAAAGGAGAGATATGATGAATTGAATTACATTTCTGTTATTGTATTCTACTGTTGTTAGTTATGGTTGCAGGAGGATAATCGCAATGAAGGATCATCCTATGAAGGATGGACAGGAGGGTAACCCTAGTCCTTGTGACATGACTACCTCTCTTCCTTGTTTATGAAGTTGGGGTGGCTGGCAAGGCTAGCCGTTTACCCTTGTTGTGATGATGATTTGTGAGATGATGATGAGATTGGAATTGTTGGATATGAATGTAATGTGGTGATCTGGTAGCGGAAGTGATGAAAGAGTTTTGTGAATGGAAATGGATTGTTGTTCTGGTTGTGATTGTTTGAACTTTGATAGAACGGGTAGAGTCCACACTGCCCACCTTGACGTGCGTTGAGTTTTAAGTTAGGTCTACGTTGGTAGATCACCTTGGTACGATGCCAATGATTGATTGTTGGGCTAGTCTACGCCGAGTATATCACCTTGTCCAGTTGCCAAGGATTGATTGTTGGAGTTGGTCTACATTGAGTAGATCACCTTGGGAAGATTGTTAGAGATTGATGGTTGAAATTTGGTCTACGTTGAGTAGATCACCTTGGTCTGATTAATAAGGATTGATGATCGGCAGTGGTGGTGTGGAACAACTCCTAGGTGCCTTAATTACACACATAGAATGTGTTGATGTTGCTTATGAGAACTAATGATGTTAGTTAAAGAACTGAACCTGGGTGATCAGATAGACTACTTTAGGGAACTTAACATCTGAATAGACATATAATTAATCCAATTTTTAATTATGTTGTGCAGAGTGCTGGGATAGCTCCTTGTGGTTTAGTTCGGTGCATAGTTAAGTCTAGTGGATTCACCCAGTTTCATTAGGAAGATGAACCCCCCCCCCCCCCCCCCCCCCCCCAATTCTTTGTGGTTAGGTGTTGAAGTGCTGGAGTAGCAGTTGGTGTTGAGTACCTTGAGTTGCAGTTGGTGCGAGTTTATGTGGTAGCAAGAAGCATGAAGTGACATTGGAAGCATGGACCACGAGTTGACTTTTCTTATACTTTCAGTTCACTGTTTTTGGGTTGAGATATTATATATCAGATTTAATGTATGAATTTTTTATTGTATAGTTGTTGGATTTGGCAAAATCTTGTATGAGAACACCGAATTTGTTCTCACCATGAGAACACTAATCTTCCCCTTCCATTCTTGTAATCTAATCTAATGGCTAAAAGTTCATGGCCATCTTTATAATTTACCTTACAAATATTAATTTTCTTATTTTTGTCCTTAATTACATAATATGTTAAAATCATAAATCCTTGAAAAAAAGGAAGCAATTATGCCTTTATTCTGTAACTTACCTTTCCTGATTTTACCAAAAAACAAACTTACCTTTCCTGACATAATTACACAATCAAAGCAAGAAAAAGAAGAATAGACAGTCGAATCAACAAAGAAGAATAAGCGGCATCTTATTTGTAATCAACGGCGGCTGGCCCATTCTCATCAATGCAGACCCCATTTTTGCGAGCAAGAAGGATGGATACAAGCTGCTGGCATTGTTTAGTCAACATGATTTAGCGAACAAGGCAACTTTGGTCGCAGATCCAAGTAGTAATCGACAGTGGAATTTTGCTTATCGGCGTTGGAGGTTATATAATCGATAATGCTAGTGTTCTTCGACGGCGGTACTGTTTCTGCGATGCAAATCGATCCGCCATTGTTTATCTCAAAAACTGCCATTTGTTTATCAGGTTTTTACGCAAATCGACCTTTAATAGCCATGTTTTTCGTTTTGATTATGGTGATCAGTTATTTAATTTTCCATAATGCTACAACAATGGAATCAATCAGATAGGAGTCGTTATCATCGAAGTTGCCGACCATCGTTCCATCATCATCCGACAAACCGCTTCAGAATTTTTAGGTACCTAATATTTCACTACAGGTACATTATGTTCCATTTTATGTTTTTTAGTACTGACTGAGGGACTTGGTATCCCATTTTTCGTGTTTGGTACTAGATATTGTACCTCGGACAACGAGTAAGGAATATAGGGGTTCCGAAGCAATCACTTACGGTTCATGCATCCCAAAACAACTGATTTAGAAACAAATGAAAAACCCGTACACAACATTAATATTCAGAACAAGATAATTTACCTCTTAAAATGAGTTAGGAACATGTGGGTTTCAGAGAACTAACAAACATGGAAACAAATCAGCTAATTACGAAGCAAAACCGCAAATGAAGAACAAATTAGAACCAGATCACCGCTTTCTACCCATACTATTTTAACGACACAATGCTCTATATTAGCAAAATCAATTTAGAAACCTAAGGGCTTCATATAACTAACAAACCTAGAAAGAAATCAGCCATTGAAGAATAAAATAGGAAAAATTTCAGGCTTTATACCAGAAATTCCACACCGGAACAAGATTCTGTATCAGCCGGAAAAAAGGAAACCTCGGTGTTTCAAAAAAACATGCAAACCTGGAAATCTCCGTCCAGTGTAGACTCCTCTACCGCGAAAGATCACGCTCGGTGGCGGCCACTGGAGGACTAGACGGCCGGTTGAAATGCACCAACCCCACCACCACCACCAGAAGCCGTAACAACTATGATAGAATCGACCTCCATGCTCCCATCGACCACATCGACTCTGGTCACTCCTTCTCGCCGGCCAAAAGGCGCCCTAGCTGGCAGCCTCAACTTCTTCGACCGGAAACTAACAAAACCCTAGGGCGGCTCCATTGAAAGGCGGCGACAGCAATTGAAACACAAAAAGAAAGGACGAAGACGAAGAGAGAGAGAGAGCGCGCATTTTTTTTTACAAATTTGAATTCTAATTGATTTTTTTTACAAATATTCTGAAACCCTTTTTAGATTTTAGGTACAATTACAAGATTGTCCATTTTGTTTCCACCATTGGATGTAAGGAACTTGATCTAAGAGTTCATAGGTGTTCTCACCGCAGGTGAGCCAGTTGGATTTGAACCTGTGGTTGTTGATGGGATTCATAATTTAAATTAATGGAAGCGCTTCCGATTTATCTTTAGATTATGTTATTTATATCAATTTAAGGTTGGTTATTACTCGATTTATATTTTAAGTCAACTGTGGCACTGGTTCCTGGTCTAACCATGAGTTCAACCATTGCGATTTGGGACTGGTGTTACATTAGTTGTTCATAGATTAAGAGATTTGTGAGGCCTTTTATTACTAACTCTTTTGTTTACTACAATGGAAGGACCAGAACAAGCAAATCAGGCTACGATTGAAGGAATCCAATGCATGATCGAAGCCCTAGCCTTGGATGTCGCAACAAGGAATAATGAGAAGAAAGGAGGGAAATGGAAGAGGGGGAACTACATCATATGGAAAGCTCCCAAAATCCACTGCGAAGAAGAGGAGCTATTCATGGAGGAGAGCTAGATGATGATATAAGTGGCCGTAAGATCTCCATTCCATGATCTGCTGGAAAGACTGATCCAGACGCCTACATCGATTGGGAGAGAGCCATGGAGTTCGTGTTCGAATGCCATCATTACTCATAACGAAAGAAGGTAACCCTAGCTGTTGTCGAGTTCACTCACATTGATGCTATATGGCGGAGTCAATGTAACACCTATCTCAAACCACCATGCTCGAACCGATTGTTTAGGTCGGAAATCAGGTGGCACGGTTAAAATACAAATTAAACCAACCAAATACTATTAAATCAATACTCAAACTTAAATAAATAATTAAAATGGAGGCCTCCGGTAATAAAATCTAATATCTAATCCAAATTCATTAATAAAATCAAATACCTAAAATCCCAAATAGTCAACTGAAATAAAATATAGGGAAAATGGTACTTTGCCCCCTCTGCTTTGCCAAGTTAACAAACAACCCCTATACTATGAAATGATCAATTTACCCCTCCTACTATAGCCAACCTAACAAACAGCCCCTTCCATCTAAACTTTCGTTAAGTGATGACTCACCAATACGACTCATGCATAATTAATGACAATACATTAGCACATCATCGACTTTCATCCATATTTGGTAGTGACTCAACTAAATTAAAAATTTAAAAACAAAAGGCAATAAAAACAATAATTTTAAATTTATAAATTAAAAATATATATATTTAAATTTTATTTTTATGTATTTTTTTATTTTTTCAGTTAAATTTAATAATTATTTTGTATTTAAAAAGTTCAAAGTTATTTTTAGAAAAACATTTATATTTATTTTAGAAAAACATTTATATTTATTTTAGAAAATGATTTATTTTATTTTTAATATTAAAATCCACAACTGAAATATTAAAAAATATTATTTTTTATTTTTAGTTATAAATTAAATTAAATTATTTTTATATATTTTGTTTTTCTTTTTTGTTTAGTTGAGATGGATGAAAGACGATGGTGTGGCAATGTACTGTCATTAATTATGGATGAGTCATATTGGTGAGTCATCACTTAACAGAAATTTGGATAGAATGGGCTGTTTGTTAGGTTGGCTATAGTAGGATGGGGTAATCATTTCATAGTATAGGAGGCTATTTGTTAACTTGGCAACGTTGAGGGGGGCAAAGTACCATTTTCCCTAAAATATAAAGACAATTCAAGTCCTCGGTCACCATCTTTAGCCATCTACTCAACTCCACTAGCATCAATTGTTGTTCCAAGCTCGGCTCACCGACTACTTCTAACTAAAAAGAGAGACCGTAGGGGGGGGGGAGGGTGTTAGATTCCTTATGAAACTGAGTGAACCCACTGGGCTTAACTATACGTCGAACTACCTAGGGAGCATCCCAGACTCCCTCACTGACAAACAATAGTGGGACCCATACTTACGTCTACAGTAGTTCTAAGTGATCAGTCAAGTCCCTCTATCCGAATTCCCATCATGCATGACCCCAACAACATCATCCAATAATCATAACCAATCCAACACAAAAACCAAAATCATAAAATTAATTACCAACTGATGTGACTATATTTCGTGTGTTTTAAGCCCTCGTTTAGCCTAAGGATCTCCCATGTTTGATCTCATTTTGCCATGATTTATATGCTTATTTGGTTATTGTGTGTAAAGTGCTCTTTTGTTGTCCAAGTGCCACTTTGAGGGAAAATTCAGTGCCTATTGGAGTTTTATCTGTGCATTTTCAGGCCTTGGCATCGTAGTACTGGTGACAAGGAGCACATGAGATCAAACGGAAGGTCAATCGGAGCTAGGACGGAGGAGATATGGCCGTTGCAAAATCGAGATAAAATGCAGCTTTTCTGAAGAAGTTTTCGGCGAGAACTCTATGTTCTCGCTGAGAACTCTCGGCCATTTGCAAACAGGAGGATGCCGAATAGCTGACGCTGGTTTTTTGAAGAAGTTTTCAGCGAAAACTTTCAGAGTTTTCGCCGAAAACATGTGAAGGAACTTGAAGACGGCTCAGTGGTTTTCAAAGAAGTTTTCGGCGAAAACTTATGAAGTTTTCGTTGAAAACTCTGGGTGTTTCCAGCAGCATATTTAAAGAGGAGGCGGTGAAAATTTAAAGGGAGAAATTCATTACACAACACTCGACACTCTCTCTCAAATCTGAATTGCCGATTTTCCTCCTTCCTATCATCAATCATCATCCTCCTCCATCTCAACCTAAGAGCTAAGTGAAGATCATCTAGGAAGAAGAAGCCATACTTTGGATTGAAGCTTGAAGAGCCAAGTTGCAAGATCCTCCATGGAAACAAGGATGATCTCCTCTTCTCAATTTCAGGTTTCTTCCATGGTTATGCTAGGCTAAACCTAGGGTTTAGTTTAGTGGGGGATGGATCAAGCTAGGATAGGTGATTGATTGTATGGATTGAGTTTCTCATAGCCATTTGTGTAAGATGATGATCTTAGACCTTGTGCTTGTTGTCCATGGGAGTTTGACTTGTTCTTTTGGTGCATTGTTTATGTCTTTCAATACATGAGAATGATTGATTGATGTTGATCTAAGGTTGTAGGATTGTAATTGATTGTTTGAGAGATTAAACTCTTCAATTGCAACCATTTTAAGCTTGCTTTCCTTGTTGACATTTTGTCGAACACTTGGTGTGCATTTGGTTTTCTTTCATCTAGTAAATGAAAGACCTATTGATCGATTGCCTAATGTTCTATGATTGGCATGAGAGTGTCTTGCATCATTGCTTTGTGTTAGATGAATGTTAGCCAAGAGAATCAAGTGTTGAGCATTTCATTGAGCTAGGTAAATCACTCTTTTCCCTTTGTTCACATAGCAAAAGCATGGTGCATTTGGTATAGGAGTAGAGAGTCATTTGTGCGAGAGTTCGTTGATGCTACTTGAGTGAATTGCGTGGTCATCCGTTTATACATCGTTGCTTGAGATTCAATCCAACTTTCATGATCCTTGAGCTCGAAGAAACCCCTTGCTAAGCTAACCTTCCTTCTCTCTTGTTTGATCCTCATCTTACCTTGTTAGCTATTGCTTTACTTGCTTGTTTGGTTTATGATTTTGAATCTTTGTCACCAAAAACAAATCTCAATTTAATTGTTTAGACCGTCCATGAACCTTGTGAGTATTAGTCTATGAGAGGACCTCGTGGAATACGACCTTGATTGTTGTGAGTTGAAATTCACACGTCACCAACATGATCAACATCATCACATATCATGCCGTAATATACAAGCACCAACATCGCTGCTCAACCGTACAATTAATTCACATGTCCATACAAACCAAAACACACCACACACACACACATTCACACAATCAAGTTCAAGTTCATATATAAGTGATTCAATTAGGCACCAAGGAGTTGTTCCACACCACCACTGTCGGCCACAACACACGACACATCCTCAAGTTCCATGGACATTCTCAATTCCTTCCTCAGGAGTTAGCAACTAATCCTTGGTAACCCGACCTAGGTGATCTACTCTGTACAAACCAGACTCAATACTAATCATTGGAATCCGACCAAGGTGATCACCCCATGTAGACCAGAATCAATCATATCACATCACAAGCTCGGCAGTTTGGACTCCTTCCGGTTCTATTTTAATTCGCATTCACGTTCAACAATTACTTAACTCAATTCTCAATCCATCAATCACAACACATATATGATCCCAACATTACAATTACCATAGTTTCCACCATCATCACAATTCCATATCTCAATCCCACACTTATTACGACAGACTGCTAGCCTTACCGACCACCCCACTTATAATAGTAAAGTATAAAGGGTGATCATGTCTCAAGTCTAGGGCCACCCTCCTATTCATCCTTCTTAGGATGATCCTTCATTGGGAGCATCCTCCTGCATCCAACATTCCACAATACCAAAATTCACAACCATATTACATATGGACATTTACGAAATTAAACTCTCATTCTAGCCACCTAGTCAACCAAGCATCCAATCAAGTCAACCAATACATCACACATCATCAATCAATAACGAAAACACATAATAGAACATTTTCAACTCTCCAATTCATGCAACTCTATTAATTACTAAGTCTGATTAAAATTTCTCACGTCTCTACCTATCGACCCTAAGCCCTCACTTTAGCCTAAATGAAGTCTCTGAATTCTGCCTTAGAACGTCCCCCTCCCTGTCCCGATTTCAGAAGTTTTGACAGTTCATCAAACGGTGTTCTTACGGACGAGTTATGCTCGAATTACTGTTTAACCTCTAAAGCTGCCCAAACTGATCTGCCAAACAAACCCTAAGCTGAAAATCCAAACTAACCTCAAATTTGCAGGAATTATAGAAAGGCCACTTAACTTTATGGTTTGTGTGAAATCCTAGGCAAATCCCACATCGACAAATCACGGGGGAGATCCATGGGATATGCGGAATAGTTCAACCTTAGCTGACATGACGCGTTTTGTGGTGTAGTGGTGAGAGTTTGATATTGAGAGGAGGATGTCATGAGTTCGAATCCCACCAGCACCAAAAAAACAAATCTGTGAGGGGTGGACCCAAAACGAACAATATATTGTCAGGAAAGGTTTGGATGTTACAAGTGGTATCAGAGCCTCTCCCCGTCCCTCTTGAACAATGGTGGGGCAAACCTCAACGAGGACGTTGAGTCCTTGATGGGGGGTGTGTGTGACATCTTGGGAAAATCCCACATCGACAAAGCACGAGGGAGATCCATGAGCTATGTGGAATAGTTCAACCTTAACTAACAAGATGCGTTTTGTGGTGTAATGGTGGGGGTTTGATCTTGAGCAGGAGGTCATGGGTTCGAATCCCACCAGCACCAAAAAACAAATCCGTGAGGGGTGGGCCCAAGGCAGACAATATCTTGTCAGAAAAGGTTGGAATGTTACAGTTTGGACCTCCAAAAACTACATTTTCGTCCATCTTCTTCTCTGGTCACCATCCGCCGTTGGCAAGTCTCCGGCCACCATGGCGTGGCTCCCTTTTTCTTGGGACCTCCAGCACTCCTCAACTGTCGATGGTCTCCGATTCCTCGTCACACCTAGCCACCCCGCCGGTTTAACCATCCACTTCTCTCCCTCGGTTGAGCCAAACAGCGCGACTCCTCCTCGATTTTCGTGCATCATCCACTTTCCCTCCATTCACCAAAACCAGGCATCTCTAGACATTCGTGCTCCCTGCTCTCTCTCTCTCTCTTCCATCGCTACGAGCAACAGAAGCCGGTTTGGGCCCAAGGCTGCAGCCCGCAACTCTCCTCCTCCTCTTGTTTTATGGTGCCACACAAATGGGCTTTAAGCCCATGCCTCATTCAATTCCCACTTGGTCCGACCCCCCTTCTCAACACCAAATGATTTCGTCCTTAAATTTCAACTAGTTA
The DNA here is from genome assembly GCA_034768395.1 of Linum lewisii. Lineage (NCBI taxonomy): Eukaryota > Viridiplantae > Streptophyta > Magnoliopsida > Malpighiales > Linaceae > Linum > Linum lewisii. The sequence continues at coordinate 32,975,751 of CM068304.1, read as the reverse complement.
ACTAGGTTCGGTTAGTTACAACTCTCCACAACTCCAAATGATTTCGTCCTCGAAATCACAAACTTCCACCGGTGAGACACCCTAACTTAAGCTAACATTACTCGTCTTCCTTTCTCATGACTAATTCATCCAACTGATAAAGAACTTAAGAAATCCTCTTTTTGTACTCCCAAAATTCATTGATGCTTCCTAATTAACCAACTGTCCCAATTCCCCGATTCACTAAAATTCATTAACCAACCCATCACTTCTAACTTATGCAGCACATTAATTACTCGTCCAACTTCCATGAACCTAGAACTCAAAAAGTCTTCTTACCAAACACTGCTAATCAAACTTTTAAGAATCTCATTTGCTTTATTCTTGTATTGCTCCTTAATCCATTTATCAATCTCTTAGTCCATTTTCAGAATCAAAACCTCGTCCTTTCTGTAACAACTCCCTGCGATTAACTTCAACCACATTTGATGATCCAGTTCATCCATGTCTTATGATGCTTATTAGCTTTTAATACAACTCATTGTTCTCTATACCTCGTACTTCCAACTTCCTTTAAACACCTCCACTTCACCACTTCATTCGACTTTGATTAATTATTCAACCCCGTTGTTATAGGAATCCCTTCTTCAAAATCCCAAGTACATTTCTCAAAATATGAAAGCATTTGCCGATTCATTTCAATCTAACGAAGAAATCAAACATTAACCTCTCTTTCCATCCAAAATTGATAAAAGCAAACTTTCGACTTGACTAAAATACCCAATCGCTTTCAAATTTGTTAACACAAGTTATTCAATTGAAACAAACATCAACGCCTAAACGAAAACACATTAACAAATTGAAATCGTAAAATCCCTCACTCGTTTCCAAAAGGTGAAAACGTTTGAAAATTCCTTTAAAATCAACTAAAAATTCAAAACACTCACTTCCATTTTAGACCAAAATTAGTATAATCAAAACTTCATCTGGGTAAAAATATCAGATCGCCAAAAAATGTTTTTCAAATCCTCAACAAGATTTACTCAAAGAAAACTAATACCAAATTTCAGCACCAAAATTCATTGAAAGTTCGAAATCCTGAAACTCAAATCCCAAAATATAGTTTCACTTTTCACGATAGTTTAAAACTTCAACATGGACCCAATGTTCAAAATCACTCAATAGATTAGAATTTCATCCCGATCCACGTTTAAAATTAAAACACATAAAAATAATCAGTACCCACTTTCTTTAAATCAACCCACTTAAGGAATTTCGACAACTAATCAAAACTGAGCTTTTCGGAACATTTCAAAATATCAAATTCTCTTCCCCAAACAATTCAAATCCCTAAAATTTTTACAAATTTAAACCTCCATGAAACCTTCAAGAATTTAAAACTTTGTTTTGAAATCTCATCCCAACGCGAAGGTAGATTCCTGTAACTCTTCCCAACTCATCACTTTACCCAACTTACAGTTCAACAAATAGACGTCCAATCAAAACTCATCCACATGTTAGCATCCTAGCTTCCACTTCCAATTCGTTATTGATGGAACCGTCGTTGTGCTGAGCTGGTTTGATCAAATAACTATCAAGCTCAAGAGCTAGGATAGATCGTATTCCACGGGCCTTCAATTGATTGGCTACTTCAGAACTAACAAATTACTCAAGGAAAAACACGTTGTGCGTGGTGCGAGTTCCACGACTTCTAATTCTAAGGAATGCAGAAAAATTAAAACAATTTAAGCTAAAGCAGATTGAGAATTAGGGTTTGGAAACAAGAATGACAGACGAACTTAGACTTTGAATCCCCCTTCGTTCCCCAGAGCATTGGCAATCAACAGATCAATGGATTTCGATTCTTATTCAATCAATTACTAAGACACCACCATAACTCCTTACCCTTAGGTTTAAGACCGGCGAACGTTCGCTCTATCCGTTCTAACTACCAAGATTAACTAGCCGCCCGGGTACGGTCGCCTCTCGCAACGACTTAATTAATTGGTGTAATTACTAGTGATTAATGAGTTACTCTTGCAGTGAATTAACCCTAACCGATTCCTACGAAAGGCACACTCCAATTATAAGGTTAATTGTTTAATTCGATGTTCTAAAGTAAGGCGATCGTTCGCTTCTATCCTTAGCTTAACAAGAATCTAATCTAGGTGATCAATCCAGACAAGAAACATGAACAAAGAAGAACAAATCAAACATGAAAAAGAACTGATTGAATTTCGAATCTAATCACCGCCGATCCGTGACCGCTTTAAAGCCCTGGGTCACTTAGGGTTCATCTGGTCTAAGCTCTAACGAGTTTAGCTACTCATGATCATTACAAAAGACACAAAGACAAGGAAAGAGTTCATCATTCAGAGGAAGAACAGAAAAGGATCTGAAAAACCTAATTCAGACGACTCTGACAGACTCCGATCTTCGGTAAGTTGCACTCCTAGCTCCGGTTCTCCGAGATGGAAGGGATGGCGTCACGATCTCTATCCGGCTCTTCGAACTCCAACTCTTCGCTCCCGAACTTCAGAGAAATCTGATCTCGAAAAGTTCTGTTTTTCGAATTATGAATTGTATCCTTTTTTTCCTAGGCCGCCGGATTAAGTATAAATACTTAACCCTAGTTGGGTCTGGCTGAGCTGTTATTTTCGCCGAAACTGTAGGAGTAGTTTCGGCGAAACTTCTTGTGTAAATGGCCATGATTTCTCTGCCTTGCATTTTCGGTCCGAAGAGCTTAATGGTTTCGCCGAAATCAGTCTTCTCTTGGCATCAGCTGATTTGCATTGTTGATTTCGCCGAAACTGTGAGGTCATTTTCGCCGAAACTGTAAGTGTGAATGGCAGATTTTCGGTTTGACTTTGATTGGTTCCTTTGATCGATTCCGGTTTGATTCCTCGAGGTTCCTACGCCTTAGACACGTCCATGGCTACGTTATTTGACGGCAAAAACCTGTGCTAACACAAAAACACTAGAAAACCATCAAATAGACCCGAAAAGGGCCAAGGTAACACAAATGGCACGAGATAGGGCAATTGATTGAATATTCGTTATTCTACCCTAAAAATAATGTCTTAAGCAAAGAAATGTTGCTTAAATGAGGCTGATAATCACGTCAAATCGAGTGTCATCAAATACCCCACACTTAAGCTTTTGCTTGTCCTCAAGCAAACTGAATAGAAACGCTCATGTTCATAAATGATAAGATAGATTAAATTAGAGCTCAATCAAACACAATGAATTATTAGACAGATCGATCCTAGAACAAGAAACCTAACATGAATACAGATCAGCCAAATTACCTGGTCTCACTAATAAACTGCACACGACAAGTAATTAGCAACCAATTATGCACGAATTTGACCTGACCGACCAGACTCCTCACACAGGATATATATAGTACAATGGGAACTCTCACTCTCTGTGTTTAAGGACGTGTTTCTGCTCTCGATCATTTTCTGTTACCGAATTCTGTCATAGGTTTGCATTTCGACCACATCTCCACCACTGTGACAACACGAATATCTAGTCAAGAAGGACTTCCCTGCTAGGACCGTAATGAAATCTACACTACTTGCGTTTATAATGAGATGGATGATGGGAATGAATGATGATGGCTTGGTGCGGTGTAGCTTTCGACTAACTTCCCTCGAATCTAATCTATGGCTTCCTACCGTCTAACCAAACACTGGTGGAATGATGAACGCTTGTCCTATGATACCCTCAAGCAACCTAACACTTATTCTTTTTCTTTTGCATACACATTTTTCTTTTCAACTTTTCTTACGACTTCGTTCTTCCATTTGTAGGGAGAAGAACGTTTTATTTGAACTAAACTTTGAACTTTTTCTGATTTTTCTTCTTTTCTCTTTTTCGAAAATTTTCTTTTTTTTTTCTTTTCTTTTGTGCCGATTTTTCTTTTAGTTGCTAGAGGGATTTACACGTCTGGACATATTAGCTAAGACCACCTGTTTAATGGCTATAGGCAAGTTACCACAAACCGACTTCCGGTAGGTCAATCTAGAACTACAACCATAGGGATCAACGGGGAATGAAAGAAATGGGAAATGGCTGTAATGTATTATCGAACCGAAAGAACAGGCCAAGCTCAAGGGTCTAAACCTAGTGGATTTTATCGTTAAGGTAGGCTATCTGGCTTAGTAGCTGAATCTAGGTGCCCCTATCCTTCTAGAACTCGTGTCATCGTGTGGTCTCGAGTAGGTCTCATGCAAATTCTAACTCATTCAAGTAAACAGAAAACCACTCAGAAAGAATTTAAATTGCAAGTTACGTGCAATGGATCAAAAGCTCAGAGTTGGTTTGCTAGTCGGATTCGGTCATTTTCATGCAATCAAGGCTACAAACTACAAGTGTGATTTTAAAATTCTGTTCTGACCAGGCAATCTAGCATCAAAGCATACAAGTTGGTTCTCAAGTTCTAGGTTAAGCAGTCTAAGCATCATTATAAAAGGTTGAACAACAACTTAACATCAAAAATCAAGAACTGAGCCATTCTAATGCTAGAGAGACTGGAATGGAATCACGAGGCACACAAAACACAATCAAGGGCAATCAAGTTCATGCAAGGTTTTCTAGCATCCTACCCCACACTTAAATCGGACTGTGTCCTCACAGGACTAATTCTAGAGTTCAGAGTGGAATGGAAGAACCTGGACCGAGATGATTGGTGTAGAGGATGAGCACGGGTCCTCGGAGCGGAGGGAATCTACCCAAGCGAAGCAAAGGGAATCTCCCAACTGCCTACAAAACAAAAACAAATGAAACATAAAAAGGAAACCGGGACAAGTGCCCCGGATCCACACAGAAAAAAGTTGGACCGAAGTCCGAAAAGAATAAATAAAAAGAAAGGATAAGGAAGAGGACACCACCTGATCATCCCTGGTCAGAGGTGTCGGGGTGGGGGAGTGAAAGTAATCGCTGAGCTGCCGCTGCCACTCCAGCTGTCGCTCATAACGCCGGTCGGCGCGGCGCATGTGTTGTTGCATAATAGTCCACCTAGCCTCTTGAGTGGCGTTGTCGGTGATGCGCCACTCCTGTAGTCGCTCGTACAACTCACCAATGTCCGCGGGGTGGTGTTGCGGCTGGTGAGTATGCGCTGGAAATGGATCTGGAATGCGCGGCGGCGACTGGTGAATGTACCCTGCCTGATGGTGTGGCGAGGGTATAGAATCTTGAAACTCAGGCGGCGGCTGCTGCTGCACCTCAGCATCATCTTCGTCCTCCGACTCGACAGCAGGTTGGAGTGGAGGATCTGCTGCTACATGAGGACTGAGGTCGAGTTCTAAGTCGTACTCGACCGCCAAGTCTCCTCCAACGGTCCGAACTGGATGTCGTGGAATGTGAGGGCCATATTCATGGCCGATGCCGAAGGAGAGGATGAGCTGACCTATGAAGTTGCCTCCCAAGAGTTTGCGTGGTAGCTTCTTCCTCTTGGTCCGCTGGCTGAAGATGTGAGCTAGCACCCAGCCGGGGTGGAGAGGGTAGCTCTCTCGGATGGCTCGGTGAAGCACGAGCTCCTCCTTAAGGATATGGTGGCGATCCTTGTCTCGGACATATAAAAGTGACCTCCGCCAAACCATATGAATAAACTTATAGAGCGGGTGAGAGAGAGACTTAACTGAGTTGCTCTTCCTGAGGCGATCGCCAGGCACGCCTGTCATGTGGCTCCAGAGGGCGTGCAACGCCTCGTCGTCATCATCCTCGCCCCAACCGAGGTGGTGATCGTGATAGTGCTCGTAGGAGATGCCCAGATGAGCGGCAAACTCATCGTAGGTGAGCTGCCTGTACACCCCACCAAGAAAGAAAGTGATCACCTTCTGGCCCCGTCTCCTCTTATGCTCGTCCAAGTCAAATGTCGCCCAGAACTCCTGGAGAGCAATGTCTGGGAACTCGGCGGCTATGGTGGTCAGCTCTAGGAGACCGGCCGGTGCTAGGGCGTCATGCACGTTCCGGAAGTAATCCTCATTATGCTCTTGGAGCGACTCCATGGATAAAGGACGCACGTCCGCTCCCCGGATGTGTGCGATCTTCTGGAAGTTCTCAAAGTAAAGTCCGGTAGACGGGCGATGGTGGGATGGTATCCAGCATGGCGAGGGAGTGCAGGTGGAGGACCCAGAATGGCGGGTGTGACGGAGCGGTGGCTCCTGAACTCGAGGCGCCATCGAGTCGTGCCTTAGTCCTGCGCTCAAAAGTGTTCCTAAACCAGAATGAAACCAAATTAGTCGACCAAAACCTTACCCCACACTAAGTAGAAAAACTCAATTTCACAAAGAAATGAGGGAAACTAAGTGGGGTAAGTAAAGCGGAGTAACCGATAATCATAGACAATAGAGCACATGTCTTAAGAACAGCTATAATCAGGTAAGCGCAATCAGAGTTCAAAAAGTCAAACCGATATTTTAGAAAGTCAACATTAAGTCATATTGAACCCTAATCATGGCAAGACTATCACAACTTGGAAATTGACAGCATCATATGATTTCAAATGGCGGCACGATAATATGAACAAGAATGAACACTTATGATAGCCAAACGATCAACAACAAGTCAACGTCAAACCGACATATCTCACAAGTCAACAAAACAACGAATCAATCGTATGCATAGCAACACATGACCAAATGATATGGAAATTAAGCACGGAACTCCCTAAGCATCCGAGAACAGTTCTATAAGTTCAGTCAGTCCTAGTTCACACGAAACAGTCGGCACGCAAAACGAGGTAAACCAAAAGTCAACCGAAAGTCAACCCCGACGAAATTCAGCAATCATATGTCAAAAGATTCGTATTGAAAAGTTGTACACTTTACCTTGAAGCCATGGAAGCAAAAACTGAACGGGTTGGGAGGAATCGGTGAAAAACGTTGAAAACTAGGTTTTCGGTGAACTGGAGCTGCAAAGCTCCGATTTGGTTGTTCTAGGGCTCGTTGGGATCGGAATGAGGAGGGGAGAGGTGCGGCGGCGGTCGGCGACGGCGGCGGCGGGTGAAACGGCGGCGGCGACGGGTGTTGAAAGTGGGGCGTTCGGCGATTGTGTGTAAAGAGATAGGGGGTGGTTTCGGAGTGATGAGCGAAAATGAGAGAAGGAGAAAGGAAGTGGACCGGATTCTTAAAGGATAAATGAAGTGATTTTGCAAATCAGTTTCGGCGAAAGTAGGGGGTGGTTCCTTGAAACTACTAGTTAAAATGAACTGACCGATTTGAACAGGCGGTTTTGCCGAAAATGAAGCTCGGTTTCGCCAAAAATTTTAGTTGGGATGGTTTCGCCGAAATCAGAAAATTTTCGAACCGAAAATGAGGAACAGGAGAAACAGGTCCGAATTTTGAAAATCGGTTTCGCCGAAAATAAGGGTGGTTTCGCCGAAAATTTTGAACTGTTCGGGTTGAAAATATTTTCGTAAATCAGGCCAACTTCAGAAAATCACAGTTAAATCCAGAAAAATCGGAACGACCTCAATCAACTTGCGACTGACTCTATGACATGCAAACTCTACACGAAAAATAATAAACCAAACAAACTGACACTTTTGGCTCTCCCGAACCGACTCTAAAAGACCAAGGTTGAAACAAAACAAAACTGACTCCAGCCGTGGGTTGCCTCCCACGAAGCGCTCTTTTATTAACGTCCTTGAGCTGGACGATACCTGGACGATATTAGGAGACATCCCAACTTAGATTCTCCTTCACGCTCGCGTCGGAGTTCATGAAGTACAGCTTCGGGACTTCTCCGGTAAACGTGAATTTCTTCCCGTTCGCATGCAAAAGCTTGGTACGTCCGTCGGGAAGATGATCAACGAACTTGAATGGTCCGAACAGCTCTCTGGAGAGGTCATCCTTCTTTAGTGTGACGATGGAAGGAATGAGGACTGTCGGTTTCTCTTTTTCTTTCTTCTTCGGCTTGTTATCACCAGGATCGGTGATCGTTAGTACTTCCTTAGGAGATGCTTTCGGCTTCTCCCTCCATACTTGTTCCGGCGCCGGTTTCTCGGAACGAATTGGTGGTGCAGCTGGCTCGGTGGAAGACGGCGGAATTTTTGGTCTCCAGACCATTTGGGTCTTTGCCTTCTTGTTCTTTCCTCGAGGTCTGCTCGGTGGTTTAGAAGAGGCTTGCAGTTCCTTCTTCTTCTTAGGTGGCTTCTGAACTGAAGCTTCTGGCTTCTTCTTATAACCTGCTTAATACCTGCAGCAACAGCTGATCTAGAGACACTGGTAGAAGCATTAGTAACGGAGTTGACCGGAGTCAACTCCACAGTTTCAACAGCTAAGCAGTGAGATTCTTCATTCCTAAAGTCATGTTTCATGTCATCTTTAAGACAGAACGTTTTTGTTTCTTTACCAATTCTTAAAGTCAAAGAACCATTAGGAACGTTAATATTCATTCCAGTAGTAGCCATGAAAGGTCGACCTATGAGAATAGTAGCGTCATCTGTACTAGTATCTATAATCACATAGTCAGCTAAAAACGTGAACGGACCACATTTAGTAACAACGTCTTTAATCTCTCCCTTAGGGGTTTTAAGCGATCTATCAGCAAAGACGAGTTGCATACTGGGCGGTTCAAGTTCTCCTAGTTTTAATCTTTCATATAGACTCACAGGCATAACATTAACAGATGCTCCTAGATCAACTAAGCAACGTTCAATTTCAACATCATTGATGACCAAAGGCAAAGTAAAAGAACCAGGATCAGATAACTTAGCTGGATATGGACAGACAGGTTTCTTAATACGAATGTCAGGGTATCCTTCCTTGTTCCCCTTCATGCCAGTCTCGATCCTTGCATTTGGCAGCAGTGCTCTAGGAAAAGGAGGCTTCACGACGTATGGTGCAAGAGGAGGATCATCCTTAGGCGCTGGTTTCCGTTCATCTTCTTCCGGAGTTTCAGCGATCCTGCGTAAAACAGAAAAAGCATCAGCAATTAAGTTCAGAAGTTTTCGAGCAGTTACCATTTTAGCCTGTTCTTTTCTCGGGTTTGGCTCTGTCTGGCTTGGAAGCTGGCCAAATGGTCGACCAGACGCTAGCATGCTCGAGATGTTGTTCACGACTTGCTCAATCCGTTGTCCAGATGCTATTTGTTCTTGATTGAGAAGAGCTTGAGCCTTGAACTGACTGTCATGATCATCGAGTCTTGTGATGATCTGGTTGAGCTTCTTATCCAGGTCACTGACATTATTATCTCTTTGATACTGCTGTCCTGGATAGGTATTGTTAAGATATTGATTCTGGCGATTGCCAGGAGCAGTTCCATAATTACCCTGATTGCGATGCGGCGGCTGGTAGACACCTGCCGGCGGATGGTTAGGCTTCTGATCCTGAACTTGACCAGCCGGGCGGTTATTCTGGTTCTGGTTATGATTGGTGCCAGTATTATAGGGAGGTCTGTCTTGATAGTTCCCTTGCTGTCTGAAGTTACGATAACCAGCATAACCATTCTGATTATTAACGAAGCCTTGTTGAATGAAATTTACCTCTTCGGCAGACCAGATTTCTGCCTTACCAAAATTCTGACAACGGCCTCCGTTATGTGCGCAAGCTCCACACCATTCGCAATCGGCAACATAGACAGAAGCTGCCGGTGGCTTGATTGGTGTGGTAGACTTCTTCAAATGCTTCTCTACCTCTGCCTTGATAGCTGCTTCGAAATCTAGCTTGCTCCTCGATCCTTCATATTGTCGCTCCCAGTTCCTTGACTTGGAGGCACAGTTTGCGAAGTGCAGAAGGAAGCTTCCGGAGTGAGTGTAGTGCAATCCCCTTCAGCTAGAGAATTGACCCACTTGGCAGATTCTTCTCGAAGTCCTCGAGAGAAGATTTCAGCTAACTGTCTCTGCTCGAATCCATGATGAGGGCAGGTGTAGAGAAGTTCTTGGAATCGATTCCAAGTATCATATAAACTTTCTCCTTCTTTCTGGGAGAATCTGGCGATGCTGTCCTTGATGGCGGTTGTTCTGGCCGGAGGGAAGTATTCTTCAACAAAGTCCTGAGCCAGAGTATCCCAGTTAGTATAGTAGCCAGGTGGTTTGCCAGTAAGCCACCTCTTAGCAGCGCCTTTCAAAGAGAACGGGAACGCCCTCAGACAAAGAGTGTTTTTGTCGAGGTTTTCGTTTTTAAAAGTATTGCAGAGATCAAGGAAGTCTGCAAGATGAGTGCACGGATTGTCTAGGGGCCTGCCTTCAAACTGTAAATCCCTAGAGATCATGGTCAAGAATGGAATCTTGATCTCATAGTCAGGATCTCCTTCAATGCGCGGAACGGCAATGGCAGATCGAACGCTAGTCGCGCTCGGCTTGTTATAGTCTGCTAGACTCTTCTGTGCAGGTGGGGGTGGGGCGGTTGATCGTCGTTTGGTGGTAATCTATCGGTCATGGTGGGAGATGGAGGAGGTGAAAGTGACTCGGTGTATGAAGCGGATGAAGAGTGTGGTGAAGACGGAGATGAGGAACTCTCCTTCGGTTCCTCGATCTTGATCGGAGTGATGAATGGATTGGATCTGCCTTCCTTCAGAATCTGTGATCGTAGAGGTGTAGCAGAACTGCCTGGATTCCCTGCAATCTTAGCCTGTTCGGTCTGAGAGCGAGTCCAAGGACGGTGAGGCATACACTTGTAAACCTACAGATAACAAAGACAAACAAAACCAGTGTAAAATCGAAGTGGATGGAAAAATGAAAGATGGAAAATAGAAGAATAAATTGCCAGATCTTCTTTCAACAATCAAAAGAAGTCCCCGGCCACGGCGCCAATTTGATGGAACCGTCGTTGTGCTGAGCTGGTTCGATCAAATAACTATCAAGCTCAAGAGCTAGGATAGATCGTATTCCATGGGCCTTCAATTGATTGGCTACTTTAGAACTAACAAATTACTCAAGGAAAAACACGTTGTGCGTGGTGCGAGTTCCACGACTTCTAATTCTAAGGAATGCAGAAAAATTAAAATAATTTAAGCTAAAGCAGATTGAGAATTAGGGTTTGGAAACAAGAATGACAGATGAACTTAGACTTTGAATCCCCCTTCGTTCCCCAGAGCATTGGCAATCAACAGATCAACGGATTTCGATTCTTATTCAATCAATTACTAAGACACCACCATAACTCCTTACCCTTAGGTTTAAGACCGGCGAACGTTCGCTCTATCCGTTCTAACTACCAAGATTAACTAGCCGCCCGGGTACGGTCGCATCTCGCAACGACTTAATTAATTGGTGTAATTACTAGTGATTAATGAGTTACTCTTGCAGTGAATTAACCCTAACCGGTTCCTACGAAAGGCACACTCCAATTATAAGGTTAATTGTTTAATTCGATGTTCTAAAGTAAGGCGAGCGTTCGCTTCTATCCTTAGCTTAACAAGAATCTAATCTAGGTGATCAATCCAGACAAGAAACATGAACAAAGAAGAACAAATCAAACATGAAAAAGAACTGATTGAATTTCGAATCTAATCACCGCCGATCCGTGACCGCTTTAAAGCCCTGGGTCACTTAGGGTTCATCTGGTCTAAGCTCTAACGAGTTTAGCTATTCATGATCATTACAAAAGACACAAAGACAAGGAAAGAGTTCATCATTCAGAGGAAGAACAGAAAAGGATCTGAATAACCTAATTCAGACGACTCTGACAGACTCCGATCTTCGGTAAGTTGCACTCCTAGCTCCGGTTCTCCGAGATGGAAGGGATGGCGTCACGATCTCTATCCGGCTCTTCGAACTCCAACTCTTCGCTCCCGAACTTCAGAGAAATCTGATCTCGAAAAGTTCTGTTTTTCGAATTATGAATTGTATCCTTTTTTTCCTAGGCCGCCGGATTAAGTATAAATACTTAACCCTAGTTGGGCCGGGCTGAGCTGTTATTTTCGCCGAAACTGTAGGAGTAGTTTCGGCGAAACTTCTTGTGTAAATGGCCATGATTTCTCTGCCTTGCATTTTCGGTCCGAAGAGCTTAATGGTTTCGCCGAAATCAGTCTTCTCTTGGCATCAGCTGATTTGCATTGTTGATTTCGCCGAAACTGTGAGGTCATTTTCGCCGAAACTGTAAGTGTGAATGGCAGATTTCTGGTTTGACTTTGATTGGTTCCTTTGATCGATTCCGGTTTGATTCCTCGAGGTTCCTACGCCTTAGACACGTCCATGGCTACGTTATTTGACGGCAAAAACCTGTGCTAACACAAAAACACTAGAAAACCATCAAATAGACCCGAAAAGGGCCAAGGTAACACAAATGGCACGAGATAGGGCAATTGATTGAATATTCGTTATTCTACCCTAAAAACAATGTCTTAATCAAAGAAATGTTGCTTAAATGAGGCTGATAATCACGTCAAATCGAGTGTCATCAGTTATCCTCATTTCACATTCAAAGCTTTGCAAACGTCGCTTGGCCACCACACCTTACTTTTGAACCCACTTCAACAACTTTGTTCTAAGGTTGGGAACATCTCATTTGCAACGTCTATTTATTTCCTTTGTTTCCAACAACCAGTAGCTTGAGATAATTCTCCAACAATTGACATCCTCTTCCAATCGCATTATGACATCAGAATTCCAACTTCTTTCGACTCGTACATACATCTCTTTGAGAGTTCTGTCTAGGTGGTGCAACTCTATAACACCCGCCCTGAATCGCCCGGGTCGAACCCATTGGTTAGGTCGGGAATCAAGTGTCACAGTTAAAGTACAAATCCAAAATCAACAAATACTGTTAAATCACAATAAAAATTAAAACCACACTAAGTGGAAGCTTTCATGATTTAAAACCAAATCTAATTTACAATCTCAATTCCAAAATACATTAATAATTTCACAAATCCCAATAGTCAACCAAAATAAAATACCAAGTCAAACGTTAAGTCTTCAGTCACAACCTTCAATCTTCTAGCTCAACTCCACTGCTATAAACCATCAACTGTTGCTCCAAGCTCGGCTCACCAACTTCTTCTAACTAAAAAAGGGAGATTAGGAGGGGATCAGTTCCCTAATGAAACTGAGTGAACCCACTGGACTTAACTATGCGCCGAACTAAGCCTTAGGGGTCTCCCAACTCCTCAACAAATCAATTACAATGAGAGATCATTCCTTATGTCTAGCCAATTATTATCCCTAGTGATTTTTCTAGGTGATCAACCACAAGTCTCTAGCACCCTATCATGCTCATCAACGGCAATAGTAATTCGGAACAACATTACACAATTCACCAATTCATGTTTATCATCCCTAAACAAATCTATGTATCAACATGTGCATTTCTACCTAGCATTCACAATCACATTAATAGCATAATTCACAACACACATATCATAACAGTAGTGATTATCAGATAATACCAAGTCATAACAATACACAGACAGTTCAACCGAAGCACCACCACAAGAATGTACAAGTGAACAATATCATGAGTCCTACAACAATGTATATGGTTTCTTTAAATCTTAGTGAACATGGTATTAACCTCGACCACGCACTTGAAACCAAATATCTTCCTAGTAGTAGTAAATGGACTTGATCTAGTTGAGCTAATGAAAAACTGATTTGGCATGATGGAATACAAACACTGCACTTTCATGCCCAACTTGTATGTATGATGCTGAAGTTGATATCACATTTGGCAAGACGCAACCAAAAGATTCAGGACCAGCACCACAGTGGAGGAAAGAGTATATTCTTTAATCTTTCGTACTGGGATTTTAATATGTTGAGTCACAATCTGGATGTGATGCACATAGAGAAAATTGTATGCGTCATATTTTGTTCACATTGTTCAACGACAAGAATAAATGAAAAGACCACTTGGAAAAAAGACAAGACTTGAAAGCAATGAAGTTTATAAGGCAATTGTCACCTTTGGACGATGATAAAACTTGTCCGGCTGCCTCGTTCACATTGGATAAGAGGAAAATTGAAGTTTTCCTGAAGTCACTTAAGGGAATGTCATTCCTAGATGGATATGCTAGCAATATCGCAAGGTGCGTGGACCTGAAAAATCATAATATGTTAGGGTTAAAGATTCATGATTCGCTCATGCTATTGCATGACTTGTTACCTCTTGTGATACGAAATGTCTTAGCCGTCTCTGTGGCAAGGGTTCTAGTTGAACTTGGCTCATGTTGTAAGGAATTATGTTCTCTTATGGTCAATATAGTAGAGTTGACAAGCTCGAATATATGTTTGTCATAGCTTTATGTCATATGGAGATGATTTTTCTGCCAAACTTTTTCACCGTTATGGTGCATCTAGTTCTACACCTGGTTGACGAAGTTCGATGTGGAGGACTAGTTCAATATCGCTATATGTACCCAATTAAAAGGTATACTCTTTATTGGTTTAAACTCTGAGTCTTTGTAGCTAATTGTAACATCCCATTTCCGAGTGTCCGGTCATAATTTAAAATTCTTGGTTAAGCATGTGCTGTGTTTGGAAATTTGGCTTTAAGGATTCGTTTGGTAGGTCAGTTTTGAGGCTTGGGGTTGGCAATAAAAATTTTAACCATAACTCTTTCGTTAGAGCTCCATTTGAAGAACCGTTAAGACTGGTGGAATATGAACGAGAAGACAAATCATGTCATGGAAAAATATGGGATGTCACATCAGTTAAGGTGAGGGGTTTTACGATTTAATATCCCTCAAGCTCGAGGGTTTATTCGGTTAAGGTTCAGGGAATTGTGTTACGTGCTTGTTTGCTTGTATGTCCTTGAAATTGGTATTCGGTTCTAGCCACCAGATGGTCAGATGGGATAAGGGTTTAAGGGTAAATAGCGCTTAATTCATATATTGGTTCTGGCTAAGGCTAGAGGCCGGGACAGGAGATAGTTGGGGATTACTGTCCCGCCATTACTAGGCTAGTAAATGGTTTCAGTTTTGGTGGCCCACCCCCAGATTGCGCATTCCCCTATTTAACAACTATCCAGGGAGGTCCTCTGAGACCGAGATTTACTGGAACAACAAGCTATGGGCTACTGACACTTCTAGCGGTTAATTGAGGGGAGGTGATCTCTTACCGGGTACTGGTAAGGATTGTCGGGTTTCGTCTTTATGACGGGTTGGACATGTAGTGATTAGCACTGATCATCTTTTTTCTACTTTTTATTTTGGTGTTCCTAGATGAGTTTACAGGTCTGTGCAGCCGGATCTGGAGAGTGAGCCGGCGGGATCATTGGGGGTTGAGTTATTGGGTTTCCCTGGTATTTTAACTTAACATTGTATTGGTTTGATGTGTATGGTTGTTGGTTGCCAGTTTGGCCTTGTAATGATAGTTCGATTCTCATCTCGTGTCTGGTTTGTTATTTATTTATATCCGCTCTCTTGGTTGATGTGTGTGTTTGAAATGCTTGGTTTGAGTCAGTAACCCATGGGTCGAGTAATTGTATGGGTTGAACCAGTGGTTCATTCGGGTCTTCTAGGGTGGGAGTGTTACACTAATTGAGTGTGCTCTTACAAAATTTCTATTATATAGGTACTTGGGTAAACTAAAAAATTTTGTTGGAAATAGAACACATCTAGTAGGTTCAATTGTCGAAGGTTAGCTGTTGGAGGAGTTATTTAATTCCACATCATTTTATTTTAACGATGATGTTGAGACGAGATACAATCGACCAAATCATGTCGCAGTCGAGCCAGAAATTCCTAACGCTGAAAATGCATCAATCCTGATTTCGAATGGGGTTCCCACAGGAAACGAAGAATCATTCAAACTCTCACAAATGGAGTGAACTCAAGCGTTCTGTTATGTGTTGGTGAATAGTCCAGCAGCACAACCATTGTTGAGGTAAATAAATTATTCAAAATTTATCATATCTACCTTTCTGTAATGTTGCCGATATTAATCTTTGTCTTTTAGAGAATGTGAAGCGGAAACTAGAAGAGAATTGGGCAGAAAGCGTGCAAATGAAACTACGATAAATAAAGTTGTGCACAAAAGGATTATTAGTTGGGTTCAGAAGAAAGTATTCTTATTAGTTTCCCATACTATTATGATATTGGAATACAATCAAATCCTAATATAGCATAACATCAATAGATTATGGACCAGTCTGCAAGTCACGGTGAGGATTTGATGACACTTGCTATGGGACCAAACGTGCGTGCAAGCCGATTCATTACATATGACATTAACATCTATCGGGTTCGAATGGTTGATCGTGAACAAAACCTAAGAACCCAAAATAATGGTGTTGCCGCTAATTGGCACTAACAGCGTCTCGAGCTCCACTAACAATAATCCAATTCCCAGTGACATCTAATTCTATGAGAAACTTGTGGAGATTGTCGAATTGAATTATTATTCCCGAACAATCACGTTATTCAAGTGTTACTCCAGTATGGGCGAAGAAAGATGCACTCGAAATAACAATGATCAACTTCAATCACTTGCGGGATGTCAGTGACAAAGCTGAAGATGAGCCGTACGTAAGCGCAAATGATGCACGTATGGTCTTCTATGTGGATGACACGTATGAGCCGAAATGGTGTAGACCGATTCATTGCAAACCAAGAGATACGTATGATATGGGAGATGAGGGAGCTATTTCGCACGAGTGTTGTTTATCGTTAGCTCCACAACAGTTGTCTGTAAATGACTATATTCCCGATTTGCAAATTGTGGGAAGTGGTGTAATTAATTTCAAGATTGAATAGAATTATCTAAAGTTTGTTATTTTATGCCGATCTTCTTGTATACCAAATTTATTGACATCTGTTGATTGAAATTTCTCCAATTTGTTGTCTTAGTGATGGCTTCTAGATTTTGTGGCAAGCGAGGTGCGATTGTTTTGCTCAGTGAGTGTGATATGGCAGAGTTTTTTTTAATATATAATATATATATATATATATTCAAAAGAGACTCTTAGCAAATTTCAACATGCGATACACATTACAAATTTCAAAATGTCTTCCCAAAGAAAGCAAAAATAAACATAGGGAAATTAGGTTTGACTTTGAGAGAGTTAGAGAAATTAAGTTTTTTTCCTCTACTTAGGATTTGGGAAGTGGGAGGCTTGAGGAAGAGTGAAAGATAGGATTAGTTAACTAGCCCATTTGGGAATTACTTAGTTTATTTATTTATTTATGTGGTTAGTTTGGTTAAATAATGATTAATCGCGCGGTTAGTGGTTAAACCGCTAACCGCAAAATTTCTAAAATGACTAACCAAAACCACACCACTAACCGCATAAATCGGTGCGATTAGTGATTATAACAACTAACCGGTAACCAATTCCCCGGGAAACCATGAAAAGAGAGAACCGTTGGGAGCATTACACAACATTTTTTTTCTTTTCTGCGATTCAAGAGTTACAGTTTAGGTTGTATCTAAATGCATTACAAGTCCAATCTACAAACATATCTTTTAACTCATCATGTACACAAAATGCTCTCTATAGCCAAACAATCCGAAAACCTACCAAATCCAGGTTGGCAGAAAGGGCATTTGATATGTTAGCTCACAAAAGGAAAAAAAAATAAGAAAAAACTCCCCCACTGCCCCTCCACTCCCTTTTCTGCAAAACCAACCCAGGGAGGAGGGTCAACGGCGTGCAAGTAACGACAGCTTGGGGTCGGAAAGCCCCATCGATTCTGCGACTTCTCTGGCTGAAAGATTGTCTGCTTGCTCCTACAACATTGCAGACACAAACATAGCTAACAGTTTCAGATTGAGACAGTTGTTTTCCATTACAAGGATTCAGGAACATTTTTCCATTACAAGGATTCAGGAACATCCATACCTGAAGGCGATGCAATAAATACATCATGAAGAGATGCACAAATACCTGCACATTGTTAGACATTGCTCATTACATCTCTTTTTTTTACCAATCTTTTACTTCTTCTCTGGTTACAGAAATTTTGTATCACCCAGTATTCTTACCAGATAGAATAAAAAGATGAGCCGAGCTGTTGGGTACCGCCACAAAAACCGTGTGGCCCTGGCAGCTCCAGAATCCAATAGCTTTGCTGCCTTTTGCAACTGCAGTATGTAGGTTTCAATGTATCAATTTAAGGAAAAAATTATGAGACAAGGAATGAGTACAGTAAGCTCCTGATAAAGGAGTCTAGCAATACATATATACCTGCATACTAGCACCTACTAAATGACGATGGTAAACTGGGAGAGGCCTGTAATTTTCAAGTCATAAGAATAGCTTGTACAGATAATCATCACAACTTCACTAACGAACAGCTTGTACAGATAACAAAAAGATTTCATAGAGAACATAAAGCCGATGAAGAATCACTGTAATAACAGTCAACCTTGGATTAGTTGTTATAGCTTAGGTCCATATAGGTGTTCAAATTCTAATGCCACCCTGGAAGCAAATCAAATTATAATTCAGAATAGAAAGGACCTACTCGAGTGTTTTCATTTCAGCATCTTCTTCCCAAGAGGTAGATGGACGACCAGCAACTCTGTTTCTTTCAGCCTCAACCTGTTCCATGACAGCCGTAGCATGCATGTAACGACTGTAGATTTTCAATAGGACTAAACAGTTATCTCATTCAAGTAAATTAATGCCATAAACGAGCTAAAATCCTAGAAAACAGACCTGTACTTCTTGAAGACGCTTCATTTCCTTCTCCAGCTGAAACTCCGCTGCAGCCTTTTCACTGGCCATGGTTTCTAATTGTGTTTGCTTATAATACTGCAGCATAGAAACCAATTCCAGAATTATTCTTCTTTTTGTAACAATGGTCACATGAGGTGCACCATAAAATGGGGATATATAAAAACCGACAGGTTTGCTTTGATTACCAGTAAATCGGTTAGTTCCCGATAGCGCTTTTCCAGCTCTGTATGCTCCTGAAGGCCGCTATAACCAGTGAGTTCATAAACTAAAAAATGCCAACTTTTGAGGTATATCCTCTGAAGTGTTTTCATTGATATAAATGACTCTATTATATAGGGTTTTGGGGTGCATAGAAGACCTACCTAAACTAGGAGATCACTATGATTACAACTACCTAATTTGCTAATAACAAATAAGGTAGAAAAATAAATGCATATAATTACATATAAGAAAATAGAATATCTGTCAACACTCCCCCTTAAGCTTGGAGTAGATATCTATCAGTGCCGAGCTTGTGAATGAATCCCTTTAATAAGTCCTGAGGAAGAGCCTTAGTTAGAACATCAACATTTTTTGCCTGGAAGTAAACTTCCACAATACCATGTTGAACCTTTTCTGAGATGAAATAACGGTCAATCTCAAATTGCTTTGTCCTATGTACAAGATTTTTTAAACTATACTAATAGCAGACTGACTGTCACTAAGCATAGTTACTAGTTGCTGGTATTCAACTTGTAACTCCATTAGCATCCTGATCAACCATATCCCTTCACACATTTCAAGAGCCAAGGGTCTGTACTCTGCTATGGCACTACTACGGGCAACCACAGGTTGTTTTTTACTCCTCCAAGGATTAACAATCATATCCTAGGAATGTTGGGGTGAGAATCGCAGATGGAACAGTTGCAGAAATAGCTGGTATAGGCGGGGTTCAGATATCTGAAACATTGATTCTCTTTCCTATTTTATATGTGTCGAAGCTCAATTGCAATCTAGTCTCCCTAAGCAGAATTATATTTGACCTAACTGTGAGCTGAAGTTCAACTATACTGGTTGCATATTACAGGAGGAAGCTTCGGTGAAGCAAAACTGAGCTGATAGATGGGCTATATGTGTTAAAAGAAAGCCAGTGTGGTGAGAAGACAGGAGGAAGTAGTGGCATTGGAACAAGTAGTCTAGTAACTAGTTTAGACAATGAAATTATGTTATGGCATTGCCGCCTTGGACATCCAAGTTTTGGATATTTAGAACAGTTGTTATCCAAATTATTTATTAATAAAAGTTCAAAAATTATTCCAATGTGAGGTGTGTCAGCTAGCTAAACACACTAGAAGTGTGTACTCCAAACTCCATTACAAAGCCTCAAGGCCATTCTCTATGATCCACAGTGATATATGGGGACCAAGCCGAGTTAACAATTACAATGGTGCTCGGTGGTTTGTGATATATGGGGACCAAGCCGAGTTAACAATTACAATGGTGCTCGGTGGTTTATTACTCTCATTGATGACCACACCAGAATGACTTGGACGTTTCTAATGAAGGTAAAATCCGAGAAAGCTTCTATTTTTAGCACATTCAGCAGTATGGTGGAAACTCGGTTCAACACAACCATCCAAGTCCTCGAAACAAATAACGCAAAGGAGTATTTTAATAAAGAACTTGGCTCATTCCTAAACAGTAAAGGAATCGTGCATATCAGCTCATGTATGGACACCCCTCAACAGAATGGGGTTGCTGAACGGAAGAACAAACATCTCCTTGAGACAGCTCGGGCTGCTATGTTCGCCAATCAAGTGCCAAAATAACTATGGGGAGAGGCTTTCCTTACAGTTACATACCTAATAAATCGAATAACAAGCAGTGTATTGTACTACCAAACTCCCAGAAATATTCTAATGCAAACTTACCCTCATGTTCGAAGGTTTACTTCTAATATCCTACTTAAGGTATTCGGTTGCACTGCTCTTGTGCACATCGCTCCTCAGTTGCGAAGCAAATTGGATCCTATGCATGTCGGTGCGTGTTTATTAGTTACTCCTCCAGTCAACGTGGCTATAAATTATGAACAGGGAGAACAAACTTCTCTTCATCTTATTTTACCTTTCTGAGAAAGGGAGAATAAATACAAAGGAAAATAGAATTCTAGATGTTTTGGAAACAACAGAAACTGTTAATGTTCAATGAACTGTACAGCTAGCCTAGGAAAAGTAAACAGCCTATTAACAGCAAGCATTGCCGGAGAAAGCATTAAATTATTTTTCTACACTGAAATGTGGACTTTACTATCTTGATTCGGCTTCTCTTGGTGGCAGAAAAGCTCAATCTGCATTAGTTCAAACTAAGATCGTAGCCAGGTTATGTTGCTGCACTGTCGATTAGGTCAGCCAAGTTTTCAGCATCTTAAATACTTGTTTCCTAAGATGTTTCGAAACATTCAAATGTTGGATTTGCATTGCGATTCTTGTCAGTTTGCTAAGAGTACGGAATTTGTTTCATTCCTAGACCTCATAAACCTTCAAGGCCTTTCTATTTAATCCATAGTGATGTTTGGGGTCCTTCAAAAGTCCAAACTCTTTCAGGAAAACGCTGGTTTGTAACTTTTATTGATGATCACACTAGAATGAGTTGGGGTTTATTTGCTTAAAAACATATATGATGTTTCCATGAGTTTGAAAACTATTATTAAATGATTTCAACTCAGTTTCAAACTCAGATTGCTATTCTTAGAACTGACAATGGAACTGAGTATTTCAATCAACACTTGAACAACTTTCTTCAAACTAAAGGCATAGTACATCAGTCATCATGCAGCAATACCCTCAACAAAATGGGATTGTTGAATGGAAAAATCGGTACCTTCTTGAAGTCACTCGTGCTTTAATGTTTTCTACCAATGTTCCACAGTTTTTATGGGGGTATGCTCTTTTAATAGCAGTTTACTTGATCAATCGAATGCCTAGCCGTGTTCTCAAGTTTCAGACTCTTTTACAGGTTTTCAAAAAAACCTTTCCTTTTTCAAGACTCTCATCTGATCTTCCACTTAAGTTGTTTGGATGCACATGTTTCACCTTTTTACCAGTTCACTCTCGATCCAAACTTGATCATAGATCACAAAAATGCATCTTTGTGGGATATGCTCCCCACCAAAAAGGGTATCAATGTTTTAACCCTGTCACAAAACGTGCTTTCGTTACAATAGATGTTGTTTTTTGGGAGTCTGAACCTTATTACCCGAAAACTTCCCTTCAGGTGGAGACTTTACCTCTAATTGAACAAATGGAAGGCAATTATTGGGACATTGTCCTGCCAATTGCAGTGAATGAAAAGTCAAATAATCACGAGAGACAAGGTGAGAAAGATACTAAAATTCTTGGAAGTTCTAACCACAATGATAGCATCAGAAACTTGGAAGGATTGAGGGGAAGTGTAGAAGGTTGAGCTTCAGGTCTATACAGGAGAAAAACCTACTCAAGAGAAGAATCCATCTGAATCTACCGCTACGCCCTCACCAAATCCAATATCGAGTCAGCAGGTTCCTGAGGACTGATCCACACCAATTAACCACTCTACTGATTTTGATGTTCTCATCGCTATTAGAAAAGGTACAAGAAACTGTACTCAATATCCTTTATCAAATTATCTTTCCTACTCTAAACTGTCCACACCTTACAAGTTGTTCTTGTCGAGAATTGCTAATCTAGGTGTGCTGAGGACCATAGCGGAGGCCATGAGTGATGAAAACTAGAGAAGTATAGTGGGAGAAGAAATGAAGGAGCTAATTGAGAATAAAACTGGGGAGGTTGTCTGTTTACCTCCAGGAAAATCAACGGTGGGCTGTAAATGGGTTTTCACAGTTAAGAGCAATGCAGATGGAAGTATTGAGAGATACAAGGGAAGATTATTGTCTTGATTGTGTATGTGGACGACATTATACTCACGGGGTGTGATCAAGAAGGAATTCAAGAAGTTAAGAAGAAGCTGGCTACCACATTTCCAAACCAAGGATCTTGGTGTCCTACGCTACTTCTTAGGAATGGAGTTTGCAAGGTCCAAAGAAGGTTTATTTGTTAATCAAAGAAAATATGTTTTGGACTTGCTCGAAGAGACTAGCATGACTGGATGTAAAACAGCCGACACTCCAATGGAAGTTAACTGCAAACTAAGGCCAAGTATGGAAGAAGTCAAAGATAAGGAAAGGTATCAACGCCTTGTTGGCAAGTTGATATACTTAGCTCACACACGGCCTGATATTACATTTGCAGTCAATGTTGTGGGCCAATTTATGCACGTTCCAAGTTCACAACACTTTGATGCAGTATATAGAATCATTCGATATTTGAAAGGTTCACCAGGCAAAGAAATTATGTACAGAAGATGGGGCCATTTGTATATTGATGCTAATTGGGTTGGGGACATTAATGTCAGAAGGTCAACTTCTAAATACTGTACCTCTGTCGGTGGCAATCCAGTTACGTGGCGAAGCAAGAAACAATCTGTTGTTGCTCGAAGTAGCGCTGAAGCTGAATTTAGGGCACTTTCACTTGGAATTACAGAAGTTCTATGGATTAAAGACTCCTTGAAGAACTGGAAGTTCTTGTTCCTAAACCTGTTCGAATCTACTGTGACGACAAATCAGTTGTTGCTATTGCTCACAATCCTGTTCTCCGTGATAGAACCAAGAATGTGGTAATCAATAAACACTTCAATAAAGAAAAGTTGAATGCAGGAACTATTTGTCTGCCATACATTTCAACTACCAATCAAATTGCAGATGTGGTAACCGAAAGTTTACATACTGGACAGTTCAAGTTTCTGATTAGCAAGTTGGAAATGGGTGATATTTTCAATCCAGCTTGAGGGGGAGTGTAGAAAAATTAGATTTTCAGTCCAATGATCTCAGTTAATGTTTGCTGTTAGAGTTAATTAGTTTCTGTTTCATAGGCCAGCTATACCGTAAACATAAGACTTAACTTCTGTTGTTTCCCTAGGCATCTAGAATTCTCTATGCCCATGTATTTATCCCCCTTTCCAAAAAGGTGAAAGGGTATAATAATAAGAAGTTATGTTCTCTCTGATTTTAGATGTGTATTCTTCCATTCAGCAATAAGAATAACCTTAGTTTGCCACAAGCAAGAGGAGAACTGCGGAAATCAACACATCAAAATGTGAACCCACGAAATCAAGCCAGGTGGAAAGTATACCTGAAGTTGATTGCTCACAAACACATGGTCTAACCTCAAGCTATGAAAGACATGCTCTTGTACAAACCACGTCTAAAAAACATGCACACATCCAAACTGCCACACCTCAAATCACAAATACACTTGAATCTGTAAATGTCCTAAACAAGATTCTAATTAGTGGAATTTAAGTATTTCATCAACAAGTTGGGAATGACGGCTATTTTGTACCAGCTTGAGGGGGGACTGTTAGAAATTGGTGGCAGATGGCTTACAATTAGGACATTTGTTGTAATTAATTAGTGTGTGTTCTAGAAGTTTAAATGCCAGATGTAGAGAATACTAATAGGCAGAGTTAGAGTGATAGCCGTAAAGTTGCAGAGTTTCCCAAGTTTCCCTAGAAACCCGTAGAAGGGTTTTTTCTCTTGTATATAAATAGTGGTTTTGCCTATGCGAATTATATAAGAGACCTGATAATCGTTCTCTGACTATACTAACATGACCAAAGTTATGCTGGTCTAACCTTCTTAATGAAACAAATCCTAATCTGAACAACGAAATCCTAACCTGAATAACATTAATTCAATTCCATTAATGTCGACGTGGATCCAAATACCTGGCGTGAATAATGCTCAGCATCTCTTTTCATGGCTGCCATTTCAACTCTTAGTTTCTGCAATTCAGCCTGCACTCGCGGATAGTATGTAGAAAAAGTTCATTTTGGCCAGCAGATCTTAAATAGCATTAGAAATGGAAGGGTTGCTCCAAGTTCAGACCACAACAGATTTTATAACAAATTGGTCATAATACGAGTAAAAATAACGTTTACCTCAACAGAAGAATGCTTGTTTTCAGCATCTCTTTGACCTTGTCGTGCTCGTTCTACTTCTTCCTGCAAGGCCTGCATCTTAACATTTGAAAGAAGCATTTTAATTCAGATAACAGCCATTGCAGAATTTATGCTCGAAACATCAATGATATTCAATAGAACAATACAAAAAAAAAACATTAAAGATATGAAGTTTGATGATCAAAGGAGAAGCATTTAATAGTTCACGTGATGATAAATCAACCTCTAGTTCAAAGCACCAACAAATGTACCTTAAGACTACAAAAGTTTAACAATACATAGTAATAACTACAATAATCATAAAAGAAAATGGCACATCTAAAACATATATAACCCCTATCTATCAAATTATTGCTTCTGCCCAAGAAGCATAAATCAGGATGGTTCGTGAGTACCTGAATTGATTGGTTCAAATCTTCAGGGGACTTCTTCTGGCCTCGTCGAACACGGGCCTCCATATCTTGCAACTCTTGGTTAAGTGTTGCACATTCATCCTAATGGGAAAATATGTCAGCGAGCACTCTTCTAACGGTAAAAATGTACTTTAGGTCTACAAATACCTCAAGTAGTGCTACTTTCTGTTCAAGCTCTGCAACCTTTGCAGTCCTTTCATCTGCAATTCTCTGGAAAATGAAGGCATTAGAAACAAACCAGTGTTGCCAGAAAAGCCGCAGTTCCAAACACAATACTGACAGCTTATATAGACATTCAGCTTAATATTTTGTGTTTTATTCCTTAAAGTATCTCATATTTAGTAGGAAACTGTTTATCCTTATTAAGATAGGACACTGATTCCTAGGCACCTATCTTTTTCCGTATATATATGAGGCATTGCCTCCGTAATAACACAACAAACAATTATCTCTAAGATACAACCTGAGTCCTCGCAAGAGCTGTGGATTCTTCAACAGCTCTGTTTTCCAGATTCATCTCCCGCTCCATAGCTGCCTATATCACATATAATACACTTATCAAATGGCGTACATTCTGAAGTTCAATTTTGGCCATGAAGATGATATCACAACTTAATTTTAAACCTTTTTAGTAGCATTGTGTGCCACACGCTCTTCTTCTGCTCTCCGTTCCACGGACAATAACTCTTCTCGCAAAGCCTGCAGAAACTCACTTACTAAGCCCAAATGAAAATAATAATAGTATTTATAATGTGTATTCTCTAAGCAATATGACAGATGCACCAGCTAACCTGCATCATCCTTGTCTCATTCAGTTCCCTATTTCTCATTAGAGACTCCATGTTTGCCTGACAGGTAATAGACAGAGTTGCGATACATATTTGGATGAGAATTCCAAGGAAAAATAAAATAATAACCAAGGAAGAGACGGTAACTTCTTTCAAGTGGAGAAAGAACCTTAGAGTCTATTTTGCTGAAATATAGATATTCACACACAACATTCTAGCCATAAAGGACACGGGATTGACAATTTCTAGTGACTACCTATGTGCATATGGTCAATATTACAGAATTGCTTGTTTGTATTTAAAATCTAAACATTATAAGCATAGCAAACCTGTAAAGAAGCTAGACTCCCTTCTGATGATGCAGCTTGCTTCTTTAGTGCATCCATGGAACCAAGAAGTGCCCCAATTTCAGCATTTTTTGCTGCTAGAGCCTCAGTCATGTTTGACTCTACTCTTGTTACTTCAACTTTAGACATAGACAAATCTTGCTGTAGTTGCTTTATATGAGCCTCATATGATTTGCTCAGTTCTCTCTGTAAAAAAGAATTTCCATAAACAAAAGTCTAGCAAAGCTATAATCCTCAAAGGTATGCTTTCAATAACATGTAAATCCATGAGAACAATATAGTAGATACTATTTCACCTCTGCAATCAAAAGCTCCTCGAGTTGAGCATTTTCAGACTTGTATTCTTGAAGGCGGGTTGAAAGCCCAGCACAAACCTAAATATGAAGAAATAGATGGTAAACAACAGGTCAGAGGATGTGTACACCCTGTTTTTTATTGAGTAAAAATGACATGAAATCCAAAAGAAACTGTTCATATAAGAACTGCAGCTTTGTTCAATCCTTGACAGCATTTGAACTTTAGGGTTTTTGGTGAGAAATTCTTCTCTTTTGTATTTCATAATAGCTTTACATACCATTATATATATACTAGGTTAGTAACCGTATCCTACCTGAACAAAGAAACCAACTATAAGTAG
Source organism: Linum lewisii (assembly GCA_034768395.1). Lineage (NCBI taxonomy): Eukaryota > Viridiplantae > Streptophyta > Magnoliopsida > Malpighiales > Linaceae > Linum > Linum lewisii. Next base: position 32,948,985 of record CM068304.1, on the reverse strand, counting down.
ACTTCCTATATAGGAATTATTTACTAATTAATATTTGCTACTAATACGGTAAAAAATACCAACAACTTAATTAGGAACTAATCTTCAACACTCCCCCTCAAGCTTGGTGTACATGTTAATCAACTCAAATTTGGACGATAAGAACTCGAACACATCTCTTGCCAAAGCTTTAGTGAGGATGTCTGTTGTCTGCTGCTTGGTAGGAATGTAGTCCACCTTGATAATTCCTTTCTCCACATTGTCTGTGATGAAATGTCAGTCCACCTCAACATGTTTCGTGCGATCATGATGCATAGGGTTCTGCACAATACTTATGGCAGCTTGGCTATCACATAGGAACTGTATAGGTTCATTGTACTCCATATTAAGCTCTTTAAGAACCCTTTTTAACCAAACACACTCGCAAATTCCAAGGGCATGGGCCCAATATTCGGCCTTTGTGCTACTTCTTGCTACAACATTCTGCTAATTACTCCTCCATGTAATCAGATTGCCCCAAACATAACAGTAATAGCCAGTAGTTGATTGTCTGATAGTAAGCTCACCTGCCCATCTAGCATCAGTGTACATAGTTATGCCACGGTTCGTAGTTTTCTAGAAGTGTATTCCTCTGCCAGGAGATTGCTTCAAGTATCTTAGGATCCTGATGACAATCTCCATGTGCTCTTCGTTTGGATTTTGCATATGTTGGCTTGCAATCCCTACTGGAAATGCTATGTGCCTATGTCAGGACAAGTATGTGCAAAGTATACGAGTTTTCCCACAAGGCGTTGGTAACTCCCCTTGTCTACTGAAGGAATGTCGTCAGTCTGACTTAGCTGCTTATTATGCTCCATTGGGGTATTGATAGGCTTGCAATTAGTCATTCCAACTTCTGCAAGGAAGTCCAACACATACTTCCTCTGTGAGATGACAATTCCCTTCTCAGATTTGGACACTTCCATGCCAGGAAAGTACTCGAATTCTTTGGCTAATTTTCGAGCTTCAAATCTCCTCCACATCGTCTCCAGTTATAATAATGTTGTCGACATACAGAATTAGGATAGATATTTTTCCTGCATGTGAATGTTTTACGAACATGGTGTGGTCGGTTTGACATTGATAATACCCTTCGTCTTTCACAGCTTTGGTAAGCCTGTTAAACCAAGCTCTAGGAGACTGTTTCAGACCATATAAGGCCTTCTGCAGTTTACAGACCTGGCCCTTTTCAATACTTCTGACTCCAGGTGGAAAATTCATGTAGACTTCTTCAACAAGATCACCGTTGAGTAAGGCATTTTTCACGTCTAATTGGTGTAGAGGCTTTGGTACACCTATCAAACCAAGCTCTAAGAGACTGTTTCAGACCATAAAAGGCCTTTTGCAATTTACAGACTTGGCCCTTTCCAATACTTCTGACTCCAGGTGGAAAATTCATGTAGACTTCTTCAACAAGATCACCGTTGAGTAAGGCATTTTTCACGTCTAATTGGTGTAGAGGCAATCAAGGTTTGCAGCCAAAGAAATCAGCACTCTCACAGTATTGAGCTTTGCAACAGGGGCAAAGGTCTCATCGTAATCCACTCCATATGCATGAGTACATCCTCTAGCAACCAGACGAGCCTTGAATTTATCAATAGTTCCATCAACTCTATGTTTCACTGGAAATAGCCATTTACAGTCAACTGTATTCTTTCCCGATGGGAGAGTAACAATTTTCCACGTGCCATTCTTTTCCAAGGCATCCAATTCCTCCATCACTGCTTTCTTCCACAATGGAGACTGCATAGCTTCTTGTATGGTTCCTGGCACTGCTACATTGGCAATGGCTGTTATGAAGCCTTTATGATTATTACTGAGGTCTTCATAACTCACATGTCTACTGATGGGATATTTGATACAACTCCTTACTCCTTTGCGAATGACAATTTGGATATCTACTTCACTGACTTCACCACTCTCATCATCCATGAGTTCTTCTACTTCAATGTTGTGTTCAGTTTTTGGAATTACTTCACTATTCACAGCAATGGTGTTGTTATCTACCGCATTATTTACAGCAATGGTGCCATCTGATGTTTCTTTGACAACGGCAGTTTGTTTCCTCCTTTGGTACACCACAATCGGCTTAGGAGGTTGCTCCCTCTGTCTGCTAGGAGGTCCTTCATAATTTGCATTCCCACTTTCCTCCGAGTGGTATGAAGCTCTTGATCATGAGAGTTGTCCAAACTAATCAGCTCTTCAAATGATTGCACAGGCTGTGATCCCAATTCCCCAAGAGTAGCAATATTCTCCCCCTGGAACATTGTCTGGGAGAAATAAGGTTGAGATTCAAAGAAGGTAACATCTCGAGTATTGTATACGCGCTTTGTATGCGGAATATAACATTTGTACCCCTTCTACGTGGTTGAGTAGCCAATGAATAACCCCTTTTGTGATCAGGGGTCCAACTTTGTTCTGTGTTGAGGAGGAATATGAATAAATGTTGTACACCCAAAAACTTTTGGAGGTAGGTCCGAGGTGTAGCTAGCAATGTGAGGGAAGCCTTCAAGGAGGACTTTTCGTGGGGTTTTGTACTTGAGTACATGACTTGGAAGACGATTAATGAGGTAAGTAGCTCTACAAACAGCTTCTCCCCATAATACTTTGGCACATGGTGAGTAAACATAGATGCTCTAGCCACTTCCAGAAAGTAGCAAGTTTTCCGTTCTGTTATTCCATTTTGTTGAGGAGTATCCACACATGAGCTAGTGTGTACAATCCCATGATTCGTCATAAACGATCCTAATCGATGATTGAAGTAATCATGGGCATTATCAGTTTTCAATACTTGAATACTAGTATTGAAATGGGTAGAGATCATAGTGTGGAAATTCTGGAAGATGCTAGTGGCTTCTGATTTTTCCTTCATTAGGAGAGTCCAAGTCAGTCTTGTATGATCGTCAATAAATGTAATAAAACAACGAGCACCATTGATGTTGCACACCTTTATTGGTCCCCATATATCACTAGGTACTATGGCAAAGGGTTTGGTAGATTGATAACCAATATCAGAGTAAACAGATCGAGTTTGTTTTGCGAGATGATAGACTTCACACTCAAACTGATTTGCATTTTTATTCCGAAACAATCTGAGAACAAGTGTTCAAGATACACAAAGCTAGGATGTCCAAGCCTAAAATGCCACAAAAGTTTCTTGTTCTCAATGTCTTCAATACTAGCTACTTTATTAGCAAACTTCTGGTTACTAAATGCTCTATTCTCCAAGCCCTTCGATCCTTTTAAGATGTAAATCCCATCACTCTCCTCACCACTGCCAAGAATCCTCCCTGTCTTTACTTCCAGCAATACACAAACCGAAGCACCAAACATAACTTCACTCGTCAAATCATGCGTGACCTGATTGATAGAGAGAAGGTTATAGCTGAGTTTGGGAACAATAAAGCACAGGAAAGAGGGCCAAGTCCTTGGTTACTCTAACTACACCGACACCTTCAATGGGGGCAAGGGCTCCATCAGCAATTCGAACTCGTGATGTTGAAGGGTACGGTTTCATATTTTATATGAAGTCCTTACAACCAGTCATATTTTCAGTTGCGCTTGACTCTAAAATCCATGTATTTTGTGGTTGGTTTGTTGAGAAAAAAGCACTAGGTATCATACCTTGATTAAACAAGTTAGTGATGTAGGCCTTCGGCTCTGGTTTTTTTTATTTCATGAGCTGAGTGTACATCTTCTGAAGGCTCTCTAGTTGCCCCTTTGAAAATTGAGCCTCATCATTTGTTCCCTTGCTAGTAGCAGCATGAGCACGGTGCTTTCACTGTTCGGATTTGGACTTCCAGCCAACGGGCTTTCCATGTATATCCCAACACTCGTCTTTCATGTGGAAAGTTTTGTGACAATGGTCACACCACACAGTCCCTTCAAGAATGGCCTTCCCTTGCCACGTAGTCGATCTTGCCTTATTGTTGTTGGTTTGGGACATGTGAGCTGCAGTAGCAGTCTTTGTTTTGAGGGTTGATCCTACATGGCTGGTTTTCGTCTCAACAATCATGAGACGGCGACGATCTTCCTTTCAAAGGACTTGAGCGAAAGCTTCCTTCAAGCTCATGAAAGGTTTGATTCCCATAACTCTGCTTTTAAAATCGTCTTGGTCTTGACTGAGGCCTAAAAGAAATTGTACAGTTCGTTTTTTCTCTATGAACATATGAAAATTCTTAGCATCTCTAGTCGTCTCCCAAGTTTGTGCTTCATACATATCAAGCTGAAGCCATGATCGAACGATATCTGGTTCATGGTTGAGATTAACCAAAAACGAACTAGGTTATCGTCTATGTTCCATTGGTTGAATGTTTTAACATCTGGACGGACTGTGACCACTCTGGAGCTACTTTGGGGAATCAGAAAGCAGCTCATATAGTTACTAGTTTTAATTGTAGTTCTCGTGAAATTTTGTTGTGTCATTTCCGCCTTGGACATCCAAGCTTTCCTTATCTTAAACAATTGATGCCACAGTTATTTATCAATAAAGATGAGAAGTTGCTCCACTGTGATTTATGTCAATTTGCCAAACACACCAGAACTACTTATTCTAGCCTTGGTTATCACCCAACTCGTCCTTTCTCAGTTATTCACAATGACATATGGGGTCCAATGAGGATTCCGTATCTTAATGGAGCTAAGTGGTTCGTTACCTTCATTGACGACCACACAAGGATGACATAGACGTTTCTTATGAAGGAGAAGTCTGGAACTCAGTCCATTTTCAAGGATTTCTACTCCATGGTTAAGACACAATTCCAGACTAATATACAAATACTCAAGACAGATAATGCAAACTGCAAAAGACTATTTTAATCACATTCTTAGTCCGTTTCTGGTTCAACATGGCATTATACATGTCAGTTCATGTGTGGAGACCCCTAGCAAAATGGGATTGCAGAACGAAAAAATCAACATTTGCTTGAAGTAGCTCGTGCTTGTATGTTTGCACATCAGGTACCTAAATACCTTTGGGGTGAAGCAGTTCTAACTGCTACGTATCTCATTAATCGAATGTCTAGCAGGATACTTGACTTTGTCCCTCCTCGACAATGTCTCTTGAAGTCCTACCCCCTAGTGGCTAGTTTCTCCTCTGACTTACCTCCTCGTATCTTCGGTTGTACTGCCTTCGTCCACTTATCTCTTAATCATCGCTCTAAGTTGGACCCCCACTCTATCAAAAGCATGTTTATTGGCTATTCCTCACATCAACGAGGATATAAGTGCTACTGCCCTGCTACTAAAAAGTTTTACAACTACCGTGATGTAACCTTTTTCGAGACTCAGCCTTTCTTCTCCCAAACTGTGTTCCAGGGGGAGACTGAGACTGGTGCTGCAACACATTTTTGGGATTTTCTACCAGAAATTGGGGCTACTACAGAGATTGAGACGGACAGACATAAAGAAATGAATAATAGAGAACAGGGGGAGAAAGAACTAAAAGTGTATAAACGCAGACAGATTCTTACGGAACCTGCGGCAGATGTAACCCCTAGCGATTCTTCTGAAGCTATTGATGAACTGCAATAAGTTCTTGAAGAACCTATAGAGCAACAAGCTATTCCTGAACAAACAGGACATATTTTGGATTCTGATCTGGATATCCCAATTGCTGTTAGGAAAGGGATTCGAAGTTGCACCAAATACCCCATTAGCGGAATGGTAAGCTACGAGAAACTCAGCCCTAATTATAAGAGTTTCATCACGTGTCTTGACAGTGAAGAACCTCTGAAGAATATCCAAGAAGCCTTAAAACACCACAAGTGGAAGCAGGCTGTTTTGGAAGAACTTCAAGCGTTAGAGAAGAACAACACTTGGGAAGTTGTTCAATTACCTTCAGGGAAAAAGAACCGTCGATTGTAAATGGATCTTCACGATCAAATACAAATCGAACGGGACAGTAGAAAGGTTCAAAGCCAAACTTGTTGCAAGGGGATTTACACAAACATACGGGGTGGAATACGAAGAAACTTTTGCTCCCATAGCAAAATTGAATACGATCAGAGTATTACTTTCACTAGCTGCAAACTTGGATTGGCCCCTGTCACAGCTCGACGTAAAAAATGTGTTCCTAAATGGGGACTTGGAGGAGGAAGTGTACATGAATCCTCCACCAGGGATACTTGATCTCAGTAAGAATCAGGTCTGCAAACTCAGAAAGGCGTTATACGGGTTAAAACAATCTCCAAGAGCATGGTTCAAACGGTTTTCTAAGGCTGTGAAATCAGAGGGTTATTATCAATGTCAAACAGATCACACTTTGTTCGTCAAACTTACTTGGGATGGTAAGATGGCTATCCTCATTGTATATGTTGATGATATAATTATCACTGGAAGTGCTCAGGAAGAAATATGTAAACTGAAGAGGAAATTGGCTGCTTAATTCGAACTCAAGGACCTAGGGGAGCTTAAATACTTCCTTTGAATGGAAGTGGCACGATCTGAAGAAGGAATACTTCTATCTCAAAGAAAGTATGTCCTAGATCTACTAAAGGAAACAAACATGTTAGGATGCAAACCTATGAGCACACCTATGGAACCGAACAAACGGTTCAATCGAGAAGAAGGCATTGCTTATGTTAACAAAGGCAGCTACCAACGGTTAGTAGGGAAGCTAATATACTTAGCTCATACTCGACCAGACATTTCCTACCTCGTTGGAATTGCTAGTCAACATATGCATGATCCTAACGAAGAGCACCTGGAGATGGTGTATAGGATCCTGAAGTACCTAAAGCAGTCACTCGGACAAGGCTTGCTATTCAGGAAGAGTCCTCAACGTGGTATCATGGTGTACACAAATGCTAGTTGGGCTAGTGAACTGACTGAGAGACGGTCAACTACTGGCTACTGTACATATATTTGGGGCAATCTTGTCACTTGGAGGAGCAAGAAGCAGGATGTGGTTTCCCTCAGCAGTGCAGAGGCAGAATATCGAGCTATTACTTCAGGAATTAAGGAGGTAGTGTGGCTTAAACGAGTTCTAACTGAGCTGAAGGTCATGATTGAAGGTCCAATACAACTACTTTGTGAAAGCAAATCTGCTATAAGTATTGTAAAGAATCATGTTCATCATGACCGAACAAAGCATGTCGAATTGGATCGACAGTTTATTACAAAGAAGGTTACAAATGGAGCTGTTCAGCTTGACTATGTCTCTACCAGTTAGCAAACTGCTGATGTCTTCACAAAGGCTCTAACAAGGAATGCATTCGAAGAGTTTGTTCGCAAGCTTGGGATGCTCAACATTTACATCGCCAAGCTTGAGGGGTAGTGTTGAGATTATTATCAGAATAGTTTCCTTATCTAAGTAGGATTGCATTTAAATGTATTTTTCCTATTTAGGGTAGTTAGCTTACTTAGGAACTCCTAAGTATGGTAAGAATTCCCTAACCGTGTATATATCACTGTGGAGAGACCTAAACCTAATACAACAATTCTAATCCTCAAATACTTCTACTATTAACCTAATACAACAATTCTAATCCTCAAATCCTTCTACTATTAATAGAGGTAATTCTTCCCATTGAATTTACGGATAGCAATCCCTCCAGTATCGAGTCAGTTGAATTGTTGTTGTTGGCCATTGTCATTGTAGCGTGTGGCCCAACAGTAGTAGACGCTTTTGTGCTTGTTTTCTCCATACATTTTGACCCCTCAGTGCTCAACACAAAACTCTATCTGGAAAATTGACTAGCATCTAGCAACGGTGTGTATTCTTAAGAGCTTACAGGACCAAAGTGCAAAGTTGAAGTGTACATAGAAATATTTGTGTCAAATATAAAAAATTTAGATTTTGTGCAGGTAACTACTGTGTATTGATTAACCTACTTGCCATGTGGTGATAAATTTAACATTCAATCTTAATCTTACCCGTGCTAGTCTAGCCTCTTTTGACTGACCGGTAGCATTTGCAGTTTTGAGCAGTCCTTGCGCCTGCAAGCCAGATAACAGAGTTAAAGTGTACAGTACAAAAATGAAGGTAGTAGTGTAACTTTTGTTCCAAATGTCTCCCTCGCTGGTAACTAATTGTTTACCTCCTCAAGTTGCTCTTGAATTTTTCCTGGAGTAGCATCGGTTTTATGTTCATGTTTATTCTTTTGATGTACAAGAGATTCTAGTTTAACTTCGTCATCCTTCACTGAGTTTTCAGTACTTACAAGAGAATCTTCACTTGATTTTTCTAGTTCAGTTTTTGAAGAAACATCATTTTCAGTTGTTCTGGTATCGAGCACAGAAATGATTGGCTTGTGTTCTTCAACAACTTCTGTTTCTTTGACAGGTGATGGTGATGGAGGATCCTTTTCTGGGACATCTGAAGCCTTATTATTAAGAATCTCACTGTTTGAAGAAGGTATCACAGGGTCTGTAACAGTTACAGGAATTTCATCACTGTCAGCTTCATGCTTAACTGGCTCATTTGTTGATTCTGGAGGAGCTACACTTGAAGCAATGATGTCAGTAGTCTGTTGTTGTTCATTTCTTGTTTTATCTATAGAATTGTTGGAAGCATTCTCATCATTTTCAACTGAATGAGAAGACCGGTTAACCAATTCTGCTTCTAATGGTTGAGTCCTAGCGAGCTCTTGCACGGGCTCACTAGCTATCGTAGATTCTTCTTTTGGGAGCCTCTTTTGAGCCTGAAAGTACATAAATCTCCATATGATTATAATAACCACAGCTGTATATCATCGAAGGAGCATGCTATGGTATGACATCAGCATCAAAAGTATCTGAAGAAGTACCTTTGATTTTGACTTTGGTTTTGGCTTGGTCTTTTTTGGTTGAGATCCTTGTTCACCAGAAGCTTAAATGTTTTGATAGAGCCACAAAAAAATTAGCCAAATATACTAGCCACAGAGAAAATAGAGTTCAATCAATCAAACTGAGGTTTTGCAACAAAAAATCAGCCTGCAACACCGTTCTCCCCAAATCTTTGATATATCAATCAACAGAATAATCACTAGCATTCCTTTTCTGAACTTAATCACCTTAGCATTTATACATGACTTTGGAGATACTTGTTGCCAGACTTTGGGTTAAATATTCTCAGTGTTATTATTAGAATAGAGGGCAGCACCTTATATACAGTTGCAGAGTAGAAACCTATCAACTAGGATTAGAATAACTACAGCTATTCTACCTAAATAGGTTAACTTGAATAAGTTATATTAAGTTATTCTATACTATTAAGGAATACACGACTTATCCAACACTTACAAAATTAAATGATTTGACAAGAGTATTGTGCAAAGCATGCACAGCAGCTTAAAGACATATTTTGTTAGGTCACTTTTATAAGTATCTGAAGTCTCTCAACATAATTTGCAGTGAGCATTGTTTGGTCTGCTACATTTCAGATTGGTATATCACTGACCTATAAGATATTATGTTTCAAGTCTAAGCAACTGAGGTTTGAAAGCAAGTAGAGTCACAATCTCATCATCCCTGGGAGCTAACATTGAAGTGAACTAACCATGCTAGTGTACCCTCAAAACAATAAACATGCTAGTGTAGATTTTTATGCTTACATCCTAAACAAGAAGACTTGATTTCATACGCAGATATCAGATTATGTATACACACCAGATATGAGAATTAACAACAAATTATATTGAATAGTTTTTACCAGGTGGCAGAGAATCAGACTGTTCTTCAGACAATTCATTAACAACTAACTTTGCTTGTCGATCTACAACTTCAAATAGACCTGCTCCAGAATAGGAAATGAGTAAGGATCTCTTAGTAGATGGTGCAAATCAAACTTTCTCCGGAAATCCAAAAATAAATATCTTAAATCGGTAGCAAACTCAGACAATGGCATAGGGTCTCTCTTTGCCTATGGAAAGTATGTTAATGCACGCAAATGCAGTCAGCTAAAAGATAAAACGTGAGCAAAAATCACGAAATACTAGTAATTGACAATGGAAAGATAATGCTGTCTCATTATCTTTTGAATCAATCGTAAGGATCCAGGTGAACACGCAATTGCACCCTTAATACAGTAGATCAAAGGTATTCTAATGCAAGCACTCCTGAACGAGACTTGTTTACGTGAAATCCAAAATGATCATACTTCAAACCGAAAGGCAACATTGGAAATTTAACCACACCCAGGTCTTTCTTGAAATTCAGAAATCAGAAATTCGATCACTTAAAATCCGTAATAAATCAAAATGCAGCAACTATGATTCAAGTAATAAGAGCTGTTTCGGTGAATCTTTTAGCCACAATAAGGCTGGTGCACGTTTACATTGACAGTTCTTGTTGCTGTGGAATTAAAAAAACACAACAGAAAAAAGACTGCAGACGAAAAACATGTAAGGACGAATTCATACTGAAATTGAGTACCAAGTTTCAACTGTATCGTTTACAGCAAAAAGTTCATAATTATCAAAAGGCACGTGCCCAGATTTCTCAGAAAAAGAGCACAGGAGCACAGTAGAATACTTCACAGCTCCATTCCATGCCAATCAATCATTGACAACTCATAAGATAATTCCAAATCGACAAACGTAAAGCTATGAACACAGAAGAAGTGGAAGAAAGAAAGAGCGACAGGAACAAGAGATCCGCACCTTCAGCGGCCTTGAGCCAGGCAGCCATGGGAGATCAATGGAGAGGCTCCAATCGAATTTAACGGCTAGAGAGATCGGATAGATCGTGATTCCATACGCCGGTATACAGCAAAGGGATATGAAGTGGGTAGTTTTGATGTTCTGGCAGAAACCAGAATGCCGTGAGCAGGGAGATTTCAGGAAGGATTAGCATCCAAACTTTTGCAAAATTTGAAAAGTTACAAACTTTTTCCAACCATTAGATTTAGGTTGACTTTTCATCAATATAATAGTCTAAAATTGTTAGGAATATTTAGGACTTTACAGGCTCCAGATCCGGACCCAATTTTTAAAGGTTGAACCGGTCCAACCCCAATCAACAGAAGGGTAAAATAGGTATTTTAGAAAAAACAATCTAACCCTAAAATGAGCTGCAATTAGTCCTCTCGATGCCGGCTACACTCTGCCGTCTTCTCCCACTCTTACCGACAACTGTCAGACCTAGGACTCCTCTCCATCGTCGCTACGGAGCCGCCGACGCTCCCCCGTCACCGTATCGGAGCCCAAGACCTCCGACCCTCATCTTCCTCTCTCTCTCTCGTTCTCTCACCACCACCGTCCGCCGCCATGGCCTCCTTTCTCACTCCTCCACCTCCGCCTCACTTCCTCACTCGTCGCTCCCACTTCCTCTCAATACCTGGTCGCCGTCTTTCAATTGGTGGTACATTAGGTTTTTTTTTGGCCGCTGCTTAGGGAGCTCGATTAGGTGCATTAGGTAGGCTGTGATCGGAGCTCCCCGCCGACTCTGCTGCCGCATAGAGCCCAGATTAGGCCGAATCATTTCAGGGAATTGGGAACTGGGTAAAATGAAGATTTTTTTTATTACTAAAAGCTTGTTCATACAAACCAGCTTACACACATCAAAATCATCAAAGCTAAAGGGGGGTTTTGGATCCGCTACGGCGCCGGGGGATCAGCATCGAGTGGAGCTGCGCTTCGCAGGGTTACCTTTCGATGTGTTGACACGTGCCCTCTTGGCGTCCGTTGGAATCGGGGTCGGGGCGAAGCTTCCAATCCCACCGCCGCCGCCGCCGTCGCCAACCATTTCGACGAACATCCTCTGCAGATCTTTGAAACTGTCTCCCTCCAATCAAAACGGAAATTATTAGCGGCTGAATTGAGAAAATAATTGAAGAATGATGAAGTTTGATTGAATTAGACTAGATTTTTAAATTTAATTACCTCGTCTTTGACATTGTTCATCATTGAGATCATCTCTTGCATGAAGTCGCAGAACTCCTGTTTGAAGCAGAGACTTTAGATGTCAGAAACAGAGGAAGAAGCTATTTCTGTCGGTTATCAAACGGACCCTTAACTATACATCTAAACGACGCCGTTTGAAAGGAGACGGAAAAAAAAAGATATTTATTTTCGTGTGGCTACGCTGTTAACTAATTTTGATAACTAGTTAACTAATGTTGATAACTAGTTATCAATCTAAATATCATCGTTAACTAGTTATCTAAGATATAATGTTAACTTGTTAACTCGATAAGTTATCTAAATAACTTGATTAATTAACTAGTTATCACCTAAAAATTTGTTAACTAGTTATAAGGTTAAAATCTGTTAACAAGTTAACATGATTGGTTAACTAGTTAACTCGGCTGGTTAACTAGTTATCATCTTAAAAAAATGTTAAGTAGTTATCGATAACTAATGTTGATAACAAGTTATCGCCTAAATCTGTTAACAATTATCAAACAAAAAACGTTGTTAACTAGTTATCAGGTAAAACCAGGTTAACTTGTTATCAATTAAAAAAAACACCGTTAACAGCAAAAAAAGGTGTTATCTAGTTATCAATAAAAAACATTGTTACCTAATAAAAAATATTGTTAACTAGTTATCAGTTTAAAAATCATGTTAACTAGTTATCAATAAAAAATCATGTTACCTAGTTATCAATAAAAAAACACTGTTAACTAGTTATCAGGTTAAAATCTGGTAACAAGTTATCAAACAAAAAATGATGTTAACTAGTTATCAGTTAAAAACCATGTTAACTAGTTATCAGCTTAAATCTTAATTATGATGTTAACTAATTAACTCGATAAGTTATCTAATTAACTAATTTTGATAACTAGTTATCAACTAAAAATCTTGTTAACTAGTTATCTAGTTATGATGTTAACTAGTTAACTCGATAAATTAACTAATTTTAATAACTAGTTATCAACTAAAAATCTTGTTAACTAGTTATCTAAATCATGATGTTAACTAGTTATCATTTTAAAAAAATATTGTTAACTAGTTAACAGCAAAATAAAGGTGTTTACTAGTTAACTAATTTTAAAAAAGATGTTATCTAGTTAACTAAAAAAACATTGTTAACTAGTTATTAGCAGTATTATCAGAACCGGACCGGACCGACTGGTCCAACCGGAAAAACCGAGAACCGGAGCTCAGCCCGGTCCGGTCTGAGTCAAATATGTCGCCGGTCTAATTAGGCAAAAATATCCGGTCGAACCGGAAAACTCGGGAAAATCGTTTGAACCGGCCAACGCGGTTTTTCACACGATTTATTCACTTCGTCTTCTTCACGTCTCCACGTCGCCGGAGTTCTGAGTAGGAGGAGCTAAGAAGCCGCTTGATTCGAGGAAACGAAACCTGGGGATGAACTGGAAATCGCGATTGCAAACTCCATCTGCCTCTGCCAATCGATCTTCGTCTTGGCGTAGTCTTCTGACACTCTTCCCGATGCCTTCGACAATCTCTCGTTTCCCGACCTCCATTAATGAGCACGATAAGATATGGACCGCCATAGATAAGATTGAAGTGAAGGAGATTAATTTCTTCTTTCTACCGTGAGTTTTCTTTTTTTTTTGTGAAATAGAAGATTGAGAAGATAGAAGAAGGAGAATGAACGGCGGCATTAACATTTAGGAGTTAGGGTTTCTTAATAATACATATATATACTGGTATAATTAATATTTTGATACTTTATGTTTTCAAGATTTCTCAAAACATCATATATTTCTAGTTTAGTTACAGTTTGATACCTAAGTAATAGGTAATAACTAATAATGATACCTAATTTTATAAAGAAATAATGTGAACGGTTCTTTATACCGGTTTTTACGGTTTGATATCGGTCGAACCTTTGACCCTCAAACCTCTCGCTTGACCGGTTTGATGACCGGTCCGGTCTTGACAACATTGGTTATTAGTTTAAAAACCATGTTAACTAGTTATCAATAAAAAATATTATTAACTAGTTATCAGGTTAAAATATGGTAACAAGTTATCAAACAAAAAACGATGTTAACTAGTTATTAGTTAAAAATCATGATAACTAGTTATCAGTTAAAAACCATGTTAACTAGTTATCAGTTAAAAAAACATTGTTAACTAGTTAACAGAAAAAGGTGGTAATTAGTTTTTTTTAAAGCAAAAAAAAACACTCACCGGAAAAGTCGCCGGCGACGGCGGCCGGTCGCCGGAAAAGTCGCCGGCGACGATGGTCAGCTGTCCTTGGAAATATATTAATTATTTAATTTAAATATAATAATTAAATTATTTGTGTAATGTCCTAAATACCCCTAACAATCTAGATCATTGGATTGGTCAATGGGTGATCTAATAGCTGAGAATGGGTTGGACCGGATTCCAACCCAAGAAATGGTTGGAGCTGGATCCGGCGCCGACTTTACACACATAATTTAATTATTATATTGAAATTAAAATTTTTAATAATTTCTGGTAAGCAGGCGGCGACACTCCGGCGACCAGTCACCGTCACCAACGACTTTTCCGGTGACTGACCACTGTTGCCGGTGAGACTCTGTCAACTTTTCCGACAACAGGCCAAACTCTGGTGAGACTCCGACGACTTTTCTGGCGAAGACATGTTAACTAGTTAACACCTTTTTTTGCTGATAACTATTTAACAGTTTTTTTTACTGATAAATAACGTTATATTTTATAACTTGTTAAAAATTTTAACCTGATAACTAGTTAACGAATTATCATATAATCAAAATTTTAACAAGATTTTTTGTTAACAAGTTATCTAACTAGTTATGTTATTTTTACCTAGTTAATTAGTAAACAGTTTTAGGTGATAACTTGTTTTCAACCTTTTTTTTTATGAATATGTTGTTATCAACCTTAGTTAACTAGCCTTTTCAAAAAAAAAACCTTAGTTAACTAGTTATAAAAAATAGTTAACATGTTATTTTGCTGAAAACTAGTTAACGAATTACCATGATCAGTTAACCGAATTTTTTGTTAACATGTTATCTAACTATTTTATGTTGTTTTAAAGTAGTTAACTAGTAATTAACATCATAATTTAGATAACTAGTTAACAATATTTTTAGTTGATAACTAGTTATCAAATTTAGTTAACTAGTTATTTTGTTAATAACTAGTTAATTTATCGAGTTAACATCGTGATTAGGTAACTAGTTAACGAGTTTATTGGATAACTAGTGTTTCTAGTGGTAGAAACTTTAGTGTTTGAACACAATAAATGCTTTTTTGACTTCTTGGAACAAGGAATATTTACACGGTTCACACCTCTCCAAACAATGTTCGAACGAGGGTGTTTGATGTTTTTTTTTGCTAAGTCTACTGCTACTGATATTGCTACTCCTATGGAGGTTCTAAGAGAGCTCCAAAAGAAAAAACAACTATGGCTGAAATTGAAATTGCAGAGAAAAGTATAAATTTGGGCAGAGTGTCTGCTTGTGTGATTGAACCTCCTGTCTCTGTCGAATGCCTCACATATTTATAGGAAAATATGAGTGGTAACTGCAAGTGAAGGAAGTAACTGCCATGGAGGTTACTTCCTATCTCTTGAAAGTGGCTATCATCGTGGTGGTGGCGGTTTTCTCTCTTCAACTACCTTGGAGGAGTAGTGACGTTGGTGGAAGAAGCTTGTACTCCTGAGATAGGGTTTGATATGATCACGTCAGCCCTAAGGGTTTCGTCATAATGAGGAGATGACACCATCCCCTGGAGTTGACCTTAGGGTTTCCCTCTTGATGGGTCAACATGAGATTTTCACTTCGATGGGTTGACACGAGATCCTCACTTCGATGGGTCGACACGAGATCCTCACTTAGATGGATCGACATCAGATCTTGACTTCGATGGATCGACATGAGACTTTCACTTCGGTGGATCTACATGAGACCTTGACTTTGATGGATCGACATGAGACCTTGACTTTGATGGATCGACATGAGACCTTGACTTCGATGGATCAACATGAGACCTTGACTTCGATAGATCGATATGAGACTTTCACTTCGGTAGATTGACATGTGTTCCTGATGAGGAGATTGATATGATGCTTCCCTCTTTGAGAGGAGGTCGACATGATGACATCATCATCATGGAGTTGGCTTCACTTAGATAGGTCGACATGTGATCCTCACTTCGATGGATCGACGTGAGATCTTGTGCCTTAGGGTTTCCCCTTTGATGAGGAGGCAGGCTTCCCTCTTGACGAGGATGCTTCCCTCCTTCCCTCTTGATGAGGAGGCAGGCTTCCCTCCTTCCCTCTTGATGAGGAGGTCGACATGATGATCATCATCATGAAGTCGGCTTTAGGGTTTCCCTCTTTATGAGGAGGCAGGCTTCCCTCTTGATGAGGAGGCTTCCCTCCTTCCCTCTTGATGAGGAGGTCGACATGATGTCATCATCATCATGGAGTCGGCCTTAGGGTTCCCTCTTGATAAGGAGGCAGGCTTCTCTCCTTCCCTCTTGATGAGAAGGTTGACATGATGACATCATCATCATGGAGTCGGCATTAGGGTTTCCCTCTTGATTAGGAGGCAGACTTCCCTCCTTCCCTCTTGATGAGGAGGTCGACACGATGACATCATCATCATGGAGTCAGCCTTAGGGTTTCCCTCTTGATGAGGAGGCAGGCTTCCCTCCTCGATGGGATGCCCTTCTCTTTGATGGGGAGCCTCCGTGAGGAAAAAATAGTAAATTCATGGCCTCACTTTATCACTTTAACTTAATAGAATGATTA
Organism: Linum lewisii; assembly: GCA_034768395.1. Taxonomy (NCBI): domain Eukaryota; kingdom Viridiplantae; phylum Streptophyta; class Magnoliopsida; order Malpighiales; family Linaceae; genus Linum; species Linum lewisii. Next base: position 32,932,362 of record CM068304.1, on the reverse strand, counting down.
AAGCTTAATAAAGCCATGTAAACCTCCACAAACAAGCAATGTGGTATTTTTGGTCGTCATCTTGCAGAGGCCATATCTCACTGGTCTAGTGGAGCTGGGTCGACATCTACATATGGATAGAAATATAATGAAATTATCTTTCCATCGCCACCGACTTTGCATCCATCGGAGTTTGGATGAAGAAGTTATGGCAAAATACTACACTGGACAGAATTAATATGAAAAATAGGCCAAAAAGATGACGTCATGGCCCGATTTATGTTGTTTAAATACTAAGGTAATTAATGACCTAATAAAGCCATTTGATTACTTGTATTTCTTCAATGTGGTATTTGCTCAAAATAATTTTAGGTGTAAACAACTAGTTAACGAGATTATTTGATAACTAAATAACATCATGATTTAGATTACTAGTTAACAAATTATTTAGTTGATAACTAGTTATCAAATTTACTTAACTAGTTATTTTGGTATTAACTAGTTAACTAGTTAACATCATGATTGGGTAACTAGTTAACGAGATTATTAGATAACTGGTTAACGAGATTATTTGATAACTAGATAACTAGGGATGGCAATTGATACCCTACCCTAGGGTATCCTATCCTACCCTACCCGGTCAACGAGGATAATACCCTGTGTTGACTGGGTAAGGGTAGGGTAAGAATATTCTCTTAATTGAAAAAGTAGGGTAAGGATATGACCAAAACCCTACCCGCAAAATACCCTACCCTTAACCTCACTATAAATCTAAGTATTTTTATGTAAAATTACCAAACAAACTATTGTCGACGGTTGATTCGTGAGATGATTCACAATTAAATAATATAAAAGTACATTATAACCATTAATTATTTACTTACACATGATTCAAGTTTTGATTTAGAATGTATAATGATGATGATAGTAGAAATTGATCGTAATATTTGTATAACATTACTTTATTGACTAATTTATATATATCTAGTGCTTATATAATACTTTTTATTTTATTTATGTGGTTGATAATGATATGTTTTGGTATAATCATTATCGATAAAATTGTGTTATAAGAATATATTAAAATATCTAGGGAACCCACGAACCCTATGGGTATTTGTAGGGTGGGGTAGGACAGTTGAAAACCCGTAGGGTAAATGGTCGGGTATTTTCCAAAGTTATACCCTGAGGGTAAGGGTACGGTTGACCGCATACCCTGACCCTACCCTACCCATTGCCAAGCCTATAGATAACATCATGATTTAGATAACTAGTTAACGGGTGTATTTAGCTAATAACTAGTTATCAAAATTAGTTATTTATTCGACGATCAAATTATATAGTTATAAGTTATTCGAACAATATTTACATTCACATTTTTATAAAATGCCCAAAATCTTAAATTGTTAACAACATAAAATTTAGTGACTAAAACTGTAAACTTCAACTCTAGTGATTGAAATTGTAATTTTTAACTTTGTGTTCCTCCTTCTTTCCTCCTTCTGTGTGAATACGGAAAAGAGCCACTCATCAGATTCGGCTCCGACGACTATTAGATCCGATTCGACTCTTACCACTCATCCTCTATCAGACATCATTCGGCAAAGGAGTAAAAAATCCCTGAAAGAGCCTCGGATCTGCCCCCTTCCGTCCGCCATCATATCTATTCATCCTCCTCTACCTCTCAAACCTCGACTATCAGGCCCTCGCCGGCATTGACCTAAGTAGAGATGCTTTTTTCTTTATGGTTTATGTTTGGCAGTGATTGTGCCGGGATGGCCGTTGAGATAGGAATATCGTTTCGGGTTGTTGAGATTAAATATTTTTTCAAAATGCCAATAATACCCCTCCTGCCAAATTGGAACGTTCGATACTTGAAAGTTTGGACGTGGATCTGAACCCGAGATTTTAAGGTGAGAAGTGACAGTTCCAAACCCAATTTCAGAGGGTAGATTTGGTGTTTTAGAAATATTATAAATTAACCTTAATGAGCTAACTTTTCTTCTCTTTGATCTCTTTCCGTTCACCCAAACATTCACCGCCGTCAACCCCTGATCCCTACTTTAAACCTCTTCAACGTCGGCAACCTCGTCCTCCACAAATAATCGACGTTGTTGGCCTCCTCCTCTGCTCGTAATCATCGCTAGTGAAGCGGTATGCTCATCTCTATCAAATCTCTCCACACCAAAAATTGTTGATGATTCCCAAGAGACTTCAGATTTTGTTTCCATGGAAAGCATAATATTGGGGCAAGTCTCCGCTCTTCGTGGGATCGCTTCCTAGATTGCAGTCTCCCTCTACTTCAACGTCACCCACAAAGCTCTTATCTTTGCTCCAGCCATGGGTCTCCAACCACGTCGCTGCCGGAACTCCTGCCATTCTTTGGATCCAGGTTCTTCCAACATCCTTTTCTTTAATTTTTTGATGAATTTCGCGGTTGACTTCTGGATGGCTCAGATTGATTTCCTTTTTTATGTAGAAGTGCCAGCCGCCCCACTCGGCAAATTCATTTCTGCCGTCTTTGAAGGAGATTCTCTACTTATTCTGCTAAAAGAATCACCACCAGGCCGAATCAGGTCGAGTCGGCGACAACAACTGTGACACTGGGTCGTGGTGGCTCCGATTGAGGAGGATTTCGAGGAGATGCATGAGTTGTAAGGTCCTTCCAGCCTCTAAGCTCTGTTTAGTGTTCGCGATGAAGGAGGAACACAAAGTTGAAAATTACAGTTTCAGTCACTAGAGATGAAATTTACATATTCAGTAACTAAATTTTATGTTGTTGACAATTTATGATTTTGGGCATTTTATAAAAATTTTAATGTAAATATTGTTAGTAACTCATAATTATATAATTTGATCGTTGATTAACGTGTTAACTAGATTGTATAACTAGTTAACTAGTTTTGATAACTAGTTATCAACTAAAGAATCTCATTAACTAGTTATCTAATCATGATGTTAACTAATTTTGATAACTAGTTATCAGCTAAATACACATGTTAACTAGTTATCTAATCATCATGTTATCTAGTTATCAAATAATCTCGTTAACTAGTTATCTAATAATCTCATTAAATAGTTACCTAATCATGATGTTAACTAGGTAACTTGATAAGTTAACTAGTTAATAACAAAATAATTAGTTAACTATAAATTTGATAACTACTTATCAACTAAAATTTTTGTTAACTAGTTATCTAGTTATCAAATAATCTCGTTAAACTAGTTATTTAATAATCTCGTTAACTAGTTACCCAATCACGATGTTAACTAGTTAACTCAATAAGTTAACTAGTCAATAACAAAATAACTAGTTAACTAAATCATGATGTTAACTAGTTAACTAGTAAAAAACAACATAATTAGTTAGATAGCCTATTAACACAAAATTTAGTCAACTAATCATGATAATTCGTTAACTAGTTATCAACAAAATAACATGTTAACTAGTTCAATTAACTAGTTGAGTTAACTAATTATCTACAGATAACATGTTAATTAGTTCAGTTAACTAGTTATCTGTTTGCCGCTCAAACATGGACTTGTTTGTGGATTCAACGGAGCTCCGTATGCGGAGAATATAGAGGCCTCGATCGCGATACTGAATACGAATATAAGTGCGTGGACTACTTTGCTGGTGTGGACGTCGTTGGACGTCGTGTTCTTCGGGAAGCCGTCGGTGATCGGAGTTGTACAGGGGATGATGACCGGACTCATTTGCATTACTCCCGCTGCAGGTAAATGTTCTTTTTTATTATGTTTATTTCTTTTTTTATTATCAAAGTTGGTATGAAACTTGATCTTTTTGTCCATCATCTTGTTGCCGGCGGTTAGGGGTGGATGGTTTGGTTTTTGGTTAAATAAAACCGAAACTTAGGTTAACCAAAACAAAAAACGAAGAAAATCATTAACCAAAACCTAAACCAAATATATTTTGGTTAACTGAAATGAGACCAAAAATATTGGTTTGGTTTTTGTTACCCGTAAACTAACCAAAACTCTTATCAAATATAACAAAATATGAATTAATAATATAAATTCAAAACTTTGTAAATAACATCTTTAAAGACTTAAAACTATAGATATATGATCCATCATAAATTCATTACACATAAATAAAGATCCAAATACATACTTATAAGTTATAATTGAACTAAAATATACATATACATACAACTAAATAAGTCAAGTGAAATCGAGATTGTTGTGAAGCAGAATTCCTAGGTTTTACATTCAGGAGTTCACACTTTACCAATTACTTTGAAAGATTGAAACCATGAGCATGAAACATAAATCATGAGTTACACAACTCAAACTATGACATATCAAAATGGGTTGATCACTTATATTTGTTGTGTATTGAGCCAAAATTGTCAAATTGGTATTACGATTTTATATTTTGGTTTTTTGGTTTTGGTTTTGGTTAACCAGGAACCTAACCGAAACCATGAAATTTTCTAAACAACTAACCAAAACCAAACTGAAACCAAAATGATTGGTTTTGGTTTACCAAAAACTCAATATTTTGGTTTTGGTTAGGACTAAACCAAAAAATCAAAAACCAATTCCCAGCCCTACCGGCGGTGTCTTCTTCCGGGCTTCCAGCAAGAATGAGTATTAATTGTTTTTTATTTGATTGTTTCATTTATAAATTTCCCGTGATCTGTGCCTTTTAGTAATTTATATTAATTGGTGCGGTTGTTTTGGGCCCGAGATCAGCATCCAACCTTTTCCCAAGGTTGGATAACCGTCCAACCCTCTATCTCACCGTTGGATGTAAGGCCGGTTGATTAACGCTAGAGATCTACTCCATTTACCCCAAGGGCACCAATGTCATTTCACCTTTTTCTTTTAAATCCCTTTTCTCCCCCACGCCTGGTGAGTTAATTTTTCAGCCGTTCCGCCCTTTCGTCTTCAATATCTCACAGCTCCGATTTCCATTCCTTTTATCTCCCTCAATTCAACCGCTGCTGCTCAACCAAACTTTATCCTCTTCGATTGTCCAACCTCTTCTTCCCAATCTCCATTCTCTTCTTCGTTTTGATTTTGTTTCTTTCTCTAATCTCATTGTACACTATCATTCTCCTAAATCCAACAAACAAGGTTTGTCAACAATTGTCATACCTCCTTTCAGCAGTACAGTTTCAAATCTTATGTTTCTGATATGTTGTTAACTCGTTCATAGTTCTTTGTTCGCCGTTTTGCATGTTTGTTTTGATGGCTTGTAATTTTGATTTTCCACCAAAATCTTGTTGTCGCCGATTAGAACCCCCATTTTCCCATGTTTTCCTGCTTTCTGGATTTTAAGTTAGGGTTTGCTATTTTCTGGTATCGTTATTTTAAACAGTCCCCCCATTCTTTTGTATGGTTTATTATTTGTGGTTTATGTTCTCTGTGTGTGTTTGTTCCCTACTAACTAATTAACTCCCATTCATAATTGTCATTTTTATCAGGACAATTAACTAGTTAAATCTTCTTATTCTATGCTTTTTTTTGTCCAGGTGCATTGATGACGCTGGACTTAACGCGCTTATCTCGCCATATTGAGCAAAATTTCCCTCGTTTGACTTCTATTTGTCGTAGTTTCTAGGAACTTTCGTGCAAATTGTGTGATTCTTGACCTTTGGCCATCTTTAGGGCCGTTTGATGTTGTTTAGAGTTGTTTTTATGAGATTTCATGTTACCACGTTGTGGATGCCCTTTCTACGAGCTCGACGCTTCAAACGGGGACCAATTCGGAGTTCGAACGAAGTAGGAATCATAAAAAACCCGAAAAATCCTCCGCCCAAGAAACAAGCAAATCTGTGCCTGGGAGAAGGGAAAAGTGCGCTGGCGCACTTTTTCCCAAAATCCTAATTTTGGGTATTTAAACTCCAAAAGAGCCATTATTCATTCATTATTCAATTTGGAGAGATTTCCACGACCTGGAGAGAGTTGAGAGCTTATTTTGGAGCAATCAGAGAGATCCTGACACCATTAATCCATCCCGGAAGATGCTCGTAGCTAGGAGTTGAAGATTCTCGAGATTGAAGCTTCACGAAAATCATCCAAAATTAGTTTTTTTTTTCAGATTTCCTTATGCTCTTCCTTTGTTTTAAGATGAATTCTTCGGTCGTCTTCGAATCTTGTTTATTAGATATGAGTAGCTAAACTCTTATAGCCTTAAGGATTTCCTAGTCCTCAAAGGTAAACCTCCATGAAGCCCAGCTCGATTCGGAGAGGAACACACCAAAGGCACGAGAGACTTGGAGTTGGACCGAGCCTGAGTGATGTAGGGCTGAAGCATCACCGTACCAAGCCCGAATGCTGACACTGGACCGAGACTGCCTCAGACACGAGACCGAGAAACCCTGATGCTGGCCCCGGATGGAGAAGCGAGGTTAATGTGGACACATGACCAAGGGAGACTGATGCTAGCCCCAGATGCCAGGCTACAACGAGTCTGGACCGAGGACCGAGTCTAGTTGATGCCGAGTGCTGATGCCGGTCCGAGCCAGACACGGACACGGAGCCGGATGCCAGTTCGAGCGAGAAATCCGACCGCGACCATGAATTCGGCCGCGAGAAGGAATCCTCTCAGGATAAGGAAACGTCCGCGTCGAAGGCTAAACCCCCTGTATCTTAGTCCTTTTTGGAGAAGGAAACACGGGAAATACAAGGTTCCTTCTAGAAGGATCTATTTCACATCCCATCCACCTTGAACAAGGATTAGGTTTTCCTACCCGGATTAGGGTTCTCCGAATTTATCGAATTTCAATGGTTTTATAGGAATTTTCAATATTTTAGTCTTTTTGAGTTTTATTCGGATTTTGTTTCCTACTTAGAGTATTTAGGAATAGTTTAAGTTCATTTTAGTAGTTTGTTTAGGACTCTTTTATTTTTTCCTTATTAGTTTAGGGGTTAGAGTTCTAGGAGGAATCAGAGAGCCTGTTCTCCATCCTCACTTATAAATAAAGGCCTACGGCCTTCATTGTAAGGCAGACTTTGATTAATAAACACAAAAAATTTCAGAACTTATATTCTTGTTCCTTCAAGCCTTTGCGAGTTTTTGCATGGCTTAACGTTGGTTTATCATCTTCGATAACTCCCCTTGGTGTGGCACCTTCGACTTGATACTTAGGATTCGTAGCTCGTTTATAGCTAGCGGGTCCAAGTCCTAATCCACCCTCGATTTCTAAGGTTAGACTCATCGTCTCTTTTAATTAGCTTACTGGTATAGGCTCACCGCCCATGGTTGCGGATCGGTTCATATTAGTGGGTCAACTCTTTGGCTGAAGGAGATTGCACCACCCTCACTCCCGAAGCTGCTCTACTTCATTTTGCTAGTTGCGCCTCCAAGTCCAGAAAATTGGGAGAGGCAATCTGAAGGAGCTAAGAGTCAGCTAGGCCTTGAAGAACAGATCAAGGTCGAAGTTCATAAACACTTGAAGAAGGTCGGTGCCCCCATCAGTCCTCCATCAGCTTCTGTCTTCGTTGCTGATTACGAATGGTGTGGGGCATGTGTACATAATGGAGGAAGCTGTCAGAACTTTGGGAAAGCACGTGTCTAGTCTGTTGAAGAAGTAGACTTTGTTGGTCAAGGCTTCACCAACAATCAACAAGGCTACTCCGGCTACCGTCAATACCGACAACCCCAGCAACAGCAACAACAACAAGGAAGCTTCCAAGAGAGCCCTCCCTATAATTCTCGGGCCAATCAGAATCAAAATCAGAGTGGTCGACCGTCTAGGTCATTCCATGAGAACAAGCCAGCTAATCAATCCGGTGGAGTCTATCAGCCACCACACCGGAACTAGGGAAACTACGGTACAACACCTAGCAATCCCCTGGCAATCGCTAGAATCAGTACTCTAACAATACTTATCAAGGATAGTCTGGGTTCACCGGAGGACATCAACCTCAAAGGTCAATGCCACAGGATGCTAAGGAGAGCGAGATGGATAAAAAGCTCAATCACATCATATCCAGACTTGATCATCATGATAATCAATTTAAGGCTCAAGCTGCTTTGAATCAAGGTCAGAAAGCACAGGGTCAAAGAATGTAGAGCCAACTAAGTAACATCGTCAACGTCCTCTCTAGTGGTCGTCTGTTCGGTCAGCTGCCAAGTCAAACAAATCCCAATCCTAAGAATGAGCAGTCTAAGGCCATAACCGCAAAGAGTGGTAAACAGATAGCTGGTCCTAAAGCTCTCGATCTAGTCATGGTTCCTGGTGATATTGCAATAGACATGCCCGAGATCAAGGATATCACAGCTGAAGAGGAAGATAAAGAATAAGAAGAGGTGACTGCCCCGCCTCATTCTTCACCAGCTCCTGCGCCACCTCTCCCTCCATATCAGCCTAGGATTTCGTTCCCTAAGGCCATGAAGATGAAGAACTTCAAATCCCAATAAAAGAAGTGGTACATGGTCTTGAAGAACACAGAGCTCAAGATGCCACTCACCAAAGCTGTAGAGATAATGCCACCACTTGGGATGTTCTTAAAGGATCTTGATAAGAACGTGAAGAAAGGAAATGTGCCTTCCATCACTCTCAATGATGAATGCTCTGTCGTCCTCTGTATCACGCCACCCCGACCACCCCTAGCTAAGTGTCATGATCCTGGCTCTTTTACTTTACCATGCATTATTAACGGTAGTAAAATTGAACGTAGTTTAGCTGATTTAGGTGCCTCTATTAATGTGATGCCTACTCACATATATGAAGAACTTAAGCTAGGGGAATTAAAACCTATTAGTTTACACCTTGTGCTAGCTAATAGATCTGTAAAATACCTAGGGGAATGGTAGAAGACGTGGCTGTCCGTTGTGGTCCATTTACTATCCTTGCTGATTTCGTTGTCTTAGATACTCGAGAGGTAGATGTAACACTTATCTTGGGCCTACCCTTTCTGGCAACAGCCGACGCGACTATTGATGTCAAGCATGGCTCGTTGACTTTGAAGGTCGGAGAAGATAGTGTGACATTCCGCCTTAAGGACCGTCTGAAATACTCTGCTGCTCAAGATGATACCTGTTTATATGTTAATCCTCTAGAGTTGGATTGGGCTGATGATGACACTCAATTTGACGTGATTATCAGCCCCATTTAAGCGACATTTCATACCCTTTGATGCCATTTTGATGAGTATTTGGTGCAAATGTCTTAACTTTGTGATTATCGGCTCGTAGTGCGTACATTGCCCATTTCTTGGCTATTTTTACCTTGTTTTTGAGTCTTTATGTTGAGCCCCCAGGTTATCACATTATAGAAGACTCTCTCACGGATCCAGCGCTTCAAACGGGGACCAAATCAGAGTTCAAACGGAGCGGGAATGATCGAAACAAGTTGGAATTCTGCCCAGCTCAAAGCGCTGCGTTTTGGAGCTTACACGCCGTGTAAGCTAAATGAACTGTGAGCTTACATGCCGTGTAAGCTCCCTAGACGGGAAATTCCCTTCTTTTCCAACAAGGAAAGGGTTTTGGGGGGTATTAATAGACTTTTCGAAGCCAGATTTGTTAACATTCAATTTTGAGAGATCAGCCACGACTTGAGGAGAGTTGAGAGAGTATTTCGGAGCTATCAGAGAGATCGTGACGCCATCAATCCATCTCGGAAGACGCTCGGAGCTAGGAATTGAAGATTCTCAAGATCGAAGCTTCACGGATCATCCGAAATTAGGTTTTTCAGATCCTTTTATGTTCTTCCTTTGTTTAAGATGAATCCTTCTGTCGTCTTAGATTCTTGTTTGTCAGATATGAGTAGCTAAACTTGTAGAGCTTAGATTAGATGAACCCTAAGTGATCCGGGGCTTTAAAGCAGTCACAGATCGGCGGTAATTAGATTCAAAGTTCAATCAGTTTCTCTTGCATGGTTGTTTTGTTCTTGATTGTTTATGTTTCTCTTCTGATTGTTCGCCTAGATTAGGTTTGTGCAAGTTAGGGTTAGTTGCCAGACAGCTTCCTTGCTTTGGCGCATAAACTTATCTTCCTTGATCACCTAGTTTAGATTCTTGTTAAGATGAGGATAGTAGCGAACGTTAGCCTCACTTTAGAACATCAATTCAACCAATTAACCTATTCATTGGAGTGTGCCTTTCGTAGGAACCAGTTAGGGTTAATCCGCTTCAAGAGTAACTCATTGATCATTAGTAATTACACCAGTTTTTTCTTCCGTCGCAAGAAGCGACCGTACTCGAGCGGCTAATTAATCTTGGTAGTTAGAACGGATAGAGCGAACGTTCGCCGTTCTTAAACCTAAGGGTAAGGAGTTATGGTGGTGTTTAGAAATTGATTGAATGAGAATTGAAAACCGCTAGTCTTGTGATTGTTGTTGCCTTGGTGATCTAAGGGGGATTCAAAATCTAAGCTTGTTTTTCATCTGTCTAAACCAACCAATCATTCTGTCTTTTAATTTCATTTTAATTTTCCTGCATCTTAGTGTAGAAGTCGTGGAACTCACACCACGCACAACGTGTTTAAACCTGAATAAATTTGAGTAGACAATTATTAGAAGACCCATGGAATACGATCTGCTTAGCTTTTAGCTTAGTAGTATTTGATCACTGTTTTACAGCACATCGAATTGGCGCCGTTGCCGGGGACTCTTCTAATTGTTTGAAAGAAGAGTTGGCATTTTATTCTACCTTTCCATCTTTCATATTTTATCACACTTCAATTTTACGTCGGATATGTTTGCTTTTGTTGCTTGTAGGTTGTTTTACAGGTTCATGAACTGCTCGCTCACTCATTCTCAGTTTAAGCCGGGTAGTTCCGCTCCGCCAAAGCAACCGCGAGTTCCAAAGCAAGTCAGAATCGTTCCGCCTACACCTCCTACCCCTATTAAGATCAAGGAGTTGAAGGAGAACTCCTCATCTTCGTCCGCTTCATCCACTACTTCAGATTCACCACCACCTTCTCCTTCCGTAATGGCTGCTCAACGCACCATGGGGAATTACAATAAACCGAGCGCGACTAATATTCGGTCTAGCATCGCTGTGCCGCGTAACGATGACGATTCTGACTATGAGATCAAGATCTCCTTCCTGAAAATGATCTCTAGGGATATTCAGTTCGAAGGGAAGCCGCAAGATAACCTATGTACACATTTGACGGACTTCCTAGCCATGTGCGAGACGTTCAAGAGTGGGAACCTCGATAAGAACACATTACGCTTACGAGTCTTCCCATTCTCCCTTAGAGGCGTCACCAAGAGATGGCTTACTAGCAAGCCACCTGGCCACTACACCGATTGGGATAGTCTAACTCAAGACTTCGTAGAGGAATACTTTCCTCCTTCAAGAACTACAGCTTACAAGGACAGCATTGCCATATTTGTTCAGAAGAGAGGAGTAAGCTTATATGATGCTTGGAACGAATTCCAAGAGCTTCTCTACGACTGCCCTCATCATAGATTCGAGCAGAGACAGCTAGCTGAGATCTTTGCCCGAGGGATGAACGAAGAATCAGCTAAATGGGTCAACTCCTTAGCTGATGGAGACTACACCGCACTCGCACCAGAAGTTGCTCTTCTTCACTTTGCAAACTGCGCATCTAAGTCAAGGAATTGGGAGAGACAGTTTGGAGCAGCTAAGAGCCAACCAAGCTTTGAAGATCAGATCAAGATCGAGGTACAGAGACAAATAAAGAAGAATTTTGGTACAGCAGATGTCTGGTCTATAAAGGAAGTGAATTTTATTGATCAAGACTTCACCAACAATCAAAGAGGCTACCCCGATTACAGTCAGTTCAGACAACCTCCTCAACAACAAGTAAGCTTCCACGAGCGTCCTCCTTACAACTTCGGATTCGACCAGAGTCAGAATCATTGGTTGAGCAATAGTTATCAAGATCCTCCTGGATTCACCAGAGGACATCAACCTCATAGATCTACATCAGGGAATGCAAGGGAAATTGAGATAGACAAGAAGCTCGACTTGATCTTGGCAAGACTCGATGACCACGAGGAGAAATTCAAGCTTCAAGCTGTCTTAAATCAAGATCATAAAGCTCAAGGTCGGCGAGTGGAGAGCGCGGTAAATAGCATGGCTAGCATGCTAGCTAGCAGCCCCTTCTTTAATCAATCATCGATTCAAGACGACTCTACCATTAGGAAGGAGCACGCCATGGCCATCTCCACAAGAAGTGGCAAGCAATTAGCTGGTCCTGCCTCCCAACCCGGTCATGATTCATGATGCTATAGTTAGTGACAAGCCAGAGATCGAGGAGGAGGATAAAAAAGAAGAGGAGGAGGTGACTGCCCCGCCTTCCCTGAGAAAGCAAGCACCTGCGCCACCTCTTCCTCCATATCAGTCTCGGATTCTGTTTCCTAAGGCTGCGCAATCACAGGAGAAAGATCATGATACCCGGTACAGAAAGTGGTATGGATACTTGCATAACACAGAGATCAAGATACCAGTTACTGATGCTATCCAGATGATACCGAAGGTTGGAAAAATCACAAAGGATCTTGCGAAGAACAAGAAGAAGGGAGAGTTGTCTTCCGTCTCCCTCGAGGAAGAATGCTCCGTGATCCACAGCCAGACGACCGCCATACCTCCCCCCAGCTAAGTGTCGCGATCCCGATGCTTTTACTTTGCTTTGCACTATTAATGGTGTGAAAATTGATCGTAGTTTAATTGATCTAGGTTCTTCCATTAATGTCATACCTACCTGCTTGTATGAGAAATTGAACCTAGGAGAATTGAAACCGATTAGCATGCATTTAGTGTTTGTCGACAGATCTGTTAAATTACCTAGGGGATTAATAGAAGACGTGGTTGTCAGTTGTGGTCCTGTTACTATTCTGGCTGATTTTGTTGTTATGGATTCCCGAGGGGAAGATGTCACTCTTCTCCTAGGCCGACCATTTATGGCGACATCCGGCATTAACATTAATGTCCCGAATGGCTCGTTGACATTAAGGGTCGGCAAGGATACCATGACATTCCGTCTCAAGGACGGTATGCAAGTCCCTGTCAAAGAAGAAGTGCATTGCTTATATGTTGAAGCTGTAGAGTTGGCTTCGGTCAACTCTGTTACTAATGAAAAATCTAGAGTTTATTTAGAAATTTGCTTGCCAGGTGTTGAACAGGTCCATATCCTAAAGAATGAGCTGCCGGCACAGAAGCCGAGAAAGAAGGAAGAGCCAAAGACATCCCCTACTGAATCGCCAAAAGTTAAGGATCCTGGCGAGATAAAGAAGGAGAATAAAGAGAAGGACGCTCCTTCGAAATAACTGTTCGGGCCATTTGAAATTTCTGGTCATCTTTCCGATGGACGAACTAAGCTAATTCACGCAAACGGGAAGAAGTTCACACTTACCGGAGAATCCCCAAAGCTGTATTTCATGAACTTTGACTCGAGCCTAAGAGAAATCCTGAGTTGGGATGTCTCTTGATCGCCATCCAGGTATCGTCCGGCGCAAGGACGTTAAGCAAGAGCGCTTCGTGGGAGGCAACCCAAGGTTGGAATTCATTTTAAATTTATCAAGTCAGTTTTTATTTATTTTGAGTCATTTTGGGAATTTTGTGTCGAGTCGGTTGAGTCTGGATGATAGAAAATAGTCAAAAAAATATTTCTTGGGTTTATTTGGGTTGAATTTATTGTTTGCAGGAAGAGGAGTGACCAATTTGTCAAAATTTGGCCAAAATCCGGAATAGAGAACCCAAGGAGAACTCAAATACACAGTGGGTTTACATAGCTGTGTACCCACCTGTGTAAGGGCTTACACGCCGTGTAAGTCCCCAAATGCACGGGGTAAGTCCTTCTTTTCCTTTCTTTTTCGCGATTTTTCTTCTCTCTCCTCTCGTTTTCTCTCTCGAAAAAGCCTCCCCTCCTCTTCTCCAAATCGCCGACCGCCCCATCAAACCCACCACACCGTCGGCGGAGCCGGACCGCCGGCGTCGGAATGCGATAGCCCACCCGCCGCCCTCGAATGCCGCCGCAGTAGCTGCACTCGACGACGACAGTAGCAACAGAATCTCGAGTTCTTCAACTCGAACCAACCAGCCACCCCCTCATTTTTCTTCAATTTCATGTGTTTGAGTCGACATTCAGGTATGTAAATCACCTTCCCTACCCTCCATAATGCTTTAATCAAGGTATTTTCCATGAAAATTGAACTTCCAGGTGCTGAATCGGATTTGTGTTCTTGAGCTCAAGAACCCTAATTTTTCAAAATTGTGGTTTTGTAAAATTGACCTGATATTCATGAAATTGGTGATATAATGAGCTTGTAGTTTCAATCGGGGGTCATTTCGACTTTGTTTGCCTATCCAATTGTGAAATTCCTTAAGACTTTTCATACCAATTTTTATAGAAATTGGGGATTTTTGCTTATGGACGAAATTGGATGAATTGTTGCTTTGAGATTGATGTTATGATGATTATAGACATGTATGCATGCTTGTTCCCGAATATATATACCTTAATTAGCTCGTATGAAGGATTAAGGTACACTTTTTGCATTTCGATTTCATGAGTTGTGATCTTAGCTTGTGTGACTTATATGGCTGATTTGGACTTGCTTATTACTTGATTATGACTTAAGTTTGAATTGCAATTGGTTATTTGCTTCCATGATGATCTTTTCCAAGTTTGTTAAATGCCTAAAGGTTGATCTTGCTAAGTGTGTTTAAGACCTAGATATGTGCATATGGGATTGTACCTTCACTTGTTGACATCCTACTTGCATTCTTTGAACTTGACATCTTTGATGTTTGTTGTGGTTGTCGTTGATCGATACTCCCTTATTGCTGGTTCGATTCATAGGTTCAATACCGTGATCTTGTGTGTCTCATACCTTATTCCATTTGCTTGTTTTATATGCACCAATCCCACTTGTTATATGCTAAACTTGGCATTTTGGTTTGTGAATTATTTTCAGGATGGGAAAATCCAAAGGAAAAGGAGTAGCTTCCTCTTCCTCCGCCCCACCTCCGGCGAAGAAACTGAAGGGAACCGAGAGGCACGACACCCTCCAGGTGGCTTCCCCGCCGGGTAACGTCTCTCCACCACTATCTTCAACTTCCCGAGGGAGGATGATCGGGCAACATGGATGGTCATACAAAGGAAAGTAATTGGTGCCATGAGCCAGATTGATTGGGAGGCCATGGAGGAGGAAGATTGGGCTGATGGTCTCCGTGCGACACTTAACCAAGCTGGTTTGCTCCCACTATTCCAGGTCACCGAGCCGGCGTACGAGTGGCCAACCAAGGAGCTCCACTCCACCTTCCATATGGAGAGGGTGAATGAGAGAATTCATCATCTACTTCTGCCTAGGAGGGATCGAGAGGTCTCTCACTCTTGATGAGTTTGCCATCGACCTTGGTTTCTACACTGCGGAAGAGCTAGCTTCAGCTCCACCGACTGCTGTCTTCTGCAACACCGAGAGTACTGAGGAGTGTGAGATGTTCTGGCGCACCATAGCTCCGTCGGACCCGGCCAAGTATGACTCTAGTGCATCTAAGGCTAGTATGATGGAGAGGCCAATCTACCGGTTCTTACAGTTGGTCTTCCGGGAGTCTATTACTCAGAGGTTGAACTCTGGCGATGCCTGTAACGCTAAAGACCTTTTCATGTTGCGGTGCACCGAGGAGGGACAGAAGGTCCATCTTGGCTCTTTGGTGGCCAAGTTATTTCAGCTTCAGCGCGAGCGCGGCATGAGACTTCTTTTGGGTGGCTCCTATGTCACCCGTCTGGTTCACAGGTACGACGTGCTCGCTTCACACCTCTCCAAACAATGTTCGAACGAGGGTGTTTGATGTTTTTTTGGCTAAGTCTACTGCTACTGATATTGCTACTCCTATGGAGGTTCTGAGAGAGCTCCAAAAGAAAAAACAACTATGGCTGAAATTGAAATTGCAGAGAAAAGTATAAATTTGGGCAGAGTGTCTGCTTGTGTGATTGTGCCTCCTGTCTCTGTCGAATGCCTCACATATTTATAGGAAAATATGAGTGGTAACTGCAAGTGAAGGAAGTAACTGCCATGGAGGTTACTTCCTATCTCTTGAAAGTGGCTATCATCGTGGTGGTGGCGGTTTCCTCTCTTCAACTACCTTGGAGGAGTAGTGACGTTGGTGGAAGAAGCTTGTACTCCTGAGATAGGGTTTGATATGATCACGTCAGCCCTAAGGGTTTCGTCATAATGAGGAGATGACACCATCCCCTGGAGTTGACCTTAGGGTTTCCCTCTTGATGGGTCAACATGAGATTTTCACTTCGATCACTACAACAGAAGAGTCATTTTGTCACAGGCTGTCTGTGACAAAAGAACCGGCCTGTGACAAACGTCGTCACAGGCGGAGGGCTTTGTCGCAGGCCGGTCCATGTCTGTGACAAGTTTGTCGCAGGCGGCCTGCGACGTCTGTCTGTGACAAGTTTTCGCAGGCGGCCTGCGACAAGCGTCTGTCTGTGACGCGCTTTGTCGCAGGCGGCCTGCGATAAAGCAATGTCTGCGACGCGCTTTTTCGCAGGCAGCCTGCGACAAAGCACTGTCTGTGACGGGCTTTGTCGCAGGCCACCTGTGACAAAGCGCCTATGCCTGCGACAAACGACTGAATGACCACCCTGAAGTTCAGGTCTGCCATTCAGTTCGTTAGTTCTCTCAAACTCTTCTCTCTCTCTTTCGACGACCGACAGCCCAACTCGCCGTCCGATAGCCTACTTCTGCCGTCCTGAACCCCCGTCCGACGTCTCAATCCGTCGTCCGACATCCCAAACCTCTCTCCGCCGACGTCCGACAGCCCACGTCCGCCGTCGCAAGCCCACGTCCGCCGTCCCAAGCCCCTCCCAAGTATCCGTTCCAAAAAGCGAAGCCTCCCTCCGACGACTGAAACCCTCCGACGTACTGCCGCTTCCACCGACAATCTCCGACATCTCCATGTGAGTATCATCTATTCCGATCAATTTTCCTATTAATCGAGTTCTTGATTTTTCATATGAAACGAGTTTCTGATGGCTATTTCCCCCAGATTCATCAAGGTCAGATCATCAGGGTCAGATCATCAAGGCCAGATCGATTTTCCTATTCGTACGACAGATCGATTTTCTAAGGTAAAGATCATCAGTTCGTCATTATCTTGTTCAATTTTTTTTAGCATGATTCTGATTGGTTTCCTTCGTTCATAGATTTCGTGGAGATTTGGTGGTTGTTCGTTTTCTGCGGCAGTGCGTCGGGATTGTTTCCGGAATTTCGTTCTTATTTTTTTGGGTAATTTTCTGTTCTTGTTCATCATATTGCATAACTATTTTTTTTTGTATTCTAATACGATTATTTTCATTTTTTGTATCAGATTTTGTATTATATTTGGGTTCTCCAGCGTTCGTTGGTTGTGTTATAGAGTTCTTGCTTCAATTTCCTGGTACGATTCTTAAGATTACAGTACGTTAATACCAATTCTTAAGATGATGATCATGATAGTGATAAATATGTCAAATCTTAACATAATAATCTTGATTATGAAAAAGTATTGTTGATGATTTAAATTATGCATGTGTAACAGTTTGATGTAACAATTTTGATATAATCTATGAATGTTGTTTGTCGTTATAAATATGGTGTTATAAATATGTGTAACGGTTTTATGTAACAATTTAATTTATGCATGTGTAACGGTTATGCATATTTTTGGAATTTTATGTGTTCGAAATTAATGAAAAAATATGCATGTAACTTATGTATGAAATTTGTTACAATTTACATACAACTATAAATTCTAAGTGAAATATATGCATGTAAATTATTAGGTATTAAGTACTCACCTTTTTTATGTATAAGTGAAATATATGCATGTAAATTACCATTTTTTATGTATAAGTGAAATATATGCATGCAAATTATCGTTTTTTATGTATAACTGAAATATGTGCATGAAAATGACTGTTATTATGTATAAGTTAATGTATGCATGTAAATTATTAGGTACAAGTGAAATATATTGATATATATTATTAGGTAGTAACCTATATATTTAACCAAATACTGTATATATTTACAGTATTTGAAAATACAATATTTGAACGAGTTACTGTTATAATTAGGTAAAATTAGCGTAAAGCTAATTTTACTACAATTTTTATTTTTATTTTTTCATTACTTAACAAATTCAAACTGACACTCATTAGTTCAATATAGATGGATAAGTCTTGGATTCGAAAGCTGCGTCATACTCATGAGTATTACGCTGGCGTTCAACAATTCCTTGACTTTGCAATCTCCAACGCAATTGATGGAGTCAATATACTCTGTCCTTGCCCAAAACGCAATTGACACAGTAAATGTTCTTTTTGTGTTATTGTAGGCTAATGAAGCTCCTCCTCCTCATGGCCAACAGTTTGCAGAGTTCCAGGGTTCATGGGGACAGTAGACAGTTGTTGTATTATGTGATTGTACTTTTATGTATCGTATTATGTGATTGTACTTTATTATGTGATTGTACTCTGTTATTGTAGTTTGCATGAGTACTATATTTGTTTGTTAGGATTGTACGATTGTACAATGTTATTGTCATTTCAGTTATTATGACAATTTAACTGGTTTGTTTCTGCTTCGTTTTGGGTATTCAGTACGTTGTTCTCGTTCAATACGTCAGTAAATCAGTGTAGGTCAGCCCACGAAAAATCCAGAAAAAAGCAATTAAAAAAGCCCGACGAAAAGCCTAATAAAAAACTAGCAAGCCCACGAAACCAGTCCAGTATGAGGCCCACGAAAACGGGCAGGCTGGCCCTGCCGGAGGCCCAAGAAACAAACCAGTTCGGCCCGGTCACATCCTTTGTCGCAGGCAGAGGTTTGTCACAGGCCGTCTGTGACAAAGCTTTGTCGCAGGCGGCCTGTGACAAACGACTGCCTGCGACAAACGTTTGTCACAGGCGTTGTCTGCGACAAGCTGTCTGTGACAAAGTTTGTCGCAGGCAGTCATTTGTCACAGGCCGCCTGCGACAAAGCTTTGTCACAGACTGCCTGTGACAAATGACTGCCTGCGACAAACTTTGTCGCAGACAGAGCCCGCGATGAAAAGCTGGTTGTCGCGGCTAATTTTGTCGCAGGCGAAATCGAACTTTGTCGCAGGTGCCGCCTGCGACAAAATTCGATTTTGCCTGTGACAAAATTCCAGTTCTGCTGTAGTGGATGGGTTGACACGAGATCCTCACTTCGATGGGTCGACACGAGATCCTCACATAGATGGATCGACATGAGATCTTGACTTTGATGGATCGACATGAGACTTTCACTTCGGTGGATCTACATGAGACCTTGACTTTGATGGATCGACATGAGACCTTGACTTTGATGGATCGACATGAGACCTTGACTTCGATGGATCAACATGAGACCTTGACTTCGATAGATCGATATGAGACTTTCACTTCGGTAGATTGACATGTGTTCCTGATGAGGAGATTGATATGATGCTTCCCTCTTTGAGAGGAGGTCGACATGATGACATCATCATCATGGAGTTGGCTTCACTTAGATAGGTCGACATGTGATCCTCACTTCGATGGATCGACGTGAGATCTTGTGCCTTAGGGTTTCCCCTTTGATGAGGAGGCAGGCTTCCCTCTTGACGAGGATGCTTCCCTCCTTCCCTCTTGATGAGGAGGCAGGCTTCCCTCCTTCCCTCTTGATGAGGAGGTCGACAAGATGATCATCATCATGGAGTCGGCTTTAGGGTTTCCCTCTTTAAGAGGAGGCAGGCTTCCCTCTTGATGAGGAGGCTTCCCTCCTTCCCTCTTGATGAGGAGGTCGACATGATGACATCATCATCATGGAGTCAGCCTTAGGGTTCCCTCTTGATGAGGAGGCATGCTTCTCTCCTTCCCTCTTGATGAGAAGGTCGACATGATGACATCATCATCATGGAGTCGGCCTTAGGGTTTCCCTCTTGATTAGGAGGCAGGCTTCCCTCCTTCCCTCTTGATGAGGAGGTCGACAAGATGACATCATCATCATTGAGTCAGCGTTAGGGTTTCCCTCTTGATGAGGAGGCAGGCTTCCCTCCTCGATGGGATGCCCTTCTCTTTGATGGGGAGCCTCCGTGAGGACAAAATAGTAAATCCATGGCCTCACTTTATCACTTTAACTTAATAGAATGATTAAAGCTTAATAAAGCCATGTAAACCTCCACAAACAAGCAATGTGGTATTTTTGGTCGTCATCTTGCAGAGGCCATATCTCACTGGTCTGGTGGAGCTGGGTCGACATCTACATATGGATAGAAATATAATGAAATTATCTTTCCATCGCCACCGACTTTGCATCCATCGGAGTTTGGATGAAGAAGTTATGGCAAAATACTACACGGGACAGAATTAATATGAAAAATAGGCCAAAAAAGATGACGTCATGGCCCGATTTATGTTGTTTAAATACTAAGGTAATTAATGACCTAATAAAGCCATTTGATTACTTGTATTTCTTCAATGTGGTATTTGCTCAAAATAATTTTAGGTGTAAACAACTAGTTAACGAGATTATTTGATAACTAAATAACATCATGATTTAGATTACTAGTTAACAAATTATTTAGTTGATAACTAGTTATCAAATTTACTTAACTAGTTATTTTGTTATTAACTAGTTAACTAGTTAACATCATGATTGGGTAACTAGTTAATGAGATTATTAGATAACTGGTTAACGAGATTATTTGATAACTAGATAACTAGGGATGGCAATTGATACCCTACCCTAGGGTATCCTATCCTACCCTACCCGGTCAACGAGGATAATACCCTGTGTTGACTGGGTAAGGGTAGGGTAAGAATATTCTTTTAGTTGAAAAAGTAAGGTAAGGATATGACCAAAACCCTACCCGCAAAATACCCTACCCTTAACCTCACTATAAATCTAAGTATTTTTATGTAAAATTACCAAACAAACTATTGTCGACGGTTGATTCGTGAGATGATTCACAATTAACTAATATAAAAGTACATTATAACCATTAATTATTTACTTACACATGATTCAAGTTTTGATTTAGAATGTATAGTGATGATGGTAGTAGAAATTGATCGTAATATTTGTATAACATTACTTTATTGACTAATTTATATATATCTAGTGCTTATATAATACTTTTTATTTTATTTATGTGGTTGAGAATGATATGTTTTGGTATAATCATTATCGATAAAATTGTGTTATAAGAATATATTAAAATATCTAGGGAACCCACGAACCCTATGGGTATTTGTCGGGTAGGGTAGGACAGTTGAAAACCCGTAGGGTAAATGGTCGGGTATTTTCCAAAGTTATACCCTGAGGGTAAGGGTACGGTTGACCGCATACCCTGACCCTACCCTACCCATTGCCAAGCCTATAGATAACATCATGATTTAGATAACTAGTTAACGGGTGTATTTAGCTAATAACTAGTTATCAAAATTAGTTATTTATTCGACGATCAAATTATATAGTTATAAGTTATTCGAACAATATTTACATTCACATTTTTATAAAATGCCCAAAATCTTAAAATTGTTAACAACATAAAATTTAGTGACTAAAACTGTAAACTTCAACTCTAGTGATTGAAATTGTAATTTTTAACTTTGTGTTCCTCCTTCTTTCCTCCTTCTGTGTGAATACGGAAAAGAGCCACTCATCAGATTCGGCTCCGACGACTATTAGATCCGATTCGACTCTTACCACTCATCCTCTATCAGACATCATTCGGCAAAGGAGTAAAAAATCCCTGAAAGAGCCTCGGATCTGCCCCCTTCCGTCCGCCATCATATCTATTCATCCTCCTCTACCTCTCAAACCTCGACTATCAGGCCCTCGCCGGCATTGACCTAAGTAGAGATGCTTTTTTCTTTATGGTTTATGTTTGGCAGTGATTGTGCCGGGATGGCCGTTGAGATAGGAATATCGTTTCGGGTTGTTGAGATTAAATATTTTTTCAAAATGCCAATAATACCCCTCCTGCCAAATTGGAACGTTCAAAACTTGAAAGTTTGGACGTGGATCTGAACCCGAGATTTTAAGGTGAGAAGTGACAGTTCCAAACCCAAATTCGGAGGGTAGATTTGGTGTTTTAGAAATATTATAAATTAACCCTAATGAGCGAACTTTTCTTCTCTTTGATCTCTTTCCGTTCACCCAAACATTCACCATCGTCAACCCCTGATCCCTACTTTAAACCTCTTCAACGTCGGCAACCTCATCCTCCACAAATAATCGACGTTGTTGGCCTCCTCCTCCGCTCGTAATCATCGCTAGTTGCTCATCTCTATCAAATCTCTCCACACCAAAAATTGTTGATGATTCCCAAGAGACTTCAGATTTTGTTTCCATGGAAAGCATAATATTGGGGCAAGTCTCCGCTCTTCGTGGGATCGCTTCCTAGATTGCAGTCTCCCTCTACTTCAACGTCACCCACAAAGCTCTTATCTTTGCTCCAGCCATGGGTCTCCAACCACGTCGCTGCCGGAACTCCTGCCATTCTTTGGATCCAGGTTCTTCCAACATCCTTTTCTTTAATTTTTTGATGAATTTCGCGGTTGACTTCTGGATGGCTCAGATTGATTTCCTTTTTTATGTAGAAGTGCCAGCCGCCCCACTCGGCAAATTCATTTCCGCCGTCTTTGAAGGAGATTCTCTACTTATTCTGCTAAAAGAATCACCACCAGGCCGAATCAGGTCGAGTCGGCGACAACAACTGTGACACTGGGTCGTGGCGGCTCCGATTGAGGAGGATTTCGAGGAGATGCATGAGTTGTAAGGTCCTTCCAGCCTCTAAGCTCTGTTTAGTGTTCACGATGAAGGAGGAACACAAAGTTGAAAATTACAGTTTCAGTCACTAGAGTTGAAATTTACATATTCAGTAACTAAATTTTATGTTGTTGACAATTTATGATTTTGGGCATTTTATAAAAATTTTAATGTAAATATTGTTAGTAACTCATAATTATATAATTTGATCATTGATTAACGTGTTAACTAGATTGTATAACTAGTTCACTAGTTTTGATAACTAATTATCAACTAAATAATCTCATTAACTAGTTATCTAATCATGATGTTAACTAATTTTGATAACTAGTTATAAGCTAAATACACATGTTAACTAGTTATCTAATTATCATGTTATCTAGTTATCAAATAATCTCGTTAACTAGTTATCTAATAATCTCATTAACTAGTTACCTAATCATGATGTTAACTAGTTAACTTGATAAGTTAACTAGTTAATAACAAAATAACTAGTTAACTATAAATTTGATAACTACTTATCAACTAAAAATTTTGTTAACTAGTTATCTAGTTATCAAATAATCTCGTTAAACTAGTTATTTAATAATCTCGTTAACTAGTTACCCAATCACGATGTTAACTAGTTAACTCAATAAGTTAACTAGTCAATAACAAAATAACTAGTTAACTAAATCATGATGTTAACTAGTTAACTAGTAAAAAACAACATAATTAGTTAGATAGCCTATTAACACAAAATTTAGTCAACTAATCATGATAATTCGTTAACTAGTTATCAACAAAATAACATGTTAACTAGTTCAATTAACTAGTTGAGTTAACTAATTATCTACAGATAACATGTTAATTAGTTCAGTTAACTAGTTATCTGTTTGCCGCTCAAACAGGGACTTGTTTGTGGATTCAACGGAGCTCCGTATGCGGAGAATATAGAGGCCTCGATCGCGATACTGAATACGAATATAAGTGCGTGGACTACTTTGCTGGTGTGGACGTCGTTGGACGTCGTGTTCTTCAGGAAGCCGTCGGTGATCGGAGTTGTACAGGGGATGATGACCGGACTCATTTGCATTACTCCCGCTGCAGGTAAATGTTCTTTTTTATTATGTTTATTTCTTTTTTTATTATCAAAGTTGGTATGAAACTTGATCTTTTTGTCCATCATCTTGTTGCCGGCGGTTAGGGGTGGATGGTTTGGTTTTTGGTTAAACAAAACCGAAACTTAGGTTAACCAAAACAAAAAACGAAGAAAATCATTAACCAAAACCTAACCAAATATATTTTGGTTAACTGAAATGAGACCAAAAATATTGGTTTGGTTTTTGTTACCCGTAAACTAACCAAAACTCTTATCAAATATAACAAAATATGAATTAATAATATAAATTCAAAACTTTGTTAATAACATCTTTAAAGACTTAAAACTATAGATATATGATCCATCATAAATTCATTACACATAATATAAAGATCCAAATACATACTTATAAGTTATAATTGAACTAAAATATACATATACATACAACTAAATAAGTCAAGTGAAATCGAGATTGTTGTGAAACAGAATTCCTAGGTTTTACATTCAGGAGTTCACACTTTACTAATTACTTTGAAAGATTGAAACCATGAGTATGAAACATAAATCATGAGTTACACAACTCAAACTATGACATATCAAAATGGGTTGATCACTTATATTTGTTGTGTATTGAGCCAAAATTGTCAAATTGGTATTATGATTTTATATTTTGGTTTTGGTTTTGGTTAACCAGGAACCTAACCGAAACCATGAAATTTTCTAAACAACTAACCAAAACCAAACAGAAACCAAAATGATTGGTTTTGGTTTACCAAAAACTCAATATTTTGGTTTTGGTTAGGACTAAACCAAAAAATCAAAAACCAATTCCCAGCCCTACCGGCGGTGTCTTCTTCCGGGCTTCCAACAAGAATGAGTATTAATTGTTTTTTATTTGATTGTTTCATTTATAAATTTCCCGTGATCTGTGCCTTTTAGTAATTTATATTAATTAGTGCGGTTGTTTTGGGCCCGAGATCAGCATCCAACCTTTTCCCAAGGTTGGATAACCGTCCAACCCTCTATCTCACCGTTGGATGTAAGGCCGGTTGATTAACGCTAGAGATCTACTCCATTTACCCCAAGGGCACCAATGTCATTTCACCTTTTTCTTTCAAATCCCTTTTCTCCCCCACGCCTGGTGAGTTAATTTTTCAGCCATTCCGCCCCTTCGTCTTCAATATCTCACAGCTCCGATTTCCATTCCTTTTATCTCCTCAATTCAACCGCTGCTGCTCAACCAAACTTTATCCTCTTCGATTGTCCAAACTCTTCTTCCCAATCTCCATTCTCTTCTTCGTTTTGATTTTGTTTCTTTCTCTAATCTCATTGTACACTATCATTCTCCTAAATCCAACAAACAAGGTTTGTCAACAATTGTCATACCTCCTTTCAGCAGGTACAGTTTCAAATCATCTGTTTCTGATATGTTGTTAACTCGTTCATAGTTCTTTGTTCACCGTTTTGCATGTTTGTTTTGATGGCTTGTAATTTTGATTTTCCACCAAAATCTTGTTGTCGCCGATTAGAACCCCCATTTTCCCATGTTTTCCTGCTTTCTGGATTTTAAGTTAGGGTTTGCTATTTTCTGGTATCATTGTTTTAAACAGTCCCCCCATTCTTTTGTATGGTTTATTATTTGTGGTTTATGTTCTCTGTGTGTGTTTGTTCCCTACTAACTAATTAACTCCCATTCATAATTGTCATTTTTATCAGGACAATTAACTAGTTAAATCTTCTTATTCTATGCTTTTTTTGTCCAGGTGCATTGATGACGCTGGACTTAACGCGTTTATCTCGCCATATTGAGCAAAATTTCCCTCGTTTGACTTCTATTTGTCGTAGTTTCTAGGAACTTTCGTGCAAATTGTGTGATTCTTAACCTTTGGCCATCTTTAGGGCCGTTTGATGTTGTTTCAAGTTGTTTTTATGAGATTTCAGGTTACCACGTTGTGGATGACCTTTCTACGAGCTCGACGCTTCAAACGGGGACCAATTCGGAGTTCGAACGAAGCAGGAATCATAAAAAACCCGAAAAATCCTCCGCCCAAGAAACAAGCAAATCTGTGCCTGGGAGAAGGGAAAAGTGCGCTGGCGCACTTTTACCCAAAATCCGAATTTTGGGTATTTAAACTCCAAAAGAGCCATTATTCATTCATTATTCGATTTGGAGAGATTTCCACGACTTGGAGAGAGTTGAGAGCTTATTTTGGAGCAATCAGAGAGATCCTGACACCATTAATCCATCCCGGAAGATGCTCGTAGCTAGGAGTTGAAGATTCTCGAGATTGAAGCTTCACGAAAATCATCCAAAATTAGTTTTTTTTCAGATTTCCTTATGCTCTTCCTTTGTTTTAAGATGAATTCTTCGGTCGTCTTCAAATCTTGTTTATTAGATATGAGTAGCTAAACTCTTATAGCCTTAAGGATTTCCTAGTCCTCAAAGGTAAACCTCCATCAAGCCCAGCTCGATTCGGAGAGGAACACACCAAAGGCACGAGAGACTTGGAGTTGGACCGAGCCTGAGTGATGTAGGGCTGAAGCATCACCGTACCAAGCCCGAATGCTGACACTGGACCGAGACTGCCTCGGACACGAGACCGAGAAACCCTGATGCTGGCCCCGGATGGAGAAGCGAGGTTAATGTGGACACATGACCAAGGGAGACCGATGCTAGCCCCAGATGCCAGGCTACAACGAGTCTGGACCGAGGACCGAGGACCGAGTCTAGTTGATGCCGAGTGCTGATGCCGGTCCGAGCCAGACACGGACACGGAGCCGGATGCCAGTTCGAGCGAGAAATCCGACCGCGACCATGAATCCGGCTGCGAGAAGGAATCCTCTCAGGATAAGGAAACGTCCACGTCGAAGGCTAAACCCCTTGTATCTTAGTCCTTTTTGGAGAAGGAAACACGGGAAATACAAGGTTCCTTCTAGAAGGATCTATTTCACATCCCATCCACCTTGAACAAGGATTAGGTTTTCCTACCCGGATTAGGGTTCTCCGAATTTATCGGATTTCAATGGTTTTATAGGAATTTTCAATATTTTAGTCTTTTTGAGTTTTATTCGGATTTTGTTTCCTACTTAGACTATTTAGGAATAGTTTAAGTTCTTTTTAGTAGTTTGTTTAGGACTCTTTTATTTTTTCCTTATTAGTTTAGGGCTTAGAGTTCTAGGAGGAATCAGAGAGCCTGTTCTCCATCCTCACTTATAAATAAAGGCCTACGGCCTTCATTGTAAGGCAGACTTTGATTAATAAACACAAAAAATTTCAGAACTTATATTCTTGTTCCTTCAAGCCTTTGCGAGTTTTTGCATAGCTTAACGTTGGTTGATCTTCTTCGGTAACTCCCCTTGGTGTGGCACCTTCGACTTGATACTTAGGATTCGTAGCTCGTTTATAGCTAGCGGGTCCAAGTCCTAATCCACCCTCGATTTCTAAGGTTAGACTCATCGTCTCTTTTAATTAGCTTACTGGTATAGGGTCACCGCCCATGGTTTCAGATCGGTTCATATTAGTGGGTCAACTCTTTGGCTGAAGGAGATTGCACCACCCTCACTCCCGAAGCTGCTCTACTTCATTTTGCTAGTTGCGCCTCCAAGTCCAGAAAACTGGGAGAGGCAATCTGAAGGAGCTAAGAGTCAGCTAGGCCTTGAAGAACAGATCAAGGTCGAAGTTCATAAACACTTGAAGAAGGTCGGTGCCCCCATCAGTCCTCCATCAGCTTCTGTCTTCGTTGCTGATTACGAATGGTGTGGGGCATGTGTACATAATGGAGGAAGCTGTCAGAACTTTGGGAAAGCACGTGTCTAGTCTGTTGAAGAAGTAGACTTTGTTGGTCAAGGCTTCACCAACAATCAACAAGGCTACTCCGGCTACCGTCAATACCGACAACCCCAGCAACAGCAACAACAACAACAAGGAAGCTTCCAAGAGAGCCCTCCCTATAATTCCCGGGCCAATCAGAATCAAAATCAGAGTGGTCGACCGTCTAGGTCATTCCATGAGAACAAGCCAGCTAATCAATCCGGTGGAGTCTATCAGCCACCACACCGGAACTAGGGAAACTACGGTACAACACCTAGCAATCCCCTGGCAATTGCTAGAATCAGTACTCTAACAATACTTATCAAGGATAGTCTGGGTTCACCGGAGGACATCAACCTCAAAGGTCAATGCCACAGGATGCTAGGGAGAGCGAGATGGATAAAAAGCTCAATCACATCATATCCAGACTTGATCATCATGATAATCAATTCAAGGCTCAAGCTGCTTTGAATCAAGGTCAGAAAGCACAGGGTCAAAGAATCTAGAGCCAACTAAGTAACATCGTCAACGTCCTCTCTAGTGGTCGTCTGTTCGGTCAGCTGCCAAGTCAAACAAATCCAAATCCTAAGAATGAGCAGTCTAAGGCCATAACCGCAAAGAGTGGTAAACAGATAGCTGGTCCTAAAGCTCTCGATCTAGTCATGGTTCCTGGTGATATTGCAATAGACATGCCCGAGATCAAGGATATCACAACTGAAGAAGAAGATAAAGAATAAGAAGAGGTGACTGCCCCGCCTCATTCTTGACCAGCTTCTGCGCCACCTCTCCCTCCATATCAGCCTAGGATTTCGTTCCCTAAGGCCATGAAGATGAAGAACTTCAAATCCCAATAAAAGAAGTGGTACATGGTCTTGAAGAACACGGAGCTCAAGATGCCACTCACCAAAGCTGTAGAGATAATGCCACCACTTGGGATGTTCTTAAAGGATCTTGATAAGAACGTGAAGAAAGGAGATGTGCCTTCCATCACTCTCAATGATGAATGCTCTGTCGTCCTCTGTATCACACCACCCCGACCACCCCTAGCTAAGTGTCGTGATCCTGGCTCTTTTACTTTACCATGCATTATTAACGGTAGTAAAATTAAACGTAGTTTAGCTGATTTAGGTGCCTCTATTAATGTGATGCCTACTCACATATATGAAGAACTTAAGCTAGGGGAATTAAAACCTATTAGTTTACACCTTGTGCTAGCTAATAGATCTGTAAAATACCTATGGGAATGGTAGAAGACGTGGCTGTCCGTTGTGGTCCATTTACTATCCTTGCTGATTTCGTTGTCTTAGATACTCGAGAGGTAGATGTAACACTTATCTTGGGCCTACCCTTTCTGGCAACAGCCGGCGCGACTATTGATGTCAAGCATGGCTCGTTGACTTTGAAGGTCGGAGAAGATAGTGTGACATTCCGCCTTAAGGATCGTATGAAATACTCTGCTGCTCAAGATGAATACCTGTTTATATGTTGATCCTCTAGAGTTGGATTGGGCTGATGATGACACTCGATTTGACGTGATTATCAGCCCCATTTAAGCGACATTTCATACCCTTTGATGCCATTTTGATGAGTATTTGGTGCAAATGTCTTAACTTTGTGATTATCGGCTCCTAGTGCGTACATTGCCCATTTCTTGGCTATTTTTACCTTGTTTATGAGTTTTTATGTTGAGCCCCCATGTTACCACATTATAGAAGACTCTCTCACGGATCCAGCGCTTCAAACGGGGACCAAATCAGAGTTCAAACGGAGCGGGAATGATCGAAACAAGTTGGAATTCTGCCCAGCTCAAAGCGCTGCGTTTTGGAGCTTACACGCCGTGTAAGCTGAATGAACTGTGAGCTTACATGCCGTGTAAGCTCCCAGACGGGAAATTCCCTTCTTTTCCAACAAGGAAAGGGTTTTGGGGGGTATTAATAGACTTTTCGAAGCCAGATTTGTTAACATTGAATTTTGAGAGACCAGCCACGACTTGAGGAGAGTTGAGAGAGTATTTTGGAGCTATCAGAGAGATCGTGACGCCATCAATCCATCCCAAAAGACGCTCGGAGCTAGGAATTGAAGATTCTCAAGATTGAAGCTTCACGGATCATCCAAAATTAGGTTTTTCAGATCCTTTTCTGTTCTTCCTTTGTTTAAGATGAATCCTTCTGTCGTCTTAGATTCTTGTTTGTCAGATATGAGTAGCTAAACTTGTAGAGCTTAGATTAGATGAACCCTAAGTGACCCGGGGCTTTAAAGCGGTCACGGATCGGCGGTAATTAGATTCAAAGTTTAATAAGTTTCTCTTTGCATGGTTGTTTTGTTCTTGATTGTTTATGTTTCTCTTCTGATTGTTCGCCTAGATTAGGTTTGTGCAAGTCAGGGTTAGTCGCCAGATAGCTTCCTTGCTTTGGCTTATAAACTTATCTTCCTTGATCACCTAGTTTAGGTTCTTGTTAAGCTGAGGATAGTAGCGTACGTTTGCCTCACTTTAGAACATCAATTCAACCAATTAACCTATTCATTGGAGTGTGCCTTTCATAGGAACTAGTTAGGGTTAATCCACTTCAAGAGTAACTCATTGATCATTAGTAATTGCACCAGTTAGTTCTTCCGTCGCAAGAAGCGACCGTACTCGGGCGGCTAATTAATCTTGGTAGTTAGAATGGATAGAGCGAACGTTCGCCGTTCTTAAACCTAAGGGTAAGGAGTTATGGTGGTGTTTAGAAATTGATTGAATGAGAATTGAAAATCGCTGGTCTTGTGATTGCTGTAGCCTTGGTGTCTAAGGGGGATTCAGAATCTAAGCTTGTCTGTCGTCTGTCTAAACCAACCAATCATTCAGTCTTTTACTTTCATTTTAATTTTGCTGCATCTTAGTCTAGAAGTCGTGGAACTCACACCACACACAACGTGTTTAAACCTGAATAAACTGCCTTCATATTTGAGTAGACAATTATTAGAAGACTCGTGGAATACGATCTGCTTAGCTTTTAGCTTAGTAGTATTTGATCACTGTTTTACAGCACATCACCCGACTTCATTGTTAATGCCTTATCTAGCGACCCACTAGAGTTATTCTTGATTTCAGGTCTAGAAGATGCATTGGAAGATCTAGAACAACTCCAATGGTAGGAAGAATTAGCTGGACAGAAAACTGTTCCTGCATCTACTCCTGCGCCACTCATCATTGAGCACACACCTGGTCGGATCACTACTTCTTATGAGAAACCACCCACATTGACCTTGAAGGAGCTACCAGATCATCTCGAGTACGCATTCCTGGATAAGGATTCACAACTACCGGTCGTCATTAGCTCTGCCTTGTCATCTGGATAGAAGAAACAACTAGTGAAGCTTTCGAAGAAACACATCCTGGCTATAACATGGCATTTAGCATATATTAGAGGGATTTCTAATGATTTCTGCAAACATCGGATCGTAGTAGATGAGGAGTTCAAACCGGTTAGACAGCCACAACGCCAGTTGAATCCGATGATGCAAGAAGTTGTGAAGAAGGGGTTCTTAAGCTCCTTGATGTTGGGATCATCTATCCCATCGCTGACAGCCCTTGGGTGAGCCCTACCCAAGTTATTCTGAAGCAAGGAGGGATCACAGTTGTTCCTAACCAGAAGAGAGAGCTCATCCCCAATCGTACTGCCACGGGATGGAGAGTCTACATTGACTATCGGCGCATCAACGACGCCACCAAGAAGGATCATTTTCCATTGCCATTCATTGATCAAATGCTTGAAAGGTTGGCTAGTCATGAGTTCTATTACTTATTGGATGGGATGTATGGTTACTTCCAGATCTCGATTGAGCTTGATGACCAAGAGAAGACGACCTTCACATGTCCAGTGGGTACCTTTGCCTATCGTCGTATCCCCTTTGGTTTGTGCAATGCTCCAACTATTTTCCAGATATGCATGCTTGCCATCTTTGAAGATTTGATAGAGAATGTCATGGAGGTGTTCATGGATGACTTCTCCGTCTATGGAGACTCATTCTCCCAATGCCTAGCCAACTTGGATAAGGTGCTAGCCCAGATAAGGTCCACCACCTTCCTCGGTAAAGACGGTTCGTAGTTTCCTTGGCCATGGGGATTCTACCGACGATTCATCAAGGACTTCTCCAAGATCACTCTACCGATGACTAAGCTTCTGGAGAAGGACGTACCATTTATATTTGATAAGGCTTGCCTTGAAGCCTTTGAAATTCTAAAGACCAAGCTCACTACCGCGCCTATTCTCATGGAACCGGATTGGAGCTTACCGTTTGAGATCATGTGCGGTGCTAGCGACTTTGCTGTTGGTGCTGTATTGGGGCAACAAAAGGAGAAGAGGTTCCACCCCATCTAGTTCGCACGCAAGACTCTTAATGATGCTCAACAGAATTACACTACAATAGAAAAAGAGCTTCTTGTCATTGTGTTCTCGTTCGACAAATTCAAACAATACCTGGTGCTCTCTCATACCATAGTGTACACTGATCATGCTGCTCTGCGCCACCTCCTCACAAAGCAGGATTCTAACCCACACCTCATCGGATGGGTTATTTTGCTACAAGAGTTTGACATCGAGATCAAGGATAAGAAGGGAGCTGAAAATGTAGCGGCTGACCACCTCTCCCTCCTTGAGGAATCGCAACCGGGTAAGCTTCCTATCTCTCCCATTGATGATTCTTTCCCTGATAAGCTGTTGCATCTTGAGTCACTAGAACAGGTACACAGTGTCTCCATAGACAATTGGGCGACCCACCATGCTCAAACTCTGAGCAATGCACCAATACCCGATGAGTCATGGTATGATGCCATCACCAACTACCTAGCTTCTGAATTCATCTCACCGGAGCTCGATTACAATACACAAAAGAACCTCACAAAGTAGGCCAAATCCTACTTCTGGGATGATCCATTCATACACTGGATAGGAACTGATGGGATGATCTGATTATGCGTCTCCCACCTTAAAGCTGTTGACATCATGCGCCACTGCCATCAAGGCCAAGTCAATGGACACTTCGGTGGAAACCAGACAGCCAGAATGGTTCTTGATGAACCGCTTTAGAGCAGTGCGGTCAAATAACTACCAAGCTGGAAAGCTAAGTAGATCGTATTCCACGGGTCTTCTAATAATTGTTTACTCAAATATAAAGGCAGATTACTCAAGTTTAACACGTTGTGCGTGGTGTGAGTTCCACGACTTCTAATTCTAGAAAATGCATGGAAATTAAAAACTGAACTGAAGGACAGATTGAAAGATTGGGTTGACTTAACAAAGACAACAGACAAGCTTAGACTTTGAATCCCCCTTAGTTCACCAGAGCATTGGCAATCAACAGATCAGCGGATTTCGATTCTTGTTCAATCAATTCTAAGACACCACCATAACTCCTGACCCTTATGTTTAAGACTGGCGAACGTTCGCTCTATCCGATCTAGCTAACAAGATTAATCAGTCGCCCGGGTACAGTCGCCTCTCGCGACGACTAAACTAACTGGTGGAATTACTAACGATTTATGAGTTACTCTTGCAGTGGATTAACCCTAACTGGTTCCTACGAAAGGCACACTCCAATGAATAGGTTAATTGTTCAATTTGATGTTTTAAAGTAAGGCGAGCGTTCGCTTCTATCCTTAGCTTAACAAGAATCTAATCTAGGTGATCAATCCAGACAAGAAACATAAACAACGAAGAACAAGTCAAACATGAAAGAGAAACTGATTGAACTTCGAATCTAATCACCGTCGATCCGTGACCGCTTTCAAGCCCTCGGTCACTTAGGGTTCATCTAGTCTAAGCTCTACGAGTTTAGCTACTCATGTTCATAACAAAAGAATCAAAGACAAAGACAGAGTTCATCATGAAAAGGAAGAACATATAGAAACTGTAAAACCTAATTAAGACGACTCCGGCTCAGCTTCGCTCTCCGGTAATCTTCAATCCTAGCTCAGAGTCTCCGAAGTGAAGGGATGGCATCACGATATCTTCCTGGCTCTTCGAACTCTTCAACTCTGTTCTCTCGAACTTCTTCGGTCTGGAACTCGTGAAAGTTCTGAAAATTATGATCTATCTTCTTTTGGGCCACCGGTTAAGTATTTATACTTAACCCTAAACTGCCGGATTTTGCCTGGAGTTTTCAGCGAAAACTTAAGAACTTTTCGCCGAAAACTTCTTTGTAAATTGACTGATCTCCCGGCTGTTTCTCCTGTGATTTTCGGACTCCAAGTTTTCGCTGAGAACTTTGGGATTTCGTCGAAAACTTCCTCTTGTGATGCTCAGCCGATTTCTTCTGGAGTTTTCGCCGAAAACTCAAGTTTAAATTGAGGCAGGATTTTGGTTGACTTGATTGACTTCTTTGATTGGTTCCGGTGGGATTCTTCGAGGTTCCAATGCCTTCGACACGTCCTTGGCTACTATATTTGACGACAAAAACCTGTGCTAACATGAAAACACTAGAAAACCATCAAATAGACCCAAAACGGGCCAAAGTAACACAAATGGCACGAGATAGGGTAGTTGAGTGATTATTCGCTATTCTACCCTAAAAACCATGTCTTAAGTCAAAAATGTCGCTTAAATGAGGCTGATAATCATGTCAAATCGAGTGTCATCAAAATACCCCACACTTAAGCTTTTGCTTGTCCTCAACCAAACTGAATAGAAACGCTCACGTTCACAAATGATAAGATCGATTAAATTAGAGTTCAAGCATGCACAATGAATTATTAGACAGGTAATTCCTAGAACAAGGAACCTAACATGCATACTGATCAGCTAAACAACCTGGTCTCACTAACAACTGCACACAACACGTAGTAGTAACCAATCATGCACGAATTTGACTTGACCGACCAGACTCCTCACACAGGAAATATTTAGTACAAGGGGAAAACTCTCACTCTCTGTGTTTAAGGACGTGTTTATGCTCTCAATCATTTTCTGTTACTGAATTCTGTCATAAGCTTGCTATTCGACCACATCTCCACCACTGTGACAACACGAGGAACTAGTCAAGAAGGACTTCCCTGCTAGGACTGTAACAAATTCTACACTACAAGGGTTAAAATGAGATGGATGAAGGGACTGTATGATGATGGCTTTGGTGCGGTGTAGCTTTCGACTAACTTCCCTCGAATCTAGCTTATGGCTTCCTACCGTCTAACCAGACACGGGTGGAATAGTGTACGCTCGTCCTATGATACCCTCAAGCAACCTAGCACTTTATTTTCTTTACACACATTTTTTTTCTGAATTTTCTTTTGACTTCGTTCTTCCATATGTAGGGAGAAAAACGTTATTGAATTTCTTGAACTTTTTTTCTTTTTCTGATTTTTTTCGAAATTTTTCTTATTTTTCTTATTTTTTTTCTTTGTGCCGATTCTTTCTTTTAGTTGCTAGAGGGGTTTACACGTTTGGACATAATAGCTAAGACCACTTGTTTAATGGCTATAGGCAGGTTATCACAAACCGACTTCCGGTAGGTCAATCTAGAACTACAACCACATGGGATCAACGGGGAATGGCTGTAATGTATATCGAACCGAAAGAACAGGCCAAGCTCAAGGGTTTACACCTAATGGATTTAACGTTGGGTAGGCTATCTGGCTTAGTAGTTGAATCTAGGTGCCCCTATCATTCTAGAACTCGTGTCATCGTGTGGTCTCGAGTAGGTCTCATGCAAATTCTAACTCATTCAAGCAAACAGAAAACCACTCAAAAAGAATTGAAATTGCAAGTTACGTGCAATGGATTAAAAGCTCACATTTGGTTTGCTAGTCAGATTTGGTCATTTTCATGCAATCAAGGCGACAACTACAAGTGTGATTTTCAAAATTTGTTCTGACCAGGCAATTTAGCATCAAAATATACACGTTGGTTTTCAGGTTCTAGGTTAAGCAGTCTAAGCATCATTATGACAGATTGAACAACAACTTAACATAAAAAAATCAAGACTGAGCCATTCTAATGCTAGAGAGACTGGAAAGGGACCACGAAACACACAAAAATACAATCAAGGGCAATCAAGTTCATGCAAGGTTCTCTAGCATCCTACCCCACACTTAAACCATTATGTGTCCTCACAGGACTAAAACTAGAGTTGAGAGTGAAGTAGAAGAACCTGGACCGAGATGGTTGGTGTAGTGGATGAACACGGATCCTCGGAGTATAGGGAATCTACCAAAACGAAGGGAAGTGTAGTAGATCCCGAAACAAAGAGAATCTACCAACTGCCTACAAAACAAAAACAAATGAAAGATAAAAAAGGAACCAGGACAAGTGTCCCGAATCCACACATAAAAAAGTTGGATCGAAAATCCGAAAAGAAGGAATAAAAAGAAAGGACCAGAAAAGGAATACAACCCGATCACTGTTGGTCAGGTGCATCGGAAGGGGGAATGTGGAGGGCGTCGTTGACCTGCCGCTGCCACGCCAGCTGCGCCTCATATCTCTCGTCAGTGCGGCGCATGTGCTGCTGCATAATAACCCATCTGGCATCCTAAGTGGCGGTGTCTGTGACTCGCCACTCCTGGAGTCGCTCGCACAGCTCTCCAATATCAGCTGGAAGCGGTCGGTGCTGAGGCTGCTGCTCCTGGAATGGGTCCCAAAGGGGCGGCTGGTACTGATATGCATACCCTGCCTGCTGCTGTGGCGAGGGTATATGATTCTCAAACATCGGCTCCGGCTGAGGAGGCTGCTTGTAACATCCCGATTCCGAGTCACCGATTAGAATTTAAAATTCTTGGTTAAACCTTGTTGGTTAAAACTTTGAGGATTTTAATTCGGATCTAATTAATTTAATTTGCGAGGATAGTTTATTCTGATTGGCCGAATAAATCATTTCCGGGTTAAATTGATCGAGTTCGAGTTCTAAATCGATGGGCCGAGTCAATTGGTCGAACCAATGTGATCCGACCAAGGAGGAAGGGCCGGGCTTAAAATCCTTTGACCCATGTTTTTGGTTCATTTAAAAGAAGTAGGGGGAGGTGAGACGTTTGGCTGGGTTTGGTTGGGTTTAAGCCCAAGTCTAGGTCGGGTATTGGTTAATTGAGGAAGGGGCTTTGGCCCATGGGATTAGATAGAAGAAAGGGGGAAATTTTATTATGAGAAATCTATTATATTTCTTATATAAGAACTTAAATCTCAACCGTTGATTGTTCATTTTAATTTAGTGGTACAAAATGTACCAAAGGATAATTAAGTAATTTAACATTAATTATTTTTAAAAAATAACCGTGTTCAAGACTACCCATCCTCCCACTTTCATGTTCATGGAGCCGTTTTTTCAAGTTCTTTCTTTTCTTTATTTTTTCTTCTAATAAAAAATATTTCAAAATTCCTATATCTATTTTTTATTAAAATTTGTATATCTTTATTTTCTTTATAAATTATTCTAATGAATATATAAAATAAAATAAATTTTTTATTGTAATTTTTTTGTACCATATATATTTTATTATCTCGTATATTATGTGACACTAACAATTATTCATAAATTATACATATATTATGTGATGGTACCACTCATTCGTAAAATGTACATTTTCTATATTATGTGATGGTACCACTCATTCATAAATTGTACCATTCATATATTATGTGATGGTACCACTCATTCGTAAATTGTACCATTCATATATTATGTGATGGTACCACTCATTCGTAAATTGTACCATTCGTATATTATGTGATGGTACCACTCATTCGTAAATTGTATCATTCGTATATTATGTGATAGTGCCACTCATTCGTATTGTATCATTCATATATTATGTGAAGGTACCACTCATTCGTAAATTGTACCTTTCATATATTACGTGATGGTACCACTCATTCGTAAATTGTACCTTTCATATATTACGTGATGGTACCACTCATTCGTAAATTGTACCATTCATATATTATGTGATGGTACCACTTATTCGTAAATTGTACCAATTTTTTAATGTGGTACCATTTGTTGCTAAATTGTACAATTCATATGTTGTACTGTTCGTTGTGAAATTATACCATTAATATTAATGATATCATTTATTTTTAAATTATACCATTCGTTGTTAAATTGTACCATTCATATGTTTCATGAATGGCACTATTTAATATTGAATGGTACCACATGCATTGGCGTTGAAAATTTCATACTTTTTATTTATTTATGTAAGTGTTTTTGATTATGTTGAGTTGGAGCATGGTTCTAGTATGACAGATTTGAATCTCGCTAATAACCTTGCAGATAAAGATGAGATAGAACAACTTGCGTTGAAACGCTTCAGAGATGAACAATATTGGAGTAAAGATGGCTCTCTAGGCTTACGAATGGTACAAAATACTAACGAATGACACGAAATAAATAATAAAGATAAAAATCACACGAATGGTACAAAATACACGTGAATGACACGAATAATGTGAATGGTACAATTTAATAACAAACGGTACAATCTCAAACCGAAATAAACAATAAAAATCAAATACCACATAAATGGTACAAAATACTATCCAATGACACGAAACATGTGAATGATACAATTTAATCACAAATGGTACAATCTCAAACCAAAATAAGCCATAAAATCAAATGCCTTCAAAATCGTCGGCGAAAAACTAACGCTCCCGGATCGGAGAAAGAAGAAGATATGAATGATCAAACGATCAGCCACTTAACTAACCAATGAAGAAGGCACAATCAATAATCAAACATTAAGAAATAATTGCTAAATTCCTAAATCTACTATATACGACAAGAAAAAATGATTGATTAATCTACTATACAAAACCAATGGAAAAACACAGCCACTCCACTCTGCGTCTCTGCGCCACGAAATTTCATCAATAAAAATTAAATAATTAATAAACCAATCATAAGTTGAAGTATACTGTTTATCTGTTTTGCTGCGTGTAATTTAGAGAGAAAGAATTGGTTGCACGGTTTCGTTCTCCACTCCCTCCGTCGGCAAGAAAACTCGAGTCTCACATTTACCCTAGTTCCACGGTTTCTGTTTTCCCAAAAGAAGAAGCTTTGCCGTCGAAGGACGGTCGTCGTCGTGCCGTAGGAATACGAGAGCCGTAGTACTATACCTGAGAAAGAAGAAGCAGTGACACAACCTTCGGTGGTGGAGGAGCCTACTCCCCGCTGTGCCGGAGGAGGAAAAGAGCCGTCGAATTTCTCACCGCCGATCAATAATATTTGAATTCCTTATTTCTGCGCGGCAAGAGAGATAGAGGCTGTTACTTTTGGAGCATTAATTAGGGTTTTCAAATTTTAATATGGTGCAATAATTATCTAAATTAGGTAGTTATTAAATTATATATTTGACATATATATCCTTTTAACTACCCAAATCATATCAGTCATAGGATTGGTACTATAAGATCTAATGATCCATAATAAAGTTCTTATATAAGAAATCTATAGGATTTCTCACTATACATTATCCGAAAGAAAGGGGTTTTGTTTAGTGGGGGGGGGGGGGAGTGTACGGAGGAAAGGGGGGAAAGCACAGCCCCACTTCTTTGGAGTTGAGCACGCACAGAGAGCGAGGGAGAGAGGGAAAAGGTGGTTTTGGCGGTGCACAACTACGAGAGGGAAGCGGCGGCGCTTGTTCGAGAGAGATAGAGAGGGTTGGCCGTTGCCGGTGGACGAAACGCAGGATAAGGGAGAGAGAGACGACGGGATGAGCAGCGATGGCGACGAGGAGAGGTGGAGGCGGCGATGGCGATCTCCCGGAGGTTTGGAGGCACGGTAGTTGTCGGCGGCATTGGTGAGGTGCTCGTCGGCGGCGGCGTCCGGCCATATTCCAAGGAAATAGAAGTCGCGGCGGCAGTGAGGGGATCCCACCGGCAACGTCGATATCAATCGGAGAAGAAGAAGGACGAAGACGCAATTGCAGATAGTTCAGGGACCTCTCTGAAATCGTTGGAAAGTTAAGTGGTTGATTTCCCATCTTTGGATCTTTGTGGACTGTTTTGGAGTTTGAGTAAAAATGTCGAAATGGTCCCTAACTTGGTTAACTGGACAGATGAGGACTCGGGAGCTTTCCGTTAGCTTTCTAAGTCCCTGTAGTGAAACGCTCAACGGAGAAAGTTAGAGGCTTGTGCTGGAATTCGGGAAAATGTCAGTTTGGTCCCCAGAAGGCTTAGAGAGTGGCAGATCAGTCTCTCAACCATATCTCGCTCGTTTGAAGTCCAAACGATGCACCGTCAGGACTAGTGGAATCAGGACGACGAGACGGACGTTCCAAGATAGAATTAAGGGGCTTCTTTTAGGCTAAGGTGAGGGTTTAGTGTACGATAGGTAGAATTGGTCGACGTGAGGAGTTGAAACTTGACTTAGAGAAATGTAGGTTTTGCATGAATTGGAAGAGAGTAAAAGGGGGAATTGTTCTGTGAATTCTTGCTATGTGATTGTGATGATTGATGATTATTTGTGTTACTGTTACTTGGTGAATTGTTTGACAATGGTTGGCTGATTTCTATGTGGTGTGAGTTGGGAGAATGATGAACATTGATGATTAATGATATGGACTTAGTAAGGAGTGTAGGTGGGTCGGGGTATGATTCTGTTGCTGCATTTCTATTTAGTGTTGTTAATCTGTGGTTGCAGGAGGGTGGTCCTGCCAATGTGGGGTCGCCCTTAAATGATGAACAGGTGGATGGTCCCACCAATGTGGGGTCGTCCAATGAAGGATGTACAGGAGGGAAACCCTACGACTCATGACATGGCTTCCCCTGTACTTGCAGGTGGGGGTGGCCGGTGAGCTAGTCGTTTACCCTTAAACTGTTTGTGCCGTGGGAGGCGTTGAATGACTTGTGATGTGTGGTTATGTGTGATGTGGGATTACGATGATGCTTTGTGTGACTGTTGATGTATGTGAATGAGTGGAAGTGGCATAATGTGGGATATGGTTAAGTATGCGATTGATGATGTTGTTGGTGGTGGGAATTGATGTGAATCTCGATGGTTGGTTTGAATGATGCGAATGAGTTGTGTGATGAGTATGACGGTTGGTTGTAAGTGTTGAGTATTGGTAGTGTTTATTGAATGTTAGAACCTGGTTGGAACCTACACTGCCCCAAATAGTCACCTCTCCTGGAAGAGTGAGGTGCGGTCACGCCTCCTGGAAGAGTGGCGTGATCTATTGTGTTGTTGTTGATGTATCGATGTATGTTGGGCCCTGGATTCTGCTCGTACAGAGGATGCGTCTTGGACCCTCCTAGAAGAGTGGGTGCGTCTGGCCGGCAGGGGTGGTGTATGGATAAACTCCAATGGCGCCTAATTAACTCACCTAGTTAAATGAAATGTGAACTGTTGTGTGTGTGTGTGTTGTGTTGGATGTGATTGTGAGCTGATATGTGATGTGTGGTTGGATCATGTTGATGTTGGTTTAATTTATGTTGACTTTGATGTTGTGGATGTTTGATTTTGTATGGTTATTGGATGATATTGTTGGGGTGGTGCATGATGGGAATAGGGGTAGAGGGATAAATGTTTGATCACCTAGTACTACCATATTAGGTTGTTAAAATGAACTAATGGAAAGTATTGGTCCCATTGTTGTATTCCAATGTGGGAGTCTAGGATGCTCCCTAGGTAGTTCGGCGCATAGTTAATCCCAGTGGGTTCGCTCAGTTTCATTAGGAAACTGATCCCCTCTTAGTCTCTCTTTTCAGTTAGAAGTAGATGATGAGCTGAGTTTGGAGCAGCAGTTGTGGTAGTGGAGCTTGGAGTTGAGCTAGAAGACTAAAGGATAGTGACCGAGGTCGAGGAGTTATTTTGTGTATTTCATTTCAGTTGACGTTTTGGGGGGGTTTTGGAATCATTTATGTTGAGCAATGAATTTGGGATTTGAAATTCGTATTTCGGTTTGGTTTTGAATTATGGAAGCTTCCGCTTGGTTACGTTTTATATTCTTTTGTTGAGTTTTAAATAATAATTTTAGTTGGTTTCGTTTTATATTTAACCGTGACACCTGATTCTCGGTCTAACCGATGGGTTCGACCCGGGCGATTTGGGACGGGTGTTACACTGCTCCTCAGAATCATCTTCTTCCTCTGACTCGGTCTCCTAGTAGGGAGGGGGAGCTACCGCTACTTGCGGACCAAGGTCCAACTTGAGGGCGCACTCGATCGCTAAATCACCACCTACGATGTGTACTCTGCGTCGTGGGACGTCCGGCCCATATAACTGGCTGAGACCGAGGGAGATGATGAGTCGGCCTACAAAGTTGCCGCCAAGGAGTGAGCTAGGCGGCTTTGACTTCTGAGGCTTCTGGCGGAATAGGCGTGCAAGCACCCATCCGTGATGAAGCGGATAAGCCTCCCAGATGGCACGTAGAAGAAGGAGCTCCTCTTTGCTGATGTGGTGGCGGCTCTTTTCTGGAGCAAATAACAGGGATCTACGCCAAACCATATGAATAAAACGATAGAGAGGGTGAGAGAGTGACTTAACCGAGTTATGTGTCGTGATCTGATCATTTGGCACTCCAGTCATGTGGCTCCAGAGCGCGTCATACTCCTCTCCGTTGCTAGTGTTGTTCTCCTAACCGAGGTGATGACCCTCGTAGTGCTCTCGGGGGATGCCGAGATGAGCTGCAAACTCATCGTAGGTGAATTATTTGTACACCCCGCCAAGATAGAAGGAGACGTCCTTCTTGTGCTGCCTCCTCTTGTGCTCATCCAGCTCGAATGTAGCCCAGAACTCCTAGAGAGCGACGTCTGGAAAGTCAGCAGCTAGGGTGGTCAGCTCCAGAAGTCCTGAAGATGCCAATGAGTCGAGCACATTCTGGTACCAGTCCTCATCGTGCTCGAGGACGGAATCCATGGATAGTGGCCGCACGTCGGCTCCAGGAACATGCTCGAGCCGCTGGTAGCGCTCGAAGTAATGTACGAGCAGGTGAGCAATAGTGGGGTGGTACCCGACACGGCCTGGAAATGCAGGTGGAGGACCGAGATAGCCGGTGTGGCGGGAGCTGGAGCCAATGTCGAGTCTGGCCTTGGTCCTGCGCTCGTTGTTGACGTTTCTAATTCATAGCAAGAAAGTAAACCTGATTAGTCAAACTAAAACCCTACTCCACACTTAGTAGAAAAACTCAATTTCACAAAGAAATGAGAAAAACCGAGTTGGGGTAAGCAAAGCAGATTAACCGGTAATCACAAAATAATTACAACACATGCATAGGAATAGCCAGAATGTTATCATCACAATCAGAGTTCAGAAGTCAAACCGAAATTCAAAAGGTCAACATCATAGCACATTGAACCCTAATCATGGCAATTACTTAGCACAAAGTGGAAAATGACGGTATAAATTAGCTCAGAAAATCAACCACATGATACAAACGTGAATGGACAAACATGGCAGCTAATTGAGCACAAACAGCTCAAGGTCAAACCGACATTTCACAAAAGTGAACACCGCAAAGAATCAATCTTTAAGCATAGCAACATATGATCAAATGGCATCATATTACAACACAGAGCTCCCTAAGCACGCTAGAACAGTTCAGACTAATCAACTCAGCAAAAAATTTCATGAAACAGTCGACACGCAAATCGAGGTAGACCAAAAAGTCAACCTCAACGAAATTCAGCATTCAACATGTCAAGAGATTCGGAATGAAAAGCTCTACAACTTACCTTGAAGTCATG
The DNA here is from genome assembly GCA_034768395.1 of Linum lewisii. Taxonomy (NCBI): domain Eukaryota; kingdom Viridiplantae; phylum Streptophyta; class Magnoliopsida; order Malpighiales; family Linaceae; genus Linum; species Linum lewisii. The sequence continues at coordinate 32,889,141 of CM068304.1, read as the reverse complement.
ATGGCTGAAAACGAACGAGGAGAGAAAAATTGGGGAAAAATAAAAAAAATAGGTCTTGGTGGAACTGGAGCTCTAGAGCTCCGATTTGAACGATCTACGGCTCGAAATGACCGGAAGAGAGAGGGGAGTGGTGTGGCGGCAGTCGGCGATAGCGGGGGCGGCGACGGGGTTAGGTGGCGGCGATTTCGAAAACAAAAAGGGGGGTTTCTTTTCTGCGTTCGAAAATGAAGTGAGGGGAGAGAGAGTGTGACCGGAAAAATGAAAAGAAAATAGGGGGAATATTTTTGGATTTTTTTTCGAAAGTTTTCGCCGAAAAGTTGTAAAGTTTTCGCCGAAAATTTTAGTTAAAAATTTCTGCCGGTTTTCAAAGCAAGTTTTCACCGAAAAGTTCAAAGTTTTCACCAAAAAGTTAAGCTTAAAATCGTCTGGAAAACACAGGGGGTTTTGAAAAGAAGTTTTCGCCGAAAATATGGGTTTTCGCCAAAAACTTTGCCCTGCAGGATTGAAAATATTTTCGCAATTCCGGCAAACTTCAGAAAATCACAACTAATTTGACAAAAATTGGAACAACCTCAAACAACTTGCGATTGAAACGATGACACACAGACTACACACGAAAAATAAGAAATCATGCAAACTGACACTTTTGGCTCCCCCGAACCGACTCTAAAACACTGAGTTCGACACAAATGAAAAACTGACTCCAACCGTGGGTTGCCTCCCACGAAGCGCTCTTGATTAACGTCCTTGAGCTGGACGATACCTGGACGGTATTAGGAGACATCCCAACTCAGGATCTCCTTAATGCTAGTGATGACACGCTTCTGGCGTGCTTCAAATAACTAATCTACCAAGGTAGACTAAATCGTATTCTACTCGAGGTCTCTTCTTCTTGTCTACTCAAATATGTTGGCAAATTACTCAGGTTTAAACACTTAGTGCGTAGTGTGAGTTCCACGACTTCTAATCTAACAAACAAGGAAATTAAAAACAGGAAAGGTAAAGAGGTTGACTAACAGGAAGATAGACGAGCTTAGATTTCGAATCCCCCTTAGATCACCAAGGCAACGACAATCACAAGACCAGCGGTTTTCAATTCTAATTCAATTGGTTTCTATACACCACCATAACTCCTGACCCTTAGGTTTAAGACTAGCGAACGTTCGCTCTATCCGATCTAGCTACCAAGATTAATTAATCACCCGGGTACGGTCGCCTCTCGCAACGACTTAACTAACTGGTGGAATTACTAACGATTTATGAGTTACTCTTGCAGTGGATTAACCCTAACTGGTTCCTACGAAAGGCACACTCCAATGCTTAGGTTAATTGTTCGATTTGATGTTTTAAAGTAAGGCGAGCGTTCGCTTCTATCCTTAGCTTAACCAGAATCTAATCTAGGTGATCAATTCAGACAAGAAACATGAACAATGAAGAACAAATCAAACATGAAAGAGAAACTGATTGAACTTTGAATCTAATCACCGCCGATCCGTGACTGCTTTAAAGCCCTGGGTCACTTAGGGTTAATCTAGTCTAAGCTCTAAGAGATTAGCTACTCATGTTTTTCACAAAAGAATCAAAGACAAAGCTAGAGTTCATCTTGAACAGAGGAAGAACAGAAAAGGATCTGAAAAACCTAATTAAGACGACTCCGGCAGAACTTTGATCTCCGGTAAACTGCAATCCTAGCTCTGAGTCTTCGAGATGAAAGGGATGGCATAACGATCTCTTCCTAGCTCTTCGAACTCTAACTCTCTGCTCCAGAACTCGGAGAATTCTGAAGTATTTGGTATTAGTTGAAATTATGTTGTCTATTCTATATGGTATATTGATTTTTGGCCCGGGTTAAGTATTTATACTTAACCCTAATACCGCCGGATTTTGCCTGGAATTTTCGCCGAAAATGTGCTTGAGTTTTCGCCGAAAATTCCTTTGTAAAATGATTGATCGCCGGCTGAATTCTCCTGTGATTTTCGGACGCCGGGGTTCTCGGCGAAAACTTGGAGTTTTCGCCGAAAACTTCTTCTTGTCAGCACTGCCGATTCCTTCATGAGTTTTCGCCGAAAACCTTGGGGGATTTCGCCGAAAACTTCAGTGTAAAACGGGGCAGGGTTTGGTTCGACTTGATTGACTCCTTGGATCGATTCCGGTGCGATTCCTCGAGGATCCAACGCCTTAGACACGTCCTTGGCTACTTATTTGACGGCAAGAACCTGTGCTAACATAGAAACACTAGAAAACCATCAAATAGACCCGAAACAGGCCAAAGTAACACAAATGGCATGAGATAGAGCAATTGATTGAATATTCGTTATTCTACCCTAAAAACCATGTCTTAAGCAAGGAAATGTCGCTTAAATGAGGCTGATAATCACGTCAAATCGAGTGTCATCAGCTAGAGTTTCGGTGTATCTCCGGTGAGCATGAATTTCTTCTCGTTAGCATGTATGAGTTTTGTACGTCCATCGGGGAGGTGATCGGTGATCTTGAACGGACCAAAAAGTTCTGTTGAGGGGTCATCCTCTACAAGGAAGATGGTGGAGGGGATGAGAATGATCGGCTTCGTCTTCTCTTTAACCTCCGGCTTCATTTCACCAGGATCGGTGATCGTCGGTGTTTCCTTGGGAGATGCTTTTGGCTTCTCCTTCTTTACTTGCTCCTGCGCCTGTGGCTTGACAGGGACTGGTGGTGTGGCTGGCTCAGAAGAGGGTGGCGGAGCAATTGGTCTCCAGACCATTTGAGTCTTCTTCTTCTGATTCTTCCTCCGTGACCTGCCATGTTCCTTGCTTGGCGGTGAAGAAGAGGCTTTCAGTTCCTTCTTCTTTGGCGGCTTATGAGGTGAAGATCCTGGTTCCCGCTTGGTAATCTGCTCAACACCTGCAACAACAGTTAATCTAGAAACACCAGAAGAGACATTAGTAACAGAGTTGACCGGAGTCAACTCCACAGTTTCATTAGCAAGACAATGAGGTTCTTCATTCAAAGGAGTGTATTTCATACCGTCCTTAAGGCGGAATGTTATCATTTCCTTACCAACCCTCAAGGTCAAGGAACCACTCGGAATGTTAATTTGCATTCCGGTTGTTGCCGTGAAGGGTCGACCTATAAGAATAGCAGAATCCTCCTCCTTAGTATCTATGATCACAAAGTCAGCTAAGAAAGTGAAAGGACCACATTTAGTAACGTCTTTGATCTCTCCTCTAGGTGTTTTCAATGATCTATCAGCAAGACAAGTTGTATGCTAGTCGGTTCTAGTTCTCCTAGATTCAATTTCTCAAACAAACTCATAGGCATAACATTGACAGACGCGCCTAGATCAACCAAACTGCGTTCTATCTCAATATCATTAATGACTAGAGGTAGCGTGAAAGAACCAGGATCGGAACACTTAGCTGGATATGGTGATGAAGGCTTCTTGCTACGGGCGGCAAGATATCCTTCTTTGTTCCCCCATATACCAGTCTCGATCCTCGCGTTCAGTAGCATTGCTCTTGGAAAAGGAGGCTTCTCGTAGTACGGAGCAAGTGGAGGATCATACTCCTTAGGCGCCTCCTTCTTTGCTTCCTTCTTCTCCGGAGCTTCATCGGTCCTGCATAAAATAGAAGAAGCATTAGTAGGTGAGTTTGTCAGATCTTGAACAGATACCATCTTGGCTTGGGACCTGGCCAAATGGTCGACCAGATGTTAGCATGCTAGAGATCTAGTTGACTGCCTGCTCAATTCTTTGACCGGATGCAATATGTTCTTGGTTGAGAAGAGCTTGAGCTTTGAACTGACTATCATGTAGAGAAGTTCTTGGAATTCATTCCAAGTATCATATAAGCTCGGTCCTTCCTTCTGAGAGAATCTGGTGATGCTGTCCTTGAAGGCTGTTGTTCTGGAAGGAGGGAAGTACTCTTCGATGAAGTCTTGAGCAAGAGTCTCCCAGTTTGTGTAGTAGCCACGTGGTTTGCCAGTGAGCCACCTCTTAGCTGCGCCTTTCAAAGAGAACAGGAAAGCTCTCAAGCAAAGAGTGTTCTTGTCGAGATTCCCATTCTTGAAAGTGCCACAGAGATCAATGAAATCCGCCAGATGTGTGCACGGATTGTCTAATGGCCTGCCCTCAAATTGTAGATCCCTAGAGATCATAGTTAAGAAAGGAATCTTGATCTTATAGTCAGGATCTCCTTCGATGCGTGGCACGGCGATAGAAGATTGAATGCTAGTCGCGCTCGGCTTGTTGTAATCAGCTAGACTCTTTGGTGCAACCGGTAGTTCATCACCCATCCTAGGAGATGGAGGAGGTGAAAGTGATTCGGCGTATGAAGCGGATGAAGATGACGGTGAAGATGAAGATGAGGAACTCTCCTTCAGTTCTTCGATCTTAATTGGAGTCACGGATGGAGGTGGATTGGTTCTGCCTCTCTTTGGAATTCGCGATTGTCTTGGCGGAGCAGAACTGCCTGGTCTCTCTAGACTCTTAGCCTTGTTGTTCTTGGCGGTTTGAGAGCGCGTGAGAGGGCGGTGGTGCATAAACCTGTGAACAACCTACAAATGACAAAAACAAGTAAAACCAGTGTAAAATCGAAGTGGATGGAAAAAGTGAAAGATGGAAAGTAGAAGAGTAAAATGCTAGTTCTTCTTTCAAACAATTAAAAGAAGTCCCCGACAACGGCGCCAATTTGATGAACCGCTGTAGAGCAGTGCGGTCAAATAACTACCAAGCTGGAAAGCTAAGTAGATCGTATTGCACGGGTCTTCTAATAATCGTTTACTTAAATATAAAGGCAGATTACTCAAGTTTAACACGTTGTGCGTGGTGTGAGTTCCACGACTTCTAATTCTAGAAAATGCAGGGAAATTAAAAACTGAACTGAAGGACAGATTGAAAGATTAGGTTGACTTAACAAAGACGACAGAAAAGCTTAGACTTTGAATCCCCCTTACTTCACCAGAGCATTGGCAATCAACAGATCAGCGGATTTTGATTCTTGTTCAATCAATTCTAAGACACCACCATAACTCCTGACCCTTAGGTTTAAGACTGGCGAACGTTCGCTCTATCCGATCTAGCTACCAAGATTAATCAGTCGCCTGGGTACGGTCGCCTCTCGCGACGACTAAACTAACTGGTGGAATTACTAACGATTTATGAGTTACTCATGCAGTGGATTAACCCTAACTGGTTCCTACGAAAGGCACACTCCAATGAATAGGTTAATTGTTCGATTTGATGTTTTAAAGTAAGGCGAGCGTTCTCTTCTATCCTTAGCTTAATAAGAATCTAATCTAGGTGATCAATCTAGACAAGAAACATAAACAACGAAGAACAAATCAAACATGAAACAGAAACTGATTGAACTTTGAATCTAATCACCGCCGATCCGTGACCGCTTTAAAGCCCTAGGTCACTTAGGGTTCATCTAGTCTAAGCTCTACGAGTTTAGCTACTCATGTTCATAACAAAAGAATCAAAGACAAAGACAGAGTTCATCATGAAAAGGAAGAACAAATAGAAACTATAAAACCTAATTAAGATGACTCCGGCTCAGCTTCGCTCATCGGTAATCTTCAATCCTAGCTCTGAGTCTCCGAGGTGAAGGGATGGCGTCGCGATCTCTTCCTGGCTCTTCGAACTCTTCAACTCTATTCTCTCGAACTTCTTTGGTCTGGAACTCTAGAAAGTTCTGAAAATTATGATCTATCTTCTTTTGGGCCGCTGGTTAAGTATTTATACTTAACCCTAAACTGCCGGATTTTGCCTGGAGTTTTCGGCGAAAACTTAAGAACTTTTTGCCGAAAACTTCTTTGTAAATTGACTGATCTCCCGGCTGTTTCTCCTGTGATTTTCAGACTCCAAGTTTTCGTCGAGAACTTTGGGTTTTCACCGAAAACTTCCTCTTGTGATGCTCAGCCGATTTCTTCTGGAGTTTTCGCCGAAAACTCTAAGGGTTTTCGCCGAAAACTCAAGTGTAAATTGAGGCAGGATTTTGGTTGACTTGATTGACTTCTTTGATTGGTTCCGGTGCGATTCTTCGAGGTTCCAATGCCTTAGACACGTCCTTGGCTACTATATTTGATGGCAAAAACCTGTGCTAACATGAAAACACTAGAAAACCATCAAATTGACCCGAAACGGGCCAAAGTAACACAAATGGCACGAGATAGGGTAGTTGAGTGATTATTCACTATTCTACCCTAAAAACCATGTCTTAAGTCAAGAAATGTCGCTTAAATGAGGCTGATAATCACGTCAAATCGAGTGTCATCAGGTCTCGAGGCTGGATTCTTTTGGCCGACCATATTTAGTGACTGCGATGTCTTCATCCACCACTACGATGCCTGCCAGAGATTAGGTAATATCTCTAACCGGAATGAAATGCCCCAGGACATTCATTAACTACTGAAATATTTGATGTTTGGGGAATTGATTTCATGGGACCTTTCACACTCTCGAACGGAAAATATGTATATTTTTGTTGCCATTGATTATGTATGTACGTGGGCAGAGGCGCAAGACTTACCTACAAACGATTCAAGAGTGGTGGGGAAGTTTCTCCAACGCCTTTTCACACCTTTTGGTGCACCACACTTAATCATAAGTGATAGGGGCACCCACTTCCATGGACAATTCGATCGGGTGTGCAAACATTTCGGCGTCACCCATAGAATGCCCACCGCTTACCATCCTTAGGGAAACGGTCAAGTGGAAGTGACAAACCGTGAGCTTAAGCGGATTCTTGATATAACAGTTGGCCGGTCTTGCAAGGACTAATCATCTAAGATCAATGAGGCCTTATCGACGTACTGAACTACATTCAAGACTCCTATCGGCACCACGCCGTATCGACTGGTTTATTGTAAGGCATGCCATTTACCGGTTGAGCTTAAGTATAAGGCATTTTGGGCTATTAAAGATCTAAACATGCACCCTGAGATTGCAGGAGAGGAAAGACTTATGCAGGTTAATGAGCTGGAGGAACATCGCCTTCATGCTTATGAGAGCACAAAGTTGTACAAGGAACAAACCAAGCATTTTCATGACTCTCACTTGACGAAACACAAGAAATTCTACCCCGGTGATGAAGTCCTTCTATATAACTCACGCCTTAAGCTCTTTCCAGGAAAGCTGAAGTCCCGGTGGTCTCGTCGCTGACCAGGTTGACGTACATCTCTTCACTCCACATCTTTGATCACCAACCAGGTATCGTCCAACTCAAGGACGATAAACAAGAGCGCTTCTCGGGAGGCGAGGCTGGAATCTTTTGAATTTTTTAGTCAAGTTTGTGGCAGCGTAGTTTATCACTCATTGTTGTGTTCATCTCTGATTGTCAAATTTTTGGGTCTTGATCGCCATGAATTTTTTTTTTTTGATGAATTGAGCAATTTTATTCATCAAAAGCAGGGAATACCAGTACAAGAAAAACCATCAAACAAAGAGAAACCTATAACTAGGTAACTACACTCACTATATCTCTCTCATGAGTATGACCTCTAGCAAATCCTTGTAGCTCCTTCCCAATGTCCTCAATAAGATTCCAGATATCTCTATGCCCGTCACAGTTGAATACTCGGTGGCATCTTTCCTTCCAAATGGAGCAAATAATAATACGCCATAACAACAACCTAGCCTTAGCCTTCACTTCATTCCCACACCAAGAGCTGGCAACTCTAACTATGCTCTCCACTGTACAGCCCCTGAACTCAGGGAAATAAGCCATCCATACTTCTTTCGAGTAAGGGCAATCAGCAAAAAAATGCTCCCTACTTTCCTACCCATTCTGACACAGAACACAATCAGTGTTTACACTTGGATCCCATGCTTTGATCTTATCTTTCGTCGTAATTTTATCCTTGATGATTAACCATGCTACAAAGCTCCTCCTAGGGATGCAGTAGCCTTGCCAAACACAAGTAAACCAGGGCACATTCTCATTCACTTCTCTAATTGACTCCCACACCATACTAAGTTTAGAAGCCCCCACATACCTGTCATCCCAGAGCACCTCTTCATCTGCATCTAACTTCAAGTGAGTTGAACTAGACTTTTTAAGTTAAGAAGCCTCTTCTAATGCCACGACCCTGCATTAGAGGTAAGTGTCCAGAAATCACTCCGCTTTACTCTGTAGTACTTGATCCATGCCACCCATAGGGACCCAGCTGCCATAAACAAGTTCCATATGTGCCTAATTACATTAGCCACATTCCAAAACTCCACCTTCCTTCTTAGGTTTAGCTACTGAGTACCAAGCAACTTTGGACTTACCACCCTCATTCTTCCCCCAAAGGTACCTACTGCATATCATCTCAACTTCCTTAATCAGAGTTGCAGGCATAATAAAGGCTGCCATCCAATACTGTAGAGTACCATGAATAACACAATTAATGAGTTGCACTCTTCCAGCATATGACAACTTCCTAGCTTTCCAATCTGTTATCCTTCTCGTAACCTTATCCAACAGAGCCTTACAGTCACATCTCCTTAGTTTCCCAGTAGTCAAAGGTATACCAAGATATCTGAATGGCAAATCACCCCTGCAAAAACTCGAGCCCCTGACTATTGCACTAGCTACATCATCATCAACACCAGCTACATAAATCTTACATTTATCAAGGTTGAATCGAAGTCCAGAGATATCTCGAAATCTAGCCAAAATATTAGTTATCACCTCCATAGAGTCACTCGTAGCCTTTGCAAAAACCAACAGGTCATCTGCAAAGCTTAGGTGAGTTAGATGCAAACCTTTACATTGCGGATGCAACTTATACACTCCATCTCTAGTTGCCTCATCAAACAAACAGGTTAGCACTTCCATAGAGAGCACAAAAAGAATGGGAGACATCGGATCTCCTTGCCTGAAACCACACTTAGCAGGGAAGTAATCATTGAGAGAGCCATTAACGTTAACTGACAGCATAGAAGTTTTAAAACAAGCTGCAATCCAACCAATAAAAGTGCCAGGAAAATTCATCTCTTTTAACACATCGAGAATGAAGGTCCACTCTACAGAGTCAAACGCCTTCATGAGATCTATCTGGATAGCACACCTTGGTGAGACCTTCCTGTCATATACTTGCTAAGTAACTCATGGGCCAAGAGAATCCCATCACCAATATGCCTACCCTTCACAAAAGCCGTTTGATTAAGACTGACAAGGGAAGGGAGAATACCTGCCATTCGTTTAGTCATAATTTTCGCAACAATCTTGTACACCACATTACAGCAAGAGATAGGTCGAAACTGCCTCATATCAGCTGCATTCTTAACTTTGGGAATGAGGGTTAAAGCAATTGAGTTAACGTATTTAGGCATATAAGAACCCGTAAAGAAATTGAGCACTGCCTCTGTGACATCAAAACTCACTACACTCCAGCTATCCTTGAAAAAAACCGGCATTAAAGCCATCAGGTCCCGGACTCTTCTCATTAGGGATACGAAAAAGAGCCTTCTTAATCTCCTCTTGAGTCACAGGTTTGCACAAATCCTCAGCCTGTGAGTCAGTAAGGCTGAACTTAATTAACTTCGAAAGGTCGACAATTTTAACCTCCTTACTTTCACCCAGCAGCTTTCTATAAAAAGCCACAACCACATCTACAATCTTCTGCTGAGTATCCTGCATAATCCCTTCAGAATCCACAACCCGCCTTATTGTATTCGAAGCTTGTCTACCCTTAACATAATTGAAAAAATAGATTGTGTTTTGATCTCCCAATTTAATCCAATCTATCTTTGCTTTTTGCCTTAGAATGCTCTCCTCATCTGCTTGTAACTGCTCATACTCCTCCATACTATATTTCAGGGCTAGTAAACTTGCCTCAGAAGGCCTTATATAAATCTGCTCTTTAAGCTTTATAACATCTTCCTTTTTCTCTCTTACCCTTTTTTGTATGTCCGAATAAAATCTGCAATTCAACTTCTTTAACTCTTCCTTAAGCCTTCTCATCTTCTCATAAAGCACAAAGAAGCTATTCCCTCTAATTCTTTCCCTCCAAACTTTGGCAACAATATCCCTGTATCTTGGATGAGATATCCAACAGGTGAAAAATTTAAAGCTCTTTGGGAACGAACCATTAATAATCTCACTATTGATAAACATAGCACAGTGATCAGAGTTAGGAGAAGTGATCACTTCCACCTTGCTAGAGGGGAACACTGTATGCCAGGTTGTATTAACCATCACTCTGTCCAGCTTCCTAGCCACCAACCCATCCACCCTATTATTAATCCAAGTAAAATGTTGACCACGATACGGATGATCACTTAACTCACACTCTGCCACACAACTCTTAAAGTCCTCCATACTATCAAAGTTTGCAGGGGCTGGATTGGCTTTAGATAAATCCAAATAAGCATTGAAATCTCTAGCCACCACCCATGGAGCATTCACTTGCTTTAAGGCCTGCAATGAAGCATAAGTCCTCCTCCTCTCACCAATATCATTCGCACCATAAACAGAGGTACCAAAAAATTCTTTACTAAGCTCCACCTTCACATGAATAAATCGACTAGAGACATCCAGAATCTTTAGAGGCACATTAGCTTTCCAAAGTAACCAAATTTTGCTTAAATCACCCTCAAAAGAAAACTTAGCATACCAACCAGGGAATCTTTCTTGAAAAAGAAGCAAGGTTCTATTCATTCTAACTCTAGGTTCTATAAGTGCTATAATATCTATACTATATTGCTGTATATAAGACCAAACTGCATTATATTTACTTTTCTTGTTGAAACCTCTAGTATTCCAAACCCAAATCCTCATCTATGTTTAGCTTTGTATCTTGTCTTCACACCCGAAACACAATCAACCTTCTTTGCTTACCATTTTTGCCTTGAGGCATGAAATCCATCAAGGTAACTCTTCTGCTTGGCTCAGCAATATTATCTTCATCATCAGACTTCCAGCTTTCCACCTCTACTCTTTCCAATGAATTATCCACAGCTTTACCTGCACTGACATCAGTCTTCTGCAGAATAGTATGGCTAGTTGGTGAACCCGTCCTTCACTTGAAGGTGCAAGCACATTGCCAGTAACCATACCACTCCCAGTATTAATATCCGACTGAGCATTTCCTGCCTCTTGAAGGCCAGAGGTACTTTGAACTCTATTCAGGTCCTCACTTAAACCCTTCTGAGCAGATTTTTTGTTTTTCCGGTTCCTTCTCCTTTTTAAAGTACTTGTTTTAGGAGGCATAACGGATGATCCACTCTCCATCCCCTCAGGTGTTTGAGCCACACTACCACTTTGCCTCTCCTCAACAATAACATCCTGCTCAGCACCGTTTCCTTCATTACTTTCTTGGATTTCAACTACTTCTTCAGGCTCTTTAGTCTCCACTCGCATTAGCCTCCGTACCTTCTGCCCAGCCTGTCTATATTCCCTAATTTTTGGTGATTTTTAAAAAAATTTCCTAATGAAAATTGCACAAGCTCGCTCTCGGGACACAGCCAAAAGTGCGTCTGGGAGACGCACTTTTTGAATTTTTTTTATTTAAAATAAAAATGTACGCTTGTTTAAAAGAAAAAGTGCATCGGCACACATTTGAGTGCCGGAAAACACCTTTTCCCCCTTTCTCTCTCCCCTTTTTCGGATCAAACCCCAAATTTCCCTCATCTTCTTCACTCGAAACCCAGCAGAACCCTTTTTTGAATTTTTGAACTAAAAACCACCTTTCCCTCACCAATTTTGACCAACCCACACATCCTCGTTCACCATTTTTCATTCCCCATCCATTTCCGAGCATCCCAAACATATTTTCACACGTTTTCTTCAAGATTTGACCGAGTTTCAAGCTAAAACCTAGTTCTTTTGTTATTTGGTTCGTTCGTCAATTTTTGTTGGGATTTTCACCGAGCTTCTTTGAGGTAAATTGTTCTACTCTTCACTATGGTTCTTTTGACATATGCCATTTTTATTTCATTGACATTGATTCGGGTTTATTTTTTGGTGGTTCACTCGTTTTTGCGGTTTTGACTTGGTCAAAATTGTTCTTGCCAATGATTATTTTAGCTCATATCTTAGTTCATTTATGCATATTGAACCTAGTTGAGCTCGAATTGAGGTTATGATTTGGGTAATTAGGAATTTTTCGTCAATTGTGTTCTGCATATGCTATACGATATTGTCAACTATTTACTTTACATTCGACTTATTGATCATAATTGTGGTTTGTGCTATGTGTTCAATGATTACTGCCATGTGATTATGTTTGTTCATTATGTTTCTCGTGTCCTAAACCTCATTTTATTGTCGTTATGCTGCCCGATGTTCACTATTTTTTGCTTGTCTCTCTTAGACCTTGTCTCAAGCTCTAAGTGTGGGGTGGGGTTTCCTTGTTAATATGAGTGTTTCTTGTGGCAGATTATGGACCGGTATCCGAATGATGATTTCTTGGCCGACCTTGCTGGTGGTGGTCACCCACCTGTCGTAGATTCTGATGAGGAGGAACGAGAACCTATACCCCCTTCAGCCCAGTACGTCTTCCCAGACTAGATGAGCCAGCCCTCCGCGTGAGCTAGTTCTTGGTCTCCACCGCCTCTTTGACGCTCACTGGGAGCATTACTAGAAGATTCACCACCTTCCATCGACTGTGGGAGCGGTGATTAACTTTGAGGAGATTCAGGATGACTTGTCGGACTCCCACAATACAGTAGTTCCAGGTTGCGTCGGGGCAACCTTCTTAAGCTCTGCGAGATTCCTGACTCAGCCCCATTGATTCCACTTCAGGAGTTCTGGTCGACTTTCAGTCGGGAGCCGAACGAGAGGAGCAGAACTGTTCAACACATCTGATTCTTCCTTGGCGGCTTGGGATTCCATGAGTCGGTTGAATCCTTCAGAACCCTACTTGGGTTTGAGATTGAGGAGGATGATGATTTTCATTTAGGGATTATCGAGTCCTGAGAGGAAAAGACCATCTGGTCCAAGCGGGCTTGGGCAGACCTTACCGGCCTGTTTGGGGGTCTTACGACTCCAGGTCCTCTTACCACTCCATCAGGTGCCCGACTTGGCGGTTCCTTCATATGGTTTTTCGTCGCACTTTCTTCCATCACAACACCGGGGGGCATCACTTCTATGAGGAGGAGCTACGGTTATTTTGGGCCATTCGCGTCGACCTCCATCTACACCCAGGTTATGTTGTCGCCAACTTTTTTGGGAGCCGAGTGTGGAGGACTACCATCCCTCGTTCCCTTCCTAGAGGATGGTACATCTCGAAGATCATCGAGATCGCTAATATTTTTGGAGAACTCTTTGGGTTTTGTAGATCATTGGACCGATGAGGTCTACATCCATGCTACCCCACCCAAGAGGTTGGGATCCCGCTACCTGATCCTTCATGGCCTGGTCTCGGGGACAGTGATTCATCGGTGAGCCAGACATGCGCAACAGGGTGGTGAGGGAGCACAGCAGGCCCATCAGGAGCCAGAGCCGGAGCCAGAGCTAGAGCCTCAGTTTGACATCTAGACGTCCTTCAAGTAGATCCAGTAGTGGCATACCACTTTTTCTGAGGGCGAACACCCATGTCAGCAGTGGGTCACCCTATTCTAAGATGAGTAGCGTGTCTGGCACGCCCAACAGATGGAGTTACTCCGGCAGATCTTGGATGGCTAGCCACCAAAGCAGCGAGAGAGAGATAGATTAGTGGGATCAGTGATCCAGAGTTGACATAATGATTTGTATTTTGTGTTTACTATTTTGTGTTTTGAACTTAAAGTCAGTCAGTCTGTTTTGAGTCTTTGATTGAACTCTGTTGTGGATTGAGTCAGTGGTGATTTTGTACTTTAACTTCTCTAATCGCGTGTTGTTCCTTACTTCATGTGCCCTCAGGATGCCATTTGTACCCCAGATGGTCAAATATAGATGCCGTTCTCAACTCCGTATTTCGCACTCACCATATAAGGCGCCCTCACTGTCACTTTTCGGTACCCCTATACATTTTTTTTCTCTTTTTATGTGCTCCATTAAGGACAATGTCTGATTTAAGTGTGGGGTGGGATGTTATTTTTTAGGATTTCTATTGGGGTGATATTTGTATGATTCCTCTTATTAGAGTATATTTGATTCTTGAGTTACAATACTAAATTGGACTTCGAACTTTCACAATGACGTTTAAACTGTTTTATCTAGAACCTGTAACCAACATGTTTGCATTGATGCTAAATGAATCTGGTCAGAACATAATATATGATCACTCTTGTAGCTTCATCTTGAAATGCACATCATGATTTGAGTCTAACTAGCAACCATTTGTGAGCTTTTGATCCGTTACACATAACTAGCAACTTATCTTCTTTCTGAGTGGCTTTCTCTTATTTGAATGAGTTAGAATTTACTTTAAGACCTATTCGAGACCACACGAAGACACTAGGACTAGGACGATAGAGGCACATAGAATTGCTACTTATGCCAAAAGCCATCCTAACGTTAATCTCTCTAGGTGTAAACCCTTGTGTTTGGCCTGTTCTTTCGGTTCAATATTACATTACATCTTTTCCCCATGTTTTTGTTCACCTCGTTGATCCCCTGTGGTAGTAGCCTGAGATTAGCTAATCGAAAGTCAAAAATATGTGGTGACTTACCCCAACAATCAGAATTAGGTGGTCTTAGCTAGTATGTTCGTACTTATAAACCCCTCTAAGCAACGAAAAAATTTGCACAAAAAAAAAGAAAAAAAAAGAAAACAAATGTGCTGAATATATATAATATATGATGAACACTCCGGTGCACCCAGCTAGGTGGGTGCACTAAGTGCACCCGCTTGCGTGTCGCGATCTCATCTATCTGTTCAATCAACGGATCTCAAGCCTTTGAATGAAATAGGATTAAATTAATTAGTTTTATTATTATTCTATTTCACACAGGACATATTACATTTAAGTACCTATTATTACATGTAATATGTTTTGTGTGGAATAGAATAATAATAAAACTAATTAATTTAATCCTATTTTATTCAAAGGCTCAAGATCCGTTGATTGAACGGACGGATGAGATCGCGACACGCAAGCGGGTGCACTTAGTGCACCTACCTAGCTGGGTGCACCGGAGTATTTTCCATATATATATAGAGCAAAAAATGTGTAGAAATTCAAAGTCTTCTTCTTGTTACGAATTGAAGAAAAGAAAATTAGATGCAAAGAAAAAAAATGAGAAAGAGAAACACGTCGAAAAAAATGAAAGAAAACGTGCAGTTGCTCGAGGGTATATTAGGACGAGCATTTATTATTCCATTTCGGGTCTAGTTAGATGGTAGGAATCCATAGGTCTAGATTCAAGGGAGGTTAGTCGATTGCTACGCCACACCATACCCTTCATCCTTTTCATCATAAGCCCTTGTAGTATAGGATCATTACAGTCCCTTGCAAGTCCTTTTGACTAGTTTCTAGTGTTGTCACCGTGGTGGAGATTGTGGTCGAATTGCAAACCTATGACGAATTCAATTTGAGAAAGTGAATTTAGAGCATAAACACGTCCTTAAACACAGAGTGTGAGAGTCCTCCATGTACTAAATATTTATGTGTGAAGAAGTCTAGTCGGCTCGGTTGGCAGTGTGCATGATAGATGTTTGCTACCTGTTGTGTGCAAAAAATAGTGAGACTTGGATTTGTTTTGTTGATGTTCTTGCATGCATGGGTTGCGTTTTCTAGACGGAACAGTGGAAACTGAATTGTTAGAGATTGAGCTTGAAATTGGTTGATCTTGTCATATGTGAGTTTGAGTGTAATTCTAAGATTTCTTTGTTTGAGGACAAACAAAAGCTTAAGTGTGGGGTGATTTGATGACGATGGATTTAACTATTTTATCTCGCCATATTGAGCAACATTCCCTCGTTTCACTCCTATTTGTCGTAGTTTATAGGAACTTTCGTGCAAATTGTGTGATTCTTGTCCTTTGGCCCTCTTTAGGGCCATTTGATAACGTTTCGAGTTATTTTTATGAGATTTCAAGTAATCACGTTGTGGAGGCCCTTTCTATGAGCTCGACGCTTCAAATGGGGACCAATTTAGAGTTCGGACGAAGCAGGAATCATCGAAAAACTGAAAAAATCCTCCGCCCAAGGAGTAGGCAAATGTGCGCCTGAGAGATGGGAAAAGTGTGCTGGCGCAATTTTTAGTGCTGCCTGGCGCACTTTTTCCCCAGAATCCAAATTTTGGGTATTTAAACCCCAAAACAAACATTATTCATTCATTATTCGATTTGGAGAGATTTGCACGACCTGAAGAGAGTTGAGAGCTTATTTCATAGAAATCAGAGAGATCCTGACACCATTAATCCATTCCAGAAGACGCTCGGAGCTAGGAGTTGAAGATTCTCGAGATTGAAGCTTCATGGAATCATCCGAAATTAGGTTTTTCAGATTTCCTTCTATTCTTCCTTTGTTTTAAGATGAATTCTTCTGTCGTCTTCGAATCTTGTTTATTAGATATGAGTAGCTAAACTCTTATAGCTTAGATTATATGAATCCTAAGTGACCCAGGGCTTTAAAGCGGTCACGGATCGACGGTAATCAAATTTCAATTCAAACTTCCTCTTTTTCATGTTCAATTCATTCGTGAAATTTGTTTCTTTTCTGGCCTGATCACCTAGATTATATTCTCGTTAGAATAAAAGATAGTTGTCGAACGTTCGCCTTGTTCTAGAACATCAAATTAAATAGTTAACCTATGCAATGGAGTCACTCCTCTGGTAGGAGCCGTTTAGGATTAATCTGTTTGAAGAATAGCTCATTAATCAATTTAGTGCACCAATTAGTTATCCGTTGCAGATGTGAATGCAAGAACGATTAATTAATCTTGGTAGCTAGTTCAATAGTAGCGAATGTTCGTGAACTTACACTTGAGGGTAAGGAGCTACGACGGTGATTAAGAACTGTTTGAATTGAGTCTATTACCTGTCGGTCTTGTGATTGCCAATATCTTGGTGATCTTAGGGGGATTCGAAATCTAAGCTATCGTCTCTTTAATCGAACAAAATCAATCAATCAATCTGTCACTTTTAATTTGATTTCATTTTCTTGTTTAATAACTTTGGAAACTCGTGGAACTCACACCACAAACTTGATTTAAACCTGAATACTTGTCAATTTCCTTTGAGTAAACGTAAAGAAGAAACCCTTGGAATATGATCTACCTTGCTGTAGTAGGGTAGTTATTTGACCGCTTTTTTATAGTCATCACGCATTCACCTTTTGCCTGATGTTGTATCGTCTAAGGTTTATAAGCATTGTAGTTCCCCCAAAAGAGTTCATACTATCATGCAGACCATCTCTAACAGACGTCGTGAACTGTTGGAAACGTATGGTATGGATTGCTTTGTTGGAATTGTTGTGACTGAAATCGACTCAGTTGTTTTGGCATGGTTTATGGACAAGTATGATTATGATTCACATTTCATTCTTCTGCCGGATGGTACCAAAAAACAGTTGAGGGTCAGGGATTACCAAAGTGTCTACAACAGACAAGCGATTTAGTGGCAGGCCTCGACGTGCTTTGTAGCAGACAGCCTGCCAGTAAAGACAGAGCTTACTCGCAGGCGAGGCTTGCCACTAAGCACAGTCGGACCTGCGAGTAAAGCACTCACAAGAAAGTGCAACACGTGGCAGGCGTTGCCTGCGAGTAAGCTACTCGCAGGCGGTGGTTAGTGGCAGGCGCCTGCCACAGTGAACAATGGAAGGCGCCTGCCACTAAGCTTAGCCTGCCACAGAGCACTGTGCACATCGGTGAGCTGTTGGGCTGAGCTTGGTAGGCTGGGCTGGTGGGATGGGCCTGGTGGGCTGCTGGACTGGGCCTAGTGGGCTGTTGGGCTTCTGAGCTGAGCCTTTTTTCTGGGCTGGGCCAAATAGATTCAAAACTGGGTTGGATCATGGATCTTTCTGGGTTGAGTTTGATTGGATTAAGAATTACTACGATACCAAAATTAAAAACGATTTGAAATCGTTCAACAACAAACATGTACGAAATGTCAAACACCACACACATAATACATTAATGATCCTACAACAGTAATAATACATGATTCAAACACCAAACACATAGTACAATATGAATACAGTACAGTACAATACAATACAGTACATTAACATTACAAATAGATGACAAACTACTGATCCCAAGGATGCACATAATTACCACCATTACCATCACTCTACACAGACAAAAAACATATATGTGTGAGATATAACTTATTGCATAAAACATTATAGGGTCAATTACCTAATACACTATGACCCGGGTTACAAACTAGTCCTGAAAGTATTCTCGGTAACAAAGTGGTCTCGAAAGAATGCAATGGGGTACGGGGCAACACTGTTCACGTCGGAGATGACCTTTTCTGATCGTTTTGCCAACTCAGCTATGCCACATCAGATAAAAAATATTAAAATATTTGCTTTGAACCCAAACCTAAAATATCTGATCGAACCGGTTAAATCATACTCTAACCTCTATTGACCCATGAATCATAACATAATCCTAACCTAATTAGTCTTCTCCGACTGTCCGTATTCTTCTTCGGCTGCCTTTTCTTCATCTCTTCCTTCGACTTCTTCCTTTGGAAACAATAGTAATCATTCAAATTTCTTCCTGCAAACCTGCTTCTTCTTCTCTTCTTCGGCTTCTTCTTCTTCTTCTTCTTCTTCTTTTCTTCTCTTCTTCTTCTTCTCGTATACTCACCTCACTTCTCTTCTCGTAAACCCACCTCACCTCAGACCTGCTAATGTCAAACCTAGAGGAGCATGACATAGAAGATTGTGGTTGGAGAAAGAGAAAGGCAGGAGAGAGTCAACCCGAGTACGGTAAGTGGTCCCAAAAAGGTTATGCTAATACAGTCAGCTCAACTTATTAGTTTAAGCTTATTCTAAAAAACATATTAATTTAAGTTGGTGGTAGGACAACCTAATTTGTCGTTATATGATATGACCCAACCCGACTGCCCAAGCATCCGTAAGTACTCATACACTCCACCAGAGTCACCCGTCCAAGGAAGAACCTTAGGGCCCTACAAGAAGCGTATAGAGCCAAGGGAACGCCACCTACAAGACCCCAAGCCCAGGTATGAGATAGGATATATGCTCAAGCCTCCCCCTACAGGTAGGAAAGCTCAGGAGGAAGAAATGGCACTCCAAGCCATGCTGCTGACCGAGTGTAGAAACCCTAGAGTTGAAGGTAAGCCCCGGCCAGATCCTGACCTCATCTCCAAGGACCCTAAAGATGAAGCATACTCCAGAGACCCTCTGGAGGCATTTTTGGAGTACAGAAGGAAGAGAGCCCAAGAACCCTTGGCCCGAAGAGGAGAGCTGTCAAAGATTGAACCTGAGCCGAGGCATGAGAAGACCTGGAGTCCTTGGCCCCGAAGCATGACACTTGGGCTGACCACGGAGAGCTACGTCCAAAGCTACCTGGAGGCCTACCTAAAACTTAGGAAAGAAGGCCCGAGCAGAAAAGGGAAGGAACTGAAGACAGGCCCGTCCCGAGCCTTAAACCGGCAGCCGGACCGATCCGAGGGATCCCAAGCAGTCGGGCAAGAAGCCCGATCACTGAACCCGCCCGAAGCCCGAAGCCCGCGACCGCCACCCGAGTCAAGCCCGGCGTTCGGCCGGTCAAGCCCACCGGGCCGCCACTCGCGGCCAACCGGCCCGAGCAGCCGTACGCGGCTAGATTAGGGTTTTTGACCTAATTTAGGTATTTTATTCTGCCTTAAAGACTACAACTATTATTTTATGTTTGATTCCTTTTTAGTAGGATTATTTAGGGGTTTTAGGAGACTATTTAGGAATAGGACTCTTTATTTTATTATTATTTAGAAGTAGTGATTAGGGAGGAGAGCTTGTTCCCTCAGCTATTTAAGGAGGCCGCCGGCCACCCTTGTAGACACAACTTTTATGAAATAAACCCCTTTGAAAGAACTTTGTTCTGAAACCTTATTGTATCTGCATGTTGCGATACTGAAGGCCCCGACTTATCATCAAGAGCATCCATCTCTTGGCGTGGCATCATCGACTGGACACTTCTCGTTCCCGGCTATATATAGCTGACGGGTCAAAGTACTTATCCGCCCCCGGTTCCCGACGGTTCTACCTCGTTGCACGGTCTCAACTTACGGTGTTTAAGGGTCGTCTGCCCACGGTTGCAGCGGTTCACATCAGTATATACATCACCGATTCACCTTTAGGGATTTTGAAGTTATAAGTGTTA
The DNA here is from genome assembly GCA_034768395.1 of Linum lewisii. Classification (NCBI taxonomy): domain Eukaryota; kingdom Viridiplantae; phylum Streptophyta; class Magnoliopsida; order Malpighiales; family Linaceae; genus Linum; species Linum lewisii. Next base: position 32,868,971 of record CM068304.1, on the reverse strand, counting down.
TTTTGTTTTACAGTAGCTGATATTGGGTTGTTACTGTTATAGGTGATTTACGCATGGTAAGCTTTGAATTCAACTTGAAAGGAGCACTTGGAGAGTTTGGATACTACGATGGAGAACAAGGGTGGATAGACCATGTTGATGCAGACATGGTTTCTATGCTGGAAATCAAGCATATGGTTACGGAATTAGGGGTCGTTGAACCAGTTTCGGTGTATTGGCTTGAATCGGGTAAGGAGATAAACTATGGTCTTGTCCTATTGAAGTGTGACAATGATGTGTTGCAAATGGTGGAGAAGTTGCCAAATGATAAGAGAATCATCTTATTTCTGCAAGAAATCAACAAGACAGGGACACCTGCTGATGACAGGACTGACATGAGTAGTGATTATTGTAATAAGAATATGCAGAATTTTCAGCACAATGTTGGGGGTAATGTGAATGAGGATGGAAGTGAAGAGGATGATGATTACTATCCGGGTACCGATTCAGATGATAGTATTATCTTCGAAGATGATCAAGTTGATCCTTTTGACGACGAGGACATTCGTGATAGGCTTTACAAAGAAGATTCGCGTGAGAATGGCCAACAGCCTAATCCTGTAAAATCAACTCGTTTTACAAGGAGCACAACTAAAGCTGGAAAGAAACATTCAACTACTGATAACAAGAACCAAACTGTTAGTGAAAGTGGTAATGGAAAACGTCGAAGAAAGTTTCATGATTTTCAGGCAAGAACAGACATGGATCGTCCTGAGTTTGAAGTTGGGATGTTCTTTCAGACATTCAATTTATTTAGAGAAGCTTGTCGGAGGCATTCTATTAATGAAAGAAGAGCTATCATATTTGAGAAGAATGATAAGGAGCGTGTCTATTGTGTTTGCAAGGTGGCTTTTGGCTTTCGTATTCATGCACGACATAAGCCAAAAGTGGATCAAGTCCAGATTGTGCAGTGCAACTCAACTCATACATGTGGAGTGGTACATGATTTGTGGGCTGCTAATCGTGCCTTTATCGCACAAAAGTACTTGGAGCATTTTAGGATTGACCCGAGGTGGTCCACAAGGAATCTGATTCATACTGTGCAAACAGACTTGGCATTGTCAATCAATCGCGTCAAAGCATGTAGGGCAAAAGTAACTGCGATGGAGATGATTCATGGTGAGTACGGACATCAATTTAGTAAACTATACGAGTATAAAGGTGAAATAGAAGCGAAGAATCCGGGTAGTACAGTTGTCATTATGCATCAACGACTTATATTTGAGTGAATATACATTTGTTTGGATGCTTGCAAGCGTGGATTTAAGGAAGGTTGTAGAAAGGTCGTATGTGTGGATGGGTGTTTTCTTAGAGGTGTGTCAGGATGGCAGCTACTTAGCGCGGTTGGACTTGATGGAAATGACTGCATGTACCCTATAGCATGGGCCATTGTGCAAACCAAGAACACTAAAACTTGGGAATGGTTTCTAGCTTTGGTGGCGACAGACCTGGATATCGAGAGTGGTTGGGAATGGACTTTCATGTCAGACAAACAAAAGGTATGAACCGCTGCAATTTAATAGCTTTGTTTACCCAGAACATGTTATGACCAGCCATTTAACATGTTAATAGCTTTAGTTCATCAGGTATCTTTAACATGTACTGCTTCATGTTGCTATTTCCTTTGATGTTGAATATGAGCTTTACTTTCATTAGTTTTAGGGTTAAATGAAGATTTGTTAGAGTTAATGAGCTGCAGATTTCATCCATAAACTGATGCAGTAGCTAGAATGCAGCAGGGTTAAATGGATTTTGTTATAGTAATATATAATGTAGCTACAATGCAGATAATGATTTCATCAATAAACTAATTTTGTTATAGTAAAATTCTGTCATGATTTCAACCCTAAACTGAATGGATATAAACTAAAATGCAGTAGCTACAATGCAACAATTAAAATGCAGCAATACCAAATGCAGTAGCTAAATTAACAGTATAAACTGAACAGACAAAACAGAATGAAGCTAGTGAATTGATCTAGGATATATCATTAACTGTTGTATTTTATTTTGTCTCATTCAGGGTCTCTTGAATGTCATGGAATGAATGCTCCATTTAGTTGAACATCGATGTTGAGTGCGACACTTGTATTTTAATTTCAGTAGTAAATTCGGCCGTTCTAAGCACTTAAAGGACTTAATATGGGGGGCATCTAGAGCAACCTACAAGGCTGAGTATAATTCGTGGATGGACTTAATAAAAAAGGAGTCCTCTAAATATCAACCTGGCCAAGGAACTCGATATGACTGGCTCATGGGAAAAAATGTAGAGCAATGGTGTAAAGCTTTTTACCGGACTCAAACGAAGTCGGAGATAGCACTTAACAACATTTGCGAGTGTTGGAATAAATATGTGCTTGAGCCGAGGAGCATGCCCATCTTATCTTGCTTGGAAGGTATACGGTCCATGATGATGCAGAGGTTGTACAAGAAGAAAGCAGAAATGTCAAGATGGGAAGGAAAGTTGCTATGCCATAAACCTCAGAAGAAATTAGATGAGTACAAGAAGTATGCAACAATGTGCACATAAGTCCTTTACAACGGTGTTACAAAGTATCAAGTTCGATTCGGTAACAGACAATTTGTCGTTGATATGGGCAATAGAACTTGTGCTTGTGGACGGTGGCAACTATCCGGCATTCCTTGCTCTCATGCATTTTCGTGTATACTTTTTAACAAGGAGTCACCAGAGGAATATGTGGACAAGTGTTATCATGTGGAGACAGGACTACAGAGCTATTTTTATGTAATTCATCCAATAAATGACTATAGCCAATGGGCAAGGCCGGAATTTCCCTTAACAACCCCAACGTTTGATGCCCCAAAGAGGGGCAGAAAGAAGGTCACAAGAAGGAAAGAAGCATGGGAGCTTGAGGTCCAAACAAGGAATAAAGAAGGTCGTTCTACAATGTCATTACGTAGGAAGGGTGCGACAATGACATGCACAACGTGCAAGAAACCAGGACATAACCGAAGGAGTTGTGCTATGTTAAGGTAGACTGCTGGAGGAACGGTATTACTCTATCCACTTTGAAAATTTTGTCTTAGTTAGTTGTTTCTGTAATGCTCATTGTATGTATTACAGGATGTTGCAATGGGTGGTGATACAACAAATGCTCTAGATGTAATGCAGGGCTCTCCGCGAGCTACTCGACTTTCCCAAATATCAGTTGAGACTCCTATTCCAACAATGAACTTCATGCCAACCTCAGGAACAAGCTGCGACAAGCAAGGAAAGTGTTAAGGATGCTTGGGAAGCTGATTTTCTGACTTGCAGATGCAGTGGTAGCTGATTCTGTCAATTGAAGGATGTTAGGGAAGCTGAATTTGTGACTCCATGTCTTGGATTTTTGTTTAGAGGTTTCTGTTCAAAATGAATGATTCTACACTGTGAACATCGATGATCTTTAGTGGCTTTAGATGTGATTTAGAACATGGGTTTGGTGATTGATCTCGATTATTATGAAGTTTGGGAAGTTTTTGTAATTTCAGTGTTCTTGTTTGTGTAAAGACAGATTGCATTTCTCTTTTGTTCTGATTTGATATGTGTGAACAAACCGTATTACTGCTTTGCAGGTGATGTTTTCAGTTGCTTAAGATGCTTGATGATGGTTTAAAGACCTCTCTTCACTCTGCTGAATCTGAAAAAGGGATAGAACTGAGAAGCTATATTAGATGTTAGCTGCTGTGTTTATATAATCGATCAGCAGAATGAATTAGTGAAGCACTAACATGTGCTAGTCAGCCACCTGCAGACACACCATTCACATCTTTGAAAGTTTAATTACTTTGATCAAATAGAGATGAACTAGGCACCACTCAGTTCAACATTGTGCAGCTCTAATGTCTAACTCTAGGATTTTTCATATCACTCATGAACTGCAATAGCATGATACATAATGAAATTCATAAATTACAATAGCATAATTCCAAATGGAGATTTTTCATAAATTGATACACAGATTTCCCAAAGACAATACCAAATACAATCATTCCAAGAACAAACAAGATTTTCATCCCTACAACCAATATTCTATACTTGCGAATCAACTCATCGTCCACTTCATCAATCCTTGTATTAGTTGAATGCAGACTTCTCGTAGATGACCAAGAAGTGGCCAAATCACAATCATCTCTCTTCTCTCGTTCAATCGTGTTGAGTCATCGTAGAAGATGATTAATCACCGCAACCACACCTCTGACACTCGATATTACGATACAAGACTCCCTCTCCCATCCTAATTATGTGAATTCTAGAAATCTAGGGAGGTGACTAATCTGAGGGTTTCCGAGACGACGACGATGAAAAAGAAGAAAAGAAGAAGAAGAAGAAGAAGAAGAAGAAGAAGAAGAAGCCGAAGAAGAGAAGAAGAAGCAGGTTTGCAGGAAGAAATTTGAATGATTACTGTTGTTTCTAGAGGAAGAAGTCGAAGGAAGAGATGAAGAAAAGGCAGTCGGAGAAGAATATCGACAGTCGGAGAAGACTAATTAGGTTAGGATTATGCTATGATTCATGGGTCAATAGAGGTTAGAGTATGATTTAACCGGTTCGATCAGATATTTTAGGTTTGGGTTCAAAGCAAATATTTTAATATTTTTTATCTGATGTGGCATAGCTGAGTTGGCAAAACGATCGGAAAAGGTCATCTCCGATGTGAACAGTGCTACCCGTAACCCATTGCATTCTTTTAGGACCACTTTGTTATCGAGAATACTTTCAGGACTAGTTTGTAACCCCGGTTATAGTATCGGGACGTATTAGGTAACTGACCGAAACATTATATAAGTAATTAATGACTTATACAATTACCGAAGTAAGCTGGGCGAGAAAATCAGGTCCAAGATCCGGAGCATCAAACCAATGGGAGATATCATCTACACCAGTATGGGGACTGGAGGCACCAATGGAGCATGTAACATCCCGGTTTCGAGTCACCGGTTAGAATTTAAAATTCTTGGTTAAACCCCGTTGATTAAAACTTTGAGGGTTTTAATTCGAATTTAATCAATTGATTTGTGAGGGTAAATTATTACGATTTACGTAATAAATTCATTTCCAAGTTAAATTGTTTGGGTTCGAGTTCTAAATTAGTAGGTCGAACCGTTTGGTCGAACCAATTGGCCGACCAAAGAGCACTTGGTGTCCCATTAGATTAAGGCTTAAGCCTTGTTGTTTTAATGGAAGGGAGGGGCTGCACATCCCGTTCAACTTAAGGAAATGGAACTTGGGCCTAAGGCCCATTCGGCCATTTGAGTTGGTTTTGTGAGGGGGTTGGCGGTTTGCACAGTTCCCGGGGAGAGAGAGAGGGTGTGAGTAGCTGCTGGGAGGAGACCCGAGATAGGGATGGCGGCGGTGTGAGAATTGGGAACTCCAGGGGCGGCGGTGTGAGAATCGGACGGCGGCAGGGCTTTGTTTCAAGGTTTGAAGAAGGGATGGACTTGACTTTCGGCTGGTACGAATCGGAGTGGGAGCGCGGCAGTCGGAGGAGTTAGGTTGGGCTGGCGGCGGCTGGAGCGGAGCGTCGGCGGTGTGGCTAGTACGCCGGTGAAGAGAACCGAAGACGACGGAAGCGGATCCAAGAAGTTTGGAACTCGCCGGCGACGGCCGGAAGCGGCGGAACCTAGCCGACGACGAGTGGCTGATCGTAGAAGAAGAAGGGTTCTTTTGCAAGCTTTGAGGAGTTCAGGGACCATTTGTGCAGTTTAATAAAGATAAGTGGCTATTATGAAATTTCTGTGAGTCTGGGGTTGTTTTGGACATTTTGGGCTAAGGATCTGTTTGGCAGTGCAGTTTGTGGCAAATCAAAGTTTTGGACGTAACTCCTTCGTCAGAGCTCAGTTTGACGAACTGTCAGGACCGGTGGAATCAGGACGATGAGACGGACGGCTAAGGTGAGGGCTTAGCGTTGTGTAAGTAGTTTGGACAGCGTGAGGAGCTTCAATTGGACTTAGGACAAAACCTAGGTTATGCATGAAAATGATGAGCGTAAAAGGGGATAAACTGTTCTGTGAATGTACTTGATTGCTATTGATGATTGCCGTGGTTGATTGTTGTTGTTGATTGCTATGATTTGGGGTTGGGTGTGAACTGAAGTGAATTAAGTAATGGATTGACATAGAAATGAGAATTAGGATGGTTGGGAAATGAGTGCGGGTGCTATGATATTATGAATTGCTGGTTGTGGACGCAGGAGAGTTGCCCTGCCAATGTGGGTCGCTCTGAATAAGAGGAACAGGTGGGTGACCCCTAGACTCATGACATGGTTTCCCCTGTACTTGCAGGTGGGGGAGGCCGGTGAGCTAGCCGGTTATCCTATTGATTGTGATGTGTGTGCTGTGAACATGACAGGGGCATGGAGGACGAGATGTGTTGTGAACTATGGACTATGAATGAGATGTGGCTGATTTGTGTTGTATGTTGGTAGTAGATGTGATGTATGAGTTGAGAATGTGATGTTGAGAATTGTATGTTGGAAATAGAACCGGAAGGAGCCCACACTACCCCACCCGAGGTACTGGTTGTTGAGTCTGATCCATTGGGGTGGATCCCCTTGACATGGGTGTCAAGGGAGCGATGAGATTGATGATGATGATGATGGTTAATGAGAACGCGTTCCCCATGCGGTAGGGGAGCACGAGGACTTCCCATGCGCTAGGGAAGTGCGTCGACCGGCCGGTGGTGGTGTGGATAACTCCTTGACGCCTAATAACTCACCTAGATAATATGAACGTGAATGTTTGTGTGCTTGTGGTTGTGGTAGTGACTTGGTTGATGGATGTGATGTGATGATGCTGTGTGTGCCGTGGATTGATGTATTAGTTCTGTGTGATTCTATTGTTATGAATTGTGCTTGGGAACAAGAACTGACCAACGTGATCACCTAGACTGCTTTTAGGGAATTAAAATATGGAAAGGGGGGTTGGGTTTGGTTCCATTGTTGGATGTCTTGTGCGGATTTGGGACCGCTCCATAGAGTAGGACAACGTGTAGGTAGGCCCAGTGGGTTCACTCAATTTCAATAGGAAATTGACCCTCCTCCAGTTTCTCTTTTCAGGTTCGCGTGGTTAGAGTGAGTGAGTTAAAGTTCAGGAGTTTCCTTGTGTGTCGAGTGTCGGTGTGTTGTTGGCGTGGATGAGATTCTTGAAGGCTTGGACCAGGAGTTGACCATGTTTTTGATTTTGTTGACTATTTTGGGATTGGGTTGTTTTGTATCGATTGATTTGAACTTCAGAATTGTAAAGGAATTTTGGTTTGAATTGTATCTTTGTAACAAGTTTTGGATTTTGAATAATGGAGGCGCTTCCGACTTACGCTTGTTTTAAGTTTTAATTCGATTTCAAAGTTATTTCTCCTTTATTTTATTGCTGAATCTTCGAGTGATGTTCAAACTGGTTCGACCACGGATTCAACCTGGGTCGGTTCGGGATGGATGTTACAGATGGTATCAGAGCCTGGTTTGCCTCTGCTACATAGGTGAACTGTTCTTTCTTCTAGGGGATTAGCTACCCTCTTAATGGAAAGAACGAAACATCGATGTAGTACTGGCATTCGAGGGTTTTCAAACTTTTAATCGGGTTGGGATTTTGAAAGTGAAATGGAGTTTTGAAGAACGAAAGTGTTTTGAAAGTTTGCCAACTGAAATTGATTTGTTTTCGGTCCTCCTGAGCCACGAAGAAAGTCATGGGATGAGAAGTTGTAGTGCTGAGCAGTGGTTGAGTTAGAATAGAGTGTCGGGTTAGGAGAGTTGCTTGGTCTTTGGAATAGAAACGGAAGTTAGGATGCTAGCTTGAGGTGGAAGTCCTAGATATGTGTTTTGTGAGAGAGTTGGAAGTCGTTTGAGGAGAAGAGTCAATGAGTGTTACAGGAACCTATCTTGTCTGTTGAAATGAAATTTCAAGGAAGGTTTTAGTTCGTGGGAATTTTGCCTTGCTTTGTTTTCAACTGTGGTTTGAATAAGATCGAGTAAGTCGTGATTTTTGTTCCATGTTGGAAAAGTTAGAAGGATTTAATAATTTTAGTTTTTGGGGAATGAGTATTTCTTGGTCTATTTGTCAATGTGATTCTAGTGTCGAGCTTTGGTATAAGTTCCTTTGAGCAAATAGCGTATGGAGAGCGTTTTAATAATTTGGTATTTTAACTGAGATAAAGTTGGGTCTTACTCATTTTGGTTTTGAGTGGAAAAATGTTGCCTTGAATTCTTGGTTGATTTGAAAGGAGTTTGAAATCGCTGTTACCTTTTTAAATCTGAGTTATGAGTTTCTGTGAGTTCAAATTGTTTAAGTGTTCTTGTTTTGAACGTTGGGGGAATGTTTTAATTGATACTGGTGTTTAAGGATTTGAAAGCATTTGGGTATTTTGAACTAAAATAGAGTTTGGTTTTATGAGTTGATTTTAAAGGTTTTATGAGTTTATTTTAAACTGAGGAACTTAGCTCCAATTTAAAAGGAATTTATTAAAGTCTCGCTTTTCTGAAAAGTTTGCTTAGATTTTGAAACTCAGATCGAGAAAGGTTTCCTGTAACGATAGAGTGTAGATGTTTAGCTAGTGCTCGAGTGGCTTGAGAGTAGTAGCTGAAAGTGTGAGGTTGATTGGATTGGTGAGGTCCTTGTAGACTTTGGTTAAGTTGGGTAGAATGCTTGAAGGGTGTGAGGACTAGCCGAAGGTGTTAGCTAGGTAGTTTCTTGCTTTGTTGAGTTGTGTGTTTTGGTTGTGCTCTTGTGGCATGTTGTGCGTTAAGTGTTTGGTTGTGCGTGTGTGGTAGGTGGAAATCCGAGTTCGTGTAAGGGAAGTGTCTTGGGAGGCGTGTGTGTTGCTATAACCGTTAAGAAAGAGTTTCGGGTAGTGATGTGATCCTTTTACTGCTGTGTTTGATTATGATTTGTGGCTACATTACTAAGATGAGTAGGGTTGTGATTTCGAGGACGAAATCTTTTGAAGTTGTGGAGAGTTGTAACATCCCGGTTTCGAGTCACCGGTTAGAATTTAAAATTCTTGGTTAAACCCCGTTGATTAAAACTTTGAGGGTTTTAATTCGAATTTAATCAATTGATTTGTGAGGGTAAATTATTACGATTTACGTAATAAATTCATTTCCAAGTTAAATTGTTTGGGTTCGAGTTCTAAATTAGTAGGTCGAACCGTTTGGTCGAACCAATTGGCCGACCAAAGAGCACTTGGTGTCCCATTAGATTAAGGCTTAAGCCTTGTTGTTTTAATGGAAGGGAGGGGCTGCACATCCCGTTCAACTTAAGGAAATGGAACTTGGGCCTAAGGCCCATTCGGCCATTTGAGTTGGTTTTGTGAGGGGGTTGGCGGTTTGCACAGTTCCCGGGGGAGAGAGAGAGGGTGTGAGTAGCTGCTGGGAGGAGACCCGAGATAGGGATGGCGGCGGTGTGAGAATCGGGAACTCCAGGCGGCGGTGTGATGAAATCGGACGGCGGCAGGGCTTTGTTTCAAGGTTTGAAGAAGGGATGGACTTGACTTTCGGCTGGTACGAATCGGAGTGGGAGCGCGGCAGTCGGAGGAGTTAGGTTGGGCTGGCGGCGGCTGGAGCGGAGCGTCGGCGGTGTGGCTAGTACGCCGGTGAAGAGAACCGAAGACGACGGAAAGCGGATCCAAGAAGTTTGGAACTCGCCGGCGACGGCCGGAAGCGGCGGAACCTAGCCGACGACGAGTGGCTGATCGTAGAAGAAGAAGGGTTCTTTTGCAAGCTTTGAGGAGTTCAGGGACCATTTGTGCAGTTTAATAAAGATAAGTGGCTATTATGCAATTTTGTGAGTCTGGGGTTGTTTTGGACATTTTGGGCTAAGGATATGTTTGGCAGTGCAGTTTGTGGCAAATCAAAGTTTTGGACGTAACTCCTTCGTCAGAGCTCAGTTTGACGAACTGTCAGGACCGGTGGAATCAGGACGACGAGACGGACGTTCTAGGACATGATTCAGGGGTGACTCTAGGCTAAGGTGAGGGCTTAGCGTTGTGTAAGTAGTTTGGACAGCGTGAGGAGCTTCAATTGGACTTAGGACAAAACCTAGGTTATGCATGAAAATGATGAGCGTAAAAGGGGATAAACTGTTCTGTGAATGTACTTGATTGCTATTGATGATTGCCGTGGTTGATTGTTGTTGTTGATTGCTATGATTTGGGGTTGGGTGTGAACTGAAGTGAATTAAGTAATGGATTGACATAGAAATGAGAATTAGGATGGTTGGGAAATGAGTGCGGGTGCTATGATATTATGAATTGCTGGTTGTGGACGCAGGAGAGTTGCCCTGCCAATGTGGGGTCGCTCTGAATAAGAGGAACAGGTGGGTGACCCCTAGACTCATGACATGGTTTCCCCTGTACTTGCAGGTGGGGGAGGCCGGTGAGCTAGCCGGTTATCCTATTGATTGTGATGTGTGTGCTGTGAACATGACAGGGGCATGGAGGACGAGATGTGTTGTGAACTATGGACTATGAATGAGATGTGGCTGATTTGTGTTGTATGTTGGTAGTAGATGTGATGTATGAGTTGAGAATGTGATGTTGAGAATTGTATGTTGGAAATAGAACCGGAAGGAGCCCACACTACCCCACCCGAGGTACTGGTTGTTGAGTCTGATCCATTGGGGTGGATCCCCTTGACATGGGTGTCAAGGGAGCGATGAGATTGATGATGATGATGATGGTTAATGAGAACGCGTTCCCCATGCGGTAGGGGAGCGCGAGGACTTCCCATGCGGTAGGGAAGTGCGTCGGCCGGCCGGTGGTGGTGTGGATAACTCCTTGGCGCCTAATAACTCACCTAGATAATATGAACGTGAATGTTTGTGTGCTTGTGGTTGTGGTAGTGACTTGGTTGATGGATGTGATGTGATGATGCTGTGTGTGCCGTGGATTGATGTATTAGTTCTGTGTGATTCTATTGTTATGAATTGTGCTTGGGAACAAGAACTGACCAACGTGATCACCTAGACTGCTTTTAGGGAATTAAAATATGGAAAGGGGGGTTGGGTTTGGTTCCATTGTTGGATGTCTTGTGCGGAGTTGGGACCGCTCCATAGAGTAGGACAACGTGTAGGTAGGCCCAGTGGGTTCACTCAATTTCAATAGGAAATTGACCCTCCTCCAGTTTCTCTTTTCAGGTTCGCGTGGTTAGAGTGAGTGAGTTAAAGTTCAGGAGTTTCCTTGTGTGTCGAGTGTCGGTGTGTTGTTGGCGTGGATGAGATTCTTGAAGGCTTGGACCAGGAGTTGACCATGTTTTTGATTTTGTTGACTATTTTGGGATTGGGTTGTTTTGTATCGATTGATTTGAACTTCAGAATTGTAAAGGAATTTGGTTTGAATTGTATCTTTGTAACAAGTTTTGGATTTTGAATAATGGAGGCGCTTCCGACTTACGCTTGTTTTAAGTTTTAATTCGATTTCAAAGTTATTTCTCCTTTATTTTATTGCTGAATCTTCGAGTGATGTTCAAACTGGTTCGACCACGATTCAACCCGGGACGGTTCGGGATGGATGTTACAGATGGTATCAGAGCCTGGTTTGCCTCTGCTACATAGGTGAACTGTTCTTTCTTCTAGGGGATTAGCTACCCTCTTAATGGAAAGAACGAAACATCGATGTAGTACTGGCATTCCGAGGGTTTTCAAACGTTTTAATCGGGTTGGGATTTTGAAAGTGAAATGGAGTTTTGAAGAACGAAAGTGTTTTGAAAGTTTGCCAACTGAAATTGATTTGTTTTCGGTCCTCCTGAGCCACGAAGAAAGTCATGGGATGAGAAGTTGTAGTGCTGAGCAGTGGTTGAGTTAGAATAGAGTGTCGGGTTAGGAGAGTTGCTTGGTCTTTGGAATAGAAACGGAAGTTAGGATGCTAGCTTGAGGTGGAAGTCCTAGATATGTGTTTTGTGAGAGAGTTGGAAGTCGTTTGAGGAGAAGAGTCAATGAGTGTTACAGGAACCTATCTTGTCTGTTGAAATGAAATTTCAAGGAAGGTTTTAGTTCGTGGGAATTTTGCCTTGCTTTGTTTTCAACTGTGGTTTGAATAAGATCGAGTAAGTCGTGATTTTTGTTCCATGTTGGAAAAGTTAGAAGGATTTAATAATTTTAGTTTTTGGGGAATGAGTATTTCTTGGTCTATTTGTCAATGTGATTCTAGTGTCGAGCTTTGGTATAAGTTCCTTTGAGCAAATAGCGTATGGAGAGCGTTTTAATAATTTGGTATTTTAACTGAGATAAAGTTGGGTCTTACTCATTTTGGTTTTGAGTGGAAAAATGTTGCCTTGAATTCTTGGTTGATTTGAAAGGAGTTTGAAATCGCTGTTACCTTTTTAAATCTGAGTTATGAGTTTCTGTGAGTTCAAATTGTTTAAGTGTTCTTGTTTTGAACGTTGGGGGAATGTTTTAATTGATACTGGTGTTTAAGGATTTGAAAGCATTTGGGTATTTTGAACTAAAATAGAGTTTGGTTTTATGAGTTGATTTTAAAGGTTTTATGAGTTTATTTTAAACTGAGGAACTTAGCTCCAATTTAAAAGGAATTTATTAAAGTCTCGCTTTTCTGAAAAGTTTGCTTAGATTTTGAAACTCAGATCGAGAAAGGTTTCCTGTAACGATAGAGTGTAGATGTTTAGCTAGTGCTCGAGTGGCTTGAGAGTAGTAGCTGAAAGTGTGAGGTTGATTGGATTGGTGAGGTCCTTGTAGACTTTGGTTAAGTTGGGTAGAATGCTTGAAGGGTGTGAGGACTAGCCGAAGGTGTTAGCTAGGTAGTTTCTTGCTTTGTTGAGTTGTGTGTTTTGGTTGTGCTCTTGTGGCATGTTGTGCGTTAAGTGTTTGGTTGTGCGTGTGTGGTAGGTGGAAATCCGAGTTCGTGTAAGGGAAGTGTCTTGGGAGGCGTGTGTGTTGCTATAACCGTTAAGAAAGAGTTTCGGGTAGTGATGTGATCCTTTTACTGCTGTGTTTGATTATGATTTGTGGCTACATTACTAAGATGAGTAGGGTTGTGATTTCGAGGACGAAATCTTTTGAAGTTGTGGAGAGTTGTAACATCCCGGTTTCGAGTCACCGGTTAGAATTTAAAATTCTTGGTTAAACCCCGTTGATTAAAACTTTGAGGGTTTTAATTCGAATTTAATCAATTGATTTGTGAGGGTAAATTATTACGATTTACGTAATAAATTCATTTCCAAGTTAAATTGTTTGGGTTCGAGTTCTAAATTAGTAGGTCGAACCGTTTGGTCGAACCAATTGGCCGACCAAAGAGCACTTGGTGTCCCATTAGATTAAGGCTTAAGCCTTGTTGTTTTAATGGAAGGGAGGGGCTGCACATCCCGTTCAACTTAAGGAAATGGAACTTGGGCCTAAGGCCCATTCGGCCATTTGAGTTGGTTTTGTGAGGGGGTTGGCGGTTTGCACAGTTCCCGGGGGAGAGAGAGAGGGTGTGAGTAGCGGCTGGGAGGAGACCCGAGATAGGGATGGCGGCGGGTGTGAGAATCGGGAACTCCAGGCGGCGGTGTGTGAGAATCGGACGGCGGCAGGGCTTTGTTTCAAGGTTTGAAGAAGGGATGGACTTGACTTTCGGCTGGTACGAATCGGAGTGGGAGCGCGGCAGTCGGAGGAGTTAGGTTGGGCTGGCGGCGGCTGGAGCGGAGCGTCGGCGGTGTGGCTAGTACGCCGGTGAAGAGAACCGAAGACGACGGAAGCGGATCCAAGAAGTTTGGAACTCGCCGGCGACGGCCGGAAGCGGCGGAACCTAGCCGACGACGAGTGGCTGATCGTAGAAGAAGAAGGGTTCTTTTGCAAGCTTTGAGGAGTTCAGGGACCATTTGTGCAGTTTAATAAAGATAAGTGGCTATTATGCAATTTCTGTGAGTCTGGGGTTGTTTTGGACATTTTGGGCTAAGGATCTGTTTGGCAGTGCAGTTTGTGGCAAATCAAAGTTTTGGACGTAACTCTTCGTCAGAGCTCAGTTTGACGAACTGTCAGGACCGGTGAATCAGGACGACGAGACGGACGTTCTAGGACATAATTCAGGGGCTGACTCTAGGCTAAGGTGAGGGCTTAGCGTTGTGTAAGTAGTTTGGACAGCGTGAGGAGCTTCAATTGGACTTAGGACAAAACCTAGGTTATGCATGAAAATGATGAGCGTAAAAGGGGATAAACTGTTCTGTGAATGTACTTGATTGCTATTGATGATTGCCGTGGTTGATTGTTGTTGTTGATTGCTATGATTTGGGGTTGGGTGTGAACTGAAGTGAATTAAGTAATGGATTGACATAGAAATGAGAATTAGGATGGTTGGGAAATGAGTGGGGTGCTATGATATTATGAATTGCTGGTTGTGGACGCAGGAGAGTTGCCCTGCCAATGTGGGGTCGCTCTGAATAAGAGGAACAGGTGGGTGACCCCTAGACTCATGACATGGTTTCCCCTGTACTTGCAGGTGGGGGAGGCCGGTGAGCTAGCCGGTTATCCTATTGATTGTGATGTGTGTGCTGTGAACATGACAGGGGCATGGAGGACGAGATGTGTTGTGAACTATGGACTATGAATGAGATGTGGCTGATTTGTGTTGTATGTTGGTAGTAGATGTGATGTATGAGTTGAGAATGTGATGTTGAGAATTGTATGTTGGAAATAGAACCGGAAGGAGCCCACACTACTGTAACACCATCCCAAACCGACCGAGTTCACCCGTGGTCGAACCGGTTTGAGTGCTACTTGAAGAACCAGCTTTAAAAGAAAAGAGTAAAACGCAGCGGAAACAGAAACAACTCTTAAATACAAGTTCAAAACGAAGGAGGGCCTCCACTTAATAAAACCGAAATACAACTGAAACCCGAAATCGATCACAACCGATCACAAAATCTCAAAACGATTACAAATCTTCCAACCCAAAAGTGTCAACTGAAATCTAAATTTAAAACAATGGCACTCCACAATAACTTCCTAATTCTTCACTTCACAACTCCAACCTGCAACTCCTCCGAACTCAACCGAACACCTGAAAAGAGAAACTGGGGGGGGGAATCAGCTTCCTAATGAAACTGAGTGAACCCATTGGGTTTAACTATGCGCCGAACCTAACCTGAAGAAGTGATCCCAAACTTCTCACGAGACACAACAATGGAATCAGACTCAACCTTTACCAGTTTTAATTCCCTAAACAGTCTAAGTGATCACATAGGTGCAGTTCCCAATCAACACTTACCATCCTCAATAACATCCATGAAAAACAGAGAATCATAAATCATACAGTTCAACATTATAATACAATCGACTCAAGATCATAGTCAGCATTTCCACATACACCACAATCACACACCCATTCACATTAAACACACACTTTTAATCCCATCCCAATTCACTAAGTGAGCTATTAATCATCCCTAAGCAAATCTAGGTTATCATTCAAGTGCATAACGCCGTACTAACCATCCACAATTCATATCATCATCATAATCATCAACCACTTAACATCTAACCGCAACTCATCGCATTGACACAACTCAATTCACAGATCAATCCGACCTAGTTCACACACATTACATAACAGTTCGCCATCACATACCGCACGTCACATATACACACTCAACACATCACATTTCAGCTAGTTCACATCAAGCACAACACACGCACGACAGTTCCCAATTCATTTAACTAGGTGAGTTAATTAGGCGCCATAAGGAGTGGTTCCCCCGCTACCCCGCCGGCCATCAATCATCCATATCCGTAGGATCTTTCCCCGTAGGGAGATAACACGATGCATCCCCTAAGGGATCCTTCCTCCACGGAGCTATCATGACGCATCATCGGGATCCTTCCTCAACGGAGATTTCAACCACTATGACTCCCTGTGATAGGATTCACCCCAGTGAATCGGACTCTAACACAATGGTATTTCGGTTGGGGTAACGTTGGCTCCTTCCGGTTTTTATCAATTAAATTTCATTTAATGCAACCACAACCATCACATCATCCGCAAAACAGTTCCATTCAACTACAAATTCATTTCACAATACCGATTCCACTGTACAACTCCACTACACATATTACACGTCACAATGCCACATCACAATCCCACATCGTGATTCCACCACACAATTCCATGTTCTAGTTCCAAGCACCAATTTATGTTCCAATTCTAGGATATAATTCTAGTCTAACCACAAACGGCAATAATAAACACAATCATAGAAATTCATCACATCCACCCATCCTATCTCACATTTCTAGATCAAATACATTAGCTATCAACTTTCATCCAATCCCCACATCAAACATAAAACAGCACAGTCATCATACTTCAATCACAAGACAATTATTCAGTTTTACTCTCATAGGTTCATGCAAGACCTAATGCTGTTCTAAGTCTATTCAACTCCTCACTCCATTTCTAACCACCTAGTTAAACATATAATCACACTAGTCAACCACATATATGGACAAGTCGGTCATCCACTCAAACGAGTCAACTCAACACCACATAGCATCAATTTCATTCAGATCAAATACAACACCAGTTCAGCTAGTTCATGCAATCACACCACCCAATTCCATTACTCAATTCCATTCACCAATTCCCTTCACCCAAATTCCCTTAACCAATTCCATAAGTCAATTCACGTATTCTATTGTCCAATTTCTTACCTACATTCCCTACCAATTCCAGTAGCCAGTTCTAAGTCATAAGTCTACCACCCTAAACACATTAACAACCATCTTCTCACACGACATCAATTCTACCTAAAGGCACGTTGCATAATTAAAACATCAACACTAGCATCATCCCAATCCCAA